>CM053578.1:7890499-7969563 GCA_028646485.1 Cryptoprocta ferox
TTTTTTTTTTAAACCTTAAATATTTATTTATTTTGAGAGGGAGAGAGAGAATCCCCAGCAGGCTCTGCACTATCAGTGCAGAGCCCAACACGGAGCGTGAACCCACAAACTGAGATCATGAACTAATCCGAAATCAAGACTCAGGTGCTTAATCGACTGAGCCACCCAGGTGCCCCCGTTTTTTGTTTTGTTTTGTTTTGTTTTGTTTTGTTTTGTTTTGTTTTGTTTTAAGTAGGCTTCACTCCCAACGTGGGGCTAGACCTCACTACCCTGAGACCAAGAGTTCCATCCTCTACAGGCTGAGCCAGCCGGGCACCTCTCCACTGGGCACTGTTAATACATGAATAAAGTGGCTACCGATGAAACTGGTAGTGAGTAAAGGACTGTGGGCCCTACCAGATTTCCTTTATAGGGTAAATTCCAGTTGCAGTAGAGTGTATTTATAACGTGATCAAAACCCCGGGTGTACCTCGGGTGCGCGGGTGGCTCAGTCAGTTAGGCGTCTGACTCCTGGTTTCAACTCAGGTCACGACCTCACATTTCATGGATTCAAGCCCTGAGTTGGGCTTGGTGCTGACAGTAATGGAGACTGCTTGGGATTCTCCCTCTGCCCGTCCCGTTTGCTCACTCGCTCTCAAAATAAATAAATAAACTTAAAGAAAAATATAAAAAATCTCAGGAACAACTCAAATCCCAGGAACAACTCAAAATAGTTCAGACTATTTTGGATCTTTTCTTTTCCCGTAACAGTTCCCACACCGTGCATCCAAGTTAGAATCAAAGGTGTCGTCATGTTATTCAGTAATGGGGCTTATGTATGAGATTTAAATTAATGGCATTTTAAGAGTTTCATGACTTGTGAGTGATTGCTGTGCTTTGGCGGCGGCCGTTCCCTTGCAGACTGGAAACAGTAAAGGCTATGCGTTTGTGGAGTTTGCATCTGAAGATGTTGCCAAGATCGTTGCTGAAACCATGAACAACTACCTCTTTGGTGAAAGACTCTTAAAGTGTAAGTGCTCTTCCCTCGCATTCTGTGGGAGGGCGTCGCAAGTGTCCCAAGTGCAGGATGCGAGTGCATTTTCTAGACAGATTCCCAGTTGGAATTTTAAAACCTGCTGGAGTGAGAGCTGTGTTTGTGCTGAGATGGAACTGGGACAAGCTACTTGAGGAGCGTTGGAAGAGCAGCCGCCCCGATCACTCATAGGATGTGGAAGGCTTCCCTGAGGAAGTGTCATTTAGGTGGAAACCTGAAGGTTAAATAGGAGTGAGCCCGGGGAAGGGAACTGCCATTCCTGGCCTGATGGGACAGCCACCGCCAAGCGAGAGGTGACTGATAGTACTTGCCTGTGAAGGAATGTGGGGAGAACCAGGAAATGAGAGGAGGTCAGGCGATAAATCTGGGGGGTTAGAATGTATCCTCAGGGCAGTGGGAAGCCAGTAATGGGGTCCTAGATGGGATAACGTTAAAGGCAAGAGATCGCATGCGAGAGTCGGTGTAAATGCCGTTGGCGGCAGCTTGGCGGCAGCTCTTCCACAAGAGAAGGGGCAGAGGGGAGACGAGGCCGGACCGGGGCGGCCCGCAGAGAGTGGGGCTGCCGGCTGTGCGCTCCCAGGGCGCCCCGATGTGGAGCCCGGGGCCTCTGGAGGCAAGTAAGCCTCGGCTTCTCTCCGCTGATGGTGGATCGCGTGGCCGTCGCGTGGCCGTCCCAGGTCCGCCCAGGTCCCCCCGGGTGGCGCGCTGCCTCTGCGGCCTATGTTGCCGGGAGAGAGAATCCCCGTAACCCCGTCGAGGCCATGGATTCGTTGACACGTGAAACGCGTGGCTCTTGCCGGGAGGAAATGGGCCAAAGACGTGACCGAGACCTGTCGGGGGGCCGCGTGGGTGGTGGGGTCAGTGCCGTGCCTGCCCAAAGACCGCACGAAAGGTCCCGCGCTGTGACACGAGTTCGGGTGGAAGGTGAGCCGCAGCGTCTCTCGTTTTGAGTGGAAGTGGTGTGTTTTGAGGGGAGCCGAGGAAAGTGCTCGAGGGAGCAGAGAAGTCAGAGGAGAAGGAAGCCGTTGGGGGTGGGGGGGGTGTTCGCAAGCACAGCGGCGCCCGGTGGCACGGGAGGCGGAATTACTCCAGCCCGCGGGCAAGGGGGCGGGTACTTGGCTACCAGCACCCCGTCTGTCACTGGCTGAGAGTTGATGCCAAGGGTTTGGGCTGGCCTCGACATATGGTCCTTGTGGCTTCCATAGCTGCGAGGGCCCTTAAGCCGAGAGGGGGAGAGAAGCGGTGCGTGGGCCGCGGCCCGGCGACGTGGGCGGAGGAGGGAGCCGAGCGGGGCCCCTCTGCGGCAGCAGGTCACGCAGGCCAGGACCCTGTGAGCTTGAGGAGCCCCGGAGACTTGCCGCCACCGAGACATGCCCTTACACGACTCCTCTGGGTCGCTCCCGTGTCCCTGGCTCCGGGAAATGTTCTTGGCGTTTACTAAAAATTGTGGGCTGTGTGCCTTTCCCTTAGGCCCTCGCTGCATTCTTTCCCTCCTGTTCCCGGAAGTGGGAGGCCCACCTTGATGATGGCGTTGGGGGTGAGCCGGTGAAAACATCAAGTCCTCTCCCTCCCATTTGGTTGGAAACACCTTTTTTTCTTTCTTTTAAACCTAGGTCATTTTATACCACCTGAAAAAGTCCATGAGGAACTCTTCAGAGAGTGGCATATTCCATTCAAAAAGCCATCCTTTCCAGCGGTGAAACGGTATAACCAGAATCGGACACTTCTTCAAAAGCTACAGATGGAGGAGCGATTTAAAAAGAAGGAAAAATTACTCAGGAAGAGATTAGCTAAAAAAGGAATCGATTATGATTTCCCTTCACTGGTAAATATTCTTCCACAAAATGTTTTCCGTATTTTTCCTTGGGGTGGGCTTGGTTCCTCATTAGTCGTAGCATGTTTATGGTTTTATACGTCAAGCGTGTGGCCCAGGGTTTAGGCTTTGCCTAAGTGTTTGCAACATTGCACTGTAGATTCCTTCTAGAAGTTCGTTAGGGCAGATTCTGTTATCTCCATTACACAGAAGAGGAAACTCTTGAAAGGGATTAGCTCATTTGCAAAGTTTTTATGATCTGTCTTTTAAGTTACTGAAGTTAAACCGCTGTTTAATCAAAAACTATAATGCTCATAGAAAACTATTGAAGATGTTCAGAATGAAAGGTTTGGTTTATTATACATTGGCTGAAAATATCGAGGCTATGAATTAAGCATCTTTTTTATTGCCGTTCTAATTTTGGAATCGGAAGTGCTCTTCCTAACACGCAGATCTGAACTAACCAGTAAGAGTCAGTTCTGTGAATTCTGTGAGCGGCGGGTGAACCACACAAGACACCTTGCGGGAAAGTGAGTTAGCACGGATTCTCCTCCAGTGCTGCTTAGTTCCTTGCTTGTTGAATGACGAGACCTGGTGGAATCTTTCCGCCTCCGTTTCACTGGAAGGAGAGCTGTGTATCTTCTACTACAAAGCAAAACCGTCATTAAGGTGTGTCCAGTATAGGTTAAGATCTTTTCTTCTTTCTTGACTGAATCTGGAGCTTGTTTTGAGTCTTCCATAGACTCTCAGCTTACTTCCAAAAACCTACATAGTTGGTAGGAGATGGCATCCATTCCCAAGTTTATTAGGCTTTTAACCTCGTCCAGCAACTAGAAGGCTGAGTTACCCCCCTGGGCCCAGTTCCCGGTTGTTCACTTCTGGCTCGAATCCTAAACATACCCTTTCGAGGTAGGCATCCCAGAGCCCTGGTGCTCGTGGGACCCGTGTGGGAGCTGGGACCGTGAAGCCGGGAAACAGGCACGCAAGAAATGCCTCTGCCGTAGCCTGTTGGCTGTTTTGTGCAAGAGCAGCCCTGCTTCCTTGCCTAATCCTGAACTTGGCTAAGACAGGGCCCGCCTTTTCACATTCTTCCAGTTCACATTTTTTCTGTGTGTGTGTGTGTGTGTGTGTATTTTTTTTAATTATTTTGAGAGAGAGAGAGAGACAGCGCATCCCAAGCAGGCTCCAGTCAACGCAGAGCCCAGTGTGAGATCACAACCCAAGCCGATGTCAGGAGTCAGACTTTTGACCGAGCCACCTAGGCACCCCTCCAGTTCACATTTCTGGGTCAGGTCTCTGTGTGGCCAGCTTCAGGTTTGGGCCCCACTTCAATCTCCACAGCTGCGTCCATTCCCTAGTGAGGGTCCCTCTTCCAGTTTTGCCTTAAGATCGTGGGTTTTCCTTTTTAAATTGAAATGCCTCGTCATTTGGCGAGGATTTACTGATTATGTGTGTAAGGATCTAATGGTAAGTTAAGCATGTAAATGTAAATATGTGAGATTGCCAGTTCATTTCTTTATGTTTGTTTAAGGTTTTAGAGAAAAAGAAAAAAAGAAATGCTTCAGCAACTGGTCTTCAGAAATCTACAAATAGCCAGGTAAAATTTTATTTATCATATTACATGCCATGGAGAAGGGAAAGATAGATGAGGAAATACATTCCAGATTACTGGTGCCGATAAATATGCAGGCTGCTGAAGTCTCTTAAAATTCATTGAAGGTCTTACCGAAGAAGAGGAGGAAGAAGAAGGCTTCATGCACTCCTAGCACTCCTGAGCAGTCTGCGGATAGCCAGGTAAAATTGTCCTCACTCTTCTGGAAACGGGGTATTCTGGAAATGGTTTGAAAGAGGGAAAGTAGGGGCACCTGGCTGGCTCAGTTGGTGGAGCGTGTGACTCCTAATCTCAGGGTCGTGAGTTCTAGCCACATGTTGGGTGTAGAGATGACTTTAAAAAAGAGGAAAAGTGGTCCAAGCTGCTGTCACCGCATAACATCTCACATTTAATTTCGGGATTGTTTTAGTAAATCTTCCCTGGTCATTTAGCAACAGTGAGTTTAGCAAAAGTTACTGCGACTTTACTGCAGTGTTCACCTCTTCGGCAGTGACTGAGTCAGTAGGGAGGAATGAGGCCCCGATCTTCACAGATGTGAGGCGCGTTTTCTCCCTGATCCCCTGTAAGGGAGCGTATGCTATTCCGCTTAGTTGTGAGCTTCCTACTAAGTTTGGTGAGCGCCTGGGCTGTGTTAATGTGCACTTGTATCATCTAGGTGTAAACAGGCCTAAAGTGACACAGGGGACCTTGTAAAAATACAGGGCCAATGGTATGGGGGGTTGGGGTAAAGTCATTCCTGATATTTTCCTTTATTTCTGTATTAACAACCTTGGACGCATTGACTCTAGGGCCCCACACCGGTTTGTACACCAACATTTTTGGAGAAACGAAAATCTGAAGTGGCTAAAATGAATGTTGATGATAAAGATAACGAAATAGTTTTCAAACAGCCTGTACCTGGTGTAAAAGAAGAAACACAAGAGACTCAAACGCCTACACGCTCAAGGAAAAAGAGACGAAGAAAAGGCAATCAGTGATTCTAAATGTATTCTGTTTCTTCTGAGAAATGTGATTTTACTGTGAGGCCTAATTGTGTTTAAGTGTGGGCGCTGGGGCGCCACCAAGGACCGGGCTCTCGGAGGACAACTGCCGGTTCGCTTCAGCGTGGCAGGTAGTCGGTCACCGGCTCCCCGTCCTTGCTGGCGCGCTCACGCGGCCTCTGTCCTGTCTCTGGTTTTCCTCGCACGTCTCGTAGCTGTCATCGGTCACTCTTCCTGACAGAACAGTCCCCATTTACTGCAGCGTTCGTTGTTACCGTCAGATGAAGAAGAAAAACTCTTGCTTGACCACCTACACAGCTCTCTGTCAGGCTGTGCGCCGCCAACCCCTAGGGGCACGTGGTCACTCGGACGTGATCACTTGTACAAAGTTACGTTTTTGTCGGGCGAGCAAGGCTTAGTGACTGTCATTTGTGTTCATATCGTTGGTGTGGAATTGTATTTCAGGAATCAGTGACCAGCAAATAAAATTTTTCTGCAGTTCATCTGTATGCAAGTGGGATTTGGGTGTCTTTCTTTCCCCAAGTGTTTATTTCAATCCCAGCGTGGTGCACGTACAGCGCGGTATCGGCTTCAGGTGTTCAGTACAGTGACTCATCACTTCAGACATCACCTGGTGCCCGTCACAGGTGCGCCCCCTTAATCCCCGTCACCCATTTCACCCATCCCCCACCCACCTCCCGCCTGGCGACCTTCAGTTCCCTATATATAGTTAAGCATCTGTTTCGGGGCGCCTGGGTGGCTCAGTCGGTTAAGCATCCGACTTTGGCTCAGGTCATGATCTCATGGCTTGTGAGTTCGAGCCCCGTGTTGGGCTCTGTGTTGACAGCTCGGAGCCTGGAGCTGCTTCCGATTCTGTGTCTCCCTCTCTGTCCTTCCCCTGCTTGTTGCATTCTCCCCCCCCCCCCACCCCGAATAGAAATAAGCATTTTTTTTAAAAAAAGCATTTCTTGGTTTGCCTTTTATTCATTTTTTCTCTTGTTTGCTGTGTCCACATCATACTTTGCTTAGCATAACACCCTCGTTCTACCCATGTTGTTGCGGATGGCAAGGGTTTTTTATGGCTGCGTACTATTCTGTCATAAGGACTTGCGTGTCTTGAAGTAAACTAGGAGATTTTCACCTTCTCGACTATTTTAAAGTTTCTAATACTCTTGAAACTTGCTTTTGTTTAGCTAATCCAGATTTATTAAAAATGCCCATTGCCACCAAATATTTTTTCATCCAGTATTTGTTAAATCTTTAATACTGAGATAACTGGGCTAGGTGCTCTGATATAAAATGAAGTGAGAATTTGTTTCAAGTGCGTACAAAGAGCAGATTGTTGCCTCTAGAATGGTACCTGACCTAGAGTGTTCACAATGTATTTGTTGAACACGTAAGTAACAACTTCCCTTTTTGAACCATTTCTCAACTTTGTGGATCTGGATGACTGTCTGGTGTCCCCTTCTGGAAGGCTCCAGGGAAGCCTGTCCTCACAGCCACACAGCTCCCCTAAGGGCACATGCACTCAAACTCCCATGTGTTCAAAGCAGGAGGAGTGGAGTATTTCCCTCTTCCCAGCCCGCCGCCCATCCACCCCATTTAGGCCTGGGACCATTCATCATCACTTAATGTATAAATTATTCTCTGAATGTGCCCTGGAGCTGGGAGGAGGAAATTCCATCTTTTGTCGTGGCCATGGGTATTTTATGTAAGAACTAGAAATGCTGTGGTTATAAAGAATATTTTCCTGTGGACTAGATGAGGGTCTTCAAGGAAGTTCATCAAGGTGATGCGGTTTTGATTTTCAAATGTTGTAGTGAGAAAAACAGACTAGAATGGAAAGTCTCAGGCAGTAAAATAAAAAATTTGGCAGTGATGACGTAGCAAAGAAGTGGGTACAATTCAAAACTACCGTCAGTATGACCATGACTGTAAACGTGCAGTTTTTTGAAGTGAGAAGATAAACAGTTAAATAATGTGGAAGCAAAACGTGTTACTATTACATGCAGTCAGCAAAAAGCTGAAGGAAAAGAATCCACGCGCTAGGTTCAGTGAGGGTCAGACGTTACAGACGGCGTATTTGCCATAAAGTGGGGTAGCAAGTGCGCAAAGCAGTGTGCAGTGGGGTTTTCTGCTTATTCCAGTGGTGTCTGCAGGATGGCGTGGCCATGCCCAAGGCAGCTGATCATGTTCCAGAACTGGTGCCCTGGCTGATCGGTGGCCTGAGATGCGAATTCCATAGGCTGTGCTGACAGGAACTCCAAGGTCCTGCTGTCTGCTGCCAAGGCTCTCTTGGGCAGGGACTGACCCAGGTTAGGGGCCCCGGGGCAGCCGTCTTCCCATACAGTGACTGGTGCTGATGGCTACCATGCTTTAACCCAGAAGCGTGTGCGTGTCCACACGCAAAATTTTTTCACACTTTAGGCACAGATAGTCCCGTGGCCCCAACTGAACTATGCCGTGGGGCGCCCTGTGTGGGGGCTGACTATCCTGCGGGCCACGTCTGGTGCTGCCCGTCGTGGTTTTACATTTTTAAATGTTTGAAAAATCAAAGTTGCAGCAAATAAAAAGTACATGAAATGCAAAGCTCAGTATTCCTAAGTAAAGGTTTATTGGAACACAAGCATTTTTTTTTTTTTGAAGTGTGTTTATTTTGAGAGAGAACGAACATGGACACAGAAGCAGGGGAGGGGCAGACAGAAGGAGAGACAGGATCCCAGCCCGGCTCCGCACCATCAGCGCAGAGCCCAGTGCGGGGCTCGAACTCACAAGCTGGAAGATCATGACCTAAGCTGAGATCAAGAGTCGGATGCGTAACGGACTGCACCACCCAGACACCCCCTAGATAATTCTTTTCGATCGTGGAAACGGTGGAAACAGAAACGGTGGAAAGTGGAAACGGAAGCCCAAAGAGGTTACATAACTTGTCCAAAGATTGCATATGGCGAGCAAATTGATGATGCCGACTCGAGCCCTTCCAGGTCCCTCCCACAGGATGAGTGTGAATGCTAGATTGTTAGTGGCTATGGAAAAAGGGAAAGGTGCAAAAGCCTTGCACCGACAAGGACCGCTGGCTTTCTGAAATGGAGGCAGAAATGGGACACGGGCCGGCGCGAGAGGAGGCAAACCAGGCTCCACTCTGGCATGCCCAGCTTTAAACCGAAAGCAACGCGACACTAGGTGGCAGGACATCCCAGGCACTTCACATCTACAGCCCAATCCTTTCACCTAGAGCGGCTGACAAAAACGCAAGATGGTTAAAGGGATTTATACACTAATGTTGGCATTTTTTGTAAAAACCTCCTGAGAAGCATCCATTACACACACACATCCACCACCACCACCATCGATTTCTAGACAACTGGAAGACACAAAGTGCCACTGTGGAATGACTTTTAAGCAACTGGGTGTTAATAATGTCCTTTGGATAATTGGTTATTGCAGGAAAGTGCATGCAGTTAGGAATATGCATAGCTTAGGGTGTTTTGTGGGCAAATCGTTTTTTATATGCATAATATTTTTCATTTATATGTTTTTTAATGTGTATTTTAGAGAGAGAGAGAGGGAGACCACACCAAGCAGGCTCTACGCTGTCAGCACAGAGCCTGAGGCGGGGCTTGAACTCACAAACCACGAGATCATGACCTGAGCCTAAATCAAGAGTCGGAGGCTTAACTGACTGAGCCACTCAGGCGCCCCTCACACTTTTGATTTTGGAGAGAGGGAGTGCAAGGAAGGGAGAGGGGCAGAGGGAAAGGGAGAATTTCAGGCAGTCTCCACACTCAGCACGGAGCCCGACGCAGGGCCATGACCTAGGATCATGACTTGAGCCAAAATTTAAAGTCAGATGCTCAACCGACTGAGCCACCCAAGCGCCAGCGCCCGGCAAATAGTTTTATAATTTGGTGTTCCGCTGATGTATATGAAAAATCGATGGGTCTATTTAAAATGGAAACTTCATGCAACAGAACTTTGCTTCACTCCCGTAATCCCTCTAGACACAATCTTTAGCCCATGGTGTTCAGAGTGTTTCCTATTTTCTACTCTCTGTGCTCATTTAGGCTTTATTTTTGGTTCATGAGGCCTGAATGATAAGCACGAAGTAAACACTGGACTTCGAATGGGGGGCATTTTTCTATTTCAATTAGTAAATCCCAGCATTTCGGATTATTTTTTCAAGGTATGCCTAAGTCATGTGTTTCTGGCCCTTTCCCTCTTTTTAACAAACAAAAACAAGAATCCAAAGCTGTTGAGGAAGTCAGGGCCTCAGGTGGGTCGGAGTTAATCCCATTGTTCCAATTAGATCCAATTTCATAGATCTACCTACCAATCCCTCCTGGTCCAGGAGCCGCTCTGTTTCATTATTAAATTGCTTACCAAGAACCTCGGCGGCCTGCTCTGCTGCTATTTGTGTTAACCGAAAGAAGGAAATGAATTTGCAGCAGTATTATGGAACTTACTTTCCTGTGTTGGTAAGTGGCCAATTTTAGAATCTCCCCTGTTATAAATAAATCCCGTCAGCTCTAGGATGCCCAGGAAAAGAAATTCAGACATTTGATACTTGCCAAACATAGTTTCCGCAGCAAATGTGCCGTGAGTAATGCTGTCGTCCGGCAGCTCATTCACAGGTCCTGCTGTGATCGGAGTGTTCCAGAGGGAAATGCTTGTGATGTTGGGTTTTGGGGGAAGCAGGACCTTTGCAGGAAGAACCGAGGAATCATCCTAATTATCCTTCTAAAAGAGAAACTATTCCGATGCTTTTTCGGCAGCGATCGAGGATAATCACTGGCAATTTTTTTTTCTTCTGAAGGAATGTGTCGGTTTCTTCTATTTCTGCTTCGACACTTAGCTCGATGATAAATATTGTGGTGGTGTTTTCTAATTAGCTTTTTAAAGAAATATATCACTGCCAGCACATGCCTGGTCTAATAAAAAAGGCAAACCAGTGGTTTAGTAAGTGCAAATTGTGTATCTGTTTCTGACCTTGCAAATATGTCCTTAGCCAGTTATCTGATTTGATGTTAACGTAGAAGCAGCCGTGGAGGGGCACTGATTGCTCAGCGGCTCATTAGTGATGATCTTCTGGAGGCTTTTTCCTTTTAGTTTTTCAATTTAATTGATTACCTGAAGAAGTAATATACAAAAAGATACAAAAACTCAAAAGATCCCAACAACTACAGGGTGGAGAGTCTGTCTGTATCCTTGCCTGCATAGCTGCCCACCGGTCGGCTGGGCGTCCGACGTTAGCTCAGGTCATGAGCTCACAGTTCATGGGTTCGAGCCCCACATCGGGCCTGGAGCCTGCTTCGGATTCTGTGTCTCCCTCTCTCTCTGCCCCTCCTCTGCTCACGCTGTGTCTCTCTCCATCTCTCAAAAATAAATTTAAAAAAGTTTAAAAAAAATTTTTTTAAAGGATCACCTGGGCCGCCGTACTGAGACGGGTCTGAAGACACACAGGAGGAAGTTGATGCTATCGCAATAATCCTGTGGGCGTCCTTGGAGGTTGGACCAGGGTGGGAGCAGCTCAGAGGAGGCGAGAAGCGCTCCCCTAGGGATATGTTCTGGAGGTGGCCAGCAGCATCTGCTGATAATTTTGATATGGGTGTGAGGGAAATGGAAAGGAGTCAGGTTTGGCACCAAGGATTTTGGCCGAAGCACCTGGAAGAACAGAGAGGCATTAACGGAGTCGAAGAAGATGGAGCTCGGGAGTTACATTTGGGCCACGATGAGCTGGAGGTCCCCAGCAGACGGCCGGGTGGAGATCCAAGTCTGAAGTGCAGAGGAAAGTTCTAGCTGGAGATGGAAATGCAGGCGACGGCCCTGAGACTAAACGTGCTTTCACAGGAGCAAGTGCCGTGGAACATTCCAGAGCACTAGCTCTGGGCAGCAGGCAGGAACCAGCAGAAGAAGGAGAAATAGAGGGGTGGAAGGGAACCAGAGCGAAGGGGTCCCCGGTGTCAAGAGAAAAGAGCGTTATCAGGGAGAGAGGGTGATCATCTGAGTCCCACGCTGCTGGACAGGTCGAGTAAGATGAAGCCCAGGACGGACCATTGGCTTTAGCACCATGGCAGTGACCTTGCTAAAGGACTTCTAAGCTCATTTCTAGTCCTGAGATTCTATAAATACCCTTTTAGTTTATGCGAGTTTTTATATTTGGAATTAAATAATGAAGGAAGAGTCCAATCAGGCTAAAGCTGTCCCCTCGTCGGAGGTAACGCGACACCTCCCATATGGCAGAGCCAAGTGTAGGAAGCCTGGCGCCTCCACCTGTTCTCCGTGCTTGTTTGTTCTCGGGACATTAACTCTGCTTAGAGTCTGGCTTTAAGATCGGAGTCAAGATTCAAACCCGGTTTAGCCTAGTTTCGTCTTTCTCCTCGTTACCTTTTTGTTTCTTTGTAGAGCAAGATGTTTCCAGCACTAAAACTTCTGGAAATTACAAATCAGTTCCTTCTTCATCTTTTGCTCTGCTTTACAAAAATGTGACACTGTCCTATAGGATGCTCTTTTGATTTTTCTCCACGTATTTTTGTGCTGCTGATTGGCCTGAAGGCACCATCCTTCTAATTCTGTATTTGAGACATTCATGGACAGGTTAAGAAAGAGGATCTGTTTGGAGACAACAAGGCAACAAGGACCCAGGCTCCTAGAAGACCATAAATGTCTCCAACTTCTCCTGTGATACTCAGCATTCAAACTTGTGTAACCTGTACGCTTTCTCCTATTTCAGTCCTTGGCCTGCCCTTAGCCATGCATCCTCGATCCGTCCTTGGCCCTATTCTCCTTACTCTTCCTTGGGGAGATCTATCTACATGCCATGAATTTGACCACAGACCATCAAGGGTGTATCAGAGTTTAATCAGAGTGTTTTCTTTCTTTTTTAAAAATTTTTTTATGTTTGTTTTTGAGAGAGAGACAGAGTGTGAGTGGGGGAGGAGCAGAGAGAGAGGGAGACACAGAATTTGAAGCAGGCTGCAGGCTCTGAGCTGTCAGCACAGAGCCTGACATGGGGCTCGAACCCACAAACTATGAGACCATGACCTGAGCCGAAGTCACTCAACAGACTGAGACACCCAGGCACCGCTCTTTCTTTATTTTTTTTAAGTTTATTTATTTATTTTGAGAGAGAGAGAGAGAGAGAGAGAGAGAGAGAGGATGAGCAGGGGAGAGGCAGAGAGAGAGAGAATCCCAAGCAGGCTCCACACCCCTCGCTGAGACCGATGTGGGCTCGATCTGAGGACCATGACCTGAGCCAAAATCAAGAGTCAGATGCTTAACCCACTGAGCCACCCAGGCGCCCCCAGAGTGTTTTCTTTCTTAACAGTACATAAAATAATGGAGCGTCTTCCAATCCATAGGTGTCTCGGATCCGAAGATCCATGATACTGGCCACGTGCCAACTCTGCTGCAGGTGCCGCTTCCGCGTGCCCCCCGTCCCTGCTTATCTCTCTCTCCTGTCTTCGCTGCCAGCATGCCATTTTCCCCCAACAGTACCAGCCACTTACCATGTTCTCATTTCCTGTCTGTACAGTGGAAATATTTTGTAGTAACTCATCTTTCCCATTTGGAAAAGGCACTCCGTACACTAAAGGCATTGACTTTCGTTTCTTTTCTCACTGGATTAATTCCTTGCCTTCCCAGGAAATACAACTGACACGCAGTACACAAAGCCAGCGCCCCAGGGGTGGTGGGCCCGGGAGGCCCGGGGAGGAAGTCAGGGATCTGGGTGTCCTCTCGCAGGGACTCGCTGTTTGCCGTGGTCCAGCCCCTTGCTCCTCGCCGAGCCTGGATGTCTGGATCAGGGAAAGGAGGCACCGAGTGAGCCGCTCTGAGGTCCTTCTTGCCTCACTTCTAGAGCTCTTCATTCGCGTCTGCCAGAAATCCTCCCGGAAGCTCTCACCCGCCCCCCCTGCCCCGGTGAGGGAGGGCTCTGAGACCACACAGGCCTCCTCGCTGGTGCGGAGCCGAACCGCACGTCACCCCCTCCGCCGCCCGGGCCCCCCCAGTCACAGAGCGGTGTCTGAGATGCAGGGAGCCACTCCGAAGTCCGCATCCTGGCAGCATGAACTGCGAGGAGCCAGGGGCCTCGCTGCACGGTAATGACAGTTTGCCTGTCCTGCTAGCACTTGTTCAGTCTCGTGCCCACCCTCACTCCTCCACGCTCAGCGATCAACAGCGCAGAGCGCGGACCCGGGAAGTGGCCAGGGCCTGAAGAGTCCATAGGTGGGTGACTCACGACAGGGTAAGTGCGAGAAATGCTCAATCAGCTCATTGGGAAGGAGTGGAGCAAACGAGGAAACTCTCTGATGCCACCGTGGACGTTGAGGAAGGCCTGAGGGTCAGAACACCAAACGCCAACGTGGTGGGGAGTTGTTAAGAAACCGAACAAAGCGGGCGCCTGGGGGGCTCAGTCGGTTAAGCATCGGACTTCGGCTCAGGTCATGATCTCACAGTTCGTGAGTTCGAGCCCCGCGTCGGGCTCTGTGCTGACAGCTCGGAGCCTGGAGCCTGCTCCAGAGTCTGTGTCTCCCTCCCTGGATTCTCTCTGCCCCTCCCCCACTCATGCTCTCCATCTCCCTCAAAAATAAAGAAATAAACATTTTAAAAAATCAGCTGGTAGATTCGAGACAGTTCCAGGCTTAAAAGGATAAAGACTTGTCACAGCGAATAGCAGCCATACTGCAGACAAGAGCCCCGAGCGAGTGCTGGGACGGCGCATGCTTCCAGAGTCACCCCGGCCCGTGGCTGGCATGGCCGGGGGCAGGGGCCGCCGGGGGGCTGGGGCACATTCCTCTCACCCCACGGAACGCAGGAAATAGAAGCCTCAGAGTGTGTGTCCTCCCATCAGCAGGTGTTGCTGCCTTCAAACAGCGCTCCCCGAAGTCCCAGCCAACGGACAGCTCTCCGAAGCCCAGGGGGTGGCTGACACCTGTTTTGCTAGTAGACCGCAAGGAAGCCCATATATACGCTCGCCGCCCCCAGTGTGACCGGTGGGCCCCCCCCCCCCCGTTTACATTGTAAACGTGTCTTGCATAATTTAGCCCCTCGTTTTCTGGTTGACCATGACCCACAGCTGCCCACTCGATGGAAAATACGGCCAACAAATCACAGAGCAGCCGTGTGTCAGGAAAGAATGTCCCGCCGGCGGCAGGGATGCTGACCCTTGTTTGAATGGCCTGCGGGTGCGAGGCCATAAAAGTCACTTGTGCCGGGTACGGGGCTGCGATGGACTGATGCTCCCAGACGCCACATGTGTCAGGAAGCGAGGGCTGTCTCCGCCGTCATGGGGACGCACGTTCATTCAGCGGGCCGACGCTTGGCGCAGGGGCAAAGATTTTATTTGTTTCTCCTTCCAAAGGCCATGTTTGCAGAGACGATCGAAGTTTGTCTTCTGCTTTCCAGTGTCCTTAGAAACGTAACAGGATTTTTTTTTTTAATAAAAAAAATTTTTTACATTTATTTATTTTTGAGAGACAGAGTAAGACAGAGAGTGAGCAGGGGAAGGGCCGAGAGAGGGTGACACAGAATCGGAAGCAGGCTCCAGGCTCCGAGCTGTCAGCACAGAGCCCGACGCGGGGCTCGAACCCACGAACCGTGAGATCATGACCTGAGCCGAAGTCCAATGATCAAGGCCCCTGTCAGGGGCTCCCCCTCTTCAAAGTAAAGAAATAAACTTAAAAAAACTAAAAATTAAAAAATAATTAACCAACTGAGCCCCCCAGACGCCCCACAAAACAGGATTTCACGTCACTTTACTCACGGCACTGGTTGCTGGGTAGGTTGACAGTGATTAAACTACATCCCAGGTCCTCGGAGGAGCTTTCAACACCCTTACCGCATATATGGATCCACGTAGCACATGTATGTGTGAATCGGAGTTTTACTTTTCTAAAGTCAACGTATCATACAGACAGGCCAACTTAGTCTCACAGGCCAAGCAACTGGACCAAGGTCACGAAGCCTGTAGACAGGTGCGAGAGTGCTCCCGGAGCCTGTGGGACCCCAAATCGTATGTTCTGTCCACTTTCTGCCACCTCCAACCATACACATGAAAGAACGGCAACGTTTGAATTTAAGGAAGGAACTAAGCCTTCAAATGATTTTCCCCTTCGTGGTATTCTAAAAGCATTTACTGTTCTTCATTAAAAAAAAATTTTTTTTAAACATTTATTCATTTTTGAGAGAGAAAGACAGAGCTCGAGCAGGGGAGGGGCAGAGAGAGAGGGAAACGCAGAATGTGAAGCAGGCTCCAGGCTCTGAGCTGTCAGCACAGAGCCCGACGCAGGGCTCGAACCCACGAACCGTGAGATCATGACCTAAGCCGAAGTCGGATGCTCAACCGACTGAGCCACCCAAGCACCCTATTGTTCTTCATTTTTATTAAGGGTTTTTTTTTTTTAAGAGAGAGAGAGAGAGGAGAGAGAAAGAGAACCCCAAGCAGACTGTACCATCAGTGCAGAGCCCAATGTAGGGTTCGAACTCACGAACCGTGAGATCATGACCTGAGCTAAAACCAAGAATTGGACGCTTAACTGACCAAGGCACCCAGGTGCCCCACTGTTCCTCATTTTTAAAAAATCAGCTTAAAAAATTTTTTTAATAAAAAATCAGCTTTATTGCGATATAATTCACATACAATAGCATTTATTTTATTTTAACAAGTTCAAGTGTACAGTTGAAAGAATTTGGACAAATGCATCTACTTGTACAATATCATCCAGCTGGAGAATGTGTCTATCACCCCAAAAGTTCCCTCATGCCCCTTTGCTGCCCATCTCCTCCGCCTGCTTGCAGCCACCACGATCTCATTTCTGACCCCCCCATTTGCCTGGGCTATAATTTCATATGAATGGAATCAGGCAACGTGCACTCATCTTTGCTTCGTTCACAGAACTTAGTGCATTGAGGATCATCCACGTCCCAGTAGTTTGTCCCTTTCATCCTGGGGGGGTATCCTGCTGTGTGAATGAAGACTGTTGGTCCCTGTACCAGCTGATGGGCATTTGGAGCGTTTCCAGTTTTGTACTTCTGTTAATAAAGCTGCTCTAGAGACAGACCCAAATATACGGAGAACAAACTGATGGTTCCCAGAGGGGAGGGGGTGGGGGATGGGCAAAATGGGTGAGGGCGAGTGGGAGGCACAGGCTTCCCGTTATGCAATGAATAAGTCATGGAATAAAAGGCACAGCATAGGGAATATGGTCCATAGAATTATCATAGCGTTGTATAGCGACCGACGGTAGGTACACTTGTGAGCATGGCGTAAACTCTACACCTATCGAATCACTATGTTGTACACTTGAAACAAATGTAACATTGCGTGCTAACTATAATTCGATTTATTCTTTTTAAACGTTTATTTATTTTTGAGAGAGAGAGCGAGAGCGAGCAAGGAGAGGCAGAGAGAATCAATCGGAAGTGGGCTCCAGGCTCTGAGCGGTCAGCACAGAGCCTGTCTTGGGGCTCCAACCCAGAGACCGTGAGATCATGACCTGAGCCGAAGTCAGATGCTTAACTGACTGAGCCCCCCAGGCTCCCCAACTACACTTCAATTTAAAAAAAAAAAATCTTTAAAGAGATGAATAAATTGAGGCACCTGGGTGGCTCAGTCGGTTAAGCGTCCCACTCTTGATTCCGGCTCAGGTCACGATCTCAAGGTTCATGAGATCAAGGCCTCTGTCAGGGGCTCCCCCTCTTCAAAGTAAAGAAATAAACTTAAAAAAACTAAAAATAAAAAAAAATAAAGCCGCTCTAAACATTCACGTACCAGGCTTTGAACGAACATGTCTTCATTTCACTTGGGTAAACACCCAAGTGGGATCTCTGGGTCTATGATAAATGTATCTCGACTTTATAGGAACCTGCCAAACTATTTCCAAAGCAGTTTTTTTTTATTTCCAACAGCATTGTGCGAGATTCTCAGTTGCTCCACACCCTTGCCAGTACTTGGCATAGTCAATCGTTTTCATTTCAGCCATTCCAGTGGGTGTTTAGAGATACTGCATCGTAGTTTGAATTTCTGCCCCTTGTTTTCACAGAGAACCACAGGCTGGAGGTCAGAGCTTAGGACAGCGCACTTGTTGGCTTACCTAAGGCCACAGCTGGCGGGGGGCGGAGGGCAACTCCCACGGACCCGTGTCAAAACGTGGAGACGGGGTGCCTGGGGGTTCAGTCGGTTGAGAGTCAGACTCTTGATTCCAGCTCAGGTCATGATCTCATGGTCAGACAGAACCCCATGTCCAGCCTGCTTGGGATGCTCTCTCTCTGTACCTCCCCTGCTCGGTTTAAAAAAAAAACAACAAAACCAAACATATGGAGAAAGGCCTACATTTCAGAAGACAAACCCCACACCTGGATTTGTTTCAAAGTTTAGTTCGGTTTATTCACCTGTTCTGTTATCAAGACTAGTCTACACATGCGGCTTCGCTGGTTTGGAAAGGAGGGGGTTGACCTAGCTCTACTCCCTGGGCCTCCCTGAACCCCCTGCATTTCCTCGGGACCCTGGACGAAGAACAGATATATCGGGGCGCCTGGCTGGCTCAGTCAGTAGAGCATGTGACTCTTGGTCTTGGGGTTGTGAGTTCAAGCCCCAATTTGGATGTAAAGATTACTTAAAAGAATAAAATCTGAGCGGCGCCTGGGTGGCTCCGTCGGTTAAGTGTCCCAACTCTTGGTTTCAGCTAAGACTGTGATCTCACTGTTTCGTGAGTTTGAGCCCAACAACGGGCTCTCTGCTCTCGGTGCCGAGCCTGCTTTGGATCCTCTGTCTCCTCTCTCGCTGCCCCGCCCCCACTTGCTCACTTGCGTATGCTCTCTCTCAAAAATAAACATTTTAAATAAAATCTTTAAAAAAAAAAAAGAAAGAAAAGAAAGGAATGACCGAAGTCTTTTCTAGAGTGGCCATTTTGTATTCCCAGCCGAAGTGTTTGCGGATTCCGGCCCCCCCATGGCCATGTCAGCACTTGGTACACCAGTGCTTTTAAATGCAGCCCCTTCAAACTGTGTTTTAACAGGATCACTCCTGCTGCGGGAAGGAAAAGGAGGTGAAAGGGACCAAAGGCCAGTTGGGTGGCCGGTGTAGTGGTCCAGGTGGCAGGCTTTGAGAGGCTCAGCCAACCTCTGGCCCACGCTCCCACCAGTAGGCAGAGAGGGCTGCAGGAAGGGGATGGTAAGCGTACTGGGCACACTGGGCGCGCAGAGGAAGTGGGGGCTTGACGGGGTTGAGAAGTGAGGGAGCCGCAGAACCGGGAGGAGACGCTTGTCCTGCCAAAGATGTGCTCCGGGCCCTGCTGCTTTGGGGGCTGGGGACCCTCCCACAGAGGGGCTGGCGGGCCAGACAAAGAGATCGTTTTTGTGTCCTTGGCTGGATGGATAAAGTAAACACTCACAGGAAGGGGGTTATAAGGACTAGTTATCTTCTGAAATAATTCTATGTTATTGAACATCTCTCAATGTTCAATGTTAACTTACAGAGTGGCTGCTCTTGTGTCTCATCTGGGGGCCCAGAGCCTCCCCTCCAGCTGCTCACAGTTTGGTGGGAGAAGGGAACAGACTATCATTTCTAACACTGTTGCCACAGAAACTGTTTCTCTGACACTCGCTCAGGTCCCAATCTATTTATTTTTATTTTTTATTTTTCTTATTTAATGTTTACTTATTTTTGAGAGAGACAGAGACAGAATGTGAGCAGGGGAGGGGCAGAGAGAGAGGGAGACACAGAATCCGAAGCAGGCTCCAGGCTCTGAGCGGTCAGCCCAAGAGCCTGACGCCGGGCTGGAACTCGTGAACCGTGAGATCATGACCTGAGCCGAAGTCAGATACTCAACCGACTGAGCCCCCTAGACGCCCCACCAATCTATCTAGTTGTGGCGTCCTCCTGAGTGGGCCCAGGCCTGCACAAGGGCAGCCACACAGCCAAGGTCACTGCGACTCTGCGGACAAGGTGAAGTTCGCTGCGCCGCCTGTGCCAGCATTGACGGACGTGGTTTCCCTCTCGCGGGGCTGCGGGCCGCGGGGGCCTCAGGTCCTGAGTGGCCCCGTCCTCGGCCGCGGCCCAGAAGCCACGGAGCACGTGCGCGCACCCCCACTGCCGGGGCGAGCGCACCCCCACTGCCGGGGCGAGCGCACCCCCACTGCCGGGGCGAGCGCACCCCCACTGCCGGGGCGAGCGCACCCCCACTGCCGGGGCGAGCGCACCCCCACTGCGGGGCGGACCGGGACGGGGCGGGGGGGGGAGACGGGAGCCAGAAACGCGGCTCCCACTCCCGGCTCAGCCGATGCGGCAAGAGGCCAATGGGCTGCAAGTGTTCCCGAGGAGGAGCGTGCGCATTACCGGGAGGCGGGCGAGCGGGGCCCTGGCTACACCCACTCCGCCGTCCACAGCAACTTTGGATCCTTTGTCTGGTGCATGAGATCAGTTCCCAGAACACAGGGGTTATTAATAACTGCGGGACCTTTTCCCAGTCTCCAGATCAAGTGGCAGAAGCCTCTGGTTACTTCCTTCTGGATGCTTCTGTGATTCAGAGGTGGGAGGTGGCCTTCCCACCCCCTGCAACCTCTACAGTGTTTTCCCGGTGGCGCCCCCCAGACCCCGGCCCAGAGAACCCAATCCGACAGGAGGCCCGGCCCGCCTTGCGCCCTCCGGAGCGGGGTCGGGGGGGGGGGGCGGCACCTTTGCTCGCGGGGAGGCGCCCCTGCGGTCGGCCCTGGCTGGCTCCTCGCTGCCGCGCGCGGCCCCCAGTGTCCGCAAGGGTCCGTGGAACCGGCCTGATTTAGAATGAGGCCATTTCGCTGCCTCTCCGTGCGGCTGGTGAAGGCGCGGAGTCAGCGGCCGGGTCCGGGCAGAACGAGGCCCGGGTCTCAACGTGGGGCCCCAGACGCGGGGCGGGGGGGGGGGCACTTCCGTGACTTCCGCCGGGGCTTGCCCTGCGCCCCCCTTCACCCTTCCCTGGAGCCTGGCCGGGGTCTCCGCTCAGGAAACGGCCCCCGGGCGCCGGCGAGGGCGCACTGGCGTCCCAGCCCAGCGTGGCGCCGTGGCACGGGCGGGCCGGGCTCACGTGCGAGGGAACTCAAACACGCACACCTGTCCCGGGAGGACCGGAGACGGGGAGGACGAAGCACCGCCCGGCCGCCAGGTGCTGACTCCGTTTCCCCACACACCCGCGCCGCCTCCCCTCCCGCCTGTGTCCCTTCATGGCCTCGTCACTCTTAGTCACTCAGACCCAACGACAAGGCAGTGTTCTTGTACGTCTTTCCCTGGGCTGCTGTTTTAATTTTTTTTTTTTTAAATAGCGAAACAGACATAACATTGACCATCTTAACCGTTTGTAAGTGTGCGTTTCAGGGGCGTTCACATCGCTGTGCATCTCTCCCCAGTGCTTTTCCATCCTCCCGAACGGAAACTCTGCACCCCGTAAACGACTCCCCGTTGCTCCCTCCCCGCAGTCCCTGGCAGCACCCCCCTACTGTCGTCCGCCACTGCGAGGCTGCCTACTCCGGGTGCCTCATCCGAGCGGGGTCATACAGTACTTGTGCTTTTGGGGTTGGGCACGATGTCCTCAAGTTTCACGCCCGTTGTCGCGCGTGTCAGGGTTTCCTTGTGAATAACACTGAAGGCTGAAGAAGATTCCGTCGTATGTGTAAAGCACAGTTAAGCAATCCACTCGTTGGTCTATTTTCCAAAAGGGTTTTTGGAGGGGAAATTAACACACAGTTTTAAAACATTAAATTATAAGCAGAGGAGCATCTAGGTGGCTCGGTCGGTGGCGCATTGGACTCTTGATTTCCGCTCGGGTCATGATCCCAGGGTCATGGGATCAGGCCCTTTGTCGGGCTCCGTGCTGTGCATGGAGCCTATTTAAGATCCTCTCTCTCCCTTTGCCCCTCTCCCCTCCTCACGCTCTCTTTCTAAAATAAAATTAAAAACAAAACAAAACAAAGAACATAAGCACACATCACAGAAGAGTATACAGGGAAACCTTGTCTCCTCCTAGCGCCTCGGTACCCAGCCCCCCGATTCTCCCTCAGTGGTGACCTTCCAATTCACCTCCCTCTCTGTGCCTACTGCCCAGACTCTGCCTTCTGGAAGCCGTCCTGCACCCACTGCCAGAGGAGCTGTCCTAAGGCGAACCCCCTCATCGCAGGTGGACTTCTAGAATGCCACCAGCTGACCAACATCACATGTGTCCCTGACACTGAGGCTGCTTCCTCTCCAAAATGCCTGAAGACACCTTCCTCTCACCCTCACCGGAGTTGGTACTAAGGCCTCCTTCCTTAGAAAGGTGTCTGGGGGCACCTGGGTGGCTCAGTTGGTTGGGCATCTGACTTCGGCTCCAGTCATGATCTTACGATTCATGGGTTCGAGTCCCTTGTTGGGCTCTGTGCTGACAGCTCAGAGCCTGGAGCCTGCTTCGGATTCTGTGTCTCCCTCTCTCTCTGCCCCTCCCCTGCTCACGCTTTCTCTCTCAAAAATAAACATTAAAAAAAAAAAGAAAAGAAAAGAGAAAAGAAAGGTGTCTGGACTGGGGCACCTGGGTGGCTCAGTCAGTTACACGTCCAGCTCTTGATTTTGCCTTAGGTCATGACTTCACAGTTCGTGGGATCAAGCTCCGCTGCGGGCTCTACACTGACAGCAAGGAGCCTGCTTGGGATTCTCTCTCTCCCCTCTCTGTCCCTTCCCTGCTCACACTCTTTCCATCTCTCAACATAAATACATTTTAAAAAGGAAGAAAGCAAGAAAGCAAGAAAGAAGGAAGGAAGGAAGGTAAGAAGGAAGGAAAGGTAGGAAGGAAGGAAGGAAAGAAGGAAGGAAAAGTAGGAAGGAAGGAAGGAAGGAAGGGAGGGAGGGAGGGAGGAGGGAGGAAGGAAGTCTGGACTATTCCTGCCCTCCCTACAGGCATCCCTCTCTCCCTCCTGTGCTCCTACGTCACTGACCCTGTTCTGACCCGGCTCTGTAGTACTTGCTTCCTCCCCAGTCTCTCCTAAGGTAAGTGAACTCCTGGCGGGAAAGGAAGGAAGCTCCTTTATCCTCGAGTGTGCATGGCTGACTTCCCCCCGCCGGCCCGGGTGCTGAGACTGGCCTGTGGGGCACCCCTTAGCTTCTCACAGCCTCCGTGTCCTCCGAGCCCCCGGGCTAACGGTTCTTCCTCACAGGCTTGCTGAGGGGACTCAACCAGTGCTGCTAGGCCTGTTGGGACCCCGTCGGTGGGAGCAGGACTGGCTGTTAGGGGCCAGGATTTGTGACACTCATCCACCAGGACAAGTGGCCCCTGGTGTCCTTAATGCTCAAGCGTTCCGCTTTCAACACAACTGAAGGAAGGGAAGTGGGTGGCGTTGGCTAAGTAGGGGCAGTTCCTGCAGCAGGGGCGGGGGAGGACCGCCTCAGCTCTCTCCCTTCCTGGGTGCTGCGAGGGGCTTCCACGACGACGTGAAGGGCCTCTGGAGCTGGGTTTAGGGACAAGGCCACATGCTGAGGTCTGCCTAGAAGCTGCAGCCCGCCAAGGCCCGCTCTTGCTTTTGCCCTCCTCTCCGCAACTGTCTCTTCCAGCAATTCCTGTGGGGCCCCTGGGTGGCATTGCCAGAGGATGGGATGGAGCGCACTCAGCCCTGCGCCCCAAGGTCCCCGGGCCAGAGAGTCCTCAGTTCAGAAAGGATATCTAGGAGGGCGCCTGGGTGGCTCAGTCGGTTAAGCGTCCAACTTCGGCACAGGTCATGATCTCACGGTTCATGGGTTCGAGCCCCACATCGGGCTCTGTGCTGACAGCGCAGAGCCTGGAACCTGCTTCGGATCTGTGCCTCCGTCTCTCCCTGCCCCTCCCCTGCGCACACTCTATTTCTCTCTTTCTCAAAAATAAGGAAACATTAAAAAAAAATTTTTTTAAGCAAAAAGGAAATCTAGGGGCACCTGGAAGGCTCAGTCAGTTAACCGTCAGACTTCAGTTCAGGTCATGATTTGGCAGTTCATGAGTTCGAGCCCTGAGTTGGGCTCTGTGCTGACAGCTCAGAGCCTGGAGCCTGCTTTGGATTCTGTGCTCCCTCTGTCTCTCTCTCTGCCCCTTCCCTGCTTGTGCTCTCTCTCTCTCTCAAAAATAAATAAATAAACTTAAAAAAAAAGGAAATCTACTCTTTTACCATTCACCCCTTCAGTAACAATGCTTACTTTTTAAAATTTTTTAATTCATTTTTGAGAGAGAGAGAAAGAGAGAGAGAGAGAGAGTAGGGGATAGGCAGAGAGGGAGACACAGAATCTGAAGCAGGCTCCAGGCTCCCAGCTGTCAGCACAGAGCCCGACACGGGGCTTGAACTCACGAACCATGAGATCATGACCTGAGCCAAAGTCGGGAGCTTATCTGACTGAGTCACCCAGGTGCCCCCCTAACAATGTTTCTGAGACACCAAATGTCAGGCACTGTCCCGTGGGGTATCACCTGCTGTTACACAGACACAACCCATCCCGTTGCCAGGACCGTCCAACCCTCTTGCCTTGTCTGCTGCCTCCTGAGCCGGGCTGCTCAGACTCCCTCAACCAGCAGCCCCTCTCCCCAGAGGTTAGATTCCAGCTTTCTCTAGGTAACGGTGCTAGTTCGCTTTGGTCTCTTGCTTTTTGCCTTCCTAAATCTTGTGGACGTCTCCGATTTACAGTTGCGCTCTTTCCCCATTTCTTTCTCTTTCGGATTTATGCCTGTGTCGATCCTTTCATTATCTTTTTGTGGTGTTTCCAGTAGGAAGTAGACAGAAATTCTGGTGTTGCAGCTGTCATATTTAACTAGAATTTCCTTCCAAATAAATTTTCCTTTGGGATATTTTACAATGACGTAAGGATTTTGGGTAATTTCAGTTATGAAATAGTATTTGTTTTTAGAGATTTGGAAAAATATAGAAGCATTCAGAAGAATAAAAAGATCACTTATAATTCCAGAAATGCAGAAATAACCACTCTTAACATTTTGCCATATGTATATATATTCTTTAAAGGAGAAAAAGTCACCTCTTTCCTGCTTTCTTGAATTTGATGTGGACACTTAGGGGCTACTGACTCTCTTGAAAGCTTTTATTGCTGGGAGGCACTTGCCAAGCCTTGCTGAGACACCCCAAATATTCACTGGTACAATGACTGGTGCCTCTCCCTATTACACTCCATTTCCCTTGGTATGCACTGCCCACTTCCATTTGAAGTCATTTACAAGTCAAAATCATGGTTGTCACCTTCAGTGCCAGGAAGAGGGTGATAAGGGTGAAGAGTGTCCTTCCCAGCCCTGTCATCCCCAGGGAATGTTCTGCTGGGCCAGAGAACTAGGAGAAAACCACTTGTAGTGACCTCACTGCATTCCACAGTCGCCTGCCAGTGCCCCTGGCCATTGTCTGGTCCTTGGGGATCCCTGATGGGGAATTTTGGGATTCTTTGGGAGTCACTGATTGGGAAAAGGTGGGTTGTCCTGTAAATGGACAGCTGTTTAATCCGCCAAACCAAAGATGACCCGCCACCTGAGTCTGAGCACACTGAAATTCTGGATTCAGACCTTGGACCGAATATGGAAAAAGTTTACACCGAAAGTCAAGGAAAGGCGAATCGGAAGAATGAGGAGATGTATCCTCCTATGCTCTCTCGCTAAATTGCAGATATTTAAAACAAATTTTTTTTAACGTTTATTTATTTTTGAGAGACAGAGAGACAGAGTGTGAGCAGGGGAGGGTCAGAGAGAGGGAGACACAAAATCTGAAGCAGGCTCCGGGCTCCAAGCTGTCAGCACAGAGCCCGACGCGGGGCTCGAACTCACGAACCGTGAGATCATGACCCAAGCGGAAGTCGGACGCTTAACCGACTGAGCCCCCCGGGCGCCCCAATTGCAGATATTTTCAAAAAGAAAGTATCTCATACGGCCGTTGGGGCTGTACACCGTCAAAATGCTTCTGGAAGGTAGTTTTCAATGGCGTTAAGAAGCTGAACATGCTTACCCTTTCTGATCTAGTAATTTTACTTATGGGGCTTTTACGCAAGAAAAGAATTCTAAACGTAATAAAGGTTTCTGCACCAAAATAGTAGTTGCAGCATTATTAGTAGTGTCAGAAATGGTAACAATATGACCCAAAGGCCTAACAATAAGGGGATGGTTTCATGACTACTATGTGTGAGAAGTTTATTACAATATGACCAAAATGGCTGCTACTGAAATAAGTGGAAACAGATAAACCCAATATTTAGTAGATAGTTTGAGGATGGCTGTCAAGACAAAAGTAATATAATACTGAGAAAAGGAGAAAAATACACTAACATTTTATACTAGTTATCTTTTTTGAATGTTTTATTTTTACGCGATCTCTACATCCAACATAGCTCAAACTTACAACCCAAAGATCAAGAGTCACATGCTCTACAGACTGATCCAGCCAGGAGTGCCAGTACTAGTTATCTTTGAATGAAGGGGGATACAAAAGACTTTTCCTCTCTTTTTTTCTGTATTTTACAAATTGTCTATTATCCAGTATTATTTTTATAATTGGAAAAACAACAATAAGCCTACCTAAATTTTTTTTTAATGTTTATTTTTGAGAGAGAGAGAGAGAGAGAGAGACAGACAGAGTGCAAGTGGGGGATGGGGAGAGAGAAGGAGACACAGAATCTGAAGCAGACTCCAGGCCCCGAGCTGTCAGCACAGAGCCCCATGCAGGGCTTGAACCCACAAACCGTGAGATCATGACCTGAGCTGAAGTCAGACACTTAACCGACTAAGCCACCCAAGTGCCCCAAGACCACAGATTTCTTTTAGAAATGCAATTTAAATGAAGCTCATCTTGTATAATTCTTTATTATCTTACCGATGAGGAAACTGATTTAAAAAGGGCAATGGCTTTGCCCTAGTCATGCCTCTTGTCCCCTTATTTGTCCCCAACTCCACGCTGCCTCAGAGAATGAGTGGGGCATGGGATGAGGGAGCACCTGACAGTCACTTCATAACATCTCAGTGAGCTAAAGAGGACAGAGATCCAGGTGGCTGGCCCTGGGGAACTATGGGCAGTCCACATCCCTGTGGATGGGCGAAGTTGGACTTGGGAAGATGTTGGGCATCATCTCAACTGGGAGGCCCCCAGAGCCAGTCCCTTCCCAGGCACAGCTTAGGCCACGTGCGGTACGGTAACTGCCTGTGCTATGGCCCTCTTTCCTCTTGCCAGCCTTCCTTCCACTGCTGTCCCATTTCAAGGCACTTGATTAATTGGACCTCCTATTTGGAATGCTGTCCCCTGTTGGGAAAGAAAAAAAATTTCCTCTACCATTTAATATTCTGACTGGTCTATGAATCAAATTGATACAAGGGGAAAGTAAAATTTAATTACATCTGTACAGGGAATCTGTATAAACAGAGATTGCAAAGACAGGAAAAAAGAGGTATAGATGTCATTCTGGGCTATGGAGAAGGGGATAGGAGTCTGGACTTCAAAGGAAGAAAGGTAATTCACAGGAAGAAAGGAAAAAGTAAATGTTTGTTAAACAAATGTTTGCTGGGCACAACTAGAAACAATGGCACATGGAAAAGACTTTGATCAAACTGGCTTCGCTGGGTTCCTCCCTGTCTACCATCCCTAGTTCATGTAGTTATCCATAAAGAGAATGCGCTTCCTGAAGTACGTCCTCTCTCTAAATTCTTTTAGGCATTTAAGGGGAAGGCCTTCTGTTTTTAAAATATAATCAGCCTAAAATAGTACACAGGCCAAAGATACACATTTTGGGGTGGCAAATTTGCTTTCCTATAGTTCGACCAAGAAGTTTCACACTCTAGAAGCTGAGTTGGTAGGCTGTTTTGTCTTATTGAAACAGTTTCTTAGTCCTGACAGTAAGTCAGTTCAGTTAAACTTATTTCAGGAGGTGGGTGATGCAAATGTGCTTCCAAAGTTAGGCCTATGGTTCAAGTAATTGGGTAGTAAAGAAGAGGCATTTCTAAATTTTTTTTTTTTTTTGAGAGAGTGTGGGTGGGAGGGGGCAGAGAGAGAGACAGAGAGGGAGACAGAGGATCTGAAGTGGGCTCCATGCTGACAGCAGCAAGCCCAATGCGGGGCTCAAACTCATGAACTGTGAGATCATGACCTGTGTTGAAGTCGGATGCTCAACTGACTGAGCCACCCAGGTGCCCTATAAGAGGCATTTCCATGAAAATAAGAGAAAAACAGTGGTTAATGACCAGAGCAAATTACAAACCCAGTTTCTGAGTCTGAAGGTAACCAATCAAGAAGATTTTTAGATGTCCGGCTCGAAGCATCTTTAGAGGCAGTAAAAGCAGGCAGTAGCAATCTGTCACACGTTCCTGGTTTGCAGTCTAAATATCTCTGATGATTCTTCTAGTGGCCCCACAGCAAGTGGCACGAAGATTATCCACACAAAAGCTGTTGTAGTGAGATAACCCACAAGAGAGTGTAAAATACATAGCCCTCACAAGATCTAGAAAATTCACTTCCAAAGTTAGCTTAAGAAAGTCTACCCAAAAATGGGGTGCAACCCACATACTGACCTGCCAAATTAGTGACCTCCTCTGATTTTTTCTTTTTTTTTTTTTTAATGCTTATTTATTTTTGAAGGAGAGACAGAGTGTGAGCGACAGAGGGGCCGAGAGAGAGAGAGACAGAGACAGAGACAGAGACACAGAATCCGAAGCAGGCTCCATCGGCTCTGCGCTGTCAGCAGAGAGCCCGAAGTGGGGCTTGAACCCACGAACCATGAGATCATGACCTGAGCCGAAGATGGACGCTTAACCGACTGAGCCACCAAGGCGCCCCCTGATTTTTCTTACATGCACATCAATAGCTTCAGCTAAGCCCTGGGTCTCTTCAAACAATACCTAAGAGGAATGTGCTGTGTGGTTGGTTGTTATGTGATGTTTTCTTTACAAGAGTATCTTCCTTTAAAAAATTTTCTTGAGGTTGGCGGGCAACCTGGTGTCAATGTAACCCATTCCATAACCAACTTACCGTAACATGGGAGACTTTGGGTTAGGTCGTGAGCACTCTAACAGCTTTTAAATGCCTGCCCTATGTCCACCCATTTTGTGGCTTTGGCTTGCAAGATGCCCCTTATCAACAGCCTTTACCTCATGTGCACATTTAACCCACAGCAAAATTTGTCTAAACAGACACCGATCTGGTGAGAACTGTGAAATCACCACTCTCGACCTATGCCTACATCCTGCCCCATCATCTTACTTTTTAAAAGAATTTTTTTTCAACATTTATTTCTTTTTGAGAGACAGAGAGTGACAGAGTGTGAGCAGGGGAGGGGCAGAGAGAGGAGACACAGAATCTGAAGCAGGCTCCAGGCTCTGAGTTGTCAGCACAGAGCCCAACGCGGGGCTTGAACTCATGAACCGCGAGATCATGACCTGAGCTGAAGTCAGAGCTTAACCGACTGAACCACCCAGGTGCCCCTCATCTTGGTTTTTATGACAAACAACACAACAGACAGACAAAGAAAAACAGTGACTATCTTTGGTAAGGAAAGGAACCATAAAGTGCAAAAAGTGCAGCCTTCAGAGTATCCAGAAAGTTCATTCCCAAATGTAGCCTAAGATTTAGCTGCAAACGGAGTGTGACCCACATTTCTGTCCAGCCATATCTAGCCACAACTGAGATGTGACCCACATTTACAATGAAGATTGAGGTGACAAAGGCCCCTTATGGACCAGGACCCCTTATGGCAAATTCCCCTGAGAGCTGTACAGTTGGACAAAGAGAGCAGCGTGTGTTTAAATAGATGACTATTGGATCCACAGCCTCTTTGGCTGTCTGCCAGATGCATGCCGGTACATGCACCCTCTGGATGGCAGAGTCCAAAAAGAATATTCTCACTGGTCATAAAGCCACACTCTTAAGACATAGAACAAGATGAAAGGAAAGCCTAATCAGACCTATTGTTCTCCATGTTTCATGACAAATGACACAAAAGAGACACAAGAAAACAATGACCATCTCTGGGAGGAAAAGGATCAATAGAAACAAGAATACTCAAAACAAATTTTTACCAAAGTTGCTATACCCAAGAAACCAGTGTGCAAATATTTTTTTTCCTGCAATTCTAAATTGAGAGAGAGAGAAAAAGGACTCTCGCCACGTTCATTTCCATCAGACTCCACAGACAGAGATCTGGGAGGCCAGTGTGGTAAGAAATGTTATCTTCCAGCCTTTATCAGCCTTCCCAGTATCTCTCAGCTGCAGCGCCTCAGAAGGAAGTGTCCAGCCAGGGCAGTTCATCCTGTGGGCTATACCAACTGTTGGGGAGGAAAAATTTTCCTCTACCCTTCAAGATTCTGGCAGCTCTAAGAATTAAACTGACATGAGACAGATGAACAGAAGAAAACAAAATTTAATTATGTATGTACGAGGAATCCACATAAACGTAAGATATTCCAATGGCAGGCAAAATGAGGTATATATGTCATTCTGGACTAAGGAGAAGGCGTAGGGGTCAGGGGCCCAAAGGGAAGGAAGCTAACTCACAGGAAGAATGGAAAGAATACATGTTCGGTAACCAAACGTTTGCCGGGGCACCCAGAAACAATGGCACATAACATTCTTCCTAAGCCTTCTGTTTTTTAAAAAAAAAAATCATCAGCCTAAAATAATCCACATGCCAAAGACACGTTTCTGGGGTGGAAAATTTTGCTCTCCCGCATCCCTCAGTCTACACACCTCTGTTCCCGTTCACTCAGGATCAGTCTTCAGGTTTCAACAGCAGTTCCCTTCTTCTGGGAAGTCTTCCCTGATTCCCCAGACTGGATTGTGCTCTTGTCGTTCTTTTCCTCCATAGAGAGATCATCACTGTAACAAATAACCCTCTACCTATTATGTGTTAATGTCTTGTCTCCTCCTCCAGACCACAGGACCCTGTGGGATTATTTACCTAACATCTCTGGCAACAAATTGTGTTGGCAGATAGTGAGTGCTCAAAATATATTAGATGGGTAAATGAGAGTAATGGATTCTGCCCACTCAACCCGACGACAGGGGCTGTGGGTTCCTTTTCCGGTGGGCTCCCCGGGACTGCTCAAAACCGTCGCCTGTCATGGCATTGGAGGAAGCTGCAGAGCCTTACTCGTGCATTCAGGCTTTCATTTGTTCAGTAACTATTTATTGAGAGGCTCCTAGGTGCCAGCACTATTCTAGGCATCTGGGGTTCACATAGGCAGTGACCATACCATCGAATTCCCTGCCCTCACGGAATTACATTCTATACTGAGGGAGACAGATACTGAGCAAATAAGCAGGAAACATTAAGCTGGTGTAGAGCCAAAAGGGATTTGGGGAGAAGTGGAGGTGGGCTGCAATTTGAGATAAAATGGTTGAGGGGCGCCTAGATGGCTCAGTCGGTTGAGCGTCCGACTTCGGCTCAGGTCGTGATCTCACAGTTCGTGGGTTCGAGCCCCGCGTTGGGCTCTGTGCTGACAGCTCAGAGCCTGGACCCTGTTTCCGATTCTGTGTGTCCCTCTCTCTCTGCCTCTCCCCTGCTCATGATCTGTCTCTCAAAAATAAATAAATGTTTAAAAAATTTGGCAAAAAAGAAATAAAATGGTTGGGAAAGACCTTCATGAGAAAGTGATGGTTGAGCAAAGACCTGCATGAGGTAACAGAGCAGATGATGTGGCAATCTGCTTGAGGAGCACGCCAGATTAGGTACGCGCTGCTCAGGTAAGTTTGAATTTGGGAGGAACACTCAATACCTTTTTAGGTATAAATATGCCCCACGTATTGTATGGGACACACACCAAAAAATTATTCACTGAGTCTCTGAAATCCAAATATTTATATTGAATTATTTCACTTGTTATGGTAAGATGTATTACTGTCGTAATTTGAAAGGCAGCAACTAAAATTTTAAGATAAAGAAGTAGGAACCATTCTTTGAGGGATCCTTGTGCCCAAATATGAAGGTAAAGCTAAAAATCTAGACCCAACCGAATGCCCTCTGCCGTAACCACTCCTCTGAGGTAACCATTACTAACTTCCTGAATACAGCTCTCTCCCTCCTCCTCGGCTGCAAGCAAACACATTTGTATTGGCGTCCTAGGGCTGGTGTAAAAACGTTCTACAGACTTCTATTTTTTTTATGTTTATTTTATTTATTTTGAGAGAGTGAGAGAGAGAAAGAAGGAGCATGAGCAGAGGAGGGGCAGAGAGAGAGAGAGAGAGGGAGAGAGAGAATCCTAAGCAGGCTCCACATTCAGCATGGAGCTGATGCACGGCTTGATTCCACAAACATGAGATCATGAGCTGAGCCAAAATCAAGAGCTGGACGTTCAACCAATTGAGCACCCCCCCGGCGCGCCCCACACGGTGGGTGTCTTAAACAACAGACAGTTATTTTTACAGTTCTGGAGTCTGGACGTCCAAGATCAAGGTGTCAGCAGGACCGTGCTCTCTCTCTGATGACTGTAGGGGAGGACCCCTCTTTGCCTTTTCCAACTTCTGAGAGCCGCAGGCATTTCTTGGTTTATGGCAGCATAACATCTATTTCTGATTTCATATTCATGTCTTATTCTTTCTTTTCCAAATTTCTCTCTTCTTAAAAGGATGCCAGTCATGGGATTAAGGCCTACCCTAATCCAGGCTGACTTCATCTTAACTTCATTACATCTGAAAAAAACCCTATTTCCAAATAGGGTCACATTCACAGGTACTAGGGATTAGGACTTCAGCGTATCCTTTTGGAGGACCCAATTCACCCAGAATACTTGGCTTCAAGGACTCCAAGCATCCTGGGTTGTTGATTTTTTTGATGGCAAGGGCGTAATTTAAGCATTGTTCTAGGGGCACCTGGTTGGCTCGGTCAGTTAAGCATCTTACTCTTCTTTAAAAAAAAATTTTGTTTTTAATGTTTATTTACTTTTGAAGGAGAGAGAGCAGAGTGTGAGTGGGGGAGGGACACAGAGAGAGGCAGACACAGAATCCGAAGAGGCTTCAGGCTCCGAGCTATCAGCACAGAGCCCGACGTGGGGCTCGAACTCACGAACTGTGAAGTCATGACCTGAGCTGAAGTCAGACGCTTAACTGACTGAGCCACCCAGGTACTCCAAGCATCTGACTCTTGAAGTTGACTCAGGTCATGATCTTGTAATTCATGAGTTCAAGCCCCATGTCTGGGCTCTGTGCTGATGGGGCAGAGCCTGCTTGTGCTTCTTTGTCTCCCTCTCTCTCTCTGCCCTTCCTGTTTGTGCTCTCTCTGTCTAAATACATACATACATACATACATACATACACACATATGGAAGGAAGGAAGGAAGAAAGAAACAGAGAAAGAAAAAGAAACCATTCCCCAGATCAAACTACAGAAAGTTTCTAGCAATCCAGAAGGCTGTGAGGGTTCCCTCCCAGTCGTTAACTGCGGCACTGGGGAATCCTCCAGAACACCCTCACATCTGACACCGGCTGCAAGTTGGGAGATCCTTAAGACAACCCTCAGGGTGCCTGGGTGCCTCAGTCGGTTAAGCGTCCGGCTTCGGCTCAGGTCATGATTTGACGGTTCGTGGGTTCGAGCCCCGCGTTGGGCTCTGTGCTGACAGCTAGCTCAGAGCCTGGAGGCTGCTTCGGATTCTGTGGCTCCCTCTCTCTCTGCCCCTCCCCTGTTCACGCTGTCTCTGTCTCTCAAGAAAAAAAAAAACATTAATAAGATAACCCTCAGTTCCGATAAATCACTAGGACTCACAGAAATCACTGGAAGTTGTTATCTTGGTGGGTATGGGGTGCTACAGCCAGCAGACACGGATTGCAAGCAGCCAAAGGGAGACGCATGTGGGGCAGGTCCCGGAGAGTTCCGTGTACGGCACGTTCCAGCTGCCTTCTCCCCACGGGGCCGTGGACAGTGCTAACTTCTCCCAGGGACAATGGGTGGCACTATACACCGAGTGTTGCGACTCAGAGACTCTTGCCTGAGCTTTGGTGTCCAGAGAGTTTTTATAGGGGATTGGTCATGTTGTCATGACTGACCACCTGCATGGCTGACCTTAGCCTCCAGTCCCTCCCAAGGTCAATCTGATATTGCACAGCTGGAAGCCCCCAGCATAAATCACATCGTCAGAGTATCCCAGTATAGCTTAGCCCAAGGCTTCCCCCCCTCCCCCAAGGGAAACAAATCTGCTTTTACTAGGCAGGACGTTCCAGGAGTTTAGAGATCACCTCCCAGGAGCTAAGGGCAAAGGCCAGATCTCTCCTTAGGCGAGGTTAGTTCTTTATTACATATTTTTTTATTTTTAATTATTTTTAATGTTTTTATTTATTTTTGAGAGAGAGAGAGAGAGAGAGAGAGAGAGACAGTGTGAGCAGGGGAGGATCAGAGAGAGAGGGAGTCACAGAATCCGAAGATAGTCTCCAGGCTCTGAGCTAGCTGACGCGGGGCTAGAACCCACAAACCATGAGATCATGACCTGAGCCGAAGCCGGACGCTTAACTGACTGAGCCACCCAGGCTTCCTTCCCTAAGGGAACTACTATTCCAACCTCTATTTCCAAAGGTTTTCTCTGTTGTTTTGTTTTGCTTGTTTTTTTAATGTTTATTTTTGAGAGAGAGAGCGCACAGGATGGGGACAGAGGATCTGAAGTGGGCTCTGCGCTTAGAGCAGAGAGCCCGCTGTGGGGCTCAAACTCATGAACCGTGAGATCATGACCTGAGCCAAAGTTGAACACTTAATTGACCGAGCCACCCAGGAGTCCCAGGTTTTCCCTGTTTTTAAGCGTCTTCTTCTTTTTTTTTTAAATGCGTATTTATTTTTGAGAGACAGAGACAGAGCGTGAGCAGGGGAAGGGGCAGAGAGTGAAGGAGACACAGGATCCGAAGCAGGTTCCAGGCTCTGAGCTGTCAGCACAGAGCCCGACGCGGGGCTCGAACTCAAGAACCGCGAGATCATGACCCGGGCCGAAGTCGACCCCCCCAGGTGCCCCTTTAAGCGTCTTCTAAATGGAACCACGCAGGCGTCCATCATTCTTTTGTGTCCGGCTTCTTTTCCTCAACACGATGCCTATGAGATTTGTCCTTTTGAATCCTGTGTAGTATTCTATTACATGAACATACCATGAATTTCTCATCTTGACAAACATTCTATTGTTGATAGATATTTGGGTTGGTTCTGGTTTGGAGCTATTTTGTTTTTTTCTTTTTAATATTTTATTTTTTATTTGAGGGAGAGAGAGGGAAAGAGGGAGAACGTGGAGGTGGGGGAGACAGCGAGAATCCCAGGCAGGCTCCTCACTGAGTGTGGATGCGGGGATCAATCCCATGACCCTGGGATTGAAATCGTGACCCGAGCAGAAATCGAGAGTGGGCCGCTCAGCCTACTGAGCCACGCAGGTGCACCCCTTTAACGATTCTATTTTTAAGTAATCTCTACATCCAACATGGGGCTCGAACTCACAAACCCCGAGATAGAGAGTTGAGTGCTCCACCTACGGAGCCATCCAGGCACTCCTGGAGCTATTTAGAGCAAAAGTGCTATGGACATCGTCACACACGTCATGGGGGGATATAAGTACTCATTTCTGCTGGGTAAATACTCAGGAGTGGGATTGCTGGGTCATGGACGAGTTTGCATTCAGCTTTAAGAGATACCGCCAGTTTTCCAAAGTGGGTAGATTGTCTCCTACCTCCCTGGCTTCTCCTTCTCTCTCCTTTGCTGTTTGCTCCTCATCTTGGAAACTCTAAATGTTGTGTGTCCAGGGCTCAGTTCTTGACCCATTTTTCTTTTTCATATAGAACCCGCTGTCTTGGTTATCCCATTCAGTTTTATGGCTCTAAAAACGCTATAGGTGGAATTGCGCCCCCACCCCCAAATTCACGGGTTGAAGCCCTAACCCCAATGTGACTACATTTGGAGATTCGGCTTGTAGGAGGCATTAAGGTTAATTAAGGTCGTGAGGATTGGGTCCTAATCTGAAAGAATTAGTGACCTTATAAAGAAAAGCAAGGAAAAGCTCTTTCTCTCTCTCCACGCGTAAGCACCTCAGCAAGGCCATGTGAGCACCTAGCGGGGCGGCCAGCAGCAAGCCAGGAAGAGAGCTCTCACTAGAATCAAACCATGCTGGCAACCTAATCTCAGACTTCCAACCTCCTGAAAATAAACGAGGAAATAAATGCCTGTTGGTTAAGCCACCAAGTCCATGCATTTTATTATGGGAGCCTGAGCCACGACAAATACCATTTATACATTATCTTCCAAATTTACATCTCAAGCTCAGAGTTCTCCCTTGAACGCAGACCCATAAAACCAACTGCCTACTCGATGTCTTCACTTGGAAGACTAATTGACACCTCAAACTCCATGTTTAAACCAAGCACATGATCTTTCACCTTCACCTTGCTCTCCCCTTCGTCTTCCCTTCTCAGAGGATGCTTGGCCCTCTTCTTCCAGGTGCTCCAGGAGTTATCTCACTTGACTTCTCTTTCTCCCACATCCCGATTCAATTCATCATCAAATCCCATTGCCTCTACCTTCAAAATATATTTTAGCTGGTAGGGCACCTGACTCTTGATTTCCAGATTGTGAGTTTGAGCCTCATGTTGGGCATAGAGCTTATTTTTAAAAGTAAAAAAAAAAGGGGGGCCCCTGGGTGGCTCAGTCGGTTGAGCAGACTCTTACTTCAGCTCAGGTCATGATCTCACAGTTCGTGGGTTCGAGCCCCGCGTCAGGCTCTGTGCTGACCGCTCAGAGCCTGGAGCCTGTTTCCGATTCTGTGTGTCCCTCTCTCTCTACCCCTCCCCTGCTCATGATCTGCCCCTCAAAAATAAACAAATGTTAAAAAAATTTTTTTTAAAAAAGGACTCATTTTCACTCTGACTGTTGCTTCAACAATCATTGCTCATCTGGATCCCGGCAACTACATCCAGTTCTCCCCTACTCCACCTAGAGTTAGCCTATTCTCCATACAGAAAACAGAGGGGTCTTAAGTCAGGACGCAACACTTTTTGGTTCCAGATCCTCTAATGGCTTCCCATTTCATTCAGAGGAAAAGGTAAGGACGGTACTATGGTTTATAAGGCCCAGGTGGTTTGACCCTCACCTACCTCTATGACCCCATTTCCTGCAGGGTTTTTTTCTAATTCACACCACCCTAGCCACACAATCTCTGTGATTATATCTCCTTCCTCATTCCTATTCTTGTTTATTTTTACATGTGCTCTTTTTTTTTATTTCTTAATTGGGCTCATAAAAAGTCAACCTGTTTTACTGGTCTTTTCATAGTTGTAGTTTGGATTTATTGATCACTGTTTTCCTCCTTCTCCTTCTCCCCCTCCTCTTCCTTCTTTGGTTTGTTTTCTGCTCTATTCTCGGCCTATTATTATTAATCCTTTCCTCCTTTTCTTTTTTCAGTTTCTTAATATGATAGTTATCTTCTTTTTTAAAGTTTTTTTTTTAATGTTTATTCATTTTTGAGAGAGAGAGAGAGAGAGAGACACAGAGAGAGAGAAAGAGAAAGAGAGAGAACACTGGGGAGGGGCAGAGAGAGAGGGACACACAGAATCAGAAGCAGGCTCCAGGCTCTGAGCTGTCAGCACAGAGCATGACGCGGGCCTCGAACTCACAAACTGTGAAATCATGACCTGAGACAAAGTTGGATGCCTAACCGACTGAGCCACCCAGGTGCCCCTATGATAGTTATTTTCTATGTGATCTTTCTTCTTTGTCATTTTCCTTGGCAATGAAATAAATTTAACCTAGAGTCTGATGCAGGGCTTGAACCCATGAACCATGAGATCATGACCTAAGCTGAAGTTGGATGCTTAACCAACTGAGCCACCCGGGTGGCCCTTGACATTTTAAATAATGTCGTTATTCAGTTTTTGGATTCAGAGTTACACTAGCCTCATAAAACGAACTTGGCAACCTTAGCTCATTCTCTATTTTCTAAAACAAATAATATATAAGAGTTATCTATCCCTTGAAAATATAGTAAAACTCACCTATAAAACTGTTTGGGCAAGTGCTTTTTTTGACAAGTGTTTAATTGCAATTTAATTTTCTTTAATGCTTATTGGTCAATCTAATTTTCTCTTTCTACTTTCATCAACATTAGAACCTTTTATTTTTATAGAAATTTATCCATTTTTTTGTGGGTTTTAAAATATTGGTGTATATTTGTTATAAAATTATTTTATAATTTAAACCTTTAAAAAATATTTATTTTGAGGGGCTCCTGGGTGGCTCAGTCGGTTATGTGTTTGACTTCAGCTCAGGTCATGATCTCGCATGCAATCTGTGAGTTCGAGCCCCACATCCATCTCTGTGCTGTCAGCACAGAGCCTGCTTCAGGTCATCTGCCCCATCTCTCTGCCCCTTCCCCGCTTGTGTGCTCTTTCTCTCTCGCTCTCTCTCAAAAATAAATAAATACATGAAACAAATATTTATTTTGAGACAGTGAGAGTGCACGCAGGGGAAGGACAGAGAGAGAATTCCAAGTGGGCCTTGTGCTGTCAATGCAAAGCCCCACACGGAGCTTGATCCCATGAGCTGAGGGATTATGCCCTGAGCTGAAGTTAAGAGTCAGATGCTTAACCAACTGAGCCACCCTGGTGCCCCAATTATTTTATAATCTAAATCTCATTTTTATCTTCAGTTACTTCTCCTTTCCCACTTTGTTTTTGTCTATTTGCTTCTTCTTTCTTTTCTTGTCCTTTTTAAAAAACATATCTTGACAAGAGTTTTATTCTTTTTGAAGAGCCAATTTTGGTTTTATTCAACTCCTCATAATTTTTGTTCTTAACTTTGTTTTATACTCGTTCCTAAGTGATAGAGGGTAGACAAGGGACTTACCTTTCTGCATTTTTTGAGTCTTAAAACTACCTGTGTATAATGTTATAAAAATACAGTGAGTTATAAAAATAAACAAAAACTGATAGGGGAAACAGAACACTAAAAAATTTTAAGTCAATGAAATAAGAAGTAGCGATGTTTTGCTTCCTAACACACAGCTTACACCTTTTTGCTTTTTAAAATATGTTTTATTTATTTTTGAGAGAGAGAGAGAGAGCACGCGCTCACAAGTTGAGGGGGGTGCAGAGAGAGAGAGGGAGACACGGAATCTGAAGCAGGCTCCAAGCCCCAAGCTGTCAGCACAGAGCCCATTGCAGGGCTGAACTCACGAGCTGTGAGATCATGACCTGAGCCAAAGTTCGATGCTTAACCGACTGAGGCACCCAGGCGCCCCCCTACTTCTTCATGTATTATTTGTACAAGCATACTAATCAAATTCTGGATCAATTAGCATAATGTACTACGTGTTTAGACCACAGGAAAAAACATAGCAGATGATACAAATTTAAGGTAAATTGTTGGTGACGACTGAAAAATTAAAGATGGCCTCCAGGAGAGAGATTTTATAGTTGTTGTTTATTTTATTTTATTATGAAAAATTTCAAGCACATAGAAAAAAACAGTATAATGTACTAATACTTAGATTTCACAGTTGTTAACATTTGGACACCATGCTTCATTACTTTCTGTAGTTGTGGAAGTACTTTAAATTACAGGTATACTTTCTTTAAATAGTCTAGCATGTGTCTCCAAAAAATAAAGATCTTTACTATACAACCATAATAACATTGTTCTACCTAACAAATTTAACGAGAATTTAAAAAATACACTGCACGGGGCACCTGGGTGGCTCTGTTGGTTAAGCCTCTGACTTTAATTTTTGCTTGGGTCATGATCTCACGGTTCATGAGTTCGAGCCCCGCATCAGGCTCTGTGCTGATAGTGTGGAGCCTGCTTGGGATTCTCTCCCTCCCTCCCTCTCCGCCTCTCCCCTGCTTGTGCTCTCTCTCTCAAAAATAAATATTCAAAAAATATTTAAATATTAAAAAAAATATGTATATATATACTGCTTAGTCCATATTCAGACTACTGTAACATTCCCCAAATGGCTTCCATAGTTGTTTTATTTTTTTATTATTATTTTTAAAGTTTATTTATTTACGTTATCTCCCTACCCAATGTGGGGCGCGAACTCATGACCCCAAGCTCAAGAGCTACATGACTATGACTTGTCAAAGAGGTCAGGACAGTTACCTTACAGAATGTCTCTACTTCTAGAGGCATCTGCTTGTTCCCTCTTGATAAATATTTATCTTGGTCCTTTACTCCTGTAAATTGGAAGTTAGATCGAAATCTTGATTGGACTTGGTTTTACATATTGACAAAGACTGTTTCATAGGTCATGCTGTCCGGTATGTTATACTGCATGGGGCGATACACAATGTGTGGTTGTTGCCCCTTTTCACTGACGGGGATTCTTGTGCAAGGTGGTAACAATGTCCATTGAACAATTTATGTGTATGATGGGGTGACAGTTGGACTCCATGCAAATATAAAGTTTTCCATGGTTTAGTTTTCCATGTATTAGTTTTTAAACTAATAGTTTTGGTATCTGCTGATAATTGTCTGAATCAACTATTTCATAAAGGCTGACAAAAAACTTAAACTGCATTTGTTCTAAATTAATTGGCCGGCATCGTTCTCTAAAGAAGAGCCTTCCCTCATCACTTGGGAATGTTTGCTTAGGCTGAGATACATTTCTTACTGGAAAGGTAGGGTAGATGCTTAATTCTCTCCCTTTAATTTACAACTTTCAAATAATGGATTAGTGGAAATCATCTCGACTTTGGCTGGTGGGGAGCCCCCTTCAGTTTGCTCCTGGGTCCCTTTGACATGACCCCATATTTGCAGACTACTTTGCTTTTTTTTCAAAGTAAGTATTTCCAAGAGTGCCTTGTATATTCCCAGCTCCAAACCCGGAACCAGCCATTTCTCCAAGAGTCGCTGGTTTCTTTTTGTAAGAAATGGTATCTAGGTGTGGCTTGCTGTTTTGACCCTCATTCTTTTGGTGCACTCATTCCATCTTCTCCAACCCAGAAGAGCAGTTACAACTTTCGTTTATTTAGTGCTGCTTACATGCAAGGCATTCTGCATACATTAATGTAACTAGTTTATTGAGAAGTTTCACACATGAATGAAATGACTTTATTTCTTGCGTCATCCCCACTCTCAACTATGTTCTGCTAAGCCTTCCCTTCTCATGCCTAAATGATGTTTGAGGCACCCGTCATTGTATTTCCATCACTTTTAGTCAGTGAAACAATCCAGTCTGGTTTAACTCTTTATTTTTCGTATCTCATTCAAAGCAATCTTCCTTCCTCTTCATAGAGTAGGCTACGGGGTGTAGCACGGTCTGCTAACTGACCTCCTCCTTGTCCCACTTTTGGTTCTAGTTCTTTGGGTATTGGAGATGGAAAATAGAGGGTAAAAAAATGCAAATGCCTTTTGCTTTTTTTGAGGTGATTTATTTCTTTATTGAGCTAGAAGTCACAGATCATTAACTCTCCATTTCAAAGCGAGCAGTTCAGTAGTTTTTGGTATATTTACAAGGCTGCAACCATCACCACTAATACCAGAACATTCTCATCATGCCCAAAGGAAAGGTGGTCCCTATCAGCAGTCACTCCCCAGTGCCTCCCCTCCCCCACCCTTCCCTCTACCCCAGCCCTGGGCAAGCAGTGATCTACCTTCTGTCTCTTGGGATTTGCCTATTTTGGACATTACATATAAAGGAAATCATATAATACGTGGCCTTTTATTCCTGCCTACTTTCATTTAGCATGATGTTTTCAAGGTTTTCTATTCATGGCTCGGTAATATTCCACTGTAATGAGACATCGCATCTTGTCTGTCCATTCATTAGCTGGCTTGTTTCCAGTCCTTAGCTGCCGCGCATAACGCTGCTACAAACCTTAGTGTACAACATTTTATGTAGCTATAGGCTTCACGTTCTCTTGCGTGTATACACACGAGTAACTGCTGGATCATACGCTGACTCTATGTTTAACTTTTTGAGAAACTGCCAAACTGTTATTGAAAGCAATTGCACCATTTTACATACCCAGGGGCATTGTATCGGGGTTCCGATTCTCCACACCCTCATCGATACTTGGTACTGTCTGTTGCTTTGTTTTGTTTTGAAATTACAGTCGTTCTAGTGAGTGTGTGTAGTATCTCAATATGGTTTTGATTTGCGTTTCCCTAACGACTATTATGTTTTAATGGGCTCATTGGCCTCTTGCATAATTCTTTGGAGAAATGTCTATTCAGATCCTTTGCCCATTTTTAAGTTAGGTTACTTGTCTTTTTATTATTGAACTGTAAGAGTTCCTTACATATTCTGGATACTGGACATTTATCGGACGTGTGCTTTGCAAATATTTTCTACTCTTCTCTGGGTTACCTTTTTTTCTTCTTACTAGTGTCCTATGAAGCACAAAAGTTTAAAATTTTAATGTAATTCAATTTACCTGTTTTTTCTTTTGTTGCCTGTTGGTGTCATATCCAAGAAACCATTGCCTAATCTGAGGACAAGGAAATTAAGATTTATTCTTGGGGCGCCTGGGTGGCCCAGTTGGTTAAGTGTCTGACTCTTGACTTGGGCTCTGGTCATGACCTCACGGCTCATGAGTTCGAGCCCCGCATAGGGCTCTCTGCTACCAACACAGAGTCTGCTTTGGATCCTCTGCGCCTCCCCCCCACCCCGCCACACCACCCTCATGCTCTCTCTGTCAAACATAAATAAACATCAAAAAATTTTATTCTTGTGTTTTCCCTGGAGAGTTTTTGTTTTTTTTGTTTTTGTTTTTTGAGAGAGAGAGAGAGAGAGAGAGAGCGCGAGCACAAGTGGGTGAGAGGGACAGAGGGAGAGAGAGAGAGAATCTCAAGCAGGATCAACGCTTAGCATGGAGCCCAGTGCAGGGCTCGATCCCACAACCCTGGGATCATGACCTGAGCCAAAATCAAGACTTGGCTGCTCAAACGACTGAGTCCCCCAGGTGCTCCTCCTTGTAAAGTTCTATAGTTTAGATCTTACATGTAGGTTTTCAACTTATTTAGAGTCCTTTTTTATTTAGAGTTTATTTATTTTTGAGAGAGAGGGAGAGAATCCCAAGCAGGCTCCGTGTTGTCAGCGCACAGCCTGATGTGGGGCTCGATCGTACAACAGCGAGATCAAGACCTGAGCCGAAGCCAAGAGTCACTTAACTGACTGAGCCCCCAGGCGCCCCAGGTTTTCCTAAATTTCTTTCAACAATGTTCAGCATACGGGGCTCCCACTGTCAGTGCGGAGCCTGCTTGGGACTCTCTCTCTAGCTCAAAATTAGTAAAATAAATTAAAAAAAAAAAACCCCGAAAATGTTCAATGTACAAGTCTTCTACTTCTTTCCTTAAGTCTATTCCTAAGTATTTTATTCTTGATGCTATTATAAACAGAATTGTTTTCTACTTAATTTTCACAACGAATGTCTTTGTACTTCACTAGGAGCAACTGGCGTTCTCTGTCAGTTGCTGTTGTTTTGCTTAGTGACACCGACCGGCCGCAAGGCCTTGTGCGGGCAGTTATCCAAAGCCTGGATCGCTCATGGGACACAGGTGAGCTCTCTGTGTGTCATCCTTGAGCAGGGGCCGTGCTAATCTCTGTCTCGTTCCAGTTTTGCTATGTGTGCTGTTGAAGTGAGCGCTGTGCAACCTCTTTGAAGGGCCCCACAGGTCTCCGCAGAGCATAGTCTCTTGGTACAGGATACCCATCTCCAGTTCCAGGATTCCAACTTTGCCACTCACTACCCAAGGGCACACCCACTGGCCCACTGCCTCTTTCAGGGTTTTCCGTTTGCAGGATGCATTCTCTTTGCCGGGGGCGGGGGAGGGGTAGGGTTCAAGAGAGATGGCTCAAATATTTGCTAGTTGCCACTGTGTTTAGTTGACAGGTAGGGGCTTATTTTCCAGATAATGTAACTTATTAGCAGGGCATGGTAATTAACCTGTGCATTAAGGCACAGGGATGAAAGAATAACCTAACAGCACCAACGGAGAATCCAGAATATGTATCAAAAGTAGCATTACCAATCTTTGGGAAAAGGATAGCATTTTCAGTAAAAGGTTTCATAATAATTGGTTGTCAATTTGGGAAAAAATAAAATTAGTTTCCTACCTCACACCACATATAAAAGTAAATTCTACGTGAGGGGTGCCTGGTTGGCTCAGTTGATAGAGCATGCGAAGCTTGATCTTAGGGTATGAGTTCAAGCCCCACAGCACAGCACTTAAAAACAAAAACAAATCCAAAAAACAAAAAGTATATTCTACGTATATAAAAGGACTAAAGGTGGTTAAAAAAAGAAAAACTCAAACTTAAAAAACCCAAAGGGAACCAAAGGAGAATATCTTTATGACCTCGGAGTGGGGACAAATTTTTTAGAATAAAAAGCAATAGGGGCACCTGGGTGGCTCAGTCAGTTGAAAGTCCGACTCTTGATTTCAGCTCAGGTCATGATCCCGGAGTCGTGGGATCGAGCCCTGTGTCAGGCTCCACAATGAGTGGAGATCCTCTCTCTCTCTCTCCAAAACAAACAAAAACAAAACAGAAAATGTACACCAAAAAGAAAAGATTGATAAACGTGATCATAAAAAGATACCATAATAAAAAAAGTAAAAAATCAAATCCCAGATGATGAGAAGAAATTGGCTGCATATAACCATGAAAGATTTATATGCTGACTATGGAAGAATTTCTAAAAATCAATACCAAAAAGACAAAGCTTGTCTGAAAAGTGGCTTGGGCAGAAAAGGAGATCCAAATCGCAGTGAACACGTGGAAAGACACTCAGCCCACGAGGAACCAGGGAAACAAATGAACACCATTAAGGAAATACCGTTTGAGACTCTTAAAGATTCGTAAAGCATTAAAAACTCTAAAAATACATAGTGCTAGTATTGGACACTCTCATATTCTGCTGGTTATCTTTGAGATATGTTTGTCAAGTTGAAGACATGCACCTGCTAAGACCTCGTAAATGTCACTAGAGAAGCTTGCATATAAGCATTAATAGAGGGGTTTATAAAAATGTTTATGCAGCAAGGTTAAAAAAACCCCAGCAAATAAGAGAAAACTAAAACCCTGGAAATGCACCAGATGTCCATTAGCAGATTAGAGAAATGTCAAAACATTCACATAGTGAATACTTTAGAGTAGTTAGAAGTAAATTAACACTCCAGCTATCCTATTCATCCATAGGATATATCTCAAAAACATAGGCTTGAGAAAGGAAGGGGGGTGAGCTTCAGAAAGATATATACAATATGACAGCATTTATATAAAACTTAAAATATGAAAATAATACGGATGTTAGTATTAGTATAGCTTATGGATGCATTTATATACAAGAAAAACACAAGAACAGGTATGAGCATGTAAGTGCCAAATTCAGGAGGGAGAGGTGGAAATGGGGTCAGGTGGGGCAACACAGGAAATTCATCACAGTTTCTATTCTTTTTTGTATGCCTGATACTTCATTAAACGCAAACACTTACAAAATCACTCTGGGTGTTGTGAGATAGCTCTAGTATCAAGTTTCTATAAACTGCTTTCTTCAGTTCTGAGTTCAGTGTACTGCTTCCAGAAAAGGTTGTCAGCTCTCAGGCTGGAGACACGATCAGTTTTGAACTTTAACCTCATGACTAACACTCTCCTTTGTCTTGGGGAAGCCAAAGACTAGCTTCCAGTTAGCAAGTCTGTACAGGAATTTTTTCCCACTTTATAATCAGTGTTTTCTTTTCAAAATTTTAGCCTGTTTGCCTAATTTTCAGAGAAAGGGGCATTCAGTAGCTGGATAGAGGCTACATTCTGGAAGCGGGTTCAAATGGACTTGTCTGCTAGCTGTAAGGCTACTGAAATGGGGTCAGGATCACCCAGATCTAGTTCTGAACCTGCCACTAACCAGGAGTGCAAGGCCGCAGGTGAATCTCTTAACTGCTGTGGCCTCTAGTTTTCTCAGTCAAATAAGGGTGGTTGATGAAATGATCTCTAAGGTGCCTCTCAATGCAACCTTCCATGATTCTCAGGCAGATTCTGAGGCTTTGTCAAAAAATTCCTTGGTTCTAAAATTTTTGTCTCTTCTATCATTTCCATCAAGCTGGATGGATCTGGTGATCTCAAATCTCTGGACAACTTTTAGGGATGCTATATTTTTCATATGCCCCAGTTGAAAGTGCAGAGAGTTGGATTTAACCCCACTTGCCATAAGGCAAATGTCCTGGCTTCTCATCTAGGTATAGACGAGCATTGTCTTTGTAATTTATACCAGCCGTTGTCTGGTAAATCCCTTAGAAGTGGTTGGTAATCTCTTTGTAGTCCCCGTGCTTGGCACTAAAAGGAATCTAATTTATTTTCTGAGGTATGGTGCAAATGCTTTTTGTTTAAACTGAGATACTGTGTTACCGATGAACAAAGATCCCTGATTGATAAGGTATGATCTTGCCTTCTGGATTTATGTAAACATAAAATATTAAGTTCTGTGAGAGTAAGAACTGTCGGCTTCTAGTCAAACCTGTTAGTTTCAAGAGTTGGCAACTACCTGTTGCAATCAGGAATTACAGGTTGAAAGCAACTACGGTCAGTTTAATTCATGTGGTGTTTGCATTCAAAGGAAGACTGGTAAGTGGAATTTAAATATTACACAGTTAATAGCAGGGTGGGTGCCTAATCCCAGATGACTCAGAATGCCAGTGCAGGGTGGTGGACGGTGCAGAGGAGTGCAGTCAAGTGCATGAGAGAGAGGGCTTCATAGAACTAACTCACGCACGAGCAAAGGCAGATTTTGGGAACTGAGAAACTCAAAATACACTTGATATTAGTTTAGTGACTGTGAACAACTAATATTGTGTATGCTATGATTTATTTAGAAATTAGATGAAGTAATATGGAAAACTAGAAAACATGGCATGAATATGAGGAAATTATGTGAAAAGGAGAAAAAGGACTTGAGTTACTGCAAACATCAGAAGGCAGAAGAATTTCATCCAGGAACAGGACAACTAAATAAATAACACCGGCTAGGAAATACGGCAAACACAAATCTTATCATTTAACAACGTGCTGATTTCTTAATGCATCATTTAAATTGTATTTTTTTTTTGTATTTTAGAGAGAGAACACGAGCAGGGGAGAGGGCAGAGGGAGAGAGAGAATCTCAAGCAGGCTCCACACTGAGCACACTCAGCTCCACACTGACATGGGGCTCAATCCCACGACCCTGGGCTCGTGACCTGAGACGAAATCAAGAGTCCGTAGCCCAACCAACTGAGCCACCCAGGCTCAGCATTTAACTTTTAAATTGCCAGCTGGAGGCGTGACAGGCTCCACCTCTGTTTCAAGTCCTGCATGATATAATTAAAGTGGCAAAAACAAAAATAGAGGAGACACCGTTGTGCAGTTTTGGAGTAACAAAAATCCCCATGCAGGACGGCCAGGCATGCCCGCAATTTACAATAGAGAGTTGGAAGTATTTCACCCTTAATACACATGAACAAATGTAGGCAGGGAGCAGACGTAGTGGGGCCTCATTTACACGTTCTGATCCAGCGAATGAACTCTGTTCTCACTCGGCTGCCATGACCGAGAAGTGTGTGTGTGTGTGTGTGTGTGTGTGTGTGTGTGTGAGGGTCTGCAGGTCAAAACAGGCCCATTTTTAGAAATTCTTACCTGTGAAACTCTAAATGACCTTGCTAAAATGGGAAGATTTAGAGTGGCTCAAAATTATTATTATTTATTTTGAGAGAGAGAGAGAGCAGGGGAGGGGCGGAGAGAGGGAGAGAGAGAGAATCCCAAGCAGGCTCCGTACCACCAGCACAGAGTCCAACGCACGGCTCGATCCCACGAACCGTGAGATCGTGACCTGAGCTGAAATCAAGAGTGGAATGCTCAACCGACTGGGCCACCAAGGCGCCGCGAGTTGCTTGAAATTATTAGAATAAATAAACGCTGTCCAGGTGGGAACTAGTCGAAATCATCATTGCAGTTCTGAGATTCTGAATGTCATAACGGTGAGTTTCAGTGTTTTGGTTTGGTAGAGCTCAAGAACATTCCCCTCGTTCCTCCTCAGCTCTGGCCCACCCACACCTGCTAAGTGCCCCTTCATGTGCCATCACTGCAGTAATTATGTAGTCGAGTAATTTGTTTTCCTTACTAAACTGACTTCTTTGAGTGTAAAAATCGTATCTTTTCAGCTATGCACACCCAAGGGCGGGTCAAGTTCTGGCAAAGGAGAGGCTATTAGATAATGTAAAACAAAGGCACGGGCACGGTCACGTGGTTTTGAAAGTCTCTGCAGGGTTCTTTGCATTTGGATGCGTTGATCATGCTGCGGGCACAGGAGTCCACCTGAGACCGACTGGCTTGAGAGATCTCGCTGACGGCAGCCGAAACCCCAAATCTGTCACGTTCCTGACAAATACGCCAGGTCACTTACTTTTTGGCATTTGCCCTTTGTTCTTATGAAGCGTAAGGAACAGTGTTCAAAAGGCCTGAGCAAATCCAGATTGTGACATACTGGGCACCAGGAAATGTCTGAAGGGCGACTGAATCACTTGTTTTGCATCAGAGCCATCCGTTGAACCTCGAGGGTTCGCTGCGCCTCTGACGGTAAGCACACGGCTTTCTTACTCCCATTACTGACAGCTGGGTTTTTCTAATGTCAACTTCACTAGTTATGACAGTATTGGAAACTAGGACTACCCTCGTCATTGGAGATGAAGTGGCCGTGGTGCTTGTGACGAGGCTAAGTGACTTGTCTAGGTCACACAGGGAGCTGAGGGCTTTGAGGGCACCCTGGCCCCACGAGCTCTCTAGGAACTGCCACTCTGTCTAAAGGTGGGCATCTGGGCAGCACAGGGGTGCGTGGCTGGCTCAGTGGTTAAGCGTTAGACTCTTGTCTCAGCTCAGGTCGATCTCAGGGTCGTGAGGTCAAGCCCTGTGTCGGGCTCCACCCTGGGTGTCGTGCCTACTTAAAAAAAAAGTGGGGGGGGGGCAACCTGGGTGGCTCAGTCAGCTAAGCGTCTGACTCTTGATTTCAGCTCAGGGAGCCCTGCATTGGGCACCGTGCTCACAGCACAGAGTCTATGTAACGTTCTCTCTTCCTCTCTGCCCTTCCCCTGTGTGCACGTGCACTCTCTCTCTCAAAATAAGTAAACATTAATTTAAAAAAAAGATGGGCATATGAGCAGCATAAGACCTTACCAGGTGAGGAAACCCACGAGACGTAAGCCAGACACCTGCACTGCCTCCATCCGTGGGTGGTACTTACCAGGTAAGTCAAATCCTGAGAGAGGGAGTGGTTATGAACACAGTTGAGCAAACTAGTTTCTGATCTCCTGTTTTCATCACATGCAAAAGACACACCCTGCCTTTGCCCAAATATTTCTGTAACACTCACTACTTCTCTAGCAAAGAGACTACCTGTTCCCCAAGTGGTGCAAATTCAGACTCCATGCAAATTCAGATTCCATACGGGTGACGGCAGATGAGAACAATACGCATTGTTGCTATTCTTCCTGAATTTTAATTTCTGTAGGCATAAAATTTTTTTTCCCACTGAGATTATTGAAGAAGATTAAGTAAAGCCACCTAATGAAATATAAGTACCTATTACTAAAGTATTTAGGCTAACCTACCGTGGCGGGTACTGCCTAATGGAATCATAGGAAGAGAAAGAAATCTTACCCAGGGTCTGGTGATTTGTTCATTAGGGCATGCTATCAAAAATATGCTAGCAAATCTTTTAAGCATGACTTTTGAAAAATTACAAAAATCTTATGTTCATAGAACAAAATGAATATAGACATAAATTTTAAAAATGACCAACAATTTTACCACCCACAGACAATCACTCGCTAATAACACTTCAATGTATTTACTTCCAAAAAGGCTTCTATAGCAAAGATGCACTTCATACATGAATTGATACCTAGGGCAGCCACTTGTCAATCATTTGGTCAGAAGAATATAATCAGAAAGCAGATAAACATAGGGTGCTTGGGTGGCTCAGTCAGTTAAGCGCCTGACTCCTGATTTTGGCTCAGGTCATGATCTCTTGGTTTGTGAGATGGAGCCCCACGCTGGGCTCCACACTGACAGCTTGGAGCCTGCTTGGGATTCTGTCTCCCTCGCTCTCTGCCCCTCCCCCACTCACGCATGCACGTTCTCTCTCTCTCAGAGTAAATAAATGTTGAAAAAAACAGGTAGGGCTGAAGATATTAATAAAAATATCATCTGCAAAAAGTGTGGGGAAAACATTTTAAAAAGGGCATAAACCCATAAAGCGTGTACGCCTTTAGAGAACGCTAGTGTAATAATCTTTTATTTTGTGGACAGGACAGAGGGCGGGAGGGAGGGAGGGAGAATGTGACCAGCTGAGAGCAGGCAGAGCCAGAACGAGAATCCAGGAACCAAGCCTTCTGGCACAGTCTCCCTGCTCTCACAACGATTTTACCTCTCACTTTGTTATAGAGATGATTGGATTTAATGATAAATTAGGCTTTGAAATGAACTCAAGTGGTCTGATGGGAAGAATAATACAATGTTAGCAATCCTTTGTAACCCACCCAAATTGTACCTGCTAGGGGTAAGTTCACTACTTAAGTGTTTAGTCAGAGTATATTAGAATAGCAAGAAACCTTAGAGGTCCTTTATAGTTTATATGCCCATTCTGTCTCTTTAAAATTTTTTTTAAAAAGATTTTTTTTAGAGAGAGCAAGCATGAGAGGGTAGGGGAGAGAACAGAGGGAGAGATGGAGAAAGAATATCAAGCAGGCTCCACACTCAGCACAGAGCTTGACACAGGGCTCTTTCACATGACCCCGGGATCATGATCTGAGCTAAAATCAAGAATCAGTTTTGGTTTGACTGACTGAGCCACCCAGGCGCTCTCCCATTCTATAGAAAAGAAACTGAGGCCAAAGAGGAAAGATAATTTACTCAAGTTGTTTACCTAGGATCCCATACACTCTGGATTGATGGGTACCCACTTACTCTGACTTCAGCTGAATTATTCTATTGTAACAAGGAACCTAGGCAACGGTCATTAATTACTGCCAACTTCACAAAGAGAGACAATTAGAAATTAAGTGCCTCCTGATGGATGTATGAAGTAGTTCTGCCAAAAAACTCAAACTTGAATCAGAATAAGGCATACAGCACTATCAAGTGTCTACGAGATAGAAGAGTATGTTTAGAGACTCCTAGGAATACAATCAGAAAAATCTGGAATGTGGGAAATACATAGGGTAAATAACTAGGTTTTTGCAATTTATAAATATCAAAGAAAAATGAGATGGGGGTGGTGGTGGAATCTAACGAGACCTAAGAGAAAAATAACTTAAATGAAATGCACTGGTATTTGGATCCTGATATGCACAAATTGTAATAAGAAAATTGTAAGACTGGTACATTAATACCAAATTTATTTGGTATTTGGTAAGTTTAATGCCCAAATTTACAGAAATAAAAAAAAAGATAACAGTATGAACAACTGCATGACAACAAATTAGACAACTTAATTGAAATGGATACATTCATAGAAAGACACAAAGTACTGAAACTGATGCAAGAAGAAACAGAAAATCTGAACAAATCTGTAACAAGAGATTAGTAATTAAAGAACAAAGCAAAATAAAACAAAACTACCCACAACAGAAACCCAAGGCCCAGATGGCTTCACTGGTGACTTCTACAAGGCATTTAAAACAATATGGATGTCGGGGCGCCTTGAATGGCTCAGTCAGTTAAACATCTGACTTTGGCTCAGGTCATGATCTTGTGGTTAATGAGTTAAAGCCCTGCATCAGGCTCTTTGCTGACAGCGCAGAGCCTGCTTCAGATCCTCTATCTCCCTCTTTCTGCCCCTCCTCTGCCTTGCACATGCTCTCTCTCTCTCTCTCAAAAACAAATAAACATTAAGGAAAGAAAGGAACATATATGAAAAACGCACAGCTAACAACATTTAATGGTAAAAGACTGAATGCTTTCCCCCTAAGATCAGGAACAAGACAAGGATGTCCACTCTCACCACTTCTATTCAGCATTGTATTAGAGGTTCTAGCTGGAAAAACTCAGTCAAGACAATGAAATAAAAAGGATGCAGACTGGAAAGGAAGTAGGAAAAACAATCTCTATTTGCAGATGACATGATTTTGTATACAGAAAATGCTCAGGAACTCACTAATAATCAGTGACTTTGGCAAGGTTGCAGGATACAAGATCAATATGTAAAAATTAATTGTATTTCTATATACTTTCAATGAATAATCGGAAAATGAAATGAAGAAAAATAATTCCATTTACAATCACATCAAAAAGAAAATATACAGGAATAGATTTAATAAATGAAATGTAAAACTTATACTAGGAAAACTATAAAACATTGTTGAAAGCAATTAAAAATGATCTAACTGAATGGAGAGACGTTCTATGGTCTAGAACCAAAAGACTTAATATTATTCAGATGACAGGAGTCTTCAAATTGATTGTCCCAGATTCAGTAATTCCTATCAAAATCACAATTGAATTTTTTTTTTTTTGCAGACATGGACAAACTGATTGGAAAATTCATCTGGAAACTGAAAGAATTCTAAATAGGCAAAACAATTGGAAAAGAAAAAGCTGAAGGACTCACATTGCCTAATTTCACAAACTACAAAGCTAAAGTAATTGAGACAGTGTGTACTAGCATAAAAATAGACATATACATTGATAGAATAGATTTAGAGTCCAAAAATAAACCCATACATTTATAGTCAATTGGTTTTGGACAAGGGTGCCAGGAGAAAGAATAGGTTTTTCAACAAATGATGGTGGGACAACTGGAAAGCTACATGTAAAAGAAGTGGGACCCCTATCTCATGTGCTATATATATGTAAAAATTGACTAAAACTAGATCAAAGACCTGAATGTAGGAGCCAAAAGTACAAGACTCTAAGAAAACATAGGATTACACAATGGTTTCTTAGATAACATACAAAAACACAGTGACAAAAGAAAAATATACATTGGACACTAAAATGGTGAAATTTTGTGCTTTGGAGAGGATAATCAAGAAAGTGAAAAGATAACTCATTGAATAGGAGAAAATGTTTGCAAATCATATATCTGATGAGGAACTTAAATCTAGAATATATAAAAAAAAAACTTTTACAACTCAGTAATAAAAAGGAGAACACAATTTAAAAAGTGGGCAAAGGATTAGAGTGGATGTTTCTCAGATGAAATATACCAGATGGCTAACATGAAACAGAAAGATGCTTGGTGCCATTAATCATCAGGGAAGTGCAAATCAAAACCACAACGCAACACCGCTATACATAAGAGAGATAATAACAAGTGTTTGTGAGGATGTGGAGAAACTAGAGCCCTTATATCCTGCGGGTGGGAATGTAAAATAGCAGCTTCACTATGGAAGACCATCTGGCCATTTCCTGAAAAGGTGAAACATACAGTTACCATATGCAGCAATTCCAAACCTAAGCCAAGAAAACTGAAAAACAAGAGTCCACACAGTCTCGTAATAGATGGGCATCGCAGCATTAACCACAAGAGCCAAGCAGTAGTTGGAATAACCCAATGTCCATCAACTAATGACTGGGTAAACAAAATGGGGCATATATACATATTTATACATGAGACTTACTTCACCACAAAAAGGAACGAAGTACTGTCACATACTACAATATACGATATAGATGAATCCTGAAAACATGCTAAGTGAAAAGAAGCCAGTCATATATTCTGTGATTCCGTTTTATATGAAATGCCCAGGATAGGAAGACCCATAGAGACAAAAAAGTAAATCAGTGGTTGCCTAGGGCTGGTGGGTTGGGGAAAAAAATGGGTAGTGCATACTAATGTGTATAGTTTCTTTTTGGGGTGGTGATGTTCTAAAATGGATTGAAGTTATGAAGTTATGATTGCATAGCTCTTTGAGTGTACTAGATTGTTGAATTATATGTTAAATTTTTTTTAAATGTTTATTTTTGAGACAGAGCGCAAGCAGGGGAGGGGCAGAGAGAGAGAGGGAGACACAGAAGCTGAAGCAGGCTCCAGGCTCTGAGCTGTCAGCACAGATGTGGGACTGGAACCCACGAACTGTGAGGTCAGGACCTGAGCCAAGGTTGGATGCTTATCCAAGTGAGCCACCCAGTGCCCTAGAATTACATATTTTAAATGGACGGATTGTATAGTATATGAATTATATCTCAATAAACCTTACAGCAAAAAAAAAAAAAATGAGGCAATTAGGGAAATTTGAAGATTGATCAGGTAGATCATGAGACTAGCTATATTAAATTTTTAGGTGTGATGGTGGTATTGAGGTTATATTTATTTAAAAAAATTTTAATGTTTATTTATTTTTGAGAGAGAGAGAGAGCACTGGGGAGGGGCGGAGAGAGAGGGGGACAGAGAATCTAAAGCAGGCTCTGTGCTGACAACGGAGAGGTTATATTTAAAAAAGAATCTGGGGGACCCTGGGTGGCTCAGTCGGTTGAGTGTCCAACTCTTTTTTTTTTTTAACACTTATTCATTTAAAAAATTTTTTTAATGTTTTATTTATTTTTGAGAGAGAGAGAGTGAGAGAGAGAGAGAGAAAGAGAGAGAGAGAGACAGGGTGAGCAGGGGAAGGTGAGAGAGAGAGAGACACAGAATCCGAAGACAGGCTCCAGGCTCTGAGCTAGTTGTCAGCACAGAGCCTGATGCGGGGCTCCAACCCACGAACCGTGAGATCACGACCTGAGCTGAAGCTGATGCTCAACCCACTGAGCCACCCAGGCGCCCCTAACATTTATTTATTTTTAAGAGACAGAGAGGGAGACAGAGTATGAGTGGGGGAAGGGCAGAGAGGGAGGGAGACATAGAATCCGAAGCAGGCTCCAGGCTCTGAGCTGTCAGCACAGAGCACGACATGGGGCCCGAACCCATGAGCCACAATATCATGACCTGAGCCCAAGTTGGCTGCTTAACCAATTGAGGCACCCAGGTGACCCTGGAGTGTCCAACTCTCGATTCCAGCTCAGGTCCTGCTCTCATAGTTCGTGAGTTCAGGCCCCACAGTGGGTGCTGCACTAAGTGCAGAGACTGCTTGGGATTCTCTCTTTCCTCTCTCGGTCCCTCCCCTGCTCATGCGCTCTTTCTCAAAATAAACATTTTTTAAAAATTAAAAAAAAAAGAACCTTATCTTTTAGGAATACTAAAATATTTGCGGATGAGAGAATTTAAAAATTCTCTTGACCCCACCTGTGCCTTAAAGCATCACTCCACTTTTCTGCTCCTCTACCCTTACAATCAAACTCCTCCCTCTTTCCAGTTCTGTTCCTACCATTCTGGTTTGAACCCATTCCAATCAGGCTTCCATCCTCACCACTCCGATACTGTGGCCAACAGTCAATTATAGCCCATTAGCAATTGACTTGGTTGCTCTTCCCAGTTTCCTTTCTTGGTTTCCCCTTATTTCAGCGGCTGCCCTTTCTGCCTCCTTTGCTAGTTTCATTACCGTCTCAACCCCTAAATGCCAGGATGCTTCAGGGCTCAGTCTTTGGCTAACGTTTACAAATTTTTTGTCTACGCTTTTTGTCTAGATGATCTTATGGCTTTTAAAACTCTCTACACGCTAGTGTCTCCCAAATCCAGCCTAGACCTTTCTTCTCAACTCCAGACTCAAATATCTGCCTTGATATTTTCATATGGTAAGCAGCATTTAACAGCTCCCATAACTGAATTTCTTAGCGCTTTCAATCCCCAACCTGCTGGTCCCAGGCTTTGCCATTTTAGTAAATGACAATTCTATCCTTCAAACTGCTCCGTCCAAAAATCTCGGAGTCCCCTAATTCCCCTTTTGCTTATACCCTGTATCAATCAATTCAGCAGATCCTGGGCCGTCCTCTCTGACACATCCAGACACCTCATCAGTCGGCTGCTTGCACTTTCTCCAAGCCACTGCTGTGTCTCACTTGCAGAATTGCAATGGCCTCCTAAACTGTCCCTCTTGCTCCCATATAATCTATTCTCAAAACTCCCGTACTCCCCAACAGTCTATTATCAAAACTGAAGCTAAAGTGGTTCTTTATAAAAATATTAGTCATTTTACTTCTCTCCTCAAATCGTCCAATGGTTTTCCCTCTCAGTAAAAGCCAAAATTCTTACAATGCCCTGTAAATCCCTACACAATTTGGCATCCTGTTACCTCTGACCTCATTTCCTACTTTTCCCCTCCCACACTCCACTTCTTTCACTCTGGCCTCCTTTCTGTTAGAATGTAGTCGACATCTTCCTGGCGCCTCAGAATGGTTTCTGCACTTGCCATTCTTACCACCTGGAATGTTCTCCCAGCTAAAGGACATTTCTTGCTCCCTTACCTCCTTCAGATCAGTGCTTAAAGTTGGTTTCTCAGGGACCCCCCCCGCCCTGGTCCTGTTTAAAAAGAAATCTCTTTCCCTATCCCTGGCACTCATTTCTCCCTTACTGCTTCATTTCCCCCCCATAATACTTATCCTATCTGACACAGTTTATATTTTATTTACTACTTTATTTTCTATCTGTTCGGAGAATAGGGATTTTTTCCCCCTGCTTTGCCATTGAGCGTATGAATGCTACTTAAAATGCACTGATAGTCTCTGCTTCGTTGTTTAACTGGCGCTGGCTTCTTAAGTTTGGGTATGCATCTCTGAGGAAGAGGAGACTGGTTGAATACAAACAGTATCCACTCACTCAAGACTATGGCATCTATCTGTGCAACGGAGATCAGAGCTGAAAGGTTCGCATATTCGTTGCAGCCTTGGTACTAAGAAGCCAGGTGGCAGAGGGCAAATCGTTTTTCCTTTCTGGCCATTCATTTCCTCAGCTGCCAAACAGATCACCGCTTTGAATGATCGATCCCATAGGATTTCTGAGAATGGAAAACGAAACACGAAATGCTGAGTAGGAAATGATGTGTCATTAATTTCTCCAGTACATGCAAAGACATACTTACCTGGCATTTTATGTTTTCTAAAGGCCACGAACACACCTGGAGTCAAACCCCAGCGTTCTCTTAGGGGCCCTGCGTGACGCAGTTTTGCTGTGTTAAGCCCTTACACATGCCAGTAATTTGAGTGATAGCTCTTGATGTCAGCCTATTCTGTCTTCTGTGAAGACTCTCCCTTAACAACGGAATTGTTTTCTTTCATTCCCCGTGTCCAAATCAGTGAGTAGTCAGTGCCCAAGGGTGCCCAGCTCCCATGGGAATTTTGTTTCCTAATCACCTGTGTGCATGTGTGGTTGGTGAGTCTCCCCACTGCCCGCCTGTAACCCGGAACCTCGATTTTTCTCACTGGTAAATGTGCTGAGTAACAACTGGCTCATGTTTCTTTTGATGGATTCAAAGACACACCAACACCCTCCGTGAAGCAGAACAATGCCTAGGAGATCCTAAAGCCTCCGTAACTGCTCTGCATAAACGGAGTATGTATTGAGCTTTCACTGACGGGGTCACTTTCTAAACCAGTTCCTCGGCTGTGTTACTACCCCCAGTTGAGGACCTGAAAGAGTATGGCTTTCTCTACTTAGTTCCTAAGTCTTCCCCATCTCACCGGAGGCAGGGTCTCAGAGAGATTTGTACACCCACGTTCGTAGCAGCCATGATCAAAAAATGTTGGTAACCCGAGTATCCGCCCCGGTAGGTGCACACAGTGGAATAGAATTTGGCCTTAAAATGAAAAAGGAAATTCTGACACACGCTGCAACATGGAAGTGACCTGAGGACATTTATGCTGAGTGAAATAAGCCAGACACAAAGAGACAAATGCGTATGATTCCACTTAGATGAAGTATCTGACTTGTCAAGTTCAGAGACATATGGCAGATCGGCGGTAGCCCGCAGCTGGGGGGAGTGCGGATTGAGGAGGTGTTTTAAAAGGTACAGAATTCCAGTTTTGTAAGATGCGAGGAGCTCTGGAGACGGTCGAGCAGCAATGCAATGGTGCCTTACTGATCTGCGCAGTTTGCGGGTGGTTACAATGGTAAATGTTACGTTGTGTGTGTGTTGCCATAATGAAGAGTTACAGAAACATTCCCGCCGTCCTATTTTCCAAACCTGACTTTCCACTCTTCGCCTGGACCCCCCACTCCCACCCCCGCCGCCGCCTTTCGCACCGCTGCCTTCACTGTAGTCCCAGGAAAACACTCCCTTTTCAGCCCCGGCTCCAAGGAGGTCCCTCTCGGGAAGGCTTTCATCAGCACCCAGCCATCTTCAAACGGTGGTGCTTTCGCCCCCAAAGATGCTCCCGCTTCTAGATCCAACCAGGAGCCACATCCTCCCAAGACACGCGTCCTCCCCCTTCCCCGCACTGCAGAGAGGAGCGAACGCGCGCCTTCCCTGCTGCAGCTCGGGCTCGCCGACCCTAACGTGTGAGCCCTGCGTGCCAGGGGCGTCATCTCGCCGTGCTCCGCACCCCGCTCCCATCGCGGAACGCGCCGCCCCCACGGAGCTCGGCAAGCCAGAGCGCCCAGGGAAAACCCAAGGCGCTGGACGTCCGGACGGGAGGGAAGTCCACGCTCGCTCCCGAGGCGCGATTCATCGCTGAGACCGTGGGTTCACTTTCCACAACAGCTCTCAGTGTCAAATTACCTGCGAACATAGGGGTGCGACGCGGCAAAAGCGGGTCCTTCAGGATCCTAAAAGGCAGCCCTATAATTTGCACAGCTTTCTACCCTCCGCGACGCTTTCTCTCGCCAAATCGTCCCGAAGTAACGCGAGAGGGAAGACAGAGGCGGCGTTACTGGGGCAGGCGCCCGAGGGAAAGAGGGCTTGTGGCCGGCCGTCTCCAGAGCCTCCGGGGCCTCGACGGGGCCGACTCCGCTCCAAGAACGCCGAAGAACCGTTTACAAGTTGTGCTTCCGGCTCAAGGGTCCGCGCCTCGTCGAAAAGGGAAGGGAGAACGGACGCGAGCCACGGTACGGAAAGGCGCAGGGCCCAATTCCCTTCCTCTAAGTCGCCCGATGGTCGGGAGGGACGCGCGTAACCCAGAAGTGAAAGCGCGTTTCCTTCAGGTATTAGACCCCGACCGCAGGAAGTCCCGGCCAGATGGCTTCCATCCAGGCTTTCGCGACGCCCCCTCAGCTCTATTCACTACACTCCCTGCTTTGTGGTGCCCTGTCGCCGTGGCCCCTACATCCGACCCTCCTGGCCTAGCCTGAATTTTGCCGCAACTTCGCAGGGGCCCCAGCGACACCTTCGCCGCCCTTCCCTTAAAGAACCTTTATTCTACGGATCCCTATCGGGGTCAACTAACGTCCTCGGAGGAGGCAAAAGCTCCTGGGACTTGCAGCTCCCGAAGCCCAGCACAGGCCGGCTGGCGCCTGCGCGGGGCGTTACCATAGAGAGCAGCCGCCTCTCTGGTCTCGGTTTACACTCTCTATGGTCCAGCCGGGTCGGTGGCGGTAAAAGGGAGACAGCACTGCGCAGGCGCTCTCGGCTGCTTCTTTTTTTTTTTTTTTTTTTTTTTTTTTTTTTTTATAATCCCCGCACCAAGCGCTTAACCTCATTGGGGTGGAGGAGAAGGCGGCGGCTGTCTGGTCCGCAGCGGCAACAGTAGCGAATAATACGGCTGTAAGTACCCAGTTAGGGAGAGGAGATTTCGACCCAGCCCTCCGAGGCCCTGGGCCCCTCGCCTTGCGGTAGCAGACGCCGGGTCTGGGTGAGGGCGATGTCCAGCGCTGTCATCGGCTCTTGGGTGCACTTTGGGGGGAGGGGGCGGCCCTTAGGTGGGAGCCGGGCGCGGAGAGGGATGGGAGAGTTGTTTATCCCACCGGTAGGCTCGCTGATCCCAGGCTGCTTTGCAGAAGGAGGAGGGGGCGACTGGGGGGTCAGCCCGGCTTTGTGTGCCCCTCTCTCTTTTCCTCTCCCAGACCCCACCCCGGGCCCCCTTCCGGACCCGAGTCTTACCGGCCCGGTGGGAGAAGCCAGCGAACAGCCAGTCGCGTTTGAAAAGAGCCGGGGATTGCGAGGGGAGGGGGCGCGCGCGAGAAACCCATAACAACTAGTCATCGGCGAGTGATGGGTGTGGAGAAAGATCCAGAGGGAAGGGGTGCCGGGGAGGCGGGCGGCCGGGGCTCCCGGCCGGGCCAGACAAAAGCGGAGCGAGCGGCGCCGAGCCGGGGACCGGGCGGGATGCAGAGGGTCCCTTGGTCCCCGGGGCCCGCGCAGAGCTTCTTTCCGAAGCTGGCAGAGCGGACAAGTGCTGAGTTAAGCCTTGTGCAGCCTCCTCAACTTGCCTTTGTTGTTCTTTGGTATTGGCAGAGCCGCTCTGACGAAGAGGAGTGTGTGATCTTGCACGTTAGCCTGGTTGGGTACCGTGGAGCTAATCGAATTTTGCTTTCCATTTTTCGAGCCGCTCGGATGAATGTGGGGTTTTCCAGCGTCTAACTTATTACATAAGGTTATTAAAATAGTTGTGTTTATTTCTACGGTTAAAAAAAACAACAACTAGATGGATCCTTGAAGCATTTTTTTGTGGCATCTGGATGAATTTCTCTGTTGCGGGGTTCCATCACTACATACCGATCGTTCGGAGAACCTGTGAGCTCTTCAGTCACGATACTTTAATTTGTAGATGTGGCAGTGGGAGATTCGGATTCTCTAGTCCTTTGGGAAGCAGTGATGCAGAAGTCAGCTGGGAGAAATAGTTGCAGGCTGCCATGTGCCTTCCCCCTATTCTGGTGCTGTACATACAGTCCCGTATAAACTCTAGCTTTAGAGATTGCTGCTTTTTTACTATTATTATTATTTGTGACATTCACTGAGCTCTTGGTACAGGGATCCTGGACATTGGGCTCCTTTGGCTCATAAAGGGAGTGGGAGAATAGGAACATTGATGCAGACACATTATAGATAAAAACAAAACCACAATGTCCCGGAGTTAATGAAAATTATTTATCTTCTCCATTTGCCAAGAAAGATATAAATTTTTGTGAGCTGTTGTTGGCCTATTCGTTCTTGTAAAACCGTGTAATTGGACTTTTTTTTTTTTTTTTAACTCAAATCTGTTTCTGTAATTCATAGTGTATCAGCTAACGTGCAGCACTATTTTTGATTTTTAAGATTTTAATTTTTACCGAAGAGTTTTCAGCCCTAGCTTTATATCTTCCCAACTAAAGTTAACCAAAGTCAGAAGTCCTTTGAAGTGGCAGTTGCTCGGGAGGTGTCAAATACTGTATCTCCGTGTTACAACCTAAGTGGTCGAGAAAAGACCTTTACTAACCTTACACCTTAAAATAGTGTTACAACTGAAAACCTAGGCCCCCTGGTAAGTCAGGATTTTGGCCACAGACTCCACTTTATGTGAAAGAGGCAAGCATTTTTTGTACTAATGGGAAGCAAACATCTGAAGGTTGGTGCTTACGCTTCAGTAACCACTGCGATAGAATCTCTTTAGTTCGGCTGATGGGAACTTACTTTTTATAGAGCAAGATTTCAGATCCTTAAAATAGTTTGACAGGGATGTTGAGAAATGATTGGCCAGAAGAACATTAAGTTTATTGTTCATATGTGTTATGTTTCATTCGTTGGTTTGGATCTAGGTTTTTTTGCTTCAGTAGTCTGTTAACTCTCTTTTCTTGCGTGGCTCAGTCTCACAATTTATAAGTTGAGTGACAGATAGTTCCTTGGATCTGAGACTTAAATTTATTTTTGAGACTCCTTTTCTTCTTAACAACCTTCTATTTATAAAATCATAGTTTTTAGAGTATACTTTTAATTTTTTACTATTGATAGATATTATAACTAAGGGATTGTAAATATTAGGCTCAGAGCTGAGTTATTAAAACTGCCAGTTTTAATTATAACTGCAAGAAAAACAGAATCGTCTGAAAGATTTCCTAGGAAATAAGAGAAGGCTCTATTAGTCTTAAAAAACACAACAACACAGAACTAAGCAAAGAACAAGTCATTGATGATAGAGTTTTTGGTTTGTAAAATGTAATATAAGAAAGTAAATGAACCTTTCTTCTTTTTTTTAATGTTTATTATTTTTGAGAGACAGAGCATGAGCGGGGAAGGGGCAGAGAGAGGGAGACACTGAATCCGAAGCAGGCTCCAGGCTGTGAGCTGTCAGTCTGTGACTGTGAGGCTGGGTCCCACGAACCGTGAGATCATGACCTGAGCTGGAGTCGGACGCTCAACGGACTGAGGCACCCAGGCGCCCCACAGATGAACCTTTCTTAAGCCAGTGCAAGCAGGCAACATCCGTAAAGTGTGTGTGTGTGTGTTGACTAAATGACCTCAGAAGGCCTTTTCTTTTTCAGCCACAGAGGTTACTGATTATTTCTGGTGGGTCCTCCTCACCCCAGGGCTTCCCTGCCCTCCTCTGTGCGCAGACCATTACCTCCATACTGAATGCTTTTCTTCCCCAGATTGTTGTGGCAGCCCCAATCCACCCCCCTCCCCCGCCATGGGTCCCTGAAGATGTGGCTCAGATGACGGCCCTTCTTTCATAATGCCTGTGTTCACTTCCCTCTTGTTTCCTGCCTGGAAATCTCATTCATTGCTGATTTCTGACGTATCCGCTACCTTCCTCTTTGGAAAATTCACGCCTGTGCTTTTACTCTCCTCTAGATCCTTGAGGGCACTGGGAGTGTGTAGAACACTGTGGTATCCTCTGTGCTGAACTAGGGACTTGTGTAACTAGTCACAGGAAATCCATGAAATATGGAAGAATAACTTAGAATAGTAGAATTTGAGTTTGGGGAGAGAGAGCTCTTAGAGGCTCCATTGACCATTCTGCCTTTTGTCTACTGTATTCTGGTCCTCGGTCTCACACCGCAAATCTGCCTTTCTGTTCCTGGACAGGTCTTGGTCACTAGAAAGCTAGTTGAGGCTGTACCAGAATCTGTCCCTGTTACCTGTTTTTCTTGGGTATAACCCTGAATCAGCAACAGGTATTAAGTGTTTCTTCTCCACATAATACACATAACAGCTTTTCATTTCCTAAGACAGTCATCAAGCCTTCTCTAGATTTACTGATGAATTAATTTATTAAACCCTTTCATTAGTTAAGTACCACAAAGGCACAGTTCAAAAGACTGCATGGTCCCCACGTTTGCGCGGTCCCCACGTTTCAAGGGCTCACAGTCTAATAAGGGAGACAGACAAAATGTTACAAATTGATGCCACTTAGGCTGTAAGTGAGTAAACAGCCTTGCCCTAGATCCTTTGTCCCCTCATATTTGTTTTTGTTTTTGTTTTTTCTTTTAAGGTTTCATTTTTTTAAAGTTATCGCTACATCCAGTGTAGGGCTAGAACTCACAACCCCTAGATCAAGAGTCTCATGCTCTATGGGCTGAGCCAGCCAGGTGCCCCGTCCCCTCATGGTTTAATCAGATTCCCCCATCCTTTCTTTAGGCGATTCTGTTTTGTTAGTGTTCTGTCTTTATTTTTTTTAAAGTTTATTTAGGGGCGCCTGGGTGGCTCAGTAGGTTGAGCGTCCGGCTTTGGCTCAGGTCAGGATCTTGCGGTTCGTGGGTTCGGGCCCTGCATCAGGCTCTGTGCTGACAGCTCAGAGCCTGGAGCCTGTCTTCAGGTTTTGTGTCTCCCTCTCTCTCTGACCCTCCCCTGTTCACGCGGTCTCTCTCTCAAAAATAAATAAAACATTAAAAATAGTTTATTGATTTATTTTGAGAGAGAGTGTGAGAGAAGTGAGCGGGGGAGGGGCAGAGGCAGAGAGAAAGAGAGGGAGAGAGAGAATCCCAAGCAGGTCCGCCCTGTCAGCGCAGAGCCCCAGGCGGGGCTCCATCTCGCAAACCTCCAGATCATGACCTGAGCTGAAATCAAGAGTCAGTCGATTAACTGAGCGAGCCACCCAGGCGCCCCTGTTGGTGTCCTTTAAATGCAGCGTCTGAAAGAAAACAACTGAAGTGAAATGTGTGACCTGACCAGAGCATCTTAGGTTAGGAAACTGTATCAAGGGTTCAAACTGTGTTCTACCTGTGGCCATGCCACTTGCCAGCCCTATAACTTTGGGCCCGTTACATCATCTCTTCATATTTTAATGATTTCATCCATGAAATGGGTGGGGGGAGGGCAACGTTAAAAGTAGCATCTACTTACAGGGCTTTAAGTAGGTATGTCAAGTGCCGAGCATAGTGATTAGCATATGGGTATATATACGTGGTATTCTCACTGTGTATTTGTGGTAGGAGTTAATAATGTTACTAACAACGTAGCACATGTAGCGATAATCAAGTCACCAGAATCATTTGAGGAGCTTGTTTTTTTTTTTTTAAACATGTACTTATTATTGAGAAACAGAGAGAGACAGAGCTTGAGCAGGGGAGGGGCAGAGAGAAGGGGGAGACACAGAATCTGAAGCAGGCTACAAAGACTCGGGGCTCGAACCCACAAACCGTGAGATCATGACCTGAGCTGAAGTCGGATGCTTGACCGACTGAACCACCCAGGTGCCCCTTGAGGAGCTTGTTAAAAGACATATGGTCTGACCTTATTTGTTCCCCGTCCACCCAGAGATTTTTTGGTCAGTTAAGTCTGTGAGGCCTGGGTAGCCACAGTTCTAACCATCCCCAGGTGAGTCTTAAAAAAAAACCCTAATGAGAACCTTGTACTTTATGTTAATGTTGTCAGTGATTGCATTTGCTTTTACAAGTGAAAAAATCACCAAGTAATAGATGAGTAGATGCTCCTGAAAGATACAAGCAGTGCAGATAAGGGAAGGGCTTGGCCCCAGACCTGGGCCTCGTAGGAGGCATATCCACTCATCAGTGTGAAATGGATCCTTCTAAACACTGTTGCCCGTTTTGGTAGCTACGTGTATGTGAGTGTCTTGGTAATAATAAGTAATAGCCAGATTTAAGGGAAAAAACCCTCGATTTTCAAAGCACGTTTACATTCATAATCTTTTCTGTCCTGTGAGGTAGATAACGTCACTGTCCTATCAATTTACAAATGAGAAACTAAGACCTGCAGGTTAAATCCCAGTCTGAGATAGAGCGAGGATGAGCGCAGGACCGTCTGTTTCTCCACTTCAGTGTTCTTTTCCCCGTCAGCTGCCTCTTCGCTACATCGCTTTGTTGGCTTATTGAAGTTATGGCTCGTGAAATCTTCTGATCTTTTTGCCATGGCAGTAAGCTGCCAAACCAGGTTTCCTCCTGTGTTTTAGTGTGTTTATATTTGAGTTTAAAAAAATGTGAATTCAAGGTTTAATAGTTAACACGTGTCTGGGAAGAGTGATCTTTTTGTGAAAACCATCCCAAACTAGCCTTGTGGCTGTCTTTTACTCTGGCATATTCGGGCGAGTTTATGTTTCTTCAGGACAGCTGAATCCACTTTCCACCTGTCTCTGGAAGTGTTACCCCGTTAACTTTCCAAGCGGAATTAGTTAAATTTATTTTTAGTCTTATTACAATAGCATAAGCAATAGCACAGAAACTTGAGCGATCAGAGGGGAAAAGCCACATCAAACCATCCTAACACAAGCTATTATTTCTTAATGTGTCACCCTTTGAAGCTGTCCGTTTGTTTGTACTTTTCAGTAAGTAATGTTAGCTTTTGCATGTTTTGTGAATATTTTCTGTGTAATGACATGTATCATTTAAATGTTTTAATAGCTTTGTCATTTTTTAATATTTTTAATGTTTATTTATTTTTGAGAGAGAGAACCTGAGTGGGGGAGAGGCAGAGAGAGAGGGAGACCCAGAATCTGAAGCTGTCAGCACAGAGCCTGATGTGGGGCTCAAACTCACAAGCGACGAGATCATGACCTGAGCCAAAGTTGGACACTCAGCTGACTGAGCCACTCAGGCGTCCTTATAGCTTTGTCATATTTGAGTTGATATGGCGAATTTTGGTAAACTGGGATCCTTGACATGTAGGTATCTTTTTTTTTTTTTTTGTAAGTTTACTTATTTATTTAAGTAATCTGTATACCCAACTTGGGGCTTGAACCCATGGCCCTGAGATCAAGAGTCGCACGCCATTCCGACTGAGCCAGCCAGGCACACCCCCTTTCTTTAAATTACATACACTATAACAGTGACTATTTTTTGCACATAGTTTGCTTCTTTGGTGGTGTTTCCTTGGGATAAATTCAGAGAAGTGAGAATATAGGGTGACTTTTGATACATACTGCCTGATTGCTGGCCAGAAAGTGGTACCAGTTAATAGTTTTCCCAGCCCCCTAAGAATGCATCCGTTTCACCAAAATTTTGCCAACTTCTGGCAATATATTAATTGTATTTTTTGTAACTGTGGGAGATGTGGAATGGTATATTATTTTTATTTTTCATTTATTGTAAAAAATAGTAAGGAATAATGATGGGCTTTTATATGAACCAACTGTATGCAATTTGTATTGGACAACATACAGGTGCTCTGTCTTACTTGCCTGGTTTTCACTCCTGTCCTGAGTGGCTAAAGCTATTGCATTTCCAGATAGATGTGGAGGAAAATGCAGCCTTTGCTTTGTGGGACAGAATAGCCTATTTGTCAACATCAGAATGTAATCCTATTACATTTTTGTGGCCTCCCTTCAAGCACTGTGTGTGTGTGTGTGTGCGCGCGCGCGCGCGCTCAAGGGCCCTGCCTGAAATATTTGGTAATCAGAATGTCTGGTGGTGGGGGCGCGTTACCTGCTTTTAAAACAGATTTCCCAGGTGATTCTGAAGCAGCCACCAGAGTTTGAGAGCTGCGTCTGGACTACCTTCTAGCTCATCTTCTTGCTCGGTTTCTCCACAGTGTGTCTTTCCTGTGGGTAGAGGCAGACCCTGTTATGAACGGTCGCTCAGACATGCTAACAGAGGCCTGCTGTATGGAGAGAATGAATTGTGTAGCAGTGTCCTTCCTGATGTAGAGTAGCTGGGTTCATTCTCGGAACAATGAGCCAGTCTTTCTAAGAGTAGTTGAACTGCATAAAAACAGCTCCTTCTCTGAAGTCTTCTTGTGGTGCTGGTGGCTGTGTTTTATTTCAGTTCTGATAAGTCCCGAAGCTCTCCAGACCCACGCCATGTCCTGCTCAGCCTTTGGTTGGCCTGAGGACAGTAGGTAGACCTAGCATCACAATGGCAATGGCCACCATGGACTGAACACCCAACTTTTTGTAGGTGTGCTTCTGCCATTTTTTATAGCAACATTTATTATTATTAAAAAATTTTTTTTAAGTTTATTTATTTGTTTTGAGCGAGAGCGAGCGAGCAGGTGGGGCAGGGGGGAGGAGGATCCGAAGCAGGCTCTGCACGGACAGTGGAAAGACTGATGCGGGGCTCAAACTCACGAACCATGAGATCACGATTCTGGTATCGGATGTTTAACCAACCGAGCCACCCAGGTACCCTTTCTTATAGCAGCATTTAAAGACAGATGCTATTTTCCTTTTATAGTGAGAGGAAGCTGAGATTTCGAAAAGTTGAATAATTTGTCCACAGTCATGCAGCTGGAAAGTGGCCGAGTTTGGTTTTCAGATACTTCAGCTTCCTTTCCATTTATTTCTGTCTTTTCCACACAGGCTATTCCTCGTTCATGAAAGGTCAGTGGGGTGTCTTGGGAGAGAGTCTGCTCCCAGCATCTGGTGGCATCTGGAGTTGCCTCCTCACTGGTCAGGAAGGGCACAGAGATGCAGGCTTCCCATTAGGGTTTCCATGAGGGCTGGAGCAGGTGATAGTCTCCTTCAGATTTGAGTCCCTGCTTTGAAATCTACCCTTGGACAATCCAGATCACAAGACATGATAGAAACCTTTTTTTAAAAACTTTTTATTGTGGTTAAAATATACATAGCATAAAATAGGCCGTTTTAACCATTTTTAAAGATGATAATTCCATGGCATTAGTTACATTCACACGATTGTACAACTATCATCAGAGTCAGCTTCCAAATCTTTTCCAAAACCCCAAACAGAAACCCTGTAACCATGAAGCCATCAATCCCTGTTCCTCCCTCTTCCTCAGTCCCTGGTAATTTAGAATCTACTTTCAGTCTTTACAGAACTTGCCTATTCTAGATAATTCGTGTAAGTGGAGTCGTATCATATCTGTCCAATGATTTATTCACTTAGCATAATGTTTTCAAGTTCATTCATGTAATTCTTTTCTGCTTGGTGAATAATACTCCATTGTATGTATATAGTAACATTTTGTTTATCCACTCATCTGTTGATAGAACTTGGGTTGTTTCCACTTTTTGACTATTGTCAGTAATACTGCAGTGTATTACAAATTTCTGTTTGAGTCTCTGTTCTCATTTCTTTTGGGTATATACCTAGGACTTGAATTAGTGGGTTGTGTGGTAATTCTGTGTTTAGCTTTTTGAGGAATCGTTGAAATTTCCCACAGGGGCTGTATCATTTATACCCCCAACGGCAATGTACAAGGGTTTTAGTTTCTCCATACCTTTTTTTTTTTTAAGTTTATTTATTGATTTGAGAGAGAGGAAGAGAGAGAATCCGAAGCAGGCCCCACACTGTCAGCACAGAGCCCGTTGTGGGGCTCGAACCCATGAACCATGAGATCATGACCTGAGCTTAAGTTGGACGCTTAGCTGACTGAGCCACCCACGTGCCCCTACATTTTCTGGATAATGTTCTCTGATGCACAAAAGTTTCGAATTTTGATAGAATCCAAGTAATCTATTGTTTCTTTTGCTGCTTATGCTTTTGGTGCCATAGCTAAGAATCCATTATCAGTCTGAGGTGTTTTATTTTTTCAAGTTTATAGTTTTAGCTCTTACATTTAGGCTGTTGATCCATTTTAAGTTATTTCTTTTATATGGTGTCAGGTGGGGATCCAACTTCGTTGTTTTGCCTGTGGATATCCAGTTGTCCGAGTACCATTTGTTGAAGACTGATATAAATGTTTTAATTACTTATTTTCTGTATCACTCACTGGCATTTACATTTTGCTTTAGGTATTTGATTTCACTGCCTACCCTCCTTCATCCTTACTCCCCTACCCCCTCCCCTGTTTTTTTCCTTTGAGACAGGGTACATGGATATTTTGTGTATGTTACAGCTTTGCTGTTTGACCTATGAGAGACACTTAGTAAATGTGAGTTCCCTTTCTTCCTTTTAATTTTGTATAGTTACTTTAAAAAAATTTTTAATGTTTCTTTATTTTTGTTTTGTTTTTAATGTTTATTAATTTTTGGGAGGTAGACAAAGCATAAATGGGGGAGAGCAGAGAGAGAGGGAGACACAGAATCGGAAGCAGCTCCAGGCTCTGAGCTGTCAGCACAGAGCCCGATGCGGGGCTTGAATTCACGAACCCTGAGATCGTGACCTGAGCTGAAGTTGGACGCTTAACCGACTGAGCCACCCAGGCGCCCCTGTATAGTTACTTCTAAGTGGTTTGTGTTTCAAAATAGATTATGAGGACCTTCAGGGTAGGGTGTATTTTATATATTTTTTGTTTCCCCATGTCCAATTCCCTCTTGTCCCCCTGTCATTCTAGTGTCCAGTCCTGGGCAAGCGATGCAAGTGATGTCCTTATCTTTTACTGACTGACTTATGAAGCTGGATATAGCTCTTTGTGGATATAGTTGGGTAATTGTGGAAAATTCTTCTTTTTTAAAAATGTTTTAAGAGTTTATTTATTTATTTTGAGAGACAGAGAGCATGCAAGTGGGGGAGGGGCAGAGAAAGAGAGAGAGGGAATCCCAAGCAGGCTCTGTACCACCAGCGCAGAGCCCAGCATGGGGCTTGAACTCACAAACCGTGAATTCGTGACCTGAGCTGAAGTTGGATGCTTAACTGACTGAGCCACCCAGGCCCCCAATTGTGGAAAATTCTTAAAAGATCACTGATCAGTATATTATAAGGTTCTTCAGGATTTTTAATTCAGGACCTTTTAAGTAATTTTTCTACGTGCGAGGATTGATATAGCATCTAGGCCTTGAAAATGCCTTGGGAGTTTTTTTGTATGTGACTTAGATATTTGGATAAACCTCAGTTAGGTTGCATAATACAGAGTTCATTTCATGGATGACTGGAAAATTTTTAACTTGTTACTTAAGATTATGGTAAGTTTTATACTGGGAATTTTACTCCTTTTAGGGGTGAGTTTTATATATCTAGTTTTATAGTTTTTGCTGATTTATTTAGATTGAGCCATTTTGATACACAGTTTTTAAAAAAATGCTTATTCATTTTTGAGAGCGAGAAAGTGTGAGCAGGGGAGGGGCAGAGAGAGGGGTACAGAGGATCTGCAGCGGGCTCTAAGCCGAGAGCAGCAAGCCCAATGTGGGGCTTGAAGTCATGAACCATGAGGTTATGACTTGAGCCGGAGTTGGACACTTAACCAACTGAGCCAAAGCCAGGTGCCCCTTGATTTGCATTTTTGACAAATGTTTAGTTTAAAAAATTAAAAAATTATTTGGAGTTTATGTAATAGTGTGTATTATTTTTGCAACAAAAGTATTAAATATCATTAAAAAGCTCTTTTGCCTAGAAATCCCAAAAAGTAACTAGTGCAGAAGTATCTGATCCTTCTCTCAGGGTTTGTATTATCACATTTCCCTCCGTCACACCCTTTAGTGTTCAGTAGGGTCTAACATTACTTGTCCTAAGTGCTCAGACCTCCTTTAGGAGTGCGTTTTCTAACCTGCCATCCAGATGTCAGTGAACAGAAGGCTCAGTTTGAAGGCTGGCCTTTGGTATTTTGTTTTCTACTAGGTTTTGACTCTTAGATCTAGGTATTACTTAGTATCTTGTTATACAAACACTTCCGTCCGGTGAGGTACTCATTAGTCTTCCATTGTTTATTTTAGCAGTTTCCTATTATTAATAGTGAAAACAAAAAAGGAGTTATTTTGCTCTTTTATTGTCTAATTTCAAGCAACAGAACATCAGAGAGGTCAGAGCAAATCCAGTAATTGACATGCTCTCACGGTAATTGTCAACCCATGAAGTGATTCAACAAGAACTTGAACCCCCTTAGTTGGAGGAACGGTTTACTCCAGGGAGAGTAGGAAGGAGGGATGCAGACCATGTCCTTTCAGTGCCCCTGGCGAAGTTGGCGTGGTATGAATCTGACTCTCTAGCCACGTATCTGTATACACAAAGATGGACCCAACTTCCTCGTAAATAAGGCCAGAGGTAGTGTGTGGCTGTATCTTTATGCATAAAATTTGATTCAAGAAGTGTTTTTGTTATTTAATATGTCACCCTTCAGACTTGGGATCCCATGCTGAGAGGGGTGAGTCTCTAAAAACAATGTTCTCAGTGTCCCATTGCCCTCTGTGCATTGATTTGGGCTAATGGGTGTGGTATTTTAGCCAGATTCTGATTGTGTTTACTGTTGGCATGCCAAGTAGATTTCCGATGGCCTGTGACTGGGGTTTTATTTTTAAAAAATTTGATGTCTATTTATTTATTTTGAGAGAGAGAGAGAGAACAAGCAGGGGAGGGGCAGGCAGAGAGAGAGAGAGAGAGAGAGAACCCTAAGCAGGCTCTGCACTGCCAGCGTAGAGCCCGATGTGGGGCTCGATCCCATGAACTGTGAGTTCACGACCTGAGCCAAAACTAAGAAGTCACTCAAGTGACTGAGCCACTCCAGCGCCACTGTGACTGCATTCTTAAAGTGAACATGATGGGAAAAGCTTTCCATTCTCTCATGCTTTTTCGAACTTGGAGGAGGTTTCTGAAATTGCCAAAGGGACATTTGTTTGGGCAAAGTAACAATATTTAGCCTAATTGTATAGTAATGATTTTTACAGAATCACAAAAGGATGCCAGCTGGGGAAGATAAAGAACATCTTATAGTCACTTGATTGGTAGACCTCTTTTGGGGTGGGGTAGGGTGAATGGAGGGGGTGCAGAAAGGGTATGTAGGTAGATGTTCGTGAGAAATGGACCTGAAAACACAGAGCCTTCGTGAAAGCTGCTGCCATGTATCCTGGGTAATTAGTAAAGAATGCACAAACTGTGTGCTTTGATCACATCTTTCCTCAACACACTATTGTGCCACAGGACTGAGAGAGGGGCTCTTTTTTTTTAAACGTTTATTTATTTTTGAGAGATAGAGAGGGAGAGTGAGCACAAGCAGGGGAGGGGCAGAGAGAGAGACACACACACAGGATCCAAAGCAGGCTCCAGGCTCTGAGCTGTCTGCACAGAGCGCAGTGCGGGGCTTGAACCCACAGACCACGAGATCATGACCTGAGCTGAATTGAATGCTTAACCGGCTGAGCCACCCAGGCGCCCCTGAGAGGCTCTTCGCCCTGTTTCCAAAGGGCTCCGCCCCTAAGAGGAGGTCAGACGAGTTAAGGAGACCGTTGGGATTCCTGAGTTAAGGGCACTACTGTGGGAGAACCGCAGGAAGGGCTCCTCGTCTGGGGTAGGAGATGTGTCCTTACCCTGTTTTGACCCGAAGGCCCGGTACCTGGTCGGGTGCTCGGGGGCCTGTTGGCTGCCTGCCACTAATGAGAGCTGTGTTGCCTGGGGACCCAGCTTGTGAGCGTGGGGCGCAGACCCTGACTCAGGGCCGTGTTAACGCCGTGGTCTAACGTTGTGAAGTGGCCAGAGGCAAGAGCCAAGAAAGCACCCTTGCTGAGAGAAGGCTGTTGAACACGAGCGTCTTTCCAGAGCCCATAAAGTCAGGCCTATTTCCAGGTCTTTACTTGAACCATCAACTGACCAGCGATCCCATCTTGGAGTTCTGGGGGCGGGACGTACACTTCGTGCTTTTGGGAAATCTTTCGGAGAGCGATGGCATTATTAAAAATATGTTAATTTTATTGTAGTCACAAGCTTATTGCATGCGTTATTGGCTGTAAAAAATGTTTTTTAAACATGCCTAGGGAGAGTCTATGTCCTCCCTTTTATTTGTAAAGATTTTATTTTTTTTATTAAAAAAATTTTTTTAATGTTTTGTTTTTGAGAGAGAGAGAGAGACAGCGTGAGAAGGGGAGGGTCAGAGAGAGGGAGACACAGAATCCGAAGCAGGCTCCAGGCTCTGAGCTGTCAGCACAGAGCCCGACGCGGGGCTCGAACCCACCAACTGTGAGATCATGCCCTGAGCCGAAGTCGGACGCTTAACCGACGGAGCCACCCGGGCGCCCCCAGATTTTATTTTTAAGTATTCTCTACACCCACCATGGGGCCCAAACTCACAGCCCCGAGATCAAACGTTGCACATTCTAGCGGCTGAACCAGCCAGGCGCCCCAGTGTCCCTTTTTACTATGGGCGAGTTTAAATCTCTTGTAGCTGTGTCTGAAGGTTCTTTTCATCTTGTTTAAATCACCTAGACAGGAGAAATACAACTGCTAGTTAAATACATTGATTTTTTTATTGTAAAATATTTACTTTTTGAGCAGGTACTACATACACATGGTTTAAAAATTAAGTTTCCCTCCTCTCTTGTTTGCCACCCACCCAGTTCCTTTCCCTGGAAGCAACAGTGTTACTAATTATACATGTGAAAAAAATGCGTATGTATAGACACACCTTCCTTTCCCCCTTTTTTGTACAGATGGTCGCCTGCTACAGACTACCCTGTATTTTGCCTTTTTTTTTTTTTAACTTTATGTGTCTTAAAAATCATTCTGTGTGAGTACAAGAAAGTCTTCCCCATTTTTTAAAAATGAAGAGTGTGGCTGAATAGTATGCCATAATTTCCCTAGCCGTCTATTGAGGAACATTTAGTTTTTTCTAGTCTTTTGCTTTTGTAAATGATGCTAGAAAGATTAATCCTGTAACTTATTTTGCACATGTATGAATCCATTCCCATTCATTGACATTATGGACCTTTATAATTTTGAGAGATATTGGTAAATTATCCATCGTAGAGGTTTTAACAAAATCTAACCCTCAGTATGAGAGTTCCTGTAGTTAATAACTTAAAAATATAATTTTGTAAAAGCGTATGACCCTGTTTTGTCATAAGTCATTTTTCAATTAAAACGTGGCTGTCGTTCAGTGAGAACAAAATAGTCCAACACTAATTCTCATTACTTGTTTGTTTTTCTGTTAAAAAAAAATTTTTTTTATTACTATATTTTTTAACATTTTTATTTATTATTGAGAGATAGAGACAGAGCATGAGCATGGGAGGGGCAGAGAGAGGGGGAGACAGAATCTGAAAAAGGCTCCAGGCTCTGAGCTGGCGCTGGAATCCACAAACTGCGAGATCATGACCTGAGCCGAAGTTGGACGCTTAACCGACCTGGGCGGCCCCTGTTTTTGACTTTGCGTAGATTATGTGGCTGGATGAGGTTGAGAAACTAGCTTTGTGTCCTTACACATGTTACCAAGGTTGCCTTCTAGAGAGGAGAACCAGAGATGGGTGGGCAAGTTGCTGAGTAACTGCCCCTTTTTATAGTTTTCAGTTCTTTTTGTTTTTGAGAGAGAGGGAAAGTGAGGAAGAGAGAATCCCCAAGCATGCTCCACACTGTCAGCACAAGGTTCGATCCCACAAACTGTGAGATCATGACCTGAGCCGAAATCAGTCAGACACTCAACCAACTGAGCCGCGCCATCCCAGGTACCCCTCGTTTTTTTTTTTTTTTTTTTTTTTTTTTTTTTTTTTTAATAAGCTCTATGCAGGGATTGAACTCCTGACCCTGAGATCAAGAGTCGCATGCTCTTACCAGCTGAGCCAGCCGGCCGTCCCTGTAGTTCTCAGTTCTTGTAATAACTGGTGATGCCTATGGTTTCCTGATTATAATTAAATTTGACTTTACAGACAGCTTTCTGGTATTTATGGTATAAAATATGGTTCAACTAGAAAGAATATTGTCATTCTTTTTAATTTTTTAAAATTATATTTCCTTTGACTAGATAACATGTACATGGTCAGAAAGTTCAAAATGTGTGCACCGCTAGAGAGTGAAATGTAAGTCTCCTCTACCCTTTCTCCACATCCTTCCACAGCCTGTTCCCAGAGGCAGCCACTGCTTCTGGTTTCTTAGATGGTCTTCTAGATATTCTGCGCATACATACGCCTTTGTATGTATGTGTGGGTTAGAGCATTGTTCTGCAATTAATGCCACTATTATTATTATTATTTTAGTTCCACTGTTATTTTAACATGTACTTTTAAACTTATGTAAATAGTACATTTTCACCTTACAAAAGAGTGTTAACATTTTGGTATGCTGTGTCCCTCTGTGTTTCTCTGTGTGAAGAATGTGACTATTTTGTATTTTGTAAACAAACATGATGTCATAAATATGCTGCTTTCTAGCTTGCCTGAAAAAATATTTTTTTGGGGTGCCTGGGTGGCTCAGTCAGTTAAGCATCCGACTTCCGCACAGGTCATGATCTCACAGTTCGTGGGATCGAGCTCCACATTGGGCTCTGTGCTGACAGAGTAGAGCCTGCTTGGGATTTTCTGTTTGCTGCTCTCTGCGTCTCTCCCACTTGTGCTCTCTTTTTCTCTCTCAAAATAAATAAATTTTTAAGTTTTTAAAAATTTATTTAAAAATAAATTAAAAAAATTTTTTTAACGTTTATTCCTTTTTGAGAGATAGAGAGAGACAGAGCATGAGCTAGGGAGGGTCAGAGAGAAAGGGAAACACAGAATCTGAAGCAGGCTTCAGGCTCTGAGCTGTCAGCAAAGAGCCCAATGTGGGGCTCGAACTCATGGACCGTGAGATCGTGACCTGAGCCGAAGTTGGACGCTTAACCAACTGAGCCACCCAGGCACCCCATAAATTTTTTTTTTTTTAAGTAAGCTCTATACCCAACATGGGGCTTAAACTCCTAACCCCGAGATCAAGAGTCGCCTCTTCTACTGACTGTGCCAGCCAGGTGCCCCTCTAGCTTGCTTTTTTCACTAAATTGCCCGAAGGTATTTTTCCAGGCCACGAAGAACAGATTTTTACTCTAGAGTGACTGCATGATATGCTGTTTGAGTATATGGTAATTTCTTTCGCAATTCCTTATTCTTGTACATTAAGGTTATTTTCATTTAAAAAGATTTTCATGGGGGTTCCTGCCCGGCTCAGTTGGTAGAGCATGTGACTCTTGATCCTGAGGTTGTGAGTTCAGCCCCACATTGGCTACAGGGATTACTTAAAAATAAAATCTTAAAAACACAAAAGTTTTGCATGAACAGCCACAATGAACCACTTTGTATACACACTTCAGTGTACTTGACAAATTATTTCCTTACATGAATTCTTGGATTTGTACTTGTGGGATCAAAACATCTATTTAAAGGTTATTGATAGATGTTTCCAAATTGTCCTAGGTAGTTAGGAATTTTATTCTCCTCAGTGTATTAAATTGTGTGTTTGATCATATCCAGTTACATTCTCAAGTGATCTTTTTGTTTAAATGGAGGATTACGTCTTCTGATATTTTAAGAAAACCATGTTAGGGATGGGTAGGAATAAGTCATGTTGGAAAAATACAAGCAACTCAGTGTGGAAACTGTGAGAGTCTGTAGGTATGATTCAGTACACACCAACAAGGTGAATGCACAGATCTCTTTATGCTTTTCTTGTGGATCTTTCCCCCTGAACCTATAAAATAAGAATGTAAAAGTGTCATTTTAGTGATAGCAGTGTTCTGGTATAATTGACCTGAGAAATGTAGAGAATTTTCCCTAGCTTTATGCGTAAGGTTTGTAAAGTACAGATTTGAAGTCTGTGTGCTTCAACTATGGTTTTAGTGGGGTGGGTAGGACGCAGTAGATGAGACTTTTCAGTGGTCTTTGTCATTGCTTGGTTGATGTTCCAAATTATCTTTCTTTGCCACTTCATTTTACTGCATTGAAAAGATACGAAGCTAATACCATCTGATTTGTCAATGAATAAACGAATCTCTAAAGCCCTCAGTTGAGTTCTCTATCTTCAGCCAGTACAAGACTCCTTATCATTGAAGGAGCGTGTGACTATGTGAAATTTCCCGGGCGATCAGATTCTGTGTCTTCAGTGTGAATCTTGCCGGAGCCAGGAATGGAAGCAAGGGAAATGATTTGGAGGTTGAGAGTAAGCAAACATGTGTTTCCATGCCAAGTGCACAAGACAGAGCCTTGCCCTTATATTTGTTTCATGGTTGCAGTCTTTTGTTTCCCCGTTTACTAGGGAGTTATCAGAAAAGTAGATAGTCTTCCAGGAAAGCACCTTGATATACTGTGTTAGGGTAGATTGCTCACTTGTCTTTCTTTCCCCGGTGAACCTGGAGCTTGTTGAAGGCAGAGCCTGGCAGATTGGCTGGCATGAGGGGTATTTAGTGAATTTAGGAACCTAGCGCCACGAGCCTGGCCACATTGTGTGTATCTTTTCACTTCTTTCTTCTTCACATTTTCGAATCATTATAGATTCACCAGAAGTTGAAAGAACAATATAGAGAGTTTCTGTTTATCCTTACCTAGTTTCCCAGTGGTTACACATTACCCTTTTTTCTCTCTTTTTCGATCATGCCCTTGGCTTGCCATCAGCATCTGTGAGAAATACTAAACCCTCTGAACTAAAGATTGCTGATTACTCTCCTAGGGTTACTTGTGGGAATGCAGATGGTTCGTCCTCTGTGTTTGTTCTTGATGGAGCACTTGCTTAACGTGGTGCTGTGCCCGTTTCTAGTTGCTTCTCTTGATTCAGGCTCTTGTGCTCTTACTTTGGTAACAGTAAGTCTGTGGATATGTCCTTCCTTTGTGGATCTTCTTCCTAAATTGTATATATACCTACGTGTCTAAAGTACAGAGACCTGCGTGTATTACAGCGAGAAGCAGGAGCTGTGACTTGGTGGAAGTAGTCCCAGATTTGGAGTTAGAAGCCGAGGTTCGAATCCTGATTCTGTTTCATATTTGCTGGGTGACCCTGGAAGTTACTTTGCTTCTGAATCTGACTCCTCTTCTGTAAAGTAGTGTGAGAGTAGCAGTCCTACACAGAGGTGTTGTGGGTGGATAAAGAAAGTAGCATTTGTACAATCACTTGGAAAGCGCTGTGTCAGATGTGAAGTAGTCTTGCTCATTCTACAGTGCTGAAATGAAAGCCACATTTTAAACTGCCGCTGTGTTCTTTATGGCCTGACTTTATGCAGTAACAGGAAAACTCCCCCTGCTTCTGCATCCCAAGCCTTACACCTTCTGTCTTCACATTGAATAACCAGTACTTAATAGGGTTTTCTTTTTTCAACTGGGTGTAACCCAGCTCCCTTGAGACATTTGGGATGGCCATGTCAGCTGTCATGCTATCAAGTGACATATCAAATACTTGCCTCTCCTCTCACCTACGTCTGGGGATTTCATGTTTAGAAACCTCTTAAAAACATCTGACATGCAAATATCTTTTTGGCTCTCCTTTTTCACAGGTTTTGCGCTTAGAAACTAACTTTTAATATGGTACTAGAACTGAGATTTTTATTTTATTTTATTTTATTTTTTAATATTTATTTAATCTTGAGAGAGAGAGAGAGAGAGAGAGACAAAGGAGGAGTGGGGGAGGGGCAGAGAGCGAGAAAGACAGAATCGGAAGCAGGCTCCAGGCTCTGAGCTGTCAGCACAGAGTCGGATGCGGGGCTCGAACCCACAAACTGTGAGATCATGACCTGAGCCGAAGCCGGCTGCTCAACCAACTTAGCTGGTGCCCCAGAGATTTTTAGTTTTAAAGGGAGACCTGATTTTTTAAATACGTAAATATGGGATATATAGCCAGAATAAAAAGTGGAGGATACCGTGAAAAATTTAAGATTTAGATAATGGAGAATTTTTTTTTCTTACACCTGGTCTAGGTGCAGACAGACTCTAAAATCATTAAGGGGCAGACATATATATAATTCTGCACCCAATAATACATTGTTCTCAAGTGCATGTGGAACATGCTCTAGGATAGATCATATGTTATGCCATAAAATGAGACTCAGTAAATTTAAAAGGATGAAATCATTACAAAATATGTTCTCTCTCTGACCACAGTAGAATGAAGTTAGATACCAGTAATAGAGAGAGAAACTGGCAAATTCACAAATTTGTTGAACTTAAACAGTACCCTCCTAAATCATCAGTAAGTAAAAAAGGAAATTACAAAGAAAATTAGAACATATCCTGAGATGATTGGAAACAAAAACACACCGTACCATGGTGGCAGTGGCTGCACAATTGTGTGAATGTACCTAATAGCACTGCACCGTACACTTAAAAGTGGTAAAAATAGTAAATCTTATGTCTGTCTTACCACAAATTAAAAAACAAAACAAAACTGCCCCTCATTCATTGTTCAACAATAAATGTTTACCGAGCATCTACTATACATACTCCATGCCAAGAATAAAACAATGTACCATAACCTAGGGAATGCAGTGAAAGCGATGCTCAGAGGGAAATTTAAATGCTTTTATTACAAAAGAAGGATGTTTAATCAATAACCAAAAACGTCCATCTTAAAAGACTAGTAAGAGAACATACTAAACCCAAAGTAAGCAGAAGAAAAAAAAGAAAAGACTAGATGAGAAATAAATGAAATAGAGGGTGCCAAGGTGGTTCAGTCTGTTTAGCATCTGACTTTGGATTTCGGCTCAGGTCATGATCTCACGGTTTGTGGGTTGGAGCCCTGTATCAGGCTCCGTGCTCACAGTGTGGATCCTGCTTGGGATTCTCTCTCTCTCTCTCTCTCTCTCTCTCTCTCTCTCTCTCTGCCCCTCCCCTGCTTGTGTTCTTTCTCTCTCTTTCTCTCAAAATAAATAATCTTTCTTAGTTTGCCTCTTTCTTTAAAGAAAAAAAAAAGGAAAGAAATTAAATAGAGAAAAATAGCAGTGAAAATCAACAGAACAAAAATTAAAAATGTCAATAAAATTGACAAACATTGGGACACCTGGGTGGCTCAGTCAGATCAAGG
>CM053578.1:7969663-8111480 GCA_028646485.1 Cryptoprocta ferox
TGGGAACAGTTATATGCCAACAATTTAAATAACTTAAATGAAATTATGCATTCCTAAGAGGGCTCTACTGTGATTGGCTCAAGAAGATTAGACAGTCTGAATAAACCAATAACAAGTAGAGGTTAACAGTCAAAAAACATCCCACAGAAAAGAGCCCAGGCTCAGATGACTTCACATTTGGTGATTCTACCATAGCTACCAGATGCAAATTCTTCACAGACTCTTTCAGAATAAAGAGGAGAATGGAATGTTTTGAGCAGGTTACCACTCTCTTAGCCAAAGCCATACAAAGACATCACAAGAAAATTACAGACCAGTATTTTTTTTTATAAATATAGATGTAAAAAATCAACAAAATACTAGCAACCTGAATCCAGCACTGTATCAGAAGGATTATACACTATGACCAAGTAGGATTTATATCAGAAATACAAGGTTGGTCTAATAGCTGAAAATGAATGTAATACGCCATACTAATAGAATAAAGGGTACAAACCACATTCTCATCTCAATAGCTGAACGAAAAGCATTTGACAAAATCCAACCCCTTTGTGATAAAAACCCTCAACAAACTAGGAATAGAAGAGAACTTCCTTAATGTGATAAAGGCCACATGCCCCTAGCGAATGTCATGGTGGTAAGAGACTTGAGTGCAATCTCCTTGAGATGCGGAACAAGGAAAGGCTGTCCTTTTATGCCCCTTCCCGTCAGCATTGTAGTGGAGGCTCTGGCCACTTTCTTCCCAGTTAGGCAAGAAAAGGAAGATGCATCCAGATGGGAAAAGAAGTTAAGACGATATTTGCAGATGACATGATCTTGTATGTGGAGCATCCTAGGGGCTCCACTGTAGAACCATTAGAACTAATAAAGGACTTCAGTCAGGTGGTTGCGGGATATAAGACAAATAAACAAAAATCAGTTGTATTCCTGTACACTTGCAATGAGTAGTCCAGAAATGAAACTAAGAATCCCATTCACAATAGCTACAAAAAGAATTAAAAAAAAACCACTGAGAATAAAGTTAACAAAAAAGTGTAAAACTTATACTCTGAAAACTATAAAACATCATTGAAAGAAATTAAAGATCTAAATAAATGGAAAGGGGCGCTTGGGTGGCTCAGTCGGGAAAGTGTTCGACTCTTGATTTCGGCTCAGGTCATTATCTCACGGTTTGTGAGTTTGAGCCCCACGTAGGGCTCTGCTTGGGATTCTGTTTCTCCCTCTCTGCTCCTCCCTTGCTAGCGCTGTCTCCTCCCTCTCTCTCTCAAAATAAATAAACATAAAAAATTAAAATAAATACATGGAAAGATAGCTTATGTTCATGGATCAGACTCCCTAATGTTACAGATGGCAATATTCCCCAAATTGTTCTACAGCTTTGGTGCACTCCCTTAAAATCCTAGCTGCCTGTTTTGTAGAAATTGACAGGCTGATGTTAAAACTCATAGGGATGTACAAGGCACCCAGAATAGCCAGAATAATCTTGGAAAAGAACAAAGTTGGAAGACTTTCATAACTTACTACAAAGCTATAGTCATCACAACAGTCTGGTACTGATAGAATAATAAAGATATACATCAGTGGAGTAGAATGTAAGTCCAGAAATAAAACCTTAATTTATAGTCAATAGATTTTCAGTGAAGGTATTAAGACAATTCAGTGAGGGAAAGATGGTCTTTTCAACAAATGGTGCTTGGACAAGTGGATATCCACGTGCAAAAGAATGAATTTGGACCCTTTCCTCACTTGTATGTATAAATGAATTCAGATTATTCCTAGACCTAAATGTAAGATCTGAAGCATAGATGTAAATCTTTATGACCTTGCACTACACAATAGTTTCTTTCATATTTTATTGTGGTGAAATAGGCAATGATTTCTTCGGTATGATATATCTAAAATATAAGCAACAAAAGAAAAAACATAAAGTGGACTTCATCAGAATTGAGAACTTTATACTTCAAATGACACCCATCAAGAAAGTGAAAGCACACGCCACAGAATGAGAGAACATACTTGGAAATCATATGTGTGATAAAGGAGCTTTATCCACAACATATAAAAACTCTTAACAGTCAGCAGTAAAAAGACAACCCAGTTAAAAGATAAGCAAAAGATTTAAGCATTTCTCCAAAGAAGATGTCTAAATGGCCACGCCCATGAAAAGAAGCTCAGTATCCTTAGTCTTCAGGGAAATGCAAGGCAAAACCACAGTGGAAGGCCGTTCCACACCCTCTCAGATGACTGTAATAAATAGACAGTAAGTGCTGCTGAAGATGTAGGGAAGGCGGAGCCCTCATATACCGCTTGTTCTGGGACTCCTGGGGGGCTCAGTTGCTTTAGCATCCAGGTCTTGGGTTTGGACCCTGTCCTAATCCCATGGATGGTGAGTTTGAGCCCTGACAGTGGGGAGCCTGCTTGGGATTTTCTCTCCCCTCTCTCTCAGCCCCTCCCCTACTCGTGCTTTCTCTCAAAATAGATATGTTGCTTGTGGGAATGTAAGATGGTGTATTTTGGAAAATAGTTTGGCAGTTCTTCTAAGAGTTAAAACAGTACTGTATCCTGTATTCTAGCTGACACTCCTATTTGTGTATCAAAGAAAATTAAAAACCTAGCTGAACAAAACTTGTTCAGAAATATTCATAGTAGAATGATTTATCATAGCCAAAAAGTAGAAACGATCCAAATATATACATGGTATAACATGAATGAGCCTTGAAAATAGTATGTTGGGTGAAAGAAGCCAGACACAAAAAGGCACCTATTTTATGACTCCACTTCCATGAAGTGCCCAGCATAGGCAAATCCATTCAGTCAGAAAGTAGATTATTGGGTTTCATGGGTTTAGGGAACGCGTTTGGGGAGGGACTGCTAAGGATGTAAGGTTTTATTCTGAGATCATAGAAATGTTCTTGAATTAAATAGTGGTGATGGTCGCACAGCCTTGCGAATATAATAAAAACTGCTGAATTACACCCAGTTTAAGAGGGTGAACTTAATGGTATGTGAATTATATTTCGGGAAAGCTGTTACTAAAAAGTCATGTAAGCAGCTTAGGTTTACTGATCTATTTTGCATTAGCACAGTAAACAGATGAAAAAAGAACTACTGTTTGACCAGGACTGTGAAACTATAAATGAAGCTCTGTAAAAAATACTACAGAAGTCAAGTGTTGCTAGATTGAGCGGAAAGTTAGATCCCCTCTTTCTAGATGAGCCAACGTATCAGTCATACTCTGTCTGTAATGAGGCTCCTCACCCCAATAAGCTGGTTGTCTACTGAGGTCTCCGGTCTTCATGTAAGATCCTTCTGTGGGAAGCTGCGATCTAGATTATTATTCTCTCCTGTCTGGGGCACCTGCCTTGGTAAGGTAACAACTTGGTCTGCTAATGCCGAGGGCCGTCTGGGGTATAGGTTAAGTGCTTTGCTTTGAGAGAAGAAAAGTCAGCCGTGAATAAAGAGTGAGAGGTTTTCAGGTAGTTTTCGTCTTACAGTTGGATAAGTAAAATTGGATGCTGTTCTGCTTTTCTCATTTGAGACTTTTAAAATCTTTATCTCTTCTTTTTCTTTTTTCTTTCATTTTTTTTATTTTAGAGGGAGAGAGAGAGAACGAGAGTACGAGCAGGGGAGAGAGGAGGAGGGAAAAAGAGAATCTTAAGCAAGCTCTATGCCCAGCTCAGAGCTTGACTCAGGGCTCCATCCCACGACCCTGGGGTCGTGATCCAAGCTGAGAACAAGAGATACCCAACCAACCGGGCCACCCAGCACCCCACTCTCTTCTTTTTCACACATATAAAAAGTAGAATTTTTTTTAATGTTTATTTTTGAGACAGAGAGAGAGAGGGAGACAGAGACAGAGAATGAGCTGGGGAGGGGCAGAGAGAGAGGGAGACACAGAATCCGAAGCAGGCTCCAGGCTCCCAGCTGTCAGCACAGAGCCTGAACTGGGACTCGAACCCATGAGCTGTGCGATCATGACCTGAGCCAGAGTTGGATGCCCAACCGACTGAGCCACCCAGGCGCCCCAAAAAGTAGGAATTTTTAAGAAGTAGGACAGAAGCTCTCATAAACCTATTATTATTTATTTGTTATTTATTTTATTAATGTTTTACATACTCTGTTTTTTTCTGTAATTTTTCCCACATTTAGGCTATACTGTACTATATATATATGTGTCATTTAATACAATTTCATATTCTCATTTGTTTAGTTAATGAACGGTTTTATTGCAGGTAATTCATATTGTTTTCCACCAAGTGGACTGAAGCTTTATAGTACTTTAAAAAAAATTATGGACAATCTTAAATACCTACAGAAGGGAAGAGAATAGCACAACAACCCTCATGCACTTATCACTGAACTTCAGCACTTCTCAGTGGGCATCTGTCGGGTTTCATCTTTGAGGAAGTTTTGAGGAGCAGAATGAAAATAGAAGCAAGTTTTCCTATTTTAAACCTGCTGCAGGAGAAGCAGAAACCAGGCCATCTCCTATGTTTACAGTTCACAAAGAAAACAGTATTTAACGTCTCTGAAAGATTAAAAAAAATTACTTCATTAAAATACTAGTGAAGGCAGGTACAGACTGTTACAAGTCACTTACTCCGTGCTGGTGCAGTGCGTGCTATTATTTTCTCACCGTGTATGTACAGTGATGTGCAGGTGCAGGTTTTTGTGTGTGTTTTTTTCCTTTTTTGTTTTTGCACTTAGTTTTCTTCACCAGCATGTAGTGTTTCACCACGTATTTTGTGGAAGTAATTGGTGCACCACTGGCATCTTCTTACTAGTTTGAGACTTTCTTGTTCCACACTTCATGGACAGTTATACATTATATTCCATAATACCGGAAGGGAGATTTCCTGCATCATGAGGTGGTCGTGCCTGACTTTTGAATAGTACTTTTCTGTTTATAGTTATGAAAGTAACATATATTCATTACGGAAAATATTTCGAGGGGCGCCTGGGCGGTGGTTCAGTCAATATATTAAGCGTCCAGCTTCAGCTCAGGTCATGATCGCGCGGTTCGTGAGTTCAAGCCCTGCCTCAGGCTGGCTGCTATGGGTGCAGAGCCGGCTTTGGATCCTCTGTCCCCCTCTCTCTCTGCCCCTCCCCTGCTTGCACTCTCTCTGTTAAAAATAAACATTAAGGAAAAAAAAAAATTTCGAGAATACAGAAAAGTGCACCGAAAGTGCACCAGATCACCAGATCACCAGAAATTAACCAATGTTAATGATTTTTCCCCCTGTTCATATGGTCTGGCCTTTTAATATAATAGGGTGAACCTTCTCCTTTTATTCATTTTTGGGCATTTGCATTATAGAACTGTTTTTCCCCTGACTTCACTCTACGTAATCATTGTTCATCTCTCTCTCTCTCTCTCTCTCTTTCTCTGTATATCTATATCTATAGAGAGATTAATTCTGATTTTTCCCCCTTACCACAGAATCTTGCGATCTGGTGATCACTTGAATAATTCCAGATTTTAATGCTCTTTCCCAGGTAAATTACATGCCCGCCCAGCGTCTCCTGATTCTGCTGATCAGAGATGACTTGTAAAGGGCTCCCTGAAGGCCTGTTGACTTTTGAGGCTAGAAATAGACTGTAGGGCATTGTCTGTGTTTAGTCTTTCTGTTCTATGCCTGACTGTTTCCAGAGTTTTTGAGACTAAGAAGTCTTTTTGCTGTCCAGATCACAGAACTCTACGTAAGTGGAATTTCTAGTATCTGTGAACTGAGAAAAATTATCAAACTAAAAGAAGGAATTTAGAATTATTTTTTATATTAGCATCGCTTCTAAAAATTCATCACCTGTGCGTATGTGAGTTGAGGACTCACTCCGTTCCTGGATCACGTTTGGTGTGTGTGTGGAGGAATTCTCAGACATTCTTGTCATAACGGTATGCTCTCAGCTCAGGGGTGGGTTAGTGTTTACAGGTTGGGAGCCAGTGCTCTGGCCTTTCCAGATTGCTGGCTTTCCTCTGATGAGCCAGTCTTGTTGGTTTGTGCTTTGCTCATACGTATTTGCACAGTCCTTTTACCTGGAATATGTTGTAAATTCTCCCCACCCACCCCCTCACTCCCACTCTTCAAGACGATCATGAACTCAGTTAATGATTGCCAGTGACTTTTGATTTTCAGCTCAAACTTGAGTCACTTAACAGATGTTTCTCTAGTGCCTTGTGTGTGACATGGTTACAGGCATTAGGTGAGCTCCACGAACAAGATCCCCACCTCTGCAAGACTGGCAGCCCTGGGGGAGAATGGACAGCAAATATAAACAAACTTGCGGTAGAATTACAACCTGTCACAAGTGATGTGAAGGAAGGGAATGGGACGCGGTGACGAGGGGCTTCCCGTGAGTGGTCTTTGAAGGACTTGTTGGGGAGGGAGTTTTAAGCTGAAGCCCTGAGCCCCACAGTCAGACCACTGCAGGCACATGGGGAGGGTTTAAGGCACAAGAAGGGAGAGCAGGAGCCACGGTGTACGACTGGAGTTCAGAAATACTGGCCTGGAGATACCAATTTGGAAGTCCTCAGTCCATAGGCAGTTTTAATTCATGGGAACGGATGTTGGGTGTTCTGGAGTGAGCAGGGTTAGAACATGAGCGGCAGTGATCTGAGCCTGTTGGCAGCTCAGGCAGCAGAGCAGATGGTTAGAGAGATTCGAGTCGGTGTGCCCAGGGAAGTGGCAGGAAGGCACGATCGTTTATGTTCACGCCAGTGGGGCGTTTTCCACGAGGGATGGAGGGGCCAGCTTGGGAATGCTGCAGAGAGATGGAGTTAGAAAGTCTAGGAAGAGTATTGCTTGGATTTGCTGGCATGGAGGTTATCCGTGACCTTGACACCGGCAGCTCCGGGGGGATGGGAGGGGCAGTGGCCAGTGGAGCTGGATCAGAGGGGCTATGGGGTGACAGGAGGTGCAGCACATTGATGTCCTAGCAGGGAGGCGGGTGTAGGCTCCAGGGCGGGGTTCATGGGCGCTGGGGGAGAAGATGGGACAGTGGTTTTGGAGAGAAGGGGGGGCCCAACTTGCTAGAGAAGGTGAATTGGGATGCTGGTTTGGAATACTTTGTGACGTTCGAGATTCTCCGCGTAAAATGACACCCATTGGACACGTGTGTGCTCCCTTCAGCGTGGTGGACTGTTGGCCGCAGGCATGAGAAGGCCGCTGATTAAGTGTGTCCGGTTCTTCAGGGTGCAGGCAACTGTCACAGCAGGACAGAAAGTTGAGAGTAGTTTCAAGCTCTTAACATCCCCGCGGAATTGACTCCAGACTAAATCTAGGCTGGCTTTGTGACTGGCTTTGACCAGCCGGATATAGCAGAAGCGATTTACAAGTTCTGGATTCTGGGCCTTGAGAGGCCTGGCGGCTTCCCCCTTTGCTACGTCGGAATGCTCCAGCCCCTGTGCAGTGAGGTGCAGGCTCTGCTCCTGAGTGATTAGGGACCCTACGTGGCAAGACGTCCAGCCAGCAGCCGGCGGCAGTGGCCCAGTCATGTGAGTGCTGCCAGTGTGGACTCACCCCCAAGGGGAGCTGGCAGGTGATAGCAGTGGCCTGAATGTTCCCAGGCGAGATGAGTAGAAGAGCCTTCCAGGTGGGCCCAGCTAAGCCACAGATTCATGAGAAGCAGTAACTTGTTTTGAGCCACTCGGTAAAAATGGTGCTGCTTGTAACTTCTCTCATGGGGAAGTCTACGGGGCAGAGCGTAGAGCTGGTTCGTTCTGGTCTCCACCATCCCTGCCCGCCAGTCCTCCATTGGTAATGCACCTCTGTAGTGGGCTACTAGGTGCTCTAGAGTAGTTACGATGATTAAGGGGGTAGAGATACCTAATTTTTTTTTAAAGGTTATTTATTTATTTTGAGAGAGAGAGAGAGAGGACAGAAGTGGAGGAGAGACAGAACAGAGAGAGAGAGAGAGAGAGAGAGAGAGAGAATCCCAAGCAGGCTCTGCACTGCCAGCGATGAGCCCGATGTGGGACTTGAACCCTTGAGCTGGAGTCAAGAGCCGGATGTTTAACCGACTGAGCCATCCAGGCACTGCATAGAGTTAGGGGCCAAGTTAGGTTTAAAAAATTTCCTGTGCATTTTTAATTTTATTTAATGAATGAAGAGCCAGCATTCTCCCCAGTGCCACTCAGGAAGTGGCGGAGTCAAGACTAGAGGCTGGAATTCTTAACTTTGTTGCTCTTTTCATGACCTCAGGCTGTGTAATTGTGTGTTTCTTCATTCTTGTTGAAGCTGGTGTTTTTTAACTTCTTCCTGTTGGGCCCTGGCCGAGTTGGGCCGAGTTGGGCTATTGTTCTGGTAAGCATCGCTCTGTTAATTGCTACTTTGCTGGGCAGTGTCGAGGAGAGTGGCCCCAGGGCCCTTGTCTCAACCCTGTTTTCCCCCACAGGTACAGACCAAGATGGTGTGGCAGGGGAAGGGTTAGGGGCTTATCCCATAGCGGGGGCAGAGAAGGGGGATGCTGGGGAATGGAAGAGCCCTTTGCAGTCGGGGAGGAGGAGTTTTAGAGGGGTTGGGCTGGAATGTGTCCCTTTGTCCAGAGACTGATACACAAGATCTAGTGCGCCCCATGGCTTTCGTGGTGAGGACTTGCTAAAGGAGAGCACTTAGCTGGTAAGTTAAGAGGAGGAAAGGTACTTGGCTATTCTGACCTCACCTGCCTTTTCTTTTATGTCAGTTTTACATTTCTCTTACTATTTCGCAAAGTGTGTGCAAGTAGAATTTTTTTTTTTTTTGAACTTACAAATAGTGTCACATTCTGCGGAACTTTGGGTTTTGTTTTAATTGAAGTGTTGTAGACGCCCAGTGTTCCACTCATTTCAGGTGAAGAGCATAGCGATTCCAGAAGTCTGTACGTTAGGCTGCCGCTCACCACACGGTAGCTACCGTCTGTCTCTGCACAGCGCTGCTGCTATTCCCCGCGCTGTCGCGTCATCCCGGGACGTACCGTTCCAGCCTTCTGGGTGATCTGGCTCATCGGCGCTGCTGTCAGGTAGCCGTCCGGGCGCCCCCACTCTCTTAAATGCTGGTTTCCGAGCCATGACCCGCTGTGAGCAGACGCTGTGCTGGTTCGCAGGCTCTCGCTGGGCAGGGGCCGGGTCGCACTTGTGTGTCCCTGTGCCTTCCGGTAGTGCCTGACACGTCACACACCTGGCTTTCTCTGCTCCCACCGTAGGTGGCCTCTGGGACTGCGGGTCCTGGGAGGACTTGTGCTCTTCCCTGGGAGAGCGCCTGGACCGGATGCGGGTGGAAGGAAGAGAGGTTTTACCTCCTCTTCCTCCCCCCGTTCGTTTATATTCTGTTTTCCGCATCTTTTAATATAACGTGTTTTTTTTTAAAGAATGTTTTTATATAATTCTGTTGCTATATGAAGTTTTGCTGGTATTTTTGTTGGTTTAGAAAATTCCTGGGGGTACAGGGAGAAAGGCGCATGTTTATTTACCTGTGTCACTAAAAATATCTCTGCAAGGACACACAGGAAACGAGTGACATTATTTGCTGTTAGGTAGGGAAACTGGGTGGCTGGGGGGCAGGCGTGGGGGGAGATTTTATACTTTTGTACCTTGTGAATTTGGGACTATGTGATTGGCACTCCCTGAATGCTTCTGAAAGCAGAGAGGGAGAGACTGCTCAAGAGTGGAGGAGCAGGGTACCCCAAAAATCCAGGCTAGTGAAGATAAGTATGAGAGAGTATCGTCAGTGACTTTTTTTTTAATTCAGGAGAGGAAGAGTAGAGAGGACCCAATCTGCTTAACGCCCGGAGACTCCCAGCGTCTTTCGTTCTGCGGCTTTTGTACGTAGGAATTGGTGACCTGCTTTTGAGTATCTTACGCCTTTCTTGCATAATGACCTTCAAGAAGCATCTACTTTTACTTGTTAGGACTCCTGTACAGTGCTTCTGGAAGGGGAGCTTTCTATAGAATACGCACTTTAAAAATTACAGTAGAGAGACTGCAAGGAGCAGGATCATCCCTCCCCCCGGCCGCGGAGACTTCGCTCTCGTGCCTGTCCTCCGAGCTGAGCACGAAGTCTGACCTCCTTTCCCTGAGTGAGAACAGAACCAGGCCACGCTTGTCACCACAAGGGTTTGAAGGTGGGGAGAGGACGCTAAGTGGCCCTGTGGCCTTAGAAATGCCCTTACCTTTACTTTTCCCCGGTGGACCCACGCCCACGTCTGGCGGCTGTGCTGGCCGTCGGCCGGAGCGCCGGTTCCCTTCCACGTGGCCCCGCGTTCCAGGAGCTTCCCCCCAGCATGGCAGCCCTGGGCAGCATTCTAAGGGCGGGCGGCAGCGCCTGCTTCCTTTGCGGTGGCTGATTTCCCACCGGCCACCCCCAGAGTCACTGTGGGAGAGGACTTCGCCCCCCCCTACCCTTGATGGGGGAGGAAAAGCAAAGAATCTGTGGCCGTTTTTAATCCACCACAAGCCCAGCCTTGTTTGATTTGCTTCTCGGGCGGATATTGGGCTGAGAAAGAAAAGGGTCTGTTAGTTTCTCCAGTTTTCCTGTGTCACTGATGCCTTCTTTATAAAGCCCAACATAGCTGATTGCGGACCTGCGCTTCTTTTGTTTGGATTAAAAATTGGAATGAAGGGGAAGAGCTGCTTTTGTGTGTTTGAAGACCCTTGTGAAGGAGGGACCAGTTCCACGGTGTGGAAGGGCTGGAAAGCAGCTGTCTCCTCCCCCACGTGAGACAGGCTTCTCGAGGGCTGTCCTGCCCCCTGCCCTCCGCGTGTAGAAGGTGGGTAGTCAGTCATGTGTCGGGGGCTTTGCAGGAGGGTCTCCCTCGCTGACGGACTCAACTTAAATGATGGCTGCTGGTGTCAGAAGTCTGATTCAAAACTCGGAAAGCGCAGTGTGCTTTTTATACCCAGGATAGGGATGCATGAGGTGATGTTAGAAAGGGAAAGAATCGCTGTGCTCAGACGGGAAGAATTATTCTGCGCAGAATTTTAATTTTACCGGATTTGTAAGTGCATACTTACCTGCTAGGACCCCTGAGAGCGGGGACTTCCTGCGGCGGGAGGAACACCTGTTTCCTGCAGTGTCGGGGACGTACTGCATCTGGAAGACAGGTTTTCTGTGGGGCAAGGCGTCGAGAGGAGCAATTGCAGTAGGGAATCCATGCGGATAGTTGCCGCAGCAGCTGCCCGCGAACTGTTCTGCTTGTTCAGCTTGGCGAGGACAGTGTTGGTGTAACTTTTCTCGTGTCCCGTGTTTTGCCCTACGCCGAACATGGTTTGGAGATCTGATTTTATAACAAACACCCAGGTCCGAACGATGCTGTCGTCAGCTGAACATCCTGGCCGTAAGTGATCAGAACGCGAGCGTGCTCCCTCTTCCCCCCTTCCCTGGCCCCCAGCCCCGTCACTCCCCCTTTCTTTGTCGGAGGGAGGGGGACGAGGCAGGGACGAATGCTCACCCTACTGTAACGCTGCCGAGCCACGAGTCTGATGGAGGTGCGGTCTTTGGTTCCCGATACCAGGCCAGCCGCTCCGGCCAGTGGTCTTCCCGGGGAGCCCACCCCATTTCCAGCACTGGGTTTTGTGGACCACGCAGAGGAAGGCAGTGAGCTACAGCACAGTGCTTCCCACGCAGAGCGGTGTTAAGTTTTTGATGGGAAGCAACATTTAAGGCACGGGGAAATATTGCTAGCTGCACAGAAGACCGCTTTCCCGGCTGGCGCGTTTACAAGCTGGAAAATTGTGAAAAAACGTCAGCCTACCAACTGTGCAGCTCATTGGCTCTTTGCTTTGGGCTTCCATGTTCTTCCTGATAAAAATAATAATTATGTTCTCCTCATACGGTTGCCAAGCGTTCCTGCTTCTCACTCCACTTGTGATTATAAATGATTCTGCAGCGCGAATTGCTTTGTCTTTGGTTTAATGTTTCATAACATTTGAATGTTATCTGTGCTGATCTGTCGCTCTCTTTCACTTTTCAGAATGGACTGCTGAACTATGAAGAATTTCAGACCCAAGAGTAGACTCTCGCTCCGCCACTCACTCCTTTATCTCCTCCTAGTTATTTAAATTGGACTTTTAATACCCTACCAGCTGCTCCTCAGACACACATGGTGCATTGTTGCCATTCCCCGGATTGTATCTTTGAAACACAGGCGCTTAGTAACCTTCGGCGAACAAAGAGGCAGCCCCCCGGGTGCGTTTACTGGGAGGGGAAGCGGACTGCCCTCTAGCTCCTGCTGCATCTGGATTTGAATCCCGCCATGGAGCCTCGCATGGAGTCCTGCCTGGCACAGGTGTTGCAGAAGGATGTGGGGAAACGACTGCAGGTTGGCCAAGAACTTATCGACTATTTCTCTGACAAACAGAAGTCTGCTGACCTTGAGCACGACCAGACCATGTTAGATAAACTTGTGGATGGGCTCGCTACCTCTTGGGTGAACTCTAGCAATTACAAGGTAAGTTGTGCTTCCCAAGGTGCTCGTGTACGCGGCCGGGCTGCCTTGGTGGGTCACACTTGGTCCTCACGAAAAATAATTCCTCTGGGAGCGATGCGCAGGATCCTTTGGCCTCCAGTAAGCTCTGGTTGTGGCTTTTGGACATTTCATTCTGAAGCAAGTAGAGTTTCCTTTGATTCGTGTTGGAGATTGAAAAATCCTTATGCTTTAGCCTTTTGAGAGAAGGCCACGTGAACACATAAAGAGAGGCTCTTGTGTTGGAAAGTTTACCAGGATTTGCAGCCTTGCAGTTAAAGTGAATGTCGTATCTTGCAGTGAATGGGTCATGAGATGCTGGTGAGTGGCCCTTCATGAGGAGCAACTGTATTCACTGGTTTCCCATGGGGGATAGAATTGGCAGTAGTACGTGGAGCCTTTTACCTGCATTCAGGTCACTGTTTGGAAGTTGGCCTAGGTACCTGGCCGGAAGTATGGGTTGCCAAGGACTCTCCTGTGACCTGTATGTAGTGGCCTGGAGGAGATCCTTCAGCTTCTCAAGATCAAGGTGGGCGTGTGCCTTTGGTGGGTATAGTGGAGGCAGGGGTCTGAAGACCCAAATGAGTTGTGAAGGTTGACTGTTTCACCCATTCAAGGACTGAGCTTCCTGAATAAAGATTGGACTTAAAGCACTGAAGAGATGTCCTTCTCTCTACCTGTCCCCTCCTCCTTCCTCTCTCTTTTAGTTTGACCCTATGGGTCAAGATTGGGCTGGAAGAGTGGGGCATTGGCATGACTCCTAGTAAGTGCCATAAACATTTCCAAAGGATCTCATAAGAAACAGAACCTCTTGCGCTTTTCTCATTGACCCAGTCTTACTGAGATTGGTTTGGCCCTGGAAACAGGTGTTTACAGGATTCGTTTGATCTAGTACAGACTCTAGTTTTCCAAATGAATTAAACCTTGGTCTCCTCTAAGAGTCAGTAGGCTTTATACTCATTGAGGGACCTAGGACCCTAATATTTTACTTGCAACTGTATATAAAAGTTGTCCTGTCTCTGAAAGGTGAGCTTAACTTCTATTTCATTCATCTCTTTATTCGTTTAGCTGAAGGTTACAAGTGCTCCTCATGTGCTCGGCCTTGGTGCTGGACGGTGGGAGTGTTAGGGACAGGAGAGGTATCGAGGGTCTGGTCTAGAGTCACCTGGATTGTGTTTGCATCACAGTTCCACTACTCTGTGTGCGCATTATGATGCTTTTGGGCGAGAGTAACTGAAGACTGACTCATTGGCTTAAAGCCAGTCTAAGGAGATTGAGTAATTTTCTTTAAGCATTTAAGAAGCCTGCAGTAGCTCAGGCAGCGTCCAGGGAAGGAGCGTGTCTGCTTGTGTCTTTCTCAGAAGCTCCCCAAAAGATTCAGACATGAGATGGGCCAGAACGGCTTCGCCTGCCCACCCAGTGCCACTGGAAAGTGGGTGGGTGTCCACGATGGTTTTCTCCCATCCTGCTTGACCTCCTGATCTTCATTCAGAGTCCAGTCTCCTTGGAGTGAAGCATGTGGCCATGGGAAGGAGGGGGGCCATCTGAGCACTGTCAGACTCCTGCTCGACAAGTACTGGGTCCATGAGTGAACAAGCACTCTCTGAGTGTCCAATTCCATAAAGGCAGATAGTGAAACAAAGATCTCCAACCATACTGGACTGACTGTGTAATAGCAGACTTCTGGGCAGTATCAGACTTCTGTTAATGTACACGGAGGAAGTTAGGGATGGGACCGAGGTAACGTGGGTATCGAGTAAGGAGCCCACAGAGTCTGCTATACTGTGTGAGCTCTTTTAACCTCTCCGGGCTTTGGTTCCCTCATCTATGGTGTTGGGATAACTGAGTTATTATAAGCACTAAATGAGAGAGTGTATAGAGTTGTCATTCTCCTGTCCCGTAACAAGCACTCCCACGTTAGCAGTCGGTGTCAAGACTGGATCCTGCCTTTAAGGAGCTCATAGCCTGGGGTAGGGGGTGGGGGGTCACCAATCAGCAAGCAAAGGGTTTTACGGTACAGGATAATGGGAGCAGGAGCAGAGACCCACAGAACTGGGTGGGAAGCCACAGGAACCTGGTAACACTGCTGAGAGGAACCCAAGGTGTTTGAAGATTGGGTAGTTTTTTTCGGAATAGCATCTTCAGGGTCACAAATTGTGAAAGATAAAGACTTGACCCTTCGCCAAGGCTAATTTTTAAGGAAGACAGCTTGGTGGGAAGGAGAAGTCAGGAAGACGAGGTTTGCTGCCAACTTGCCTGTAATCATGGACAAATCGCATTACCTGGCTGTGCCATGCAGGTGTTTGACTGGATCATCCCTTGGGGGCTCCAAACGCTAATGCTGTATATGACTTCATGCTGATGGCTTCGTGGTCTGGGCCACGTCATGTGGTTCTGATGTTACATAGTACTGAGCACCCCCTTTCTTTATAAGCTCAGTGTGGTGACACTGCCCTTGCACAGCTGGCGCCCAGAGCCTGGAACACAGTAGGTGCTCAGTGAATACTGGGTCCGTGAGCGAGCTTAGGCACCTAGACTGGTCCACAGGTACTCCTGCTAGCTTTACCCAAATCTCGAAGCTTACCTTTTAGGCTCCGCCCCCACCCTTTTAAAGTTATAGATCAGGATTTCTCAGAGCCTGATGTGCATTTTCGGTTTTATTTGACATGCTTTATGTATTATGGATTGAAAGGATTCACTTTATATTAAAATCCTGCTGGTTGGCTTCTTGAATTTTTTTATAAATTAAGGACTAAAAAAGGATAGAAGGAGAAAAGGGAAACAAACAAATTTAGCCTTTCAAAACAATAGTACATGGGTATTGTTACTACTTAAAAAAATTTTTTTTAATGTTTATTCTTGAGAGAGAGAGATGGAGTGTGAGTGGGGGAGGGGCGGAGAGAGAGAGGGAGACACAGAATCCAAAGCAGCCTCCAGGCTCTGAGCTGTCAGCACAGAGCCCAGTGCGGGGCTCGAACTCACAAACTGTGAGATTCATGACCTGAGCCGAAGTCGGATGGCCAACTGACTGAGCCACGTAGACGCCCCAGGTGTTATTATTCCTTAGCAGAGACTGTAGATGAATGTCAGCACAGTGTCTTATTTAAAAAAATAGTTGGCTGGTGCTTGAATCATTTTGCATTTGATTATTTCTTCAAGTGGTAAGCAAATTTATATTTGGCATTAATTGCCGTTTAATAGCTGCTATTTATTGCTCAGTTACTATATGTTTGGGATGTTACCTGTCTAATTGAATCTTCGCAGCACCCCTGCAAGGTAGATGGTGGTACCCTGATTTTATACTTGAAGTAACTGAGGTCACCCAGAATTTTGAAGTAATTTCTACTAGCGATTATGGAACTGGGCTTCAGTGTGGTTCTCCCTGATTTCCTAGCCTCTCCCCTCTCATAAGAACACGGGCAGCAAATTTTCTTAAAGGCCATGTAGTAAATATTTAAGGCTCTGTGGGCCAAATGGTCTTCTTGCAAATATTTAACTAGTTTGGGTCAATACAGCAGAAAACAGCCACAGGTAACATGCAAATGAATGGGGATGGCTGTGTTCCGATAAAACTTGATTTCCAGAAGCTGATGGAGGGCCAGTTTGGCCCGTGGCCCGTAATTTGCCAGCCCCCAAACTGTGTATGAAGCCCCTACTGTGTGTAAATGCTTTTTCTTTCCTGGTGGGAACTATTCATGATTCATCTGAGAGAAGAGTAAGGTTTGTGATTTGCATGTGAGTTTTGGAATAGGGAGAGCATTCTTATAGGTTTGTTTTTGCAGCGCCTTCTCTGAATTTTGAGAAAACTTGCCCTAAAATTTTTAGCTTTCTCTCACTCAGACTCCTGTTATGATCGATTTGCATTCTTTTAGCCTATCACTGATCCGTTTTTGTCTGTTGGCTTTGGACTTTCTTTGGTAATGGAAGTCATCCCCGGGATTGAGGTGATTCACATAAAGCCCTCCTACCTCCAGAACTCCCAAGGGCTACGCCATGGGGTGCTGTTCAGCCTGGAAGCATTCAGTACGTGTTCTCTGTTGTCACAGTGCCTGTGGGAGACGCTTGTTTCTTTTCCAGATTACTCAGACATAAAAAATAAATCCCCAGATTTTGAATATGGCTGCCCTCCTTGATCTGGTCTCTTCCTTTCGTGAACCTTGAAGAACGAGGAAGATGGCGGAGTGGATTTTTGCCTGAACCTCCAGCCACTGCTGTGTTTTCCTTCCCCTTCTCTCCTCTGTAGGTGAGAAGGGATGAGAGGAAAGAGTGACCTGGCCCAGAGAGGCTGCCTGGGCTCCGGCCGCTGGAGGGAACGGAGGGAGCGTGAGGCTGTGCAGCCCTTCTGTTCAGCCAGGCAGGGCAGGACCGGGCAGCCCCACACACCCTTACATTTGTGGCACCTGCACATTTGGTGGGCGGTGGGGACCACGTGCGTTTCATGAGTGCAGTCCCGCAAGTCCTTTGTCCACAGTTCCAAAATCCCCGAAGCCCCCAAACCTGGTAGTTTTCGTTTGTGGTTTGACCCAAAGTCAACTGAGATGAAACTACTTGCGGTCTTTATTCACCTGCTCAGGGCGTGTTTCACAGCAGAAATATTCATGTTTGTGCATTGCTGCCCCAGAGACTGTTTAATATATATATATTCTCTTCCCACCATGTATGTTCTGTATATATTTCCTGTCCTGTGTGTGTAGCTGTGTGTACTACTCTACCTTTGTAAACCTGAAAGATTCTGTATTCCGGAACACACCATGCGGCCAGAGTTTTGGGTAAGTGATTTGTGGACCTGTATTTATTTTTGTAGACTAATAATGATACCCTGTGATTATGGGACATTTCCTATTTAGTAGAAATTGTGTTAAATACGTGTAGGTAGTGTTGTTTACATTCTATAGGTGAGGAGACCGATGCTCAAGTAAGTCAGATCACTTGTTCAGGGTGACAGAGCTAGCGACCAAGGTTTTTGGGACTTGACCCCGGGTGCTTATGCAAGAGCGGAAGTGAATTAAGCACTTATGATGTGCCAGGTACTTCGGTGGGGGCCGGGTGTCCAGTGGGGACCGTCGGGCTCAGTCGGCACCCCGACCGCGCTACCAGTGCCTGGGCAGCCTCGCTCTAAGTTTGGGACACGTGGACTCCGTCCCATGCACTCTTGTCTCAAGGCCCATACCACACTGCTTTGCATCTGCACTTGTAGGTTCTCTGTTAACCTAGGGCTTCCTTTGTCTCTGCCCTAAGGGTCTTTATGCCCTACCTGGGGCCCGGGGGTGGCCAGGTGAGGCAGGTGGGAGGACAGCGGACAGTGTGGGATGAGATACCAGTAGGATATGTCTTAGGGGCATCTATCGTAGGCGTGTCTGTCGCAGGAGTGTCTATAAACGCTGTAGGCTGGAGAAGAGAAGATGTTGGGGTTCGCTTAGTTGGAGAGGCCGGGATGGCAAGGTAGAATCACACAGGGCCATAAGGAGTCAAAAAGAATGTGTGTATGTGTGTGTTTAATTTTTAAAAAATGTTTATTTATTTTGAGTGTGTGTGTATGTGTGTGTTTAATTTTTAAAAAATGTCTATTTATTTTGAGTGAGAGAAAGCACAAGTTGGGGAGGGGCAGAGAGAGAGGGAGAGAGAGAATCCCATGCAGGCTCCACACTCAGCATGACCTGTGAGATCATGACCCGAGCCAGAATCGAGTCGGACGCTTAACCGACTGAGCTCCCCAGGCGCCCCTAAACGGAATGAGTGCCTGAAGGTTCAGAGAAGCCTCTCTCGTTTTCTTGTTCGTCCCTCTCTGGGCAGCACCATCTCTGTGGACCATAGAACATTCAGTCTTGCCTTAAGCTTCTTCACCTCTGGCCTGGGTCAGGAGCCCTCTGTGGGCGGGAGGGCAGGAAGGTGTTGGCAGATGAGGGAGACTCCTCGCGTTTCCGGCCTCTATCTCTACAACCTTGGCTTTCATTGAGGGTTTTATTTCCCCCTCTGTGTCCTTGACGGGAGAGCCAGAAAAGATTATTGGATTCAGATGAAGTGACTTGTGTTTCTTTTTCTGGCAGGCCGCTGGGTGCTGCCCTCAAGCCCGGCCTCCTGCAGAGGCCCTTCGTTTCCCCAGAGGTTGTCCCTGCAGTGTTGCTCGTGGTGGCCGCGTCTGCACTTCTCCCGGCGGCCGGGCTCACCCTTCCTTCCTTCCTTCCTTCCTTCCTTCCTTCCTTCCTTCCTTCCTTCAGCATTCACATTTTATGAAACATTTATTAAAAAATCGTTTTAGGGGAGACTGGGTGGCTCCGTTGGTTGAGCATCTGACTCTTTTTTTCTTTAAAAAAATTTTTTTAATGCTTATTTTATTTTATAAACCCTACAGCATTTATAGACACAGAGAGAGGCAGAGCATGAGCAGAGGAGGGGCAGAGAGAGAGAGGCAGACACAGAATCCGAAGCAGGCTCCAGGCTCTGAGCTGCCAGCACAGAGCCCGACACGGGGCTTGAACCCATCAACTGGGAGATCAGGACCTGAACTGAAGTTGGACGCTCAACCAACGGAGCCACCCAGGCGCCCCTAGTGTCCGACTCTTGATTTTAGCTCAGGTCGTGATTCCAGGGTCATAGGATTGAGCCCCGCGCCCACTTGGGATTCTTTCTCCCTCTCTTCCCTGTTCCTCTCTACCACTTACGCACTCTCACTCTCTCTCTGTCTCTCTAAAAATTAAAAAAAAAAGTTAAGTGTAGTTGGCACACAATGTTACATTAATTTCAGGTGCACAGCATGGTGACCAAAGTTCTCCGTACGTTAGCTGTACTCACCACAAGTGTAGCCATGTTCTCCCCGCACAACGCTGTTACGGTAGCGTGGGTTATATTCCCCGTGAGTACATTTTATTCCCATGACTTGATTCATTCCACAACTGGAAACTTGCCCCTCCTGCTCCCCTTCACCCATTTTGCCCCCACACTTCTGGCAATCATTCATTTATTTTTATTCCAGTGTAATTAACATAGTGTTACATTAGTTTCAGGTGTACAATATAGTGATTCAACCGTTCATGTATTACTCAGTGCTTATCAAGATAAGTGTACTCTTAATCCTCTCGGGGTGTATTTTAAAAAGATAGATGGCTTGGGGCGCCTGGGTGGCTCAGTCGGTTAAGCTTCCAACTTTGGCTCAGGTCATGACCTCACGGTTCGTGAGTTTGAGCCCTGCATTGGGCTCTGTGCTGACAGGTCAGAGCCTGGAACCTTCTTTGGATTGTGTCTCCCTTTTCTCTGTCCCCCCCCCTGTTCACACTCTGTCTCTCTCTCTCTCTCTCTCTCTCTCTCTCTCTCAAAAATAAGTAATAAACATTAAAAAATTTAAAAAGATAGATGTCTCTGAGGCTGCAAGTAGAAAAGCTATAGTGAACAGTACTAAGCAAAAACAGAGACACCTCAGGAAAAGTTATTTCAAGAAAATTTCTGTGGATTGTCAAGTAAAAATGGTATGTTTGATGCATGTAATTCATGCACTTGCCTTTCGAAATGTGTGTTTATATTCTATGCAAGAGCATCGGAGGGTATCGGAAATCATTCAGATTTGAGTATAAATAGTCTGGATTCCTGTCCTGGCTCTGCACCTTCGACTTCTGAGCAGGTCACTCTCCTCATCTGTAAAGTGGGTCTCATGATACCAACTACACGGCGTGGTTGTGTGGGCTCAGTGAGCTGGTGTACATAAGGTGCCAGTAGTGATTAGCGTGTAGCATGTGGTCCGTGAAAGGAAGATGATGGACATAATCGGTAGTTACCAGAGTAAGATATGTAGGAAGTGGACGTATATGCGGGGCTGAGGTTGCCCACCTTCCTGTGGTCCTCATCGGCCAATGCCTGCAACAGAGGCCTCAGATCTTTTGCAGGGAAGAGCTGTGCACTGTTGGTCACAAAGAGCAGAGCAGCAGCTGTTGGAGAAATCTCAGGGTGAGTTTAAAAACCTCCTGGCAGCGGCGCCTGGGTGGCTCAGTCGGTTAAGCGTCCAGTTCTTGATCTCATCTCCTGGTTCGTAGGTTCCAGCCCTGCATCGGACTCTGCGCTCAGTGCAGGCAGAATCCCCCTGCTTGGGCTTCTCCCCCTCTCTCCCTCTCTCCCTCTCTCCCCCTCCCCTCCTCGGCTTTCTCAGTCTCTCTCAAAATAAATAAATGAACATTAAAAAAAAAAGCCACAACTTTAAAACCTACTGGTAAAAGCCAATCCTTTGGTTAAGGTCCCCTGGTTTAGGAGGATTTCGCTTGCTCTTTTAATTTTTAATACTTCGCCTTGCTGATTTAGAAAGCTAAAATGTAAATAAGGATACATATAATGGAAGAAATCCTAAATTGAATGTCACAGCAGAAAGAAAGAAACAGCTGGGATGAGAAAATGGAGCCCAAAATGAGGCAGATGAATCCGTAACACGACAGCTAATGTTTACTGAGAGCTAACATTTATTTATCTATTTATTTATTCATTTACTTATTTATAAGATTTATTAATTTAGTTTTGAGGGTGAGGACAAGCAGAGAGAGGGAGGACAGAAGATCTGAAGCAGGTTCTGCTCTGTCAGCACAGAGCCCAATGTAGGGGCTCGAACTCACAAACTGTGAGATCATGATCTGAGCCGAAGTTGGATGCTCAACAGACTGAGCCAGCCAGGTGCCCCGACAACTAACACTTATTAAGGGCCCAGTATGGGCCGGAAACTGTTAAATGCTTCGCATCATTAAGTCATGAAGTAGGTACTGGAGGGTAAGTTCTCTGATCATTCCTGTCCTCCAGCTGGGGAGACTGCCTGAGAGAAGTGAAGATGTGCCCCAAGTCACATAACTGGGACGTGTAGGAGGCAGCTTCAATTTGAATATTTTGACCCAGGGCCCACATCTGAGTTGATACGCAGTGCTGCTTTCTGGTAATGTGGCAGCAGTGTTAATACTTTCTTTGTTGGAGCATATAAAATAGAGTGTAAGGATTCACCCCCGAGTTCACAGTGATTGCTTTAGGAACTGGGTCCTGAGTGAGACATAAGCAACTCATTTTGTACTTTAATGAGAAACCCAAAATATTGAAGGCTAGTATTTAAAACAGTTTCTTGGCCCTGGTAGACTCATGTTTAAATACTGGTGTGTATTTCCTAAAAACAAGGACATTCGCTTACGTCATTGTAGCACAGTTCCCTAGGTAAGGATCAGTAGAGTAAGCTCTGTCTCATCGGTGAGCCTTCTTCGCATCTCTCTTGTTGTCTTCCTAACGTCCTTTACAGCAAAAGCAAGAACAGTTTTCTTGTCCACAGTCCAGTCCGGAACCACAGTTGTATTTGTGTCGTGTTAAATCTGGGATAGCTCGTCATCAGTCTTCCCTCGGCTCTCTTCATGCTGTGGAAGAGCACGGGCCATGTATTTTGTGAAGCCCTTCGATTTGGGCGTGAATGTTTCTCATGGTTCGATTGAGGTTGTGCGTGTTGGGCCGAATACCATGCAGGTGTACTTGGTGCGCCGATCAGGAGAGACGCAGCGCCTGTCTCTTCCCTGCTGAAAGAGGTCTTTGCCAGCGAGCCTCCGAAAGTCGCTACTGTTATTTTGGTTCTGTCTTTTATAATGTATAGGAATCTTACGGGGAGATACTTTGAGACTATGTAGACACCCTGTTTTCTACCAAAATTTCACCTACCCGTTTTTGCATCCATTGATATATTTTGCCAAAAATAATTATTACTGTGTTATCCGCCATAGGGTGACTTTCTGATTCCATCGCTTCTTCCTTTATTAGTTGGCTTCAAATATTTTTGAAATCTACATCCTAGGTCTATTTGTAGAGCAAGAACTAAGCGTGTATTTTGATAGTTATCCCCAAAAGGGGCTACTATGTAGAGAGAGAAGAGGTTTCAAATTAGTCTAATTTAGATACATTTATATTCATAAAGAATTTAAGGTAACCTAATACTTTGTGAACATATAAGATGCACAGTGGGATGAAGTTTGGTTTGGGCTAGCAGGAGTGGAGAGGTGGGGAAGTGGAGAGATGGCCAGCTGTACATTTTCCTAGTGCTTGTGCATGGAATACAGAAGGGCAGATGACAGCAAGATGCCTTCCTGGAGTTAGGAGGATGGGAAAGGGCCCTTTGCAGGAGGGGAAAAGCCGAGCACAGAAAACAGATGAAAGAGAAGACGGTGCTGCGTGGGATCTAGGTCGTTCTGCCGCACTTCCTGTGGACAGAGTCCACCAACTTGCGCTTTGGACTAAGGGGGAAATGTCGTAAATGGGGAGGAAGTGTTTTGTGCCAGGCTCAGTGGCTGGTAGGAGTCTGTTTAATCATCCTTTTAAAAAAAATTTATTTTGAGAGAGACAGTGTGAGTGGGGAGGGGCCGCAGAGAGAGAGAGAGAGAGAGAGAGAGAGGGAGAGGGGGAGAGAGAGAGAGAGAGCGAGGTCAAGTATCCCAAGCAGGCTTTCCGCTGTCAGTGCAGAGCCCAGCGCGAGGCTCGAACTCACGAACTGTGAGACGACGATCTGGGCCGAAACCAAGAGTCGAGCGCATACCCAGCTGAGCCGCCCGTCTCTGGCATCTGCCCTGTCTCTGTTTAATCATCCTTAAAGTCTTTGTGGAAGAATGGCCCTTAGGATTCTTTCTCAAAAAAAATGTATTGATATAGAGTCATATTATAATATATATTTTAAGGTGTATTTGAACATATCTTGATCCCTGAGATTAAGAGTCTCATGCTCTACTGACGGAGGAGCGAGGCACCTCTTTAGGACTCTCGCAGGAGGGAACAGAGACGGCTCAGTGGCTCCGCAGAGAAGCATGTTGCAGGTGACATTACTGGAGGCAGTGTTCGGAGACCCTGCACTAGTGAGGCTGAGCAGGATCCCAGGTAGAGGAGCCTGGAGAGGTAGCAGGACCTGGGGACTGACTGTAGGGGCAGTGGAGGCCCTTGAAGGACTGCTGCGTGCTGAAGATGGCCTTCGCAGTTAGTGATCTAATGAAGGTGGCATGGGCTAGTACCGGGGGGCGTGGGGAGAAGCAATTTGGAGTGAGGGCGTTAGGGAGGAGGACACGGTGGGGGGTTTTGCCGTTAGTTTGGGTGCATGAAGGACTGGGGTGAATGTGAGAAGTCCTCAAGGTTTCAGGCTTCAGGGTATAATTTATTGACTGTGGGTAACCTTTTGGAAAAAGATAGGTTCTTTTCCTGCATGATTCATTTTTTTCCCCCCTAAATTGGAGAAGACATGTTGGGGCAGCTGGGTGGCTCAGTCAGTTAAGCGGCTGACTTCAGCTCAGGTCATAATCTCATGGTTCGTGAGTTCGACCCCCGTATCCGGTCTGTGCTGACAGCTCGGAGCCTGGAGCCTGCTGCAGATTCTCTGTGCCTCTCTTTCTCTGTCTCTCCCCTGCTCACGCTCTGTCTTTCTCAAAAATAAACAAACATTTAAAAAATTTAATTGGAGAAGACATTTTAAGAAACAAATAATTTGGAGGAACATTTAGGAAAATTTTTGTGTTTGACTTACTTTGGCAGAAGGTCTTAAGTAAGCCTTATATGCTCTTTGATTTACATAGGTATTTGGGAACATCCTGTTTTCACTTTTCTTGAGGATACCTAATTGAAGTAGTTTTGCAAGTGTTGATTTAGAAAAGTAATTTTGTTTTTCTTATGGTAAAAGTGATATGTGCCTGTTATACAAACAAGAACCAACTAATAAAACTTCTGAACATAAAGTTATAATGAAGAAATTGAAAATCGCTCAGTCTTTTGCCATAACTTTTATTGTTTATATTGGTAGAAAAAAGATGGAAAGAATATTTATGTGAGACTGCTCATACTACACATGCTGTGTGTGTGCGTGTGTGTGTGTTTTATGTCTAGTTTCTGTCGTTTAGTCTACACATGCTATTTTGTGAGCTTTTATTTTTTAAGTGTGTGTCATGATTTTTTCACATCAGTATATTAGATCACTTACGAGTTAATGTAATTTTAATGTTTTATTCCCTTCTGTTAATGGGTAGCCGTCATTTCTTTATCCACAGTTCATTGCTAACACCGAGGCAGTTTCTAGTTTTTTTTTTGTTATAAGCATTAAACATATAAGTACTGAACATCTTTGAGCATACGTATGTTCATGCCTTTGTGTGTGTGTGTGTGTGTGTGTGTGTGCACGCACGCATGCACGCGTGTGTGTTCAAAGTTCTGAAAACCTTCCAGCCTGAATTGCTGGGTCAGAGTGGGCCAGACTGCCCTCCCGGCAGTGGTGCCCGAGTGCGTCAGGACCAGTCCTGGGCATTCCTGTTTCTTTGGACAGTCTTCCTTTGGCATGGGCAGATATATCTCTGTGCAGCTGAGCAGCACTGGGTAGCGTTTCTTCTGCTTACAGCCTTTCAGAGAAGAGCAAGTCTTAAGAGGATGTGAAGCATATAATTTTATTTTTGTTAATCTCATTTCTCCTCTATTTATTTTATTTATTTTTTAAAGTTTTATTTATTTAAGTACTCTCTGCTCCCAGTGTGGGGGCTTGAACTCATGACCCCGAGATCAAGAGGCGTGTGCTCTTCTGATTGAGCTAGCCAGGCGCCCCACTCTCATTTCCCCTTGAAAAGGTTGATGATAAAAGGCTCTGTCTGGGGCATATTAAACATGGGCAGAGAAGAAGATGTCCAAGTTAGGAGAAGGAAGTCCTGATACCTCATCAAAGTCCAGTTTTTTGGATTAAAGAAATTGGGTCTCTCTGTTTGTCATTTTATTCCTGTTAGCTTATCTTTTTTCTACACAGAGTGAGAATAATATTGATTTAATCTCCCCAGAGAGTTGTGAGATGGGGGAGAAAAGCCATCATAATCCATTTATTTGGAATGTTCCTCTCCTTTTCCCAAGTGCTTTCACACCTCTTGGAACCTAAACGTCAGCTCATCCTGACTGGTCTGTGCTGGGAGACAGTAACTATCTACTATCTACAAGTAGATAGTAAGTTTGGTTTTGTTGGGCAGTGACGGAGAGGTGTGCGATCTTGTTTGATTCTTCATATGATTCTAAGGAATTTTTTTTTTAAACAGCTTTGCAAAAAAAAAGGACTGATAATAACCTTTCCGATCACGGGAAGGGAGCGAGATAAACTTTGTGTTGAACGGGAATTGAGTTTCAAAGCAGTTTAAGCTGAAAAAGGGCATTATTGGGGCAAGTCACCACCCAGGGAGGTGGTTGAGTTACTGTGGGGACAGCACTGGGAACTCGGGTGGGGGAGGTCTCTGCTTCTGTCATGGCTTCTTTTCCCTGTCGCACTCAGGTCCACTGTGGGTCCAGCTCACATCTCGCAGCTCCAACCACCAGAAGAAAGAGTCTCTCTTTCCCCAGCTTGGATTACAACCCTCATCCCCCCCCCCCCCCCCCGACAAATCCCCAAACCCTTGATCCACTCGTGGTGGCCAGGGCGTTGTGGCAGTGTAAGAAAATGGTGGCTCCCACTCAGAAAACCTCATGTCAAGGGATGGAGTAGGAGGACAGGTTGCCCTGAAGGAATGAAGCTCGGGGCAGTGGCCGGGGTGTGAGCACTGGGGGAGTTATGAACTTGTCAGAAGTTCCTATTTTAAAGTTATTTATTTGAGAGAAAGAGAGAGAGAGAGAGAGAGAGAGCACGCATGAGCAGGGGAGGGCAGAGACAGAGGTAGAGAGAGAGAATCCCAAGCAGGCTTCCTGCTGTCAGCACAGAGCCCGACGTGAGGCTCCATCCCACGAACCACAAGATCAGGACCTGAGCCGTAATCGAAGTCAGATGCTTAACTGACTGAGCCAGCCAGGCGCCCCGGAAGTTCTGTTTTAGATTGCTTGAAAGGCTGCAGGGCTCTCCTGGAGGCTCAGACACTGGGGATCAGAGGCCCGAGTTTGTATCACAGCTCTTTCCCGTTCGTGTGGCCCGGGCCCGCCGTTGAGGCTGTGCTTCCTGAGAGCAGGCACGAGCAGCCTGAGTGTGCGTGTGTCCCACAGTGCTTGGCAGAATTCTCTGTGTATGTACCTCGCTTCGCTTCTTTTCTCTCTCAAATCCCTGCGTTATTTGGGCTTTTAGCTCTGTCTTCAAGCGAGAGCTTTTGTGTCTTTCCCAACCCCTTTAAACTGAGCACTTATCCTCTGTGATTGTCCTTGTGGTTTTTGGAATCACGGTGCCAAAATGCCCGTGTTGTTAGGGGTATAATGCCATTCTTTCTGGATTTGAAAAATCTGAAGTCTGAATCATTTATGTGTGATGTACGTAGTGATATGCTGCTTTTAACATCTCACATGTCCACTTACCACCTGCCTGGCCCGTTTAAAACCTTTCCCGGGGTGTCTTGCAGTAACTGAGGAAATGGGACTTGAAAACAGCTAGTGATGTTGAGCCTCTCATGGCTATTCATCACTTATATTTTCCTGAGAACCAGTTTGTGGCATTTACTTCTGTTAGAGCTCCTACGTCATTTTTTAAAAATGTATGTTTATTTGAGAGAGAGAGAGAGAGAGAGAGAGACAACGCAAGCAGGGGAGGGGCAGGGGGCAGAGAGAGAGAGGGAGACACAGAATCCGAAGCAGGCTCCAGGCTGTGAGCCGTCAGCACAGAGCCCGACATGGGGCTCGAACCCGTGAACCTCGAGATCATGACCTGAGCCGAAGTCAGATGATGAACCGACTGGGCCACCCAGGCTCCTGTAAGTCATTTTAAACTTAGGAGGGAAGGGGAGACGCTGAGGAAATGAAGAGGAGGGGCTGGAGGAAGCTCCAGGCCTAATTTCCAGCCCTCCCCTGGAGCTGGGCCACCTCCCTGTTCTCAGGGACTGGATCCCCGGCTCCCCTATTTCCCCTCAGGTGCAGATGTGTTCTCTCAGGCCCAGAACTTTCCGCCTCTTGGGTAACTTATCTTAGCCGGAATCAGCCCGCTTGCCCAGTGATGCCGCGTTGGGAGAAGTGTGTTCAGAGCAGGTGGCGGAAGCCAGCGTTCTTCACACCGAGGACTGCTTGGGGACTGAGTGTGCTGCACGCTCCCAGCCCAGCCCGAGGGGCCGTGCCTGGCCCGCCGCGCGTGTGACCCTGTTGCTCCCTGTGCAGCTCGCTCTTCGTGGAAGATGAATGAGGAAGATGTAGACTCGCAGGCCCCGAAGCCCAGGCGGATGTGGGCACAGTGGAGACGCGCACACTGACAGCTGACAAGGATGGGCTTTTTCCCTAATGCGTATTAAGCCTGCTTTAGTTCCCGAAAGCTTGTGTGTGTGCATCATTTATATATTGATGTGTCATGGAGAGTTGTGTGCCGTTTGAACGTTTATGCTCTCGCTCTGTGTGTACAGCAATACATAAATAATTCAGACTTCACATTTTTACAGCACAGAAAGGGTGGCATTTTGGTGCTAGAGTTCCGAGGAAAAATCTGGCATGACACATGCCAAACTATTAATGGAATATTTTTCAGGGGGAGGGGAAGCGTTATGAGGGAACGTGTACTTACTAATGTTTTTCGTTGTTGGATTTTTTTTTATATGTAATACAACTGGCATTAAAATTATTATTTTTCTCTTTTAAGAATGCTGTAGGGCCCTTGAAAGGATTTGTTCTCTGTGCAAATCAGCGTTTTTCATATTAGGTACATGGCTGTTTATTTTCTGCCCAAGGCTTTTATTTTAAGTGTTTTATTTTTTTATTTTTGAGAAAGAGAGAGAGCACGAGCCCGCACCAGGGAGGGACACAAAGAGAGGGGGACACAGAATGGGAAGCAGGCTCCAGGCTCCAGGCTCCGAGCTGTCAGCACAGAGCCCGACGCGGGGCTCGAACCCACGAGCGGTGAGATCATGACCGGAGCCCAAGTCGGACGCTTTAACCCCCGGAGCCCCCCAGGCGCCCTGAGACTGTTCCCCTTGATGAAGGAGGAAGCAGAGCGATCGGGTTGAAGGAGGCGGGACGGGAAGCCCTCCTGAACGCCTCATGATTTCCTGTGCTCTGAGGAGAAACCTGGGTGGGAGGACTGATTTTTATAGGATGAGATCCTGACCCACTCCCCCCCCCTTTTTTTTTTTTTTATCCCTTTCTCGAGGGAAAATTGATCTTTTTCTTTTGCTGTCTCCAAAACTAGGTGCACCGTGTTAGGGCAGGGGACGCCCTTCTGGAACGGGAACCCTGACGAAGGAGCGCTGACGCGCCGTCTCTGGGGCGTTGTGCTCTAGAATCGGACTTGGCCACTGGCTTTCGTGCACCTGGCTCTTCCAGCCACCGCTTTTTTGTTAACCTGTGGGCAAACGCCCCCGAGCTGCAGAGGGGTTTCGGAAGCGCTTGGGGATGTTGGGGCTCCCCCTCGTCAGTTCCTAGCCATCCTCCCCCCACTTTTCTTCAGAGGGGCGGCTCCGGCTCCCTAACACGGTAGACAGTTTATCATGGAAAAGTTAAGAGCCTGGAATCTGGGGCCCGACCGCTCGGGTCAGAGCTCCTCTCCCTAGCTGTGTGGTGCTGGGTGAGTTACTTAAGCCCTCGAGGTCTCAGTGTTCACCCGCAGGATGGGGACAGTATTGATCTCATAGGGTGATCGGCAGGGGGTTTATACGCAGACCGTGCTTGACACGCAGTGCTGCAGACGTGTTAGCTTTATGATGATTTTATAGCGTCCACTGGGCTAGCTCTTCATTTCTTCGTGGTTGATCCAGCACCGCCCCTCCTGCCTCTGGTTACCTGTCATGGATTTAACTTGTCCAGGACAACAGACGGTGGCAGAGAGGCCACAGAGGAGTCAACCGGGTTACAGAGCAGCTTCATTCCAGAAGACCTTAGAGGGAGCACTGGCTGAAGGGGGGGTTGGGGGGGGGAGGAAGAGGAGGAGGAGATATCGAGAAAGTTTACTGCCCAGGTCTCTCTTTGCATCAAAAATACTAAAATGGATTGTGGGGTATGCGCCCTATCTTCCCTACCTTTTCTTTCTTTCTTTGTTTTTAAAAACTATTTTGGAAACAAATAAGCAATCATCTTAATGGTAGGGGGAACCGCACACACTGTGGGGGCATTTATCCACCTCCCTCCAGGAGAAAACCACGGGTTAGAGTGTGACTTCAGGTGTTTGGTTCTGCACCAGGCTGTGGTGAGGACAAGTTTCAAGTTGCGTGCACACAGTTTGACTAGCTGCGTGTCAGTGAGCCGTGGAACAATGTAGACTAGCTGTGTGTCAGTGAGCTGTGGAAGTCTGTAGAACATCAAGGCTCTTAGGCTCATTCAGCATATGGCTGACAGGTTTAACCTTGCCATGTTATCCTGTTGTTTTGGGAGTATGGTAGGAAAAATAAAACAAGTCTTGGCTTCCCTGCTGGGCTGATAGTAGTGGGTAGTGAGTTTAAATTTTCAGTGGAAGGAATAAAAAAATTTCAGCAGGTGCTTAGATCAACATCTCTTACCATAGTGGATGGGAACTGGCTTGGTGTCCACAGGTGAATAAAAAGACCCCAAAATAAAGATTATAGGTGGACTAGCCTTCTATTCTAACAGCAGAACAATGTCAATAACCTTAGAACCAAGGAAGAAAACATTGATTTCTTACTAAGAACAGTAAGGCTTTTGGGGAGGGAGAGATGATTTTGGGCACTAGTTAATAGTACCGGAGATCAGAAGGAAATCTAGCTGGATATGGTCGAGCAGCAGATAAAGTCAAGTCAATAAGCGATTTTCTTTTTTAAATGAGGGATAGTCAGGATCAAATTCATATTCCTTTTTGGCTGGATTTAGTATTTGGTTTGGACTCTCTGAAAGTTTTCGGCAGAGCTTGCTTTAAGAAGTAACACGCTCCTGGACTGAGACAAAGAATTGCAAGTTGCCGCTTGTATCTGTTGGCCCGGTAAGTAATTGCAAATGGGCCCTGTAAGGCTTTGGTTCAATTTCACATCCTGACCTGCCGTCCTGAAGGCCTGGCTGGCTGTCCTGGAGTCGCAGCGGCCTTCTTTCTGAAGTGGGTCCTTTGCTCTGAGGTCACCTTTATGAGATGCTGGTCTGCCCGAGAAGGGAGTCTCAAGTGGAAATTCAAGGTCAGCTATATAAGATAGCCATTGCCAGAGTGACAGGCACACAAAACGAATCTTCCCTCCTCACATTCTTGGTATTAGAGGTCAGGGGAGGGGTCTCATCGTGAGTTTAGGGCAGGAGAGAATGCTTTTTGACTGATTGGGGGCGTGGCCTTTCATTTCTAAATGGTTTAAAGAGTTTCTGCCCCATTGTTTGTTCATTGCGAAGTCCTAACAATATGGGTGATATTTTTTTCTCAGACAGGAATGTGGCTTCTGGCAGTGACTCTGCATCACAATTGTTTGAAAATAACCAAGTCCTTTGGTGCCAGTAACCAAGGCCTCTGTGCATGTGATGTGTGTCCATGAAAGGAAAGTGTGCCCGTTGATTAAAAAAAAAAAATCACTGGAAATTAGAAATAGTGGCTTTCAAACTGGGAAAATCTCAAATGTCCAGCATTAGGAGAATATAAGACACACGTGTGTAAATGTTTCCACACCTTTCTCCAGATGGTGTGCTTTGCAGCAAGTATGGTTATAGAGTGTATTCAGTGACATGGGGGGATGCTGATGGAATAATGTAAAATGAAAAAAGGTAGGTGCACAATTTATATACACTGTGAGATCTCAGCTGTGTCCAAATAGTATAGAAAAAGTGATCTGGAAAGAGACAATGAAAATTTTAATGGTATTAATCCATATGATGAAATTATGGAGGATAGGTTTTCTTTCTGTGTTCTTATATTTTCTAAATTTTCCACAGGAGGCACATGTTATGTTTATAAACAGGAATTTAAGACTTTTCTTCTAGACCTGCTTTTGAGAAGGTACTGGTCAGGATGTTACAGGGATGAGATTATCTATACTGTCTGTTACATGAAGAAATAAACAGAACTTGGATTCGTTGCAAAAAGCAATGCCTTTTGTAACTTACAGCGATTCCTTGATTTTTCTCTTGGAATTAAGGCAGCAACAAAAGTAACTTTTCACATTTAAAATACATGATCCCCAAGCAATACTGCAGTTAGGATCGAGACACCACTGAGCATATTCAACGGCTTCAGTCCCACTTTCCCCCATACGTGTGCTTACAGTTGCTCTTAAAAGATGTAGAACTCTGTAGAAAATCTGTTGCTGCATTTAATACACGAACTGTTTTGATAAGTTTTGCCAGCTAAATGCGCAAACATTGGTATAAATTTAGCTTATCTTAATGACTTACTGCTTTTTTTTATACATTTAGTTTATCTTTCTGTGGTAATTGCTAGATGTTTTTTGTTTGTGCCTCAATTTTGAGATAGGAGATTGTGAAATATGTCACGGCCAAATGTTCAGAGTTGATTAGCAATGCAGTCGGAGTAAGCCAAATCTGGCTGATTTGATTTCTGTTTCATAATAGAAGGAGGATTAATTCAAGAGGAAAATGCTTATTTATCTTCCCTGATACTTAATGATGGTGTGTGAGGAGTTGATGCATGTTCTTAATATATTGCAAACCTCGTAGAATGGAGATCTGTTGGTATTTGAAGGAATGTATTGCATCTTCCGCTCACTAACGAAACAGCCTTCATAAGAGTTAAACTTGTATTAGTGGCTGTCAGGGACTGAGGAGAGAGAGCAGGGGTGGGGAGTGACTGCTAATGGGTAATGGGATTCTTCGCAGGGTGACAAAGGTGTTCTGGAATTAGGTAGTGGTGATATAGATGCAAAGTCTTGCATACACTGGAAATGAGTGAATTGGCAACTTCAAAAGGATGATCTCCATGGTGCGTGTACAGTATCTTAATTTTTACAAAAGGAGGAGAGGATAACGGATTCCATACGTGAAGAAGTCCCGTATACGTCCCGCCAACACCTTCAGTACTCTTTAATAGTACATTACAGAGACGGCTAGTTCTAAGAGAATGTTGAATTTTCACAGGCATTTGACACGAGAGTAAAAAAACCCCTGCGATTCAGTGATCCATCACATCCGAAGTGTTACTATGCAGAGACAATCTAAGGACCTGGATAACGGTGTACTTACAAAAGATCTGTTTCAAAAGTAACATTAAGGGGATGTATTAGTGTAGACTGAACTGTTGTAAACTATGAAATGAAACAAACATGTTAGGTGTCAACAAATAATTACATGAGGAAGAGGAGGGAAGTAGGTAGGTTTTATAACGGCTCACGAAAACGAGGGTTTCCTTTTTTCATTCTTTTTTTATCTTTTTGTTTTAAGAAGCAGTTGCTTTCTTACGATTTTTAAATGAAAAAACGAAAAAGAAAAGCTCTAACATATTTTGAATGTCCGGTTAGTTACACGTTAGATCCTTTGGTCATTGCTTTGAATATCTTATGCCATGTGATTACCAGAAGAACCATATTTTCAGAAAAAATTTTTTTAATGTTTGTTTATTTTTGAGAGAGAAAGAGCGTGAGTGGGGGAGGGGCAGAGAGCGAGGGAGGCGCAGAATCGGAAACAGGCTCCAGGCTCCGAGCCGTCAGCACAGAGCCCGACGCGGGGCCTGAACTCAGGAACTGTGAGATCACGACCTGAGCCGAAGTCGGACGCTTAACCGACTGAGCCGCCCAGACGCCCCTTTTCAACCCCATTTTAACATTCATCACTCCCTCCCGCCCTGAGAACTTAAAATTATATGAGCGAATGCCTTCCTAAGAAGTTCCCAAAGAGCAGTGAGCAAGTCACCGCCCTGATAAACTGCCACCCAGAGACGCCCCGCACCTTGGTGAGCATCCTCCCAGCCCTTTCCCTTTGCACGTATCACATTTCTGCAGCCTGTGGGTCCTTCGTTCCTTTGTTTTACTCAGTGTGAAAAACGAGTAGCGTAGCCTGGGCCGCAGGAGCACCTGGCTCTGGGGGGTTCCACATGGGCCAGGTTTGGCCGCTTGGCGCAGACAACATCTAAAGGCAGAGAGGAGCGGTGGCGATACGAGAGAGGAATTTATTTCGGAGAGGCCACCACCGGGAAGGCGGCGGGCTAGTGTCCCAAAGACTGTCTGCAAAGCGCTGAGAATACTTCCCGGTTTATAGAAGGAAGATGTGGGACAAAGGTCTGTGACCACCTGCAGGTACCCAGTACAGACCCGGTCTCCCTGTCTTGGGGTCAGTCACGTGGGGTATCAGGCCAGTCCCTTTGTTGGAGGCCATAGTTTTGGTTTCGATCAGAGGATGCTTTGCCCTCAGGGACTTTTGTCTGAGTTCAGAGATAAGTTGGAAAGAGGAACTTAATTAGAAAGTTTGAGGTCAAAATGCAGGCACAGTAAAACCTTGGTTTGCAAGCATAATTCGTTCCGGAAACATGCTTGTGTAATCCAAAGCATTTGTATATCAAAGCGAATTTCCCCATAAGAAATCATGGAGAAACTCAGAGGATTCATTCCACAACCCAAAAATAGTCCTATAAAAATGATTACAATACTGTTAATAATACAGAGTAATAAAGAAAGTACAAAAAGCAAAGAGAAACCAATTAAGCTGCGCTTACCTCTGAAAACCTTCGTGGCCGGTGTGAGGGAGACAAGAGGAGGTGATTGTGCAGGACGACTCACTATCACTGACGGAGTCACTGCTGTCTATTGGCTCAGTGGCATCTTTTCTTTTCATGCAACTTTAACAAGGAACTTGTCCAATGACACCTGCTTTTGCCCCTTTTTGAGGATTCATGGAAATACGACATTGGTGCTTTTGTACAAAATTTTTCAGTTTCTCACGTTTTACACATCTCCCTAATCTCGTGTGAAGTGAGGGATCCCTCCTCCTTCTCCTCCTCCTCCTCTGCAGACAGGAGGAGTATGTAGACTTCTTTTTTTAAAAATGTTTTATTTATTTTTGAGAGAGAGAGAGACAGCATGATTGGGAGAGGAGCAGAGAGAGAGAGGGAGAGAGAGAGAGGGAGACATAGAATCTGGAACAGGCCCCAGCCTTTGACCTGTCAGCACAGAGCCCGACGCAGGGCTTGAACTCAGGAATAACGAGATCATGACGTAGGCTGAAGTCGGACGCTTAACCAGCTGAGCCACCCAGGTGTCCCGTGAGGACGTAGACTTCTAATAAAATCCCCGGAAAATCGGCCGCTTGCATGCCTCGTTCATGCTTCTTGACGATTTCCTTAACTTCCACTGTAACCGGTCTCCTTTTTACCTCATTTCTTTTCAGCCTTTTTCAGCATGAGGGCCATCGCACACGCTCGCATGGAGACTGACTCCAGTACAGTATTAATAAACTCTTGTCATAGACTGTATTTTTTTAATGTTTATTTTTGAGAGAGAGAGAGGGAAAGAGAAGAACCATTGGCTCAGTTATGACCATGTGACGTTTGGTGTTACGTATGACTCATTGTGAGGCATCACTTATTTATCAAGTTCAAATTTATGAGAAATGTTTGCTCATCTTGTTGAATACTTGGCAGAACAAGTTACTCGCGATCCAGGCTCTTACTGTAGTTGAAGTCCTCGTTCAGTAGAATATTTTTTTTTGTTACTAAAATACGGCCATTTCTGTAGCCTTATGATGTTCCTTTTTATGGGTGTTGTGATGAGCTCTTAATTGATAGCGATGTGGGCTGTTTGTGAACTTTTTTCAAGTTTTTTTTTTTTTTTAATAACAGCGGCTGATATTTATCGAGTACGTACTTTTCTCAGGCACTGTGCTAATACTATACATGCATTTTCTTATCCTTCAGAACCTTATGAGAGAAATGGAATTATTAGCTCTTAGTTAACATACAGCATAGTACTAGTTTCAGGTGTACAATATAGAGATTGCAAGTTTTTGCCATTTAAACAATATTGTGATGATTGATTATCCATGTATAAGGGCTGTGTCTAATTTTCCAACTTTTTGTCATGGAATTTTTTCAAATGTATGTAAAAGTAAAGAGAATAAAACGGTGGGTCCCCTCATAACCACCATCCAGTTTCAACAACTGTCAGCATTCCGCCATTTTTATTTTGTCTGTTCGCCCTCCACTGTCTCCGCCAGAGGATTTTAAAGCATGCTCCACACGTTGTATCATTTTGTCCGTGAAGATTTCAATATGTATCTCGAATAAATAAGGACTTAAAAAATACCCACCATACCATTATCATACCCAGCAAAATTACCCCACTTTCCTTAATATCATCTAATAGCCACTCTCTGTTCTCTTATTCTCTGTCATTTCAAAAATACCTTTTTACAGCTGGTTTGTTTGAAGCTGTATCCAGACGATGCCACATGTTACATTTAAGTTTTTGTTAAAATTGACAACGGTTTCTCCCTGACCAACTTTTTTTCTCATATAGTTTATTTGTTGGAGGAACTATATTATTTGTCCTGTGGTATCTCTCTTATTCAGGATTTGGATGACTGCATTTTTTATGTCGTTGCGTCATCTAGCATGTTCTTCTGTCTGGAAAACTTGTAGTTCCATCTGATTCTAGAAGCTCTATTAGCTTCAGTTTTTCTTTTTGTAACTAATGCTGCTTAGGTAGTATGTTCATTCATCAGCATCACATTAGCAGGCCCGTATTGTCTGTCTGTCCCACTTCTCGGTGACGCTCACGTTGACCAGTGGGTTCAGGTGTTCTCACTGATCCTTCTGTTATATAATGTTTCACTCAAAGGTTTTAGTAGAAATTGATGATTGCTGCCTAGATTATTTTATTAGATAGCAACAGGACAGTTTTCTAATTCTGTCATTGCTTTTAATTCTATTATTTATAACAGATCTTCTATAAAGAAGAACTTTGACTCATCAACTAGTTGCTTATTCTGAACTACATTCTGCGTAGGAAAGGCAGTTAGCCTGCTTTATTCTTTCCTTCGGTTTATCAGTTTTCGGAACATGAGTTGGTGCCTACCAGCCTCCAAAGATGACCAAGGAGGGTCTTTTTAGTATTGCTGTAGCTAATGGATTTAAACATACTTGTTTTACAGTTGACCATCTTCTTGACGTCTGCTGCTTGGCCAACAGGAGCCCTTTCAAGTTGTGTCAAGAGAGCACAGAGCCAGTTCTAAAGGGCTGTTTTCCAGTAAAAGGAAGTGGGATACCCTTAGAGGAATGGCTAATTGCAGGTCTAGGCAGGAATTGTCCACAATACGCCTGGGACAACTTGTCAGATTTGAAAATGAGAAAGCATTTTATCTGGTTTCAACACTATATCGAAGTTACCTGTTCATGTGTGGTTTCCCTCCCCACCTCCCCAACTCAATTATGAGCTTCTGGAGGGCAGGGGCTGTGTTTTGCTTTGGGGGTCTAATAACTCAGATCTGTCCCTGCTGGAGGTTCTGCATCTTGCCCCCCCACCCCAGCACATACTTTTTGTTCAATAGAATTTGCCTAATAAATGAAAAAAAAAAAAAAAAAAAACCCTGACCTTTCCTGCGCATGGTGTTCCATGTGACTTTTTGATAGGTGAGAATAATGGAAGTGAAAGCTGGATTCCATAATACCTTGCCGTTACAGAGACCTGTCTGTCAGGGCCTCAGGGGTTTGCCTTGGCTTCTGTCGTGTTCGTAAGTAGCATCGGTCATTTTTCTGTTGTCGGTGGGAATTTGCACCTTCCGGCGTTGGGCAGGGTTTTAACTGTGTCTCCTTCTCCATGGCTCACGACATGAAGCTGCTTACAGGTCCTGAACCTTGGCTTGATTATCTCGACCCTGCGGGGATGCCGCAGCATGAATAATACCAGTTTGGGTGCATGTAACCTTTCACTTTCCTTTCTCTTTCCTCCCCCTCTTGCCCCTCTCCTCTGGAAGTAGGAAATAAGACTTTTCCTTTGGGCATTTTTATGCCGAGCTGGGAACGCTTGATTTTGCTCAGCTCCGCTCTGGTGTGTAGGCTGGAGCAGATCGTGTTCCCTCTGAGCCTTGGCTCTCAAGGAAGATGGGAGAAATGGAGAGCAGTAGTGGTACCGGCTTGCCTACTGTATGTAAAGCTGTGGACAGAGGACTGTTACCACCGTCTTCCTCGTATTTTCTCCCTTTCACTTTGTGGTCACTTGAGATTTAGAATCTGACACATTTCTGTGCTTTTACCTGTTAAGCACTAAGCACTTAGCTCTGAAACTTCTTTTTTTGTCCGTTAGCCTATTGTGTGGCCAAAATAAATAGCATATCATAGGACAGAGTTGCCCCTTGGGTTTTTTTTTTTCCTTAAAAAGATCCCTGTGTTAAAAATTGAGATAAATATAGATTCATGCAAGAAATAATACGGAGATCTCTTGTACAAATGTCGTTTCTCAAAAGTGGTTACTTATTTGCCGGACTGTGGTTGAATATAACCAGGATATGGACATCGATACAAGCCGACAAGTGGCTCAGACACATCGAGCTTTATGTGTACTCATTTATGTGTGTCTTTGCTTATAACCTGAAAAGTTTTTGTTTTTGTTTTTTTATCCAGCATTTCAGGTATGTGATGACAGGGTAATAGAGATAAATATCACACTTAATGTGAGAGAATTAATTTATGGATTAAGAAGAAATACGATATCCTTCCTTTTGATTGTACTGAACGTAGTAATATAGACCATGATAATTTCGGGCCAGATAGTACAATGGTATCATCTAACAGGTGTTTGAAAGAGTAGACAACTAATTTATTGCACGTGCATTCTTGCATATCAAGCACACTTTGAAAATGACTTAACACATACTTGAAAACTGATAACCAATCTCCCATTTTCACCTTGTTTACACTGTCCTCTATGTACGTTGGTCCTCTGCTTTGAAAACCAGGTTTTCTTGAGCACCACAGAGTACGTTACCTTAGTCCAGCCCTGGGTCACTGGAACCTGAACTAGATTTAATGTGTGGTGTTCCCTTTCCCTGTTTTAATTAATGGGAAGGAGATGGTGGACAGATCTTACAGGACTGCTGCCTTTCCTCCTCCGTTCTTGTTCAGGTTGGAGGCACGACCAGACACCACCAGTGGAGGTCTGGGGCTAATTCTGAACTCCTTAGATCGCAAATGCCCCTTCCCCCAGCACACCCAACCCAGTTATCAATAAATTTTAGTAGTATTTTTTCCGAAGTAATCTTTTTGTATTTCCCCTCCGTATTTAAGAATATGTGCCTCCTTGAAAATAGAAAAGCATCAAGAAAATGTTAGCAATTATTTAATCTGAAGTATCTTCCCAAGCTTTCACTTTCTTTTCATTGTAGTCTCTCTCTACCAGAGGAATCAGACACCACTTTTCTCTTTCCTTGGCTGTTGAAGCAGCTCTCCAACTGGTCCCCCTCTCTGGGCCAAGTAAGCTTTCTAAAACACAGATCCCTCGTGTCCTCCTTGCTCGGAAGCCTCGAGGTGTCCGCTGCCTGCGGAAGAAAGCCTGAACTCCAGGCACAGTGTTCAAAGCCTTGCAATATTTCTGTCCCAAACATGCCGTTCTTTGCTTTCCTTCCACCCTATTCCCTGCACGCTGCGGCCACACTGACTTGGTGTCTCCGTTCCCTTTGCTCTGTATGGACCACCTCTTCTTGGCCTTGTCAAACTCCTTCACGGGGTTGAAAGCTCAGCTTCAATGCTGAGACCCCTGTAAAGCCTGTGCTGACTTTCGTTGGCTGAGAATACTTCTGCAGTGGCTGGTGCTCCCATCGTCCTTGGGACCGCACATCACTTTTGCCAGGCCGTGTTTTGCCTTGTATTGTGTCCCATTGCCTACTTGTTTCAACACTGTGGTCTTGCAGGTGAGGGCCACATTTTATCTCTGTTTCCCTTGCGTGCGCAGAAGGACCAGCATCTAGTAATGGCTTATTAAATGTAAGTGTATTCAACCGCATAATAAGTAGCTCCTGCTTGCTTGTATCTGAGCTGCCTTTTCCTTTTTCCTCTTATTTTCTGTTTAATCTGCCTTTTGATTTAATACATATCACCGTGACAACTTCCTCTCTGATAGCCGTGTCCTAATACAGTGTAGTTTTATGAGAGGGGCTAGCTCTGGGATAATTTCTAGAAATGCTCCGTGTAAGGCAGGAGGATTCTGATGGGCCTCCAAATCCCATGGGGGACCTTGATCTCTCATGAGGATAAAGTGAGGTGGGGGGTAGGCAGTGGGAGCAGACACCTGGAATCAGCCAGGAATATTCCTTGTTTCCTTCCTAGCCAATAAATTTGGAAAATGAGTTAGTTGGATGAATGCCTTGGCATCCATCCTAACCTTTGTTAGTGGTTTAAGATCTTGATTTTAAATTATGATTTGCTTCCAGAAAGTTCCAAATAGAAAAATCATGAGTGTCATAGCGTTTAAGATCCCAGTGAAGAAAATCTAGAAATAAAAAGTGTAGCTCTGATGTTGTTAAAGAAATGGAAATGGTCATCCCCCACCCTCCCACCCCCTGGAAGGGGGAAGCTGCGCTTTCTGATTATACTCAAAACTATGTACGCCCTGTGACCGAGGATGCCTGGCAGGCGGGAAGCCTCTTGGATCATTAAGAGTTCATTAGACTCTGTCTGCAGCTGTTAGAAAATGAACAGTCAGGCTTGTGGGGCTCTGTCATGTTGCTCAGATGCTCAGCATGAGTAACTGTAGCCACAGAGCTATTTTTCATGGGGAGAAGGAAAACCTTTCCTAGCAAAGAGAAGATTGCCTTTATCTTTAAGAAACAATGTCCTACGGTGTGGTACATTGCATTCAAGTGCACATTTTGGGATACTGCTTACCCCACCACAGTAGCACCTTCTGACAACGAAAAGGAGGGACACTGGGGCACCCGAGGAGCTCAGCCAGTTGAGCATCTGACTTTGGCTCAGGTCATGATCTCACAGTGCGTGAGTTCAAGCCCCGCATCAGGCTTTCTGCTGTCGGTGCAGAGCCTGCTTCGGATCCTCTGTCCCCTGCCTCTCTCTGCCCCTCCCCTACTCACGCTCTTACTCTCTCAAAAATAAATGTTAAAATAATAATAAAAAGTAAAATATGAAAAAAAAGAGGACGCTTTTTCCTTTATGAACAAGACTGTGCCAACTGTCCATTTCCTCTTTCAGAGAGAGAGAGAGAGAGAGAGAGAGAGAGAGAGAATGAAGACTGATACACTAGAGGGGGCTTGGGCATAAGTGCTCGCATTATCGACCGTAGATGCTTGATGCCGTTTTGTTTTGCTTTGTCCTTACAACTGAAACTGAAACAGTATTTATGGGATATTCATGTTTGTCTTCATTCTACATGTGAGGAAACTGAGGCATACAGAGGAAATAATTTGCTCAAAGTTGCCAGTAAGTGTCAGAGTCTGGGTCCAGCATCTGTACGCTTAAGCGCCGTGCAGTATCGTCATGGCAACACGGTTTAAAAACAAGATTGGCTGTGGTCAGCCTCCAGTGTATATGACATTCTGAGTGATTGTTTTTTAAATCATAATCTGGATTCTATCATTTTTCAGCCCGTCTCCGGTGTCTTCCCACTATACTTACAATAAAACTAAAACTTGACCTTATGGTGTAAATGACCTTGTGCCCATGGCCTGGCCCTTCCTGTCTATTGGCCTTTTCCCCTCTCCTGACTTGGCCTTCTACTGGCCGTTCTGCCTTTAGAACATGCTTTGAAGGCCTTTCTGATGGCGCTCAGCTTTCCCCCAGTTCTTGGTGTCGTGACTCATGTCTTAACATTCAGCCTTCTCTGACTTCCCTAAGTGGTTTCTAGCCTCCGGTTACTTTTACCCTGTCTGAATCCCCCCTTCCCCCAACTTGAATGTATGTTTCCAGATGGCAGGGCCTTTACCTGTCTTGTTTAACTACAGAATATCCATTTCCTAAAACAATGCTTGCACATGGTGGCCACTCAAATATTTATGGAGTAAATGAACAGAATGAGAGGTTGGACAGTTAGGTCCCTGGAAGGCCCATGGCTTTTCTGAGACCAGCCCCCCTGCTTAGAGGATAGGTGTGTCAGTGAAGGCAGGAGAAGACCAGCAAGGGCCTGAATGGTGCAGAAGGCTTCCTCGGATTTGTTGCTGGGCCTTGTAGGATCCTGGAAAGAAACTCCTGGACTTTCTCACAGCGGCTGTGTTTGTAATGGTGACCCTGAGACATCATGAAAGGCTCAGTTCCATAACATTCTCTGTAATAGACATGTCCAGTACATTTTGCGAGCTTTCCATGAGCTAAATGGAAAGTTCAGATGCTTGGGATCAGCCTCAGCTATCTAGCAGATCTCAGCCCCCCCGGCCCCGGGCTGGCTCACCCTTTCATTCCTCTGTGGGCTTGTTACTTGCTGAGTGCAGGGGAGCCTTCCCTGAGGTTGTGTTATGATTATTTCAAGTTTTTTTTTTTTTTTTGAGAGAGCGAGAGAGAGAACGAGAGAGAGAGAACGAGAGAGAGCGAGCGTGCATGCAAGCACAAGTGGGGAAGGGGCAGAGAGAGAGGGAGAGAGAGTCTCAAGCAGGCTTCATGCTGTCAGTGCAGAGCCCTGCTCAAGTCTCAACCCCGTGAACCGTGGGATCATGGCTTGGGTTGAAATCAGACGTTTAATGGACTGAGCCACCCAGGCGCCCTGGTTGCGTTTTGATTATTAAGCAAGTGTTTCTTTGATATGTTCTCCTATCTGTCTAGAATACAACATGTTCCTTATCTGAAGTCAAAGGCACTTTGAGTTTTCTTCGGGTCATTTGGTATCTGATTGCACTGTCTGTGCGTGAGGGCCCAGAGGCTCTGAAGGCTACTTAGAGCCCCACTTTGGTGCGCTGGTCGCCCTCCCCTCTCATCTCACGAGGATGGGAAGCTGGGACTGCCGCGCCTGCTGGGCAGAGACTGGCCTTGAACAGACTCAGGCTGGGCTTCGTGAGCTGCCCTCTCCTGTTGCCAGTTGGCCGTGAGCCCGAGAGCGTGTTCCACGTCGGTCTGAAGTCCTCTGGACAGGTGTGTAAATCCTTCTGTTCTGTACTGCGTCTTTCTCCCTCTCGACTTTCAGTGAGCATTTACTGCTAAGAAAAGGAAGGCCTTAATCTTTGTCTTTTGTTTCACTGGTGTGAAAGCAGGCAAGTCTTAGAAGTTCATCAGTCCGTGGAAACTTTTCTAGTTCACCAGCCCCATCTAAGAAGGCACAAGGAAGAGACATTGTAATGCCCAGCCATGATCATTGAACTCTGAGTCTTGTGGGCCCCTAATGGTATTTCTTTTCTTTCCTAATACCTTTTTACCGTCCACATTTCTCTTTGGATTTCTTGACTGAGTCACAGATGACCACAGAGTGATTAAGTTGGAAATTTCTTTGTTAATTTCCCAATTTTGTTTTTTTTGAGAAGGTAAGAAGTGCCAGTTGTCGAGAGAAAAAGGATATTTCTGCCTTCAAACAGGATAATAACAGAGGAGCTGTGATTTGCATACGAGGACCCCGTGTTTTATGTTACAACAGACCTGTTGGAACCAGTGCTTGACTCTCTGTTTCCTTCCAGGTGGGCAGAGGCAACCCGAAGCGTCCCAGAAGTGGTGGCCCGGGAGCTGGGTCTTAAGAGATGGCAGGATTTGGGCACGGAGAAGCGCACATTTATGGGGGGAACAGTGTGTGAGCAAGGCGGTGGTGGCCGGAGCAGGGAAGGTCCTGCTCTGACCGGGTGGGTCAGTGAAGCCGTGGGCACCTTTGGGCCCCATCCATCCGCGCAGAAGCTCAGGAAGGCGGGATTGCGTGCGGCTCCCTCTGTAAGCCTGGCACTGCGCACAGGGCTGGCCCGCAGCAGTGCTCTGTAGGGAAGGAAGGAGGCCGGTGGTGCTGGGAGGGGCTCAGCTCATGTTCATTCAGCAGCTCTGCGTGTCAGCACGTGCTTGGCTCTTTTAAGGAATCAGCGCTTATGCCCCATGACCATCTTTGTCAGTTGCTGCCATAATTCCCCTTTACTAAGTGAAGATAAACGGTAGAGCTGGTATCTGAAATGGGCCATCTGGCTTCAGAACCCAAGCCCTTCTCCCGAACTGTGCCAGAAAGAACTATCTAGAACGACAGATTGGGGCCAGGCCTTGGAGAGTATGGAGGCCACGCCAAGGCAGGGAAGCTGTTTTCTAACAGGCTGTGAGGGAGCTCTGAAGAGTGTTGAGTGGCCCCCTAGTGTGTTCTTCGGAAAGTTCAGAAACTGTGGTGGTGTCTGAGCTGACTTGGGAGTGAATCGGAGGTAACCAGAAGCTGGTCCAGTGCGATGAGAGGTAGTGAGATTGGGGGTGGATTGTTGGGGTGTTGAGGGACGGTTGGGGAATGATCTGAGCGTTAACTCTGGTATCTGAGAGTAAGCTAAGACTAAGTAAATCCTCAATAAAATACCTCGATTTCCCTTTCTCTACAACGCCTGCTGTTTTGGAACTCGGAGTCTCCCTGACCTAAGGAACTCCTGGCCGCAGTCATTAGAGGTGATAGGCCCCTACGCCACACACCTTTTTTTTTTTTTTTTTTTTTTTTTTAGGCTCCCTGTCATAGTTTTACTTGAAAACAGAGCCTTTCAGGAAAAGAAAGAGGCCCAGGTCATTTCCATGAAATACTTACATTTATGATACTAGGGTTTTTTTTTGAAACACAAAGGATAGTGGAACCTGGAACGTGTCATACTGCAGTGTAATTGTGTCGTTTGTAAAATAATTGCAGGATTTATAAAGACGAGGATTCATATCATACCTTTAGTGTGTCATAATGGGACCCAAGAGATGTGAGGCCTTTGAGACCTGGCCAGAGTTCCCACTGGCTTCCTCCCCGTTTCTCTCCTTGCCCCCCGCACCTCCCAGCCCCCCATCGCCGGAGAACCTTGAAACAATTGCTTCAGAGGCACCCGAATAGCTTCTGGGCTGGTCTCCGTTATTTGGTAGCTTGGATTAAACCAGTGAAATCTAAGAGGACTGCTAGAGATCCAATAATAGGAATCACAGCTGTCAATCTCCAAGAGGAGCGAAGGCCCGGAACCCGAGCTAACTCCCACCGGCTTGTTTCTGGCCTCCCCTGAAACCTCCCCCTGCAGGAAACCTGCACTTGTCTTTCTTGGCGTTTTCTTCTCAGGAAAGAAACAGATTCCAGGGCTCCTGTTTAAACCTTCATGGTGGAGATGACTTACTGCAAACTGACTCAAAAAGGGACAAAAAAAGGACTTAGAGCACGTTTTAGAGTTTTCCTCCTTTTTGTGTGTGTTGTGACTCCCGATATTGCCATAAACACCTAGACCAGAGCGTGCGGGTCTGCTGGTCACGACCGATGGCCTTTGTTTGGAGTGACTAAGCCAGAGAGTGGTTAAGGGTGGAGTGGACCTGCTGGGAAAAGGCTCTGTGCTCTGGGCCCGCGGCATCAGCTGTCGCCGCAGCTCCCAGGACTCTGACAGCCTTTCCCAGCCTGGGACAGGGGGAACGTGGAAGGTCACAGTGAATTCAGTGGGCAGGCGGCTTGAGGGTGGAGTTTTGGCTGGCCCGGGATATGGAGGAGGTTTTTCCTTTTAAAAAAATTTTTTTTTAATGAGACAGAGAGACAGAGCATGAGCAGGGGAGGGGCAGGGAGAGAGAGGGAGACACAGAATCCGAAGCAGCTCCAGGCTCCGAGCTGTCAGCACAGAGCCCGACGCGGGCCTTGAACCCAGGAGCTGTGAGATCATGACCTGAGCCGAAGTCGGACGCTTAACCGACTGAGCCACCCAGGCGCCCCAGAGTTTTTTTACCTTTTAAATTAAAAATGTGTATGCTAAGGAAATAAGTCAGGCAGAGAAAGGCAAGTACCATTATGATTTCACTTGTATGTGGAAACTACGAAATAAAACAAACGGAAAAATAGACTCTTAAGTACAGAGAACAAACTGGTGATTGCCCGGCGGGGTGGGGGTGGGGGGATGGGCGAGATAGGTGAAGAGGAGTAAAACCCACAAACTTCCAGGTATGAAAGCCACAGACATGGAAAGTACGGCGTGGGCGGTGCAGGCAGTGACACGGCACAAGCGCGGGGCCGGACGAGCGCCGAGGAGTGCAGCCTTGTCACTGCGGCCAGCCGTCCCGCGCTGCTACACACAGCGGGCGTCTCCTTTCCGAGCGGCGCTGGGCACTCGGACGGGGCCTCCTGCACCTTGCAGCAGGGAGGCCGGCGTGGCAACACCACACACGTTGCCTTTGGCAAGTTGAGGACTGAAGAAGGCAGCCGGGTCCGTGGCGCAGTCCGCATTTGCTGAGGGCCGTCGGTCTTGTGAATACAGAGCCGAACGGGGCATGGCTCCCGCCCCGAGGCCTCGTGCCTGCCGACACCGCCGGGCCGGTTTGCCTGCGACGCGCCACCCTCCGCCTGCTGTGCGGGTGTAGTTACTAGTGGCACCCCCTTTGGGTCGCAGAATCCCCAGGGAGGAGGATTCGGTGACCTTACCTTACCAGGCACGCACGTAAGCACCTACCAGAGGATTGTCACAGACTTGAGCCGAATGTGCAAAGGGGGCCGAGCCCGGCCGGTTCCTAGATGCTCCTTCCCCGCCCTCCTTCCCCGTGGGCACAGCTTCCCTCCCTGCCCTCGGCAGCCCCTCGGCAGCCCCTCGCCGGCCTGCGCTCCCCTGCTTGATGCCAGCGTCCTAGTCCCTTCGTGCGTGACGGCCGCGCAGGGGCCCCGGGCCTGCTTGCTGTCCAGCGGGTGAGCCTCCACCCCCGCTGCAGCCCCCCTCGGAGCATACTCTGGGTGGGGCTTCCCTGCTCCTGGGATTGGGTTTGCGGAAAAACAGCATTTACACGGCCCCCTGCGTTCTCCCCGCGCCCCAGGTTGTCTGGGTTGCACTGTCATTTTCACGGGCCGTCAGGAGGAAAGGCTGATCAGACGGGGGCTGCTTTCCCGTCTTGGACCCTGGGTTCTGGACTTCTCTCCCCCGGGAAGCAAACCTCTCTATTGAGAGAGCTGGGTTTTGGAGACCTTCACACTTGGATGTGAGGCTGGGTGTGACAGGGCTGTCACTGAGATGGAAACATTACACACAGGAGCATATCCAAGGCTCTTTCTGTCCAGAACCTTCCATAATTCCTCTTCAAGTGGCTTTGAGTTAGGGAGAAGCCAGATCAAATTACAGAAGTCAGATCACTTTAGGGTTTGACCGGAGATCATCCACTGCTAGGCTAGAGAGACGGAGTGACAGGGTGTCACATAGAGCAGAGCGGGGTCCTAGTGGGGCATGTATGGAGGAATGGATAATGGTAGCTTTTCTCTCTCTTTTGCTTTCCAGCATTGCCCTGGACTAGCTAGTGAATTCCTCATTTTAAAGAACTCCATCGCGGGGTGCCTGGGTGGCTCAGGCGGTCAAGTGTCTGACTTCGGCTCAGACCATGATCTTGTAGTCTGTGAGTTCGAGCCCCAAGTTGGGCTCTGCACTGACAGCTTAGCACCTGAAGCCTGCTTCGGATTCCATGTCTCCTTCTTTCTCTGACCCTCCCCCACCAGCTCTGTCTCTCTGTCTCTCTGTCTCTCTCTCTCTCTCTCTCTCTTTCAAAAATAAATAAAGATTATGAAATAACTACGTCATGAACTTTCATTTCCATCCCATGCTCTATCTTATTTCTTTCAAATGTGGTCTTGTGTACTTTGAGATGTGAAATCAGAATTAGACTGAGTAGGAAGTAGTATAGAAAAATCTGGCTTTCCCATAGCTGAAAATTTCTTCCCAGTTCAAAGGGCCTTTTTGTTTTCCAAGGGGCTGGAAGTTAGAAGAAATTAGAACAGCAAATTTATTTTGATTTCTTCTGTCCTGCTTTTAAGGTTTCTGCGCTGGAACAAGTTGGCTGTTTTTCATAAGCGAATTCATTATGTGTGTAGGCGTGTGTAACGTTCTTAATTGTTGGCAAGGCCGCCGCGCATTATGTGTCTGAAAGCATGAATGAACTTCTGGATTGGAAGAGGAGGGGCTCAACCCACGGGGGAGGTTTCCGCGGATTCTGCCTGCCTCCTCTTCAAACTGTTACTTGCTCTCTTTGATAAAATCACATCGCTTTCACCTGCCTCGGGTTTTGAGCGTGCTGTGGGAACTGCCCGCAGACCGTCACACGGGCGCCGTGCAGATGAAGGCACGGAGATCAGAAGGCACCGATGGCTCCCTTTCCAGATGAAAGAGAACAGAGTCAAACAAAGACAGGGAGGGTCTCCTGTACCCAGCCACCTCGTTGAAAGATAGAGCTTAAAAAACTTGAGCAGCGACAAAAGCCCAGAGGACAAAAAGCCCAGCTTAAACAAAACCTGCCTGCTGTGCCTCTGTGCCGGTGTTTGAGCTCCTCGTGAATAGTTGAGGAGTTTGGGACGCTGGCCCCAGAGCTGATAAGTTTCCAAATTGTATTTATTTGGAAGTGTTTGCAAGAGCTGTGCAGTGTTCGACCCAGGTGACTTTTAGTGGGAGGGGGAAAAAAAGGACTCCCCTGGTGTTCGGGGCCCTTGGTGGTGGTCTAGCCGATGGGGCTTTGGGGTTCTGCCTTCGATGCTGGGGGACTCGAGAAGTCCGTGAAAGGCAGAACATAGCGTGAGGGAGGAGAGCTGTGGTTGGGAGAACCAAGTAGTATATTGAATGCTTTCTCTGAGGCTGGGTGCTGGGTGCTCGCCCTGCGGCGTCTGCGCCGCCCCCCACTCCCCCGGCTCCGGGGAGAACTCGCTGTCAGCAAAGGTGTCTTCAGCATACGCTCAGGCCCTGAAGGTAGCCTGTCTGCCTGGGTTTCTGTGCCTTGTCCAGCTCTGGGCTTTGCTCTGCAGAGACAGAAGGCCTGCGGCTTGTCAGGCTCTTTCACTAGCAAAGACGTCTATCTTACGTTGCAGCTCATAGGAGCACGTTATTGCCGCAGTCAGAGCACAGTTTTGTCCGCAGAGAAACCACAGACCACAAGAACACCCTGTCCGATGTTAAGCCCTAATATAAATGAAACCCTGAGCCCCTTCCTCTGAGTTGCCGGTTCCCTTCGCCTCTCATTTTAGCATCCTGGTGCCGGCAGACGTGTGCCGACCTTGTAGATAGGCTGGTTGTGGGGGGAAACTGATGCTTTTCCACAAGAGAGAATAGTGAACATACTAATTATAACTGGTTTTTAAAAACCCTTTTTATTTTTAGGGGAAACTCCCTTTTTTTTTTTAAAGTTTATTTATTTTTGAGAGACAGAGCATGAGTGGTGAGGGGCAGAGAGAGAGGAGACACAGAACCCGAAGCAGGCTCCAGGTTCCGAGCGGTCAGCACAGAGGCCGACACGGGGCTCGAACTCGCGAACCACAGGATCATGACCTGAGCCGAGGTCTGACGCTTAATGGACTGAGCCACCCAGGCGCCCCTAAAAACCCTTTAAAACACTGTAGGAAGCCCAGTGTTTCAAAAGGCTGGACTCACCTGCCCTCCCCTCAACTCTGAATCCTTGTCCTACTGTTTTATATTATCGGAGTTTCCCTTTGATAGTGGTTGTGTAATATCAGTGCGCTGTTTTAAGTCCGTGCAGCATATGGGCTGAGGGGCAGGAGGACCTCAGGGTATAGTTACATAGTGAGTGATTCGTTGATCCCGATCCCTGACTTGATCCCAATCCCCGACTTGATCCCGATCCCTGACTACACTAGTTGAGGAGAGCTGGACCCTGGAGATCAAAGATCTGGCACCCGTATTTTTCTTTCACTTTGTACTGTGACAAATTTCAAACCTGCATGGAAGTAGAGAGAAGGTATAGTGAAGCCACATGCACCTCGGAGGAATAACCTTGGGACAGAGAGGCGTTCTTGGATGCGGATTCCTTCTCCCCTTTGCAGACCAAACCTGGAGCGAAGGCGCCTTCCATTCCTTCCTGGCGGGTGGCCTGTCAGGGAATTTAAATTTATTTGTTTAAAACTTAAAATATTAAACCATTTTTTATTGTGATTTTCTTACACTGAAATTGTATATGCTTGTTGTGAAAATACAGACATGTATGAGGCAGGGTAAAAGGCCTGTTCCTTACAATGCAAACTTATCTGCACATAAAAACTGCATGTAAGTTAAAAAACAAACCAACCAGATAGGGTCACACTATACATATTGTGCTGCAGCTCATCTCCCTTCTGCCCTCCCTCCTTCCTGTCTCCCTCCCTTCCTCCCTCCTTTCCTTCCTTCCTTCCTTCCTTCCTTCCTTCCTTCTTTTCTTTTTTAAGCTCCATAGCATGGCTTGTCAATTTCTGCAGAAAAAGGGCAGCTGGAATTTTAAAAGCAAATGGACTGAATCTGTAGATTACTTTAGGGAGTATTGCCACCTTAGCAATATTGTCTTCTGTTCCATGAACAAAGGATATCTTTCCATTTATTTAGGTCTTGAATTTCTTTCAACAACAGTATTTTGTAGTTTTCGGTGTGCAAGTCTTGCATTTTTCTTGTTAAACTTATTCCTAAGCATTTTCTTCTTTTTGGTGCTGTTGTAAATGGAATTGGTTTCTAATTTTATTTTTGGATTGTTCACTGCGAATGTATTTGTTATTACAGTTTTTAATTATTCAAACAGCACACAACCACATATAACTACATACACACACCCACTTACCTGTTGATGGATATTATTATTATTTTTAAAAAATTTTTAAAGTAAACCCTACACTCAGTGTGGGGCTTGAACTCATGATCCCGAGATCAAGAGTCACATGTTGAACTGACTGGGCCAGCCAAGGGCCCCCAGAATTATTTTTTTAAAATGTTTTTCTTTTACAGAATAATGCTGTTGTGACCACTGTTGTATGCACACTGTACTGGTTTGCACACTTGTGTTAACGTTTCCGAAACAGATTCCTAGATGAACTTGCTGGGCCAAAGTTTATACATATTAAAAATTTCTTAGCTGTCAAGTGTGTGCCAATATCCTGTATCGGTTACACTGACCAAAGTTGTGAACAGCTTATGCTAGCGTCTGTTTTCTGAACACTCCAAACACATAGGCCATTACTAATCTTTTAAAATATGTCTCAACCCAGTAGGTTATGCATGGTGTATCGTTGTGATTTACAGTTCTTTGGATATAATTGAGACTGAGCAAGTCAGTATGTTGATTGATGTTTTATAGAATGAAGTGTCCAATAAAAAATGAGTGTTTATTTTTAAAAATTATCAGGGCGCCTGGGTGGCTCAGTTGGTTAAGCGTCCGACTTCAGCTCAGGCCATGATCTCATAGTTCGTGGGTTCGAGCCCCGTGTCGGGCTCTGTGCTGACAGCTCGGAGCCTGGAGCCTGCTTCAGATTCTGTGTCTCCCTCTCTCTCTCTGCCCCTCCCCCACGCGTGCTCTGTCTCTCTCTGTCTCAAAAATAAATAAACTATAAAAAAATTAAAAATTATTTGTAGGGTTTTTTCAAAATCATGGACATGATCCTTCACTACATATTTTACAGATTTTTTTGTTTGGTTTGTTATTTCTCTTTTATTTGTGTTTATTCTTATTTTTTTCCTTTAGGAATATGACATTTCTCTTCATATATTTGTGGTTTCTTTATACCCATTAGTAAAATTTTTATAATTTCTTCACATAGGTCTTATGGTTCAGTCCTAATTACTATGTGTTTTTTTGGTGGAATTGTAAATCTGATTTTTTTTCCTTTAAACTTTCTTTCTGGTTCTGATTGATATAATGAAAAGCATAGATTTTTCTATATATGCATGAGATGTGGCCAACTTAATCTCTTGTCACTTCTACTTTTCAGGTGTTTGTCTTGGATTTTCTTAGTAAACGGTTATTATTTGCAAGTAATGGTAATAATGCCTTTTATTTTTTTAGTTCTCTTACCTCTTTATTCTTTCTCTTTTCTTAGTGTATTGCTAGGGCTTGTCAGAACGTGCCCCAGACCATTCCTGTATTCCCACCCTATTTGACTATGGGAATGCCCTGGTGTTGCCAGTCTGCTGTACTGCTGTTGGTTTCTCATAGGTTACTTTTGATCTTTTGCTGCATGTCCCTACTGGGGAACCTCATCCATAGATACGGTTCTTAGACCGGTGTGTGCATCTCAGACTTCTCTCCTGGGCTTTGGCTAGCACACGTCTGCCTACAGGATATTTCTATTTTGAGATCCCGTAAAGCCCCAAAGCTTAACATGTTAGGCCGTGTTTACTATGTGTGTGGCTCACTGTGCCAGCTAATTTAAATAGATTGCTTCAGTAATTCTCCCAGTCACCCACAGAAGGGGATATTAGGTATCCCATTTTACAGACACATACATACATGGACTTCGAGATGTTAACTTTCTTGGGGTCCCGTACCTAGTAAGAATGGTGGTTGGAGGTGTCATGTTCCAAACCCATTTTCTCTGCCTCCAAAGACTATTCTCGGTCTGCTGCTTGGACACCGCCAACCGCTCCCCCCTCCCCCCCGCCGTCTCACGTACTGGGTTTCTGAAGATTGAGCATTCGCTGGCTTGTCTTAAGCTGTGTGGTTTGCACCTGTCACCAGGCGTGGTCCACACCTTACCTGCCTTCATCACAATGACCTTAAGTAAGGCTTTGTCCTTGCGTTCAGACAAAGGATGGCTCTCTGTATCCTGCAGTTGTTTTGCGTTTTGCTGATTGCTGCAGCTCAGTGCATTGATTTCTCATAAAGTGTTCTTAAAGCACCCAAGTCACGTTGAAAGCTTTGGTGTGCAAGATCATTCTCCTGAACTATCTGAACAAAGTGTGCCAGAATTTGGCTAGCTCTAAAATTCACTGTAATTTGGAGTCTGAGGGACTTAGGAATATATCGTTTCCCCTGATCGGCAGTGAGCTGCTTCCTAGGAAGTGGGACCCTTGAGGATTTCTGATGATCTCTCCTTTCCAGGCTGGGCGAGATACAACTTCACAGCTAATGCTGCTTCACCTGTAAGTGGGCTTCCTGGTGGGGCTAGGGTAGGCCATCGACCCAAGTTAGAGCCCCTGTTAAGTTGATTTTTAATTCTGTTCTTTATTTTTTAAAATTTATTTATTATTTTTTGAGAGAGAGAGAGAGAGAGAGAGAGAGAGAAAGAGAGAACACAGGCAGGGAGGAGAGGGAGAAACCCAAGCAGGCTCCATGTTCAGTGCAGATCCTGACACAGGGCTCGATCCCGCGACCCTGGGATCATGACCTGAGCCAAAATCAACAGTCAGATGCTCAACTGACTGAGCCACCTAGGCCCCCCTAATTCTGTTCTTTAAAAGTATTGTATTTTCCATGTATTTTATACTTTTACCATATGTCTGTGTGACAGTATTTTATTGTTGATACATAGGAGGGATTCTAATAAGGATGTGCAATCAAGAGAGTTTCGGGGTCACTGCCTTAAGGTGTGGGCCGAGACGGGCACCGGTGGAATCTCTTACCTTAACTGAGAACTGGGAAGGAGTCCGTCCCAGCCCCTGCTCTGGACGCCCCTGGCGGAAGGCCCAGCACCCACAGTGGGCGCCACTGCAGAAGGGGTGAACAGGGAACAGAATTCAGACCGGGAGTGTGCAGCGCCTTGGAGACCACTAGTTTTAGCTTTGTAGACAGGGGCCCAGAGAGGGCTTGGTGGCCCAGCTAGAACGCAGGTCCCTGACCCAGTGCAGGACGTCTTACATGGATCACCACTTTCCTGACGCTTCACTTCTATTAGTTTCTACTTAATTATGTTTTGGCCTCACTTTTTAGCATAAAGAAGTTTAAAAGGAGCAAGTTATGTCAAGTTATTTGTTCATTTTCTTAAAAAAGTTTTTTTAAATGTTCATTCATTTTTGAGAGGAGTGACAGAGCATGAGTAGGGGAGGGGCAGAGAGACAGGGAGACACAGAATCGGAAGCAGCTCCAGGCTCTGAGCTGTCGGCACAGAGCCCGATGCGGGGCTCGAACTCATGAACCTCGAGATCATGACCTGAGCCGAAGTCGGACGCTTAACCCACTGAGCCACGCAGGCGCCCCTATAATTTTGAATTTAGAGGAAAGACACTTTTCCAGGTGAGCATTAAGTCCTATCAAATGGGATTCAATGTATTTATTTAACAAAGGAGGTTCTAGAACACAGCAGTGAATAATTAGATAAAAATGCCCTTCTTCACAGAACTTATGTTCTACTTGGGGGAAAGAAGCTACGAGCAAGTTAACTGAGTGAGTGAAGTTTCTAGAATACTGGAAAGTGATACGCACGTCGGAGAGAGATGAAGCAGAGCGGGTGGAGGGGCGCAGCTGGTGCACGACGCCCGCAGGCGCCCACAGTGCTGAGTAGGGTGGTCGCCGCCGGGCTGGCCGAGCAGATGACTGTTCGGCAAAGGCTGGAATGACGTGCTGGGACGGGCAAGGTGGTATCCTGGGGAAGGGCGTTCCAGAGACAGAGGTTCGGTGCGAGGAGAGAACGTCTGAGGAAGAGCCGGGAGGCCCCGGCTGTGGGAGGGCCCGCAGCGAGCTCAGTGGGGACAGGGCAGGCTGCGAGGCCTCGCGGGCCCTTGTGCAGAGCAGCTCTCAGCGTGGGGAGCCGCTGGAGGCTTTGGGACGGAGGGGTGACCTGAGGGGAGGGCCTTCTGATTGCGTGGTGAGAATAGGCCGAATGAGGACGAGTGTGGAAGCAAGGGGACAAGTAGGGGACAGCGAGAGTGTCTTCGTGCCGGGCATCGTGTCTGGGGTCATTCATGGGGACGCTCAGTGCACACATGACCTAAATAACCGTTGGCACTGTTGTTACTGCCTCATCCGGCCGCTTTCCATCCGCCCCAGGCCCCCACGTTTGCTGGCGGCCTGGTTGATGCCGACGATACAGACATGGGGAAGGTCTGGAACCTGTCTTGCAGAAGCTTAGCGTCCAGACTGTAGGCGCCGAGCAGTGGGCGTGGCGGCTGGGACTCTCTGCGCCTCGGGGACAGAGCTGGGCGGGCACTGGGGCTCGTGGAAGCGGAGAGCAGACAGCGGAGGGAGGGCACAGTGTTCCGGCAGGGGACAGACAGCCCATTCGGGAAAGCCACAGGCGGACCTGCTGAGGCGTGTGTACGCCCCGAGCCCTTCAGAGAGTCCGGGGGGTGCCGGGAGGACCCCTGGCCTCGCTCCCCTCCTACCGCTGACAGCATTTCCGGATAGACCAATAGCCAGGACCTGCCTTTGGCCGATGCCATCAATTCTTCAGGATCCACTCGCTGGAAAGATCAGAGTTCCGTTAAGCCTAATCACTGATTTTTTATGGATAACAGCATTATTGAGATATTACTCGCTATACCATACAATTTACCTGTTAGTGTATAGCTCAGTTACTTTTAGTAAACTTACAAAGCTGAGCGTTTCTCCATCACACTGAAATCACCGTTAGCCTGTTTGCTGTTGGGTCCATTCCAGCCCCCGCTGTAAGCAGTCATGTTCTTCCTGTCCCTGTACATTTGCCTTGTCTGGACATTTCATATAAATAGATTCGTACAATATGTAGAGTTTTGTGTCTGACTTCTTTTCCTTGGCATCATGTTTTCAGGCTTCATCTGTATTATGGCACGTATCCATACTTTGTTCCTCTTTGTTGTTGCAGGGTGTTTAATTGTATGGGTATACCACGTTTTGTTGAGCTGTTCACCAGGGGGTGGGTATTTGGACGATGACCACTTTTTGGCTGTTAGGAGTAATGCCCATTTCGAAGGGCAGCCAGTGGGCAGATGGTTCTCTGGGATACGCACGCACGCGAGAGTAACCAATTTTGTCGTTACAGTCTCGGTGTTCGTGGTTTGCCCTTTTGTAAGACTGGATATTATTTGAGTCACTGAATAGCTCAGTGACTTTGCCCAGTTGCCTGCTTCCTTATCTGTAAAGCAGGGGTATTTATAGGTGTGGTATTTGGCTCAAGGTGTTGGTGTGAGGATTAAGTAATATTGTGAAGGGAATATATGCAAGGGAGCAGTTGATTGGCTCTGTGCCTCCCCGCACCCCCTCTCGGGAAGTGGGTGGGAATGGGAAAGGCCGCGTGAGGAGCTGCCCTGCTTTGAGTATTCAGTGCTCATTTTGGGGAGCTGCACGGACGGGTCTTGGGCTGGGTGGACTCGGGAGGCTGCAGGGCGTCCCGGACTGGGCTAGCTGGGGAGCCCCGCGGGAGAGTCGGGGCAGGGGCCCCAGCTGTGAGAGCTTGTTGGCCGGCCGGGGTGGCCCAGGAGGGAAGCTGGGATCTTTGTTTGATCCCTTGGACAACCATGAATGTTTTGGTGCCTGGTCTCCCATTTATGAGAAGTATCTGGAAGAGAGAAGTTGCAGGTTTAGGGCTCTTTGGCTGGATTTGAGCCACAACGTGTTTTCTTTGGGTTCCTCAGTCCCTTAAGGTTCATTCAGTAAGTGGCAAGTGTGTGAAATCTGGAGATGTGGTGTGCACACAGGCGCGCTCTCCCTCTCTCTGTCTCTCTCTCTCTCTCAGAATATAAGTAAATGTTTTTAAAAAGCTTAAAAAAAAAACAAAAAAAAAGGGGTGCCTGGGTGGCTTAGTCGGTTGAGCATCTGACTCTTGATTTCAGCTCCGGTCATGGTCTCACGGTTCTTGGGGCTCTGAGTCGGGCTCTAAGCCTGCATGGGGTTCTCTGCCTCCCTCTCTGCCCCTCCCCCGTGCTCTCTGCGCGCGCGCGCACGCTCTCTCTCTCTCTCTCTCTCTCAAAATAAACATTAAAAAGAAAAGGCTTTTGCCTCTGGAGATCCGGCCACAGCGACCTTACGGCTTACGTGGTGGCACGTGAGCAGAGCTTACACGGTGGCCCCCGGCCCCTCTCCACGCCGGCCCGGGTTTTTACCTGCTCGCGTGGGCAGCCGTCGGCGCAGAGCCGCGCTGCCCGGCACGTAGCCGTGAGCCTCCCGCGGCTGTTTAAAGTTGGGTACCTCCATGCTTTGACTAAAATGTACGGTCCTGTTTCTCATCGACACTCCTATTTCAGGTGCTCACTAGGCACATGTGGCCTGCGGCTGCTGATCGGACGGCACGGACGCGGAATGTTCCGTGGCCCCTGACAGTGGCAGTAGACTAGTTTAGATCTGTGATGGTCACCACCCGCCTCTCTCTGTATTCAGACCTTGCCCTCTAGCCGCATTGACCTCTTGCTGCTCACATGTAAAACTGAGTGCTTTGGTGACGCGATGGCCCGAAGTTGCTTTCTAACAGTAAAATCCTTATATATGGGCCGCGACGGGGAAGAAGCGGAGAACTTGGGTAGTCCCATTAGTCTCTTAGTTACTGGTACTCTAACAGACTTGGGGCGCATCAGCAGTCTCTGGAGGCCATTCCAGAGGAACACCCAGTGGCATTATCCTTGGGATGAGTCCGGTGACTACTCTGAAGGACAGCCACTTTGGGTGACTTGATTCTCCCATCCTCTATGTCAATACACAAAAGTCACTGACTTTATCACACTCTTTTTTGGTATTTGTGTTGTGCTGTTATTCTTGGAATTAAAAGTGAGTGCAGCGTAGAGTGCTAATTAACTTCCTCCTTATTTAATAAGGTTGCAGTGTGGGGTGTTTTAAAACAACCAACCGATTTGTAGGCGTCAGCAGCCCGTAGCCCCACAGGGCACCTAGTGCGTGATGTTAAAAATAGCGCTCGCCTAGCGTACAGTGTGTGTTCTCTTTGACCCAGCAGTTTGTCCTTTTCAGAATTTGTCCTAAGGAGATAACCGTGCATGTGTGGAATCGAGCACCCGTCACAGTAGTGTTTGAAGTAACGAACAATTCTAACCAAGCCTGAGTGCCGGCATTGGCGTTGGTTTGGAAGATTGGATCAGTAATTAGGACACTTGGAAGCAATAGGGTATCAGGTAGCCACTGAAAATGAGGGTGTAGACTGGGAAGACTTCTGTGGCATAGTGAGTGAAAAACTAACTGCCTCCTTCCCTCCCTCCCTCCCTCCCTCTCTCCCTCCCTCCCTCTCTCCCTCTCTCCCTCTCTCTCTCACCTGCTGATGTAACACTCACATGCACATGTGCTCATGTAGAGATGCCCTGTGGGGACAGTCATCAAAGTGTTAATAGGGTTATTATTGAGTGATGGGACTTGGGGCAACCTTACTTTCTTCTTCTTCAGACTTCTGGTCCTCTTTCCCGCTAGTAACTAGACTTGGTTCATTTTTTTTTTTTTAAACATGGTGCTCTCATCAAGAAGGGAACAGGCACTTACTGAGTACCTACTGTATTCCAGGCATTTTCTTAAAACTCTTCACCCTCAGGTATATTCTTGAAGGTATTACTGGGGTGATCTTACCGATAAAGTGCGTGAAGCCTGGAGACGGGGCAGCCCAGCTGGCCAGGAGGGGTGGAGAGCAGGTACTCAGTCCCTGATCTGTGTGACACAGCGCTGCGCTCTGCCATGTCGTGGGCACTGTCGGGGCATCAGAGACGTTCAGAGCGAAGGCTCACCCGGGAGGCGATCTGGTATTACCGGCAGAGCAGTACTGTGTCGAACATAAGCCAGCTCAAGAGAGGGGGCAAAGACGATAAACATGGGCTTTGGGGTGTTGGGATTTTGCTCACAAATCTGAAGATGGTCTTGACGAAGTCAGGAGGCTTGGGTTTGTTTTCAGTTCCGTCACTGGCCAGACTTCGTGACTTCGGGTAAATCTTTTGACCGCTTTGGTCTTTATTTTCCTCATTTGCAAATTCAGGAGAGTATGTCTGCATCTCAGGTTATTGTGAGATTATTCAGACTCACCCAAAAGTACCTTAAAAACAAAGTACAACATGAGTGCAAAATACTATATTTACCGAAGCCAATTCAGTCTTCTGAAGCTTAAGGAATGCAGGGGTCTTCCTACCTAGCTTGTCCCTCATGGACTTGTTTTGGGGAAGAGAATTTAGTATTTCACTCTTTGATCAATGAGCAGATGTCTCGTTCTCGGGAGAAAACTGTGCTGGTTTCTATTTTGCCGCTTTTTTCACTGGTGGTTTGGAAAGTAAGATAGAGACCAGTCACAGACTCGCAGGTCGAGGGGTCCAAGGAGCACTGCCACTTTTCTAGTTTTTAAACTTAAAAAAATATGCAGAAAGTGCCTGAAACAGAAAGACACAGTTGTGATAAAGCTAACAGCTGTTACTCGCCGCTCTGAAGCAGAGGTGAGCGCACTGCCAGCATTTCCAGAGTCACCACTCTCCTGACTTTTACGGTAATCACTTTCTTTCTTTCCTCTTCTTTTTAGTCTTATCACCAAAATATGCACCTTAAGATTATCGTTTGTTTGTTTTTGAACTTCATACAAATGTTTAATTACTTAGTGTCTGGCCTTTTCACTCGATATTACAAGATTTATCTGTACTGTTGAGCGTAGTTGTGATTCGTTTATTTGTATCGTTCGTTGCGTTCTTTGGTGTGAAACCACACGCGTACATTCTACACTAGATGGACACATGGATTTATAGTTTTAGGCTATTGTAAATAGTGCTGCTTTGAGAAATTTTGTGTATCTCACCTGTTGTATATGTGCAGGTGTTTCTCTTGGGCGTATTCCTAGTGGTGGAATTGCTGCAAGTTTTGTAGATAACACCAGGGTGTTTTCTTTTCTTTTTTAATGTTTATTTATTTATTTTGAGAGGGAGCGTGCACGTGTATGTGCGTGTGAGTGGGTGAGGGGCAGAGAAGGAGGGAGAGAGAATCCCAAGCAGGCTCCACACTCAGAGTGGAGTCCGCCGTGGAGCTCGATACCATGACTGTGAGATCCATGACCTGAGCCGAAATCAAGAGTCAGAAGCTTAACTGACTGAGCCACCCAGGCGCCCCCAGAGATGTTTTCTGAAGTTTTGTTTGTACCAGTTTGCATTCCAGCCAGCTCGTATGAGAGTTCGCGTGTTCTTGTCGCACTTGGTGCTGTCAGTCTTTAAGTTTGGCCATTCTGGGGAGTGTGTATCAGTGTCTCTTTATAATTTTACTTTCCATTTCTCTGATGATTAACGGAGGCTGAACAACTTTTCATATACTTCTGACCCTTGCTGTCTTTTGTGAAGTGTCTGTTCAGCTATTTTGCCCATTTTGTTCTGGCTTACCTATTGCTTCGTTTGTAGAAGATCTGTATATGTACAGTATATCCTAGAATCAGGCCTGTGGTTGCTTATTTGTTTTATAAATACCTTCTTTCAGTGTGACTTGCCTTTCACTTTCTTACAGTGTTTGATATGCCAAAGTTCTTAGTTTTAATGTGATCCAATTCATCAGTCTTTTCCTTTAGGGTTTGTGTTTTTTGTGCTCTGCTATTTTCTTATGTCAGTTTCTAAAAGCCTTATGGTTTTGCCTTTCCACACTTACATCTATTACCAGGAATTCATTTTTGTGTATGGTGTGAGGTAGGAGTCCGTTTCTTTCTTATTCCATATATTCAGTTGACTCGGGCATTTATTTAAAAGAGCAGCCCTGTTCTCACTGCTCTGTAGTCTCCACTTTCTCATAAGTGCCCATGTATATGTGAGTCTGTTTCTTTATTCTGTTCTTTTCATATAGTTGTCTCTCCTTGACCTGAGAGCACATTGCCTTAATTATTGCCATTTTATAATAAATCATGATATCCGGTGGGAGCACGTTTTATCACCTCTTGTCTCGCCATTGACATTTCGACATAGATTTTGGAATCAACTTGTGAACTTCTTAAAAAATATATACAGTTGGGATTTGGAGTGAAATTTTACTGAATGTGGATCAACTGAGGAAGAATGAGAATTTCACAGTACTGAATGTTCATTCCAACCTATAGTTTATCTTTCCATTTATTTTAGTTCTCTTTAATTATTTTTAATTGTTCCATAGCTTTTTGGGTAGATAATTTATTTTGGCTAGATTAATTCCTAGGTGTTTACTTTTATGCAATTAAATGTGGAAACTTAAGAAAATTCCTTTTTGGCTTGTTGATATGGAAATGTAGTTAATTCTTGTATATATTGACTTTGGATTATTCAGTCTTGCTTAGCTAACTTTTTAATTCTATAATATGCCTGTAGGCTTCTAGATTTTCTACTTATAGTTATATTTTCCAGTAAGAATGGCAATTTTGCTTCTTTATGAGTTTTATACTTACAGTTTTTTTATTTTTTCACTATTTCATCATGAAGTATGCTTGATTTGATACTTGGGTCAAAATTTGGCTCTGTCCACCTTTGGCTATTTTGAATAATGCTGCTGGGAACATAGTTGTACATGTATCATTTGGAATCCTGCTTTCACAACTTTTGAGTACATACCCAAAAGTGGAATTGCTAGATCATATAGTAATTTTGTGCTTAATTATTTGAGGACCCACCCATATCATTTTCCACAGTGACCGTGCCGTTTTATATTCCTACCAGCACTGTACCAAGAGTTCCGATGTCCCCATGTCCTCACCAACACTTGCTAATTTTCTTTCTTTATTTTCGTTTTCATTAAAAAAAGTTTATTTATTATGTATTTTGAGAGAGAGAGAGAGAGAGAGAGAGAGAGCAGGGGAGGGACAGAGAGAAGGGGAGAGACAATCCCCAGCAGGCCCCACACTGCCAGCGCAGAGCCCGATGCAGGGCTCGAACTCACAAACCGTGAGCTCATCACTGGCGCCAAAATCTAATCAACTGAGCCACCCAGGTGCCCCTTTTTTCTTTCTTTCTTCCTTCCTTCCTCCCTCCCTCCCTTTCTTTCTTCTTTAAAGTAGGCTTTATTCCCAGCGCAGAGCCCAGTGTGGAGCTTGAACTCACAACCCTGAGTTCACGACCTGACGTGAGATAGTTGGATGCCTAACCGATTGAGCCACCCAGGCACCCCTCTTCCTCCCTCCTTCCTTTCCTCCCTTCTGTGATAATAGTGATCCAAATGGGTGTTAGCTACTGCTTTTTACCTGCTTTTGCTGACCTTCCATTTTGAACTCCATTTGAACCTATGTTAGTTTGTTTCTGTCTATTCGTTGTCTTTTCCCTATTTTTTTGAATATTTCATCCTTTTGCCTTTTCGTTGTGGATTTTTCTGCAGACTTAGTGTTCAGTGTGCTTTTAAACCCATCCATTGAGTACTGAGTTTTGGATATTGTATTATTTGGTGCTTTTAAACGTTGATGTCACTCTTTAAAATTTATAATTTCTCTCCTCCAGTTTTAATCATGTGTTTTATCTTCTTACATATAGTAAGAATTACTATTATTATTATTACTTATTATTATTTTTTAAAGTAAGCTTTACATCCAGCTTGGGGCTTAAACTCCTGACTCTGAGATGAGAATCACATGCTCTACTGACTGAGCCAGCCAGGTGCCCCAGAATTATTATTTTAGTATCTAATTGTTTTCATGTGCATTGTACATGTGTGTCTGTGTTTCTGCTAATTTTCATTTATAGTTATCATGTGTGCCTGGTTATCTTTGGTTGTATTTTGGACATTGTATTTGAAAATTGTTTAAAGAAGTAAATTGAGGGGGTGCTTTGGTGGCTCAATTGGTTAAGCGTTCGACTCTTGATTTTGCCTCCTGTCATGATCTCACGGTTCATGAGTTCGAGCCCTGAGTCAGGCTCTGAGCTGATAGTGCGGAGCCTACTTGGAATTTCTGTCTCCCATCCTCTCTGCCCCACCCCAGCTTGGACTTTCTCTCCTAAAAATAAACAAACATTTTAAAAAGAAGTAAATTGAGGAGTAGATTAGGATGATGTTCTCTCCATCCAGAAGTGCTTTGTGTTTTCATCTGCCTGGGCCTTAAGGGTACCACTAAGCCAAGATCATGTCCATCTGATGTCAAGGATTGATATATTTTTGGGACCACCCAGCTTCTTGGAAGCTAATCTGTGGTCCACCTGAATGAAGGCTGTTTTACTTTCAGCTTGCTCTCGTAAGGTATAGCCATTTGAATTTCTAACTCAAGTTGTAGGGGGCTATCCAAGCCACCAACCTTTGGGGGCTGTGGAATCCAATCTTTGTTCTCCTGGACCCAGATGGATATTGAGAGTAACTCTCAGTGTCTTGGTTGCCCCTTCCCAGGGTTTACGTGGCCCGAGGGCAGAAGTGGAGCACTTGCTGGCCGCTCATCCCTTTGGATTTTAGTTTACTTGTTTCGTCATCTGGTAACTTTTCTTCGCCTTCTTAGTTCTTTCATGTTTCCAACCAGGTGTTCTTTTATAATTTAGCTAGCAATTTTGTTTCCAGCATGAGGGTGAGTCTGAGATACTCAGCAATTATTACCTGCTTTTAAAAGCACGTTTTTAAAATTGTAGGATAAACAATTGTTGGACCTTGAGAACTCATCTGTTCTCATCTGTTCAACTAATTCATTACTAGTTAGTAAAGTAGCTTGTTTTTTGTTTTTGCTTTTTGTAAAATAGGGGTTTATTGAGTACCCACCATCGTGCTATGTAGATATTATGGACATTTTGACAAAAATACAAGGCATAGTATTCCTAAGGAGTTTTGTTGTGATATCAAGCATAAACTCAGAAAATTAAATAGAATATTTAAGGAGGTGCTTGAGGGTAATGCAGAATTAATGGCTTAGTGAAAACTAAAGGCATTCAGTCCCAGACGTGAGCCCGACCTCCTCCCTGTCTCTGCCCTGTCTCTCCCAGGCCGCCTTCCCCATGCTGGTCACCGTGCCCTGTTCCAGCCCCCCCCCCCCCCCATCACCTTTACCATTACAGCCCTCCAGTGGCTGTCCCATCGTCTTCCAGATATGTCTGAAGCCCCTTAGGAGCCGCCTCCCCTGTGACTGCTCAGCCTTGCCCCCGGTTTAAGCCCTCAGTCCCCATCCTGGCAGCCTTCTTTCTGCATGCCTGCTTGGTAATGGCAGGGACAGAGAGCCGGCCGTAATAGCCAGCATGTGTGTGCGGGCTAGCCCTTACCGTGCACCAAGCACTTGAAACTCCAGTTTCAAGCACTTGACACACACAAAGTGACCTATGAGGTAGCTGTTACTGTCGTCCCCGTTTTACAGATGGGAAACAGGCACAGAGAGGCTTCCCAGCTACTAATTGTGGTCTTCTAGGCAATGACTTTATTCATGTGTCCCCTTCTTCAGTAGGGAAATGGAAACAGGAGCAAGGCCTGAGCTGTGAAGATAAATGTTTGTGGGTGGTGATTCCCTTTCTTGCCCATTGGGGCTGTGACTCAGGGTGAACTAGACTACTATATATGAACCCCTCTGCTTCCTTCCCAAGTCCAGTTCTCGGTTCTGCTGTGAGGTTGCTGGCCACAGTGTTCTGACCTCTCCTGTCCTGTTTTCCCTGGGTCTTAGCTGCATGTGCCACGCGAGGCTTCCTGGGGAGTCTCTGGACTTCCCGGTCTATTTGGGCTAGACTTCTTGAAATTTATTCTGTAGGATTTAGCTAGGCATGATCTGGTCAAACCTACCAAGTAAACCTCCATCCTGGAAGGGATTAAGGTCTGTGCTCCCTCAGATTCCACAGGTAGCTTAACTAACTGGTAAGTGCGGTGATACCGGACAGAATTTTGAATTCATTCAAAACTAAGGTATAATAATCCTTATACCTTAGTCTTGAATGAGTGATGAAGGGATGTGGTGAGAACTCAAAGGCAGCATTATTTACTGTTTCTGTAATGAATAATGCTCCCACCTCCAACAAGTGAATCAACCGTACTCAGGACTTCATCAGGGAAAAGCCAATTGCATTTCATTGATGGGCTGCTCTTTGGAACAGTTTTAGATTCACAGGGAAATTACAGGATGGTCCAGAGACTTCCAGTGTACCCCGCACTCAGTCTTTCTGTTAATGTTAACATTAGTATGGTATCGTTGTTACAATTGATAAAGCAATATTGAGGCATTCTTACTAACTCAAGTCCAGAGTTTATTCAGAATTCCTCATTTTTTTTTCCTACTGTCCTTTGTTCCGGGATCCTGCACTACAGTTAGTCGTCTGTGTCTCCAGACTCCTCTAGGTTAGGACAGTTTCTTGGACTTCCATGTTTTAGAGGACTTTGCCAGTCCTGGTCTGGCATTTTGTAGGCTGCCCCTCTATGGGAATTTGATGTTTTCCTCATGATTAAATTGGGCTTATGGGGTTTGAGGATGTAAAGTGTCATTGTAATCACATTGCAAACATCTATATGTCAACATGATTTGTGATTACTGTTACTGACCCCGATCATCTGGTTGAGGTGATGTTTGTCAGGTTTCTCCCATACTTGTGCTCTTCCGAAGGAAGTCAGAGTGTGATACCTGATCTTTAGCTCGGAAGTAAAGCCACCATTTTGAAATGGCTTATACCATTACATATATTTTTTTTAAAAAAACCTATTCTTTGTATAAAAACTTAGAATTACGTCCTTTAATATCTTCAAGGTGCCAGCCCCTTTCATAGGACGGTTTATGTACTACATGTTTATGTCCTGTGGGCGGTTTTGAAGCAGTCTGCAGTCTTGCTTTTTACCAGCTGCTGTGTGCAGGGGCAGACGGATGCGAATTCGGGAGTCCTAATTACATTGTCTGACGGTAGGGTCATTCTCTTTGCCTCAGTCTTACTGGGTCGGTAAGATACCGGACTTCCTTCTCAGTTTCTTAATCGTGGCGCACGAAGCAACACTGCTTCCTACTGAGAGGGAGGACCATCATTTCTGATCGTGTGTTGAAGCGCAGAAGTGGATCTTGTGAGTCCAAGTTTGTGTTGGGGGACTGTTTGTAGCCCTGTAGCCCGTAAAACCGGGCGGTCTACAAGGCGAGTGAGTATGGGGCCCGGTGAACTTGGCGGTAGCTGCGAACACTAGCAAGAAAGTTCGGGGATACAGACGTAATCGTGGGGGTGAGGCTCGAGCGCCCCTCGGAGGCTGCGGGGTGTATTGCACTTGGCTGTTTATTATGTTCAAGCTCACTGTTCTTGAACTCGTAAGTCGTGGAAAAGAGGGTTTTCTTTTTTCCAAAAATTGCACCAAGATAAAGCAGAGCTCTAGCTGATGCGGGTGTGTTGTGCAGGCGTTAGCAGTACTGCCCTCACCACGCGTTCATTGGACAGTAGCGCAACCCCAAGAAAAGGATGGTTGGCGACGGCCGTGCGTGCGCTGCTAGCAGGAAACACCAGTACCGGGTAGGGTTGGGGTGACTAATTCTCCACTCCCGGCCGTGCAGCCTGGTAGCTAGTGTACCTATATGCTGAGCACAGCTTCCGAAGCAAACCACCAACTCCTTGTTTCCTGAGGCCTCCGAAGGTCGCGACGAGGCCGCTTAGCGTTACCCAGAAGGCCGCGCGCCGCATGCGGGTAATTTGCATACGCACTCCTCGTCGGGGCGGGGCTGTAGGGGGCCGGGCAGCGGCTCCGGCTTCCACGCTGGTGCCCTGGCGCTCTGCATGTGGCCCCGCCGTGGCTTTTTATTTCGTTTTATGTGACCGACTGGTTTGTGTTCAAGCTGTGAACTGCGCCCGGCGTACCAGAGCAGCCCTCTTGATAACCAGTTTATCCTGCGGTCGACATGCGCTCCCCGGGCTCACGGACGGCGTTTGAGCCGGGAACGGGGTCGGGGGGGCATCCCGGGAGCTGGTGGGCGAGAGCGCAGGCCCCGAGGCCGGCAGCTAACGGGTTCGCGCTGTTTTGCCTTGCAGGTGGTTCTTCTCGGCATGGACATCCTGTCTGCGCTGGTCACCCGGCTGCAGGATCGGTTCAAGGCGCAGATTGGCACAGGTGAGCTGTGGGTAGGTGTGGAGCGGGCCCCGCATTCCCCCCGTCCAGCCGCCGGCCTTCCCTCAGTCTCCCCGGCGCCCCCACCTGCCACTGTCCTAGCCAGCCCCCTTCCCAGCCACCCCCCGTCCCCCGGCCGCTCCTTCAGTCTCCCCCTGCTGGCGAGGCGCCAGGCTCCCGCTCCCCTCCCGAGCTCACCCTGGAACCGCTGGCCTCACCGCGGCGCCTGCTGGCAGGCTCACCCTTTCTGGTTTTACCATCCTTTCTTTCTGCTGCTGCTTCTGTGTTCGCGTTTTAATACACAGTATCACTGCCCATTCTTGCCTTTCTTACGCAGGTGAGCTGTCACATTTTAGTGCCGACCAAATCGTTATTTGCCCCTTCTGAGCGGCGTTGTGTTTTCTCACTTTGAGAAGGCCTGCAAATCTGATACAGTTAAATCTTTTCCAGGTCGTTATCCTTGGTGTTAGCGTTTCACTTTGATGGGAAATGTTGTTACAAGTGGATGTGAAGTGACCACTCTTTATTTTGGAGGGAAAACCACATGTCAGCAAAATGAAAAAAAAAAAAAAAAAAGCACAGGTTTCATTTTAGAGATGACACAGTCATTTCTCTCTCAATTCCTGACCTACAGGATTTCATGACAGTAGAAGCACCGACGGGCTCTGTTTACAAACATTTCCTCAGAGAACTTCTCCCTTTCAGTTGCTGCATGTGTATTTGTTCCTTTTTTGGTAACTTCCTGGTCAGTGTGCTCTTTCAGAGAAGGTCAAGAACTCTTTCCTAGTCTGGCCATAACTGTCCATCTGTAAATAAAAACCTCCCTTTTATTTATTTATTTGTTTATTATTTTTTAAAGAACATGTTTTTTTTTTTTTAATGTTTGTTTATTTTTGAGAGAGAGAAACAGAGCTCAAGCAGGGGAGGGGCATAGAGAGAGAGGGAGACACCGAACCCGAAGCAGGCTCCAGGCTCTGAGCTGTCAGCATAGAGCCCCAATATGGGGCTCCAACTCACCAACGTCAGATCATGACCTGAGCTGAAGTCAGACACTTAACCGACTGAGCCACCCAGGCACCCCCAAACCTCCCTTATTTTAGACATTTCATATTTTCATAACATTTCATTTTCCTCCTAAATTAGATACATTATTCAGGGATATCTCTTGTGAAAGAAAGGTTTACAGACTCTTAGAAGCAAAGTAAGCTGACTTCTGGTGGGTAAATGCTCCTGGAGCACTAGCAGGTGGCCCACGCCCGGGCGTGTGGAGGATGGGTGGGGAGCCTGACTCCCTCTAACACACATGCATGGATTTTACAAAATTCACAGTGTAGATGCCGGGTCCTTCTACCCCCCCCCCCCCCCCCGTGAATATGCTGGACCCCCTCTTTTACATAAATTTCCTTTTGTCTTGAAACTTCCTGCCAGGGTCCTCCACTGACATCCATTTTAATATTTCACCAGCTTAAAAGAGTGCTGGGAGCTGGCTGGAGGAGGGTGGGCGAGACGAGTATGTCCGCGCAGAGGACTCTGCAGATTCTCTGACTGGCTCCCATGGGTTTTAGCGGGCAGAGTAGAACTGCGCGGATTGGTTGTTTTAGATGGGCGCGCATCACCAGCATTTTGTCTTCCCAGTAATCGAAATATCTGGTTGGGGACCACAGGACCACCCCCCCGCAATAGACTTTCATTTGATGAATTTGCATTTTGATTTTCAGTGCTGCCAAGTTTAATAGACAGACTGGGAGATGCTAAAGACTCTGTGCGAGAGCAAGACCAGACCCTGCTGCTGAAGATCATGGATCAAGCTGCTAATCCCCAGGTAGGGTGGGGGGGGGGGCGTCTAGCTCACGCATCACTGGTGACTCCATTTCAAGAGAATTTCTTTTAAAGCTGCTGTGTTTCACATGAAAAATTGCATAGCATTTAAGCTGCCCCTCCCCTCCCCTAGGATGTTTAAATAAATAATAAGTAGCAAAGGGTATACTTTGGATACATTAGTAGACTTAACATGAGTATCGAGTGCTTGGTTGAATCCATTAGATTCTTGTGCTCATGTGTGTAACTGACTCAGTTTCTCTGAGAAGAGGTGATTGTGGTGTCTGGAAGGTCAGGAGCCCCGGCTGGAGCCCTCATTCCTATCTGGGGTTGTGGGGACAGATGGACAGGGGACACAGCCCTGCCTTCCAGGCTTCAGCTATGTAATGTTCAGGGGCTGGGGTGGGCTGGTGGAGGGATCAGAAAAAGCCATCCAGGGAAGGTAGAGCCCAGAATGTGTTAAAAGTTGAGCAGATGCGTGGCTTGCAGATACAGTGGGGACAGCGGTTCCGGACCGGGAGAGTGGGTAGTAGTATGTGATCTTTTGCACGTCACCCAAACCTCTCTTGGCCTTAATTTCCTCACCCATTAAATGGGGACAGTTACACTTTTCTTTCAGAGCTTTTGGGATAATCACATGCAATTATATAAAGGGATGTGTTTGGAAAAACTCTATGTTGAAATACAAATAGAAGTCACTTTTTCTGTGTGTTCTGGAGAGGATGAAATGGGTCAGTCGAGGCTGGGCTGACTTGGCACCTCCGAGAGGGCCTCTCCTGTTGGCCTTGTGGTAGATGAAGGCTCCTCCTCTCTTCTCTTGTCCTTTGTCGCCTACAGTATGTGTGGGACCGGATGCTGGGAGGCTTCAAGCACAAGAATTTCCGGACTCGGGAAGGCACGTGCCTCTGCCTTGTGGCCACACTCAATGCGTAAGTCTGGGCGGGGCCTAACGGTTTCCCTGGCCAAGCATTTTTATTTATTTGTTTTTTAAGTTTATTTATTTATTTTAAGAGAGAGAGGAGGAGGGGTAGAGAGGGAGAAGGAGAGAGAGAAGACAGAGAGAGAGGAGGGGGTAGAGAGGGAGAGAGAGAATCCCACGCAGGCTCTGCACTATGAGCACCAAGCTTGAACTCAGTGACCACAAGATCATGACCTAAGCTGACACCAAGAGTCGGATGCTTAACTGACTGAGCCACCCAGGCGCTCCAGCATTTTTAGTTTTAACTTTGTGTTTTGAGATAACCGTAGATTTCAGGAAGTGGCAGAGAAGCATTCTGGGAAGTTGTGCGGACCCGTCCCCGTGCTTCAGTGTTAACATCTTGCATGTCTGTGGCACAGCGCCAGCACCTGGAAGTCACTGTGGACGCCGTGCAGGGGCTCACACACACGCCTCTGGTCGCTCACAGGCGTGCCGGGTGCAGATCTGCCCCCCGTTCTGTCACGTGCCGCTCTGGGGAACCCCCCCACCAGCAGGGCCCAGACCTGCACAGCACCCCAGGCTCCCTCACGCTGGCCACCCCCGGCAGCCGCCGACCTGTTCGCCATCTCTGCGATGGTGTCATTTCGAGAACGTTACATAAATGGAATCCTACAGAACGAGAACGTGACCCTTGGAGACTGACTTCCTTCACTGAGCTGGATTCCTTTGAGGTTGCCTATGGGGCACAGCCCCAACAATAGTTCGTTTCTTTTTACTGCCGCGTAGAATTCCCCGGTGCAGACGTGTCCACTTGGGCCGCCATTCGCGTGTTGAAGGCTGTTTGAGTAGTTTCTTTCCGGCTGGTACAGGTAGAGGTGCCATGGGCGTGTATGTACACGTCCCACTGTCAGCATAAGCTCTCCTTTCTCCGGGGTCGGTGCCTAGGAGGGCCATCGCCGGGTCGTCGGGTAGGTTTAATTTTAAAGAAGCTGCCGACCTTTTTTTAGTTCTTTTATTTTTATTTTTATTTATTTGTTTTAATCTTTTATTTATTTTTGAGAGAGAGAGAGAGAGAGACAGAGTGAGAGCGGGGGAGGAACACAGAGAGAGAGGGAGACACGTAATACGAAACAGGCTCCAGGCTCTGAGCTGTCAGCACAGAGCCCGACGCCCAGCTTGAACCTGTGAACCATGAGCTCATGACCCGAGCCGAAGTCAGGCGCCCAACCGATGGAGCCACCCAGGCGCCCCTGGTTTTTTTAGTTTTAAAAGGAACGCCACACTATTTCGGAGTTGTCTGTACCATTTTATATCCCCACCAGCCAGTGTATGAATGATTTCGTTTCTTCGTATCCTTGTTAGCACCGAATGTCTGCACTGTTTTAGCCCTTTTGATAGGTGTGTGGTGAGATCTCATTGTGGTCTTAGTTTGTACTTTCCTGATGCCTGTTGATGTGGAATGTTTTTTCACGTGCTTATTTGTAGGAGAGGCAAAATTTTTTAAAACAGAAAAGTTGCAAGTCACCCTTTCTGATTATAAAAGCGATACCGTATATGCCTGAAAACGTACATCAGGCAGAAAATAATGATTCGCTATATTTCTACCATCTGCACACCATCACTGTTACCTTATGGTGTATTTGAGTCCCGCCTGTAGAGTTGTATTATTTTTAAAAACAAAACTGGGGTAACGCTTATGTCACCTCCATACAGTAGCAGTACCGCTAAGTACCGTACATTCCAGTACCGTTGAGTGTGCCCAAATGTATCTGGGGTTTTACAAAAGCGTTTCTCGGTTTCGATCACCGTAGTTTCACTTCGGACAGTGTGCCCTAAGGAAGACCCAGATTACCACACAGTTGTACCCACGGGGCAGTCTGGGGCCGTGTCTGTGACGGTGAGAGGCGGGCAGGGCCTTCAGTGCTGTCCAGCAGGGCAGAGCCGCTGGGTCCCTCCGCGGCCACCGCATCTTGCCACCCAGTGGCCGGCAGCCTGTGCGGCTGGGGCGTTACGTGAGGCCCCTCGGGGGGCTTGCAGCTGCGTTGAGAACGCGGAGTTGGGAAAGTCGGAAGGGCACGGCCGAAAATCGCGCAGGGCAGCGTGCGAGCGGCGGGCAGCGCTGTGGGAGAGAGCCCCGCAGGCCCGGGTGCAGGCCCGTCGGCGGGCAGCCCGACCGGCTTTGGACTTGGCTTTGACCCCGGTGCGGAGGAGGTCTGTGTGGCACGCTGGTTTCGGAACCAGGTGGGCGGCAGATGGGGAGATGGGAAGGAGGGAGAGCCTGGGTGCGAGGGGGCGGTAGGGCCCTGGGGGAGGAGGGGTGTTTCTTCCCTTTGTTCTCACCTGCAGTAAAACGCTCCTTTTGTTTTCAGCTCCGGAGCACACGCTCTGACACTAAGCAAGATTGTGCCGCACATATGTAACTTACTTGGAGATCCCAACAGCCAGGTGAGTATTCTGTGGTGGGAAAGGAGGATATTGGTTCGGATGCATTTTGGTGTTCTGTGCGTACCTGATGGGCGGGCGGGACTTGATTCGTGTTTGTCATGCTCTGAGGATGGTTCCCGGTAATCAGCATTCATGCCCGTCAGCATTTATAAGGGATCGTTGGTGAATGTGGGGGCCACTCCGCCCTGTTCTCCGTACGGCTGAGGCCTCGCTACCCTGTGAGATCATGTCGTCCGTGCCAGTCCCCCAGATAACGTGGCTGCAGTCACTCACTCTCCAGCCACAAGGGGGTGGGCTCGGGGGAGCGTGATCGGTGCTGATTGAAGGCACATAGGATTGACCCTTGGTGGGGGGGTGGGAGGGGATTGATCGGAAAGGGCCTGAGCAGTGTGCTCTGAGGGGCTGGAAGCTTTCCTGTAGTTTGTTTGGGCGGTGACCACACTGGTGTACGTAACTGGAAATTCCTTGAACCCCAGCGAACTCTGGACCGCGTGTCCAGAGTTTATGTAAGATTATGTAAATCTTACATAAATTCAAAAACCAAACACCAGAGCACCCTCCTTAGTGTGAGAGAAGGAGAAGAGCTGGTGATCTGGGCGGTTACCAGGCAGGTTCCAGAACTTTCCAAACCTGGGTTTCAGAAGTGCCAGGTCTCCCACCAGTCCTTTTTATCACGTTAGTTAGCGTGTACGAACTCACCAGAGAAACACCTCAGTAGATAAAGGGGCCAGAAATCACAACAGTAGTTCACTAAAGACATACACGCGGTAAGCAGGCCTCTCGTTCTAAGCTGTGACTGATGATTGCTAACGCGCCCCCAGAGAGGTTGTGCCAGCCTGCCCTGCGCCTTCCCCCTGCTCCGGGCCCCTGGCGCTCTTGTCCTTCCTTCTTCCGGCCTTGCCTTTCCTCGCCTCCACGCCCTCACTCCGCTGGCTGCTTCCATTCAGTGCCCGGCCCTCCTTTGGGCACGTGTGCTGACCCCCCCCCCAACCCCCCTGCTTTCCTCTTGCCACTCCCTCCTCTGTCCAGCCTTCATCGAAAGTATATGACACTGGAAGTGGGATTTTTAGATTTTTTTTTTTTCATATTTACTTATTTTGAGAGAGAGAGAAAGCACACGAGCAGGGGCAGGGTGGGGGTGGGGTGGGGAGAGAATCCCAAGCAGGCTCCACACCATCAGCACGGAGTTCAATTGGGGAATTGAAATCGGGAACCGGAAGATGAGCCAAAATCAAGAGTCGGTCCCTTAACAGACTGAGCCACCCAGGCGCCCCTGGGATTTTGAGACGTTTTAATTGACCAAATCATGCTTTCTCTTTCAACATTAATTTGAAAAGAAACTTAAAAAAAAATTCTAAGTTACAGGGGCACCTGAGTGGCTCAGTTGTTTGGGCGCCCCAATTTCGGCTCAGGTCATGATCCTGTGGTTCACAAGTTTGAGCCCCGCGTCGGGCTCTGTGCTGACAGCTCGGAGCCTGGAGCCCGCTTGGGATTCTGTGCCTCCCTCTCTCTCTGCTCCTCCGCAGCTCGCGCTCTGTCTCTCTCTCCTTCAAAAATGAACAAATACTAAAAAGAAATTAAAAAAAAATTCTAAGTTACAAAATGAGTTATTTTGCCTTTTATGCCTTTTTGGTCTTCTTTCCGTTTTTGCTTCCCGAGGGGAGAAAAATCCTTCATTGACGTCACACGGTGAGGCAGTTGCTGCTGTCGCCTGGCGTCTCTCAGGCAAGCGGAAACGCCAGCCTGGCCAGCCGGACCCCCTTGTTCTGACCCAGGCGCTGCCGCTGGCCGCACGGGTGACGTGAATGTGCGCGGCGGGCCTCCGGGACACCGGGCATGGGGGCAGAATGACGTTGGTGCTCAGCGGGCAAGCCTGACAGTCTGTCTCAAACAGACGGAGCCAGAGTCCTCAGACCACACTCAGACGGTGCTCGGCAGGCCACGTCTGCCGCCGGAGTGTTCGTCTGCACGTGTACGCCTGCACCCACAGACGCACTCGGCCCACATCGACCAGAACCCTCCTGCCGGGAAATGTCACCACCCACTTCTCTGCCGCTGCCGCGCCCCATCCGTCCTCCTCCTGGCGCGTGTGGCTGTGTGGCACGTGCCTGTGTTCTCGCCCTTGCTTCCACCGTTACATCAGTCTTTCGTGCCGGGGGCCCCGGCAGTGGCCAGCCTCCTCTGTGTCCTGGTCAGCAGTGGTCCTGAGAGGGAGGTCATAGATCTGAAGACCTCCGGTTCTAGAAAGCTTCCAGCTTGGGCCTGCCCGGTGGCCTTTAATACATGGGGCTCTTGGAGTCCCAGCGGCCTCCAATGTGGGGGGTTCCTTTTTTATGGTGAGCCTGAGGGTGGGCAGCAGCAAGATGGGACCCTATGCTTGTGTGTAGAAGTGAGCACTACCTGGTGCCTTCATCCCGAGTGAGTTATTGTTACAGAACCTCCCTTCTCGTTTGGAGTATAGTACTTTGTAGTCCCAGAGGAAACGTGTTCCCCTGTATTTCCTGCACCAAAGGCGCTTTAGACCCTCCTCAAGTGCTGTCTGACCTTGTAGCGTTGTGGGCCTATGATGGTTTCGGAGGCTTAGGATGTTGGTTTAGAACACGTGGACAGTACCACTTCCACCAGCCATTGTGTTGAGTGTTGTATACACACAACGTAATTGCAGCCCAACAGACTGGCACATGTGTACACGTGTCTGCACAATGTTTTAGCTTTACCTTTGGAGTTTGGGTGGCTTTTTTTCTTAAATGTTTATTTTTGAGAGAGGGAGAGAGCGTGCACGCATGACTGGGGAAGAGGCAGAGAGAGAGGAAGACAGAATCCAGAGCAGGCTCCACGCTGTCAGCACAGAGCCCCACGCGGGGCCTGAACTCACAGACCGTGAGATCACCACCTGAGCCAAAGTTGGACACTTCACTGACTGAGCCACCCAGGCGCCCCTAGAGTTTTGGTGTTTTTACATTTGTTGTATTTCCGACTTCCCTTGAAAGATGAGAAAGTGGGGCAGAGCTGCCCCTGCATTCCCTCCAGGCTGGGTGACGGCAGCCTGTGTGCCTGACCCTCCATATTCCCTGCTCCCTCTGCCAGCGGGACCCCTGACAGTGCCATCGGTCATCGTACACCCACCCTTCCCCACAGTGCTCCCTGCCTGGCCCGTGCAGGCACTTTGGCTGCACCTAGGATGCACTCACATAGTTGATGAGTGAATTTGTTACTCTTCTGGCCCTCAAAGCAGCCTTCAGCTCACAGAGGAGAAAATGGAGACTAAACTAGCTTACGTATTTTACACAGGATGACGCAGCTCCTAAATGGCCAAGTGGGTACTCAGATCTACTTTGACTCTAAGGCTGGGTAATTTTTCCACTAAATCTGTTGATGGTCCAGACTCTAAGTAGGATAAGATCATGCTTGCTCATTAGGCGATTGGCTGAGAACAGTGGTATCATTAGAAAGAGAGCCAGGTGATACACTGACCTCTGATCTTCAAGACGCGGTGGCATTAACGACTTGTGTGATTTATACATGTCTCCTTATAAAACTGGTGCCTGACATCAGAAGGTATTTCTTTTCCCAGATAAACTGATCATCTGTTTTAGTCTGCTTGGGCCACCATAACAAAATACCATAGACCCGGTGGCCTGAACACAGGTTTATTTCTCACAGTTCCAAAGGCTGGTAGTTTGAGGTCAGGGTCCCGGCGTGGTCTGGTTCTGGTGGGGAGTCTCTTCCCGGTTTGCAGACCTCTCCTGCCCTGTGTGCTTACCTGATCGTTTTGTACATGGGTGGAGAATGGAGCCAGCCGTGGGTGTCTTTTCTTACAAGGACACCAATCCTGTTGTCCCAGGGCCCTACTCTTAGGACTTCATTTAACCTTAATTACCTTCTTGTATAGGTTCTGTCTCTAAATGCAGTCTCACTGAGGATTAGGGCTTCAGCATACGGTGGTGGGGGACACAGACATTGAGTCCATGAGGTTTGCCCTTTTCCGCCATAAAGGGAAAAATTCTCAGTGAAGTTACCTGTCCTGCAACACCGTTCAGGAGTCACCTGCAGGATCAAGAATTGTAAATTGTTGTTTGTGTCCCTCCTTCCTTCCTCTGTCTTTTCTCTGTTATTTTGATTGCATTGCTTGAGACCAAATCCAAAATCATGTCGTGCCCCCGTCTTTGCCTACCAAAGTAAGGACACATCTCCCTCCTCCCTACCCTCACAGGCTGGCCTTGGTTCCGGGGCACAGCATACTAAACATTTTTTTCCCCATGTGTTTGTTTGCAAAGTTGTGAATCTATAGAAAAATTGCAGGGCTAGTATTAACACCGTATGTACCCACTAACGTTAGTTTTCCCTCTCCCCGTGTGTACACACACCCACAGGCAGAAATGCCCTCTCTTGTTGTTGAGCCATTCGAAAGTATCTTACACATATGATAGTTTGACGCTGAGACAGCTCAGTGTTTGTCTCTCAGTAGCAAGGGTATGTTTGTCTCTCAGTAGCAAGGTCCTGTAACTGCCTGTTGTTTTCACATTCAGGAAATTCAGCATGGATACGATGATAATGTTTGACGTGCAGTCCACATTCAGATGTCCCCGCTTCTGTTTTAAATCTGTTCTGTTTCTTAAGCCTTGTTTACTGCTGCTTTCTGAGTTCATGTTTGTGTGTGGCCGGCTGCTCACCTGCTTTTCCCGAGGCACACGCCCGACACCTCTGCTCTCATACCTTTGCACACAGGCTGTACCTTGTTTGGAACCTGTCTCGTTCCATCTTTACCTGGTAAAATGCTGTCCCCTCGGCACATTTTAAGTGGTTCCTTCCTCTTCGGGAAATGTTTCTTGGTGCCGTCTGTGTGCTTGCTCCCTTCCCCGAACTGCGTGAGCTCTTTATACTCGTGCACAATGTTGACTGCATCCTGCTCTGTATTAAATGTGGAATTTATGGACTCCCTCTCCCCGCCCATCTCCTTTTAGGACTGGTAGCTTCTTGAATACAGGGCTCTGTGTAAGCCTTTACTACCCATTTTCTGTTGCTCACTGAGTATTTGTTTTATTGAGTTAAATCTAGAACACTTTTCACATGGTGTTTTGTTTCTAGTATAATTCATTTGTTTGTAGTGTTTTCTGTGTGGGGAAGATGATCTGACAATGCTGGTTTCCTGACATCATCTGAAAGAATGGAAAGAACTAAGGGATGTGGACTTTAACACGTCTGCCGGGATGGGACCTGGATTTACTCACTGGAAATGTGCCAACAACGTCAGCATGTCAGACGTGGCTTTGTCCAGTCAAACGTCTATAAGGGATTGTGTCCCAGTCACCTTGGTGGACCGGTGACACACTCGGGGTGGTGTGTGGCCTGCTGCGTGGGTTGACACAGAGCAGCTGTAAGATCTCTTCTTTTACATCTAGGTTCGAGACGCAGCAATAAACAGCTTAGTGGAAATTTACAGACATGTAGGAGAACGTGTGAGGGCAGATCTCAGTAAGAAAGGATTACCACAGTCCCGGTGAGTTCAGACTTCGTTCCTTTCTTCTGCTCTTCCTCCCCTGTTCTGTTTTCAGTTAACTTCTTGGTTTCACTACTTAATTTGTTGTGGTAATTTTATGCAAAGAATGTACGATTGGAGGATTGGTGGTGGGAGATCTTGTCCAGATCCTATGTCGTGGCCCCTCGCATTCTACTTCTTCAGAAGGAGGACTGTCCCCCAGACACCTAGCCACGGGTCATGCCAACTGTTGGTTTTAGAAGTATATTTAAAACCGAGTAGTAGCCACTCTTGTCCCTATAGTTCTATATCTTGTGTGCACAAAGCACCTAGCATAGTAGGTGTGTAAAATAAGTTTGTTTGAATTAATGAAGCCTTTCCAGAATGAGTCCGGATAGAAATGGAGACGTAGTAATTCTGGAAAGCATCTTTGAAATGGTAGTTTTCTGTCAATCTCAGTACACAGAGGCCACTGCAAGGGGGTCCGTGTCTCATCAGATCCAAGACAACTTGAGACCACAGATGTCTCTGTTGTCAGAATTTAAAAAAAATACTGAACCGCTGGGTATCCATACTCGTAACTGTGATGGAGAAACCTTAAACCTTTTGTGCCTCCCCTTCCTTCAGGGGAGACAGTAAGGCGTGAGTCCTGGGAGGCTGGCCCGGGCTTGCGGAGCAGCTTATCCGAGCCCGTCACCGCGTCCCTGGACACACCAGAGGCCCAGAGACATGAAGTGACTGGGAAAGAGTACACAGAAGCGCCGTCTTCTGACTCCCTTTTGATTTTCTCCGCCCTGTTTCACAAGAGGTTACAGAGTTTGGGGAGTCCCAATTTGGAATGGGACTCAGGAGTCCTCTGTCTTGGTGTCCCCTGATTGGCTGTGACAGAAGTGGCCCCTTCCCCTGAAGTAGGGGTTCCGTGAGCAGTCGAGCGGGGGCTGTGCTGTGTGCTGTCGTGAGTCCTCCCTGACCCCAGGCTTGCTCACCATGGCACCTGAGCTGCGTGCCAGAAAACTAGATGGGGATAAAACTGTTTTCGTGTTTTTATAACTCGTAATCTGTGAGAATAGATTTTTTTTTTTGTTCCTGTGTTTTATGAGCCTCAGCTTTCTGGTCTTTGGTCTGTGGGAGAACACTTAGGAGAAAGACGAACTCAAAGATGAAAGCACTGCACAGTGTCTCAGGGAAAATTGGAGGGCCCGGGCAAGCAGGGAGGGCAGGGCTGGAGGGGGAGGGCTTCCTACTGATGAGGTCAGCATCACCGCGGGGAGACAGGCTGTGAGCACGGACGCCCTTCCCGGCCCTCCAGGGATGGCTTCACCAGGCCGTGTGGCTTGCAGTGGCCCTAGGCCACAAGCGCACCATCTCACCTGGTGGGACTCACGCGCCCCGTCTGAAGGCTGCTCCTAGGTCCGGGAAGTGACGTGGGAACACCGAGAGCTAGAGCCGAGAAGGTGCAGAGCAGGCTCCTGTCCTTGGGGAGGCCTCCTCGCAAGGCTGGCTGTGGGCTGGCAGCTACGATTTGGGCGGCTTCCCACCTCCCAGAGAGTGGGCAAGGGTGGGTCTGTGTGCCCCAGCAGTGGGCGGCCCGCCGAACACCCGCTTTCCTCCTGGGGGTCCGGCATTTTGGTAAGTGCTATATGCAGGGGGTGTCTGCGTCACCAGCCCCGCAGAGACCGGGGGACAGCACGGCGCTCGCGTTGTCACATCTCGCTGCTGGGGCATTAAGCACATCTTCTGTGACTCCACCCCACCGGGAGGGGCTCTAGGAAGCTTGTGCCTAGTTTCCTCCAGACCTCGGCCCGTGTACCTTTTCCCGTTGTGGTTTCTCAGAGTGCCCTTAAGTGTGGTAGTGATAGCTCTGAGCGTGACCTTGTGCCGAGTCCTGAGTCCTTCCAGCCCGTCATTAAACCTGGCTGTGGTCTTGGGGATCCCAACACAGAGGGCACTTTAGGTAAGGTTCTAGGGGCATTTAATGCCAGCCGGAGCCGGGGCTAGAACCTTTTTGTCCAGACTCCCAGTATTGTGTTTTTCCACTACCACCCTCCCTTTTTTTTTTTTTTCCCCCCCAAATATTGAAAAGAAGCTACAGAAGAGCTGGGGCCTCTGAATGAGAGTGAGGGTTTCCGATTTCTCATGTGACCTAAATTGCTGCCTAAAAAGTGTAGACCACACAGAGAGGGCGGTCCTAGGGAAAGGGACCCACACCCTTCAGGGCTGTGGTCATAAAACTCCGGTAGACTCAGCGCCTGGAGGAGCAGGCTGGCAGGGCTCCGAAGGCGTTATTCCGGTGAGGGGAGCCACAGCCCCATGTTTCTTTGTGGTTATTACAAGCCCTTTCCCTAGCACCGTGATGGCCAGAGGCCCCGGCTGCCACCTTTGTTTCGATTTTGCCAGTGATATGTCCAAACGGAACGAAATTCCACTCTTTTAACGAATCCGCCTGTTGTTCAGAAAATCCATTGTCTGCTATATGTGGCTCCCAAGTGGCTGATGGGAATACTTGAACGGTCTAGACTTCTGTTACATCATTTATATGTACCTATTTTGCTGTTATGTGAGCATCGTAGAATTTCAGCCTAGCAAGATGCCACAGGACTAATACTAATAAAGTATTGTGGGATGTGTGCAGTGCTTTCTGAAATTTGGATAGAATCCTGAAATAGAAATGCTGCACTCTTAAGAGTTTGTCCGTCGAGTTAGTGTTGTATTTGAGAAGATTAATTTCAAATCTAAGAAATACACGATGAAACAAATGCCTTAACATCAGCTAAGTGACTTAAAGGATAAGAGCAGTAATGTGCTTTGAGGTGCAGTTTCTTCTTCCATTTTGCAGCTGGGAAGACCGTTGGCCTTTCATCAGCTTCACATTGCGGGGGCTGGACCTTCGCCTTTGGGTCATGTATTCAGTTATTATTTGGGTCTTGTTATCTGCCTGGTGGCTAAAATCATACTGAACCAGGTAACGTGGAGATAGTCAACAACATCTTCTGCACGTTAGAAGGTCTCAGCATAGTTGAGCTGTGACCCTTGGGCTGTATAGTACTGGGCCATTTTACCCTGTCTTACGCATCCTGTCTTCACAGTCCGTGCACACGGTGTGGTCGGGAAGTAGAGACGTGATGAATTTCTGCCTGTCTTTTGTAAGACGCCGTGTCGTGCAGTTTGTGAGGCGCGCGTGGCACGCCTGCAGCTCCCCGTGGCTTACTGTCATAGACGCAGGCTGTGAACCCGCTCTCACATTCACCGCCACCCCGTGGCACGTTCCAGTTAGGATAGATTTAGTTCACGACGTTTATGGTGTTAAGTTTCTTCCGAGACCATCATTTGGGAACCAGACCCCTCAGACAGTAGCTGCTTTAAACCTGAAGGTCATTTAGTTCGTAGATGGAGCCGTAGCACGTCATCTGATGCGTTTCTTAAACTGACCTCGCGCACCGACAGTTTTGAATAGCTCTGTCAGTGTATTTGCTTTGCTACCTCCACTTAAAACATTTTGGGACGTTCACTAGTCGTCACTAACAGTTGTGTTGCTCAGGGGAGAATTGAAACTTACTTATTTTCGAGTTGCTTGTGTAAGCTTTAGCGGTGTAGAGAGGGCCCCAGGCAGAAGCCGAGGAGAAGTGTGTCCTGTGACGGTCCTTCACTTTTACATTTTATTTTAAACATGTGAGGCACTTAGAGTTGACTATAGGTTTGTAAGATACACTGAAGAAAGGCAGGCCCTTACCCTGCGGGCGTTTCCCCCCGGGGGCGAACACTGGGTATCGACTGCCCTGTCCCTGTGGTTGTAAATACCGTGCACGCAGTGTCCTGTCTGGTTTCCGTCACTGTAAGAACTGCACTTTGCACGACGGAGGGTGAATGTCCGCTCCTCCTGACCGCGCCCCGCGCCGCTTGGCAGCTCCTTGTCCGCCACCTGTAGCCATCTTGTACTTGTGATTACGACAACGTTCTGTTCGTATTATGACCACGAATGCTCTCAACGGCCCACTGTACTTGGTGAGCTGATCACTTTCCCCTTTTCTCCTGCACAACCTTTTGTTTCCCCCGGGTTAATGATCGTCTTACCTTCATTTGAGTAGTTGTTTCCGTGCTTACCGTGTACTAGTACCGTCTACACACTGCCCTTGAACCTGCCCCAGTCTGGGCTGGCTGCCCTCAGCGTCTCTTCCCTTACCATCCTGCCATCTCGCTCTGTCATCACCCAGGGGCCCACTTCCATCCTCGCCGCCGGTGCCCCTGTTTCTCGGAGACCACGTCTCTCCTGGCTTTCTCCTCACTTGAGTTGTGCAGGTCCTTCGGTAGCTGTCTGAGAAGAGACGTGGAGAAGGAAAACTTTTTTGAGTTTGAGGTGTCTTTGTTCTATTTTGATATTAATAGTGTGCCGGGGTTTAGAACTCCAGGTTGGAAGGCTTTTTCATTCAGAACGTTCAAGCCAGTGCCCCGTTGTGTTCCAGCTTTCAGTGTTTCTGCCGAGGACTCTGAAGTCATTCTGAGTCTTCGTCCTGTGTAGATAGCTTTGCTTCTTTGCACCCAGACTTTGTCTGAAACTGTATGACAGTGGGGCTGTCACGAGACTATACTCATTTTCTGTGCAGTGCGCTTGGAGGGCCTTTCAGGCTGGACCCTCATGTCTTTTGGATCTGGGCAAGGACTTGGACCAGTCCTCTGATTTTCTTACTTTTTCCTCCCATTTCTGTCTTAATAATTTTGCTCTGTCTTCTGGGAGATTTTCTCAAATTTATCTTCCAGCCATTCTATTATTGGGTATTTGGTTTAAACATTTTTCCTTTTTTGTTCTAATCGTATGTTCCCTTTTTACAGCATTCTGTTTTGGTTTTTTAAATAAGAGTCTTCTTGAAATAGTCTTACACCATAATTTTCATATTTTTCTCAATGTACCATTTCCCCTTTAAAGTGAACAGTTCAGTTGGTTGTAGTGTATTCGGAAAGTTATGTAGCCATCGCTACTATTAAGTTTTAGAACATTTGAAAAGAATCCCTGTATCCATTAGCATTCACTCACCGTTCCTTCCTTCCACCCAGAGTGGCAACCACTAGTCTCCTTTTATATTTCTATGGATTTGCCTGTTTTGAGATTTGCAAATAAAGTCACACAAAATGTAACTTTTCCCTGAATGCCTTCTTCCACTTACCACAGTCTGTTCAGAGCCATTCCCTTGTATCGCTGAGTACAGTTTCACCGCACGTTCATATCACGCTTTGTTGATCCATTCCTCTGTTGGTGGGCACTTCTTTCCACCTTTTGGCTATTGTGGATAATGCTGCTGTGACAATGGCTGTACAGATATCTCTTACATTCCCTGCATTCAGTTCTTATGGTTAGATTTCAGAAGTGGACTTGCTGCGTCGTATCCTGCTATGTTTAATTTTTTGAGAAACTGCCATACTGTTTTCCAGAGCCGTGGTACCATCTTGCATTCCCGCCAGCAGTGCCGAAGGTTGTTGTTTTGTGTTTTTGTATTTTATTTTTTGATAATGGCCATCCTACTGGGTATCTCATTGTGGTTTTTAGAAATTTTGTTTACCTTTGTTGAAAATCACTTGACCATTAATGTAAGGGGTTTCTTTTTGTAATCTCATTGATCTATATGTCTGTCCTCCTGGGACCTCACTGTACCAGCTTTGTAGTAAATTTTTAAATTCAAGTTTGTTCCTTTCAAGATTGTTTTGGTTATTTTGGGTGCCTTGCAAGTCCACATGGATTTTAGGATGTACTTGTCAACTTGTGGAAAAAGGGCAGCTGGGAATTTGGTAGAAACTGAATTCACACTGAGTTTGGGGAGTATTGCCATCCTAAAAACACGAAGTCTTCAGTTCATGAACCACAGGATCTCTTTTCACTTTTTAAAGTCTTTATTGACTTTCAACAATTGCTTAGTAGTTTCCAGCAGACAAGTCTTGCACTTCTTTTGCTAAATTTATTCCTATGTATTTTATTCTTTTAATGCTATTAAGAGCAGATTTTTTCCCTTAATTTCAGTTGCAGATGGTTCATTGCTAATGTATAGAAATATAATTGATTTTTAAAATATTGATCTTGAATTTGGCAACCTTGCTGAAATCCCTAGATGGTTTTGCTATGAACTCCTTCGGTATACAGAATATGTCATCTGCCGGTAGAGAGGTATTTCACTGTTTCCTTTCCAGTGTGGATGTCTTTTTTTCTTCTTTTTTGCCTAAAAGCCCTGACTGGAACTTCTAGTATAATGTTGAATAGAAGTGGTGAGCGGGAATAGCACTGTCCTGTTCCTGATCTCAGGAGGAAAGCTTTCAGTCTTCCAACACTGTTAGCTGTGGGGTTTTTTGTATATGACTTTATGAGGTTGCAGGCCTTCTATTCCTTGTTTAAAGTGGTTTTTTTAATCATGAAAGGATGTTGGATTTTTTGTTAAGTACTTTTTCTGCATCTGTTGAGATGATGATAGGACTTTTTTTTATTCTATTAATATATTAATTGATTTTCAGACATTAAACCAACCTTGTGTTCCTGGGATAAATTCCACTTTGTCATGGCATATAACTCTTTATATGCTGCTGGATACATACGGAATATTGGTCTGACTTTTTCTTTTATTGTGATGTCTTTTCTTGGTTTTGGTGATATTAACTATCCTAGCCTCATAGAAAAAATTGGGAAGTGTTCCCTCCCCCTTTCTCTAGTTTTAAAGTATGTATTTTTTTAACTAATGACTTTATTTTTTGGAGCATTTTTAGAGGTATGGAAAAACTGGCTGGAAAGTACAGAATTCTCTTCTTTCTTCTCTGTTTTCCCTCTCCCAGTTACCTCCATTCTCATCTGTTTCACAGGATTTTGTGAATGGTTGGTGCTAATCCTTCTTTAAACATGTTAGAATTTACCAATTGTGAAGCCATGTGGACCTGAGTTTGCTTTAGGAATGTGGGGTTTTGTTTTGTTCTGAAGTTTTATTTCTTGAAGTAATCTCTACAACCAGCATAGGGCTTGAGCTCACAACCCAGAGATCAGGAGTGGCCTGCCCTTCCACCTGAGCCAGCCTGGCACCGCTAGGGATATTACTAATCCAGACTCTTTACTTGGTTATACGCCTCTTCATATTTTGTCTCTTTTTGAGTCCCTTTTGGTAGTTTGTGACAGCCTAGGAATTTGTCCACTTTAGGTCAGTTCGTAGTTTTTTTTTTTTTTTTTTTTAATATTCTTTTTATTTTTGTAAGGATAGTAGTACTGTGCCTTTATCTTTTAAATTTAGTAATCTGTGTCTTTTTTTTCCTTCTTTTTTTCTGGTCAGATTAAAGATTTGTCAAATTTGTTGTGTTTTTTTTTTTTTTTTTCCAAAGAACTAACTTTTGGCTTATTGATTTTTTATTGATTTTCTGCTTTAATCTTTATTATTTCCTTCCTTTTGCCTGGTTTGATTTCCCCGTTTTTAAGGCAGAAAGTTAGGTTATTGATTTAATATCTTCTTTAAAAATTTTTTTTTAATGTTTGTTTATTTTTGAGAGAGAGACACACGGAGTGTGAACAAGGGAGGGGCAGAGAGAGAAGGAGACACAGAACCTGAAGCAGGCTCCAGGCTCTGAGCCGTCAGCACAGAGCCTGATGTGGGGCTCGAACTTAGGAACCATGAGATCATGACCTGAGCCAAAGTCAGACACTTAAGCGACTGAGCCACCCAGGCACCCCTTAAAGCTTCTGTTTTAATGTAGACAATTTTACCTGTAAATTTCTTTGTAAATGCTACTAAAGCCACATCCCATGTTGTGCATATTGTGTTCATTTTTATTCATCTCAGAGTATTTTTTAAATTTGCCATTTGTTTTTAATCTTTGACCTCTTTGTTATTAAGTGTTTTATTAAATTTTATGTTATTTGTGGTTTTCTCATTTTTATTTGTCATTGATTTCTAATTTTATTCTACTATGGTTATAGATAATAATTTCTATGTTCTAGGATTTCAGTTCTTTGAAATTTGTTTTAGGCTTATTTTATGTTCTGGCGTGTGCTCTGCCCTGGAGAATGTTCCATGTGCACTTGAGAAGTATCGTATTCTGTTGTTAATTATTGAAATGTGTGATACTGAAGTCTCCAATTAATCCTGCTGAAGTATTTATTCCTCTGTTCAGTTCCTTCACTTTTTGCTTCATGTATTTTGGGGCTCCGTTCTTAGGTACATATAATTACTATATCTTCCTGATACGTTGACCCTTTTGTCATTGTAAAATGTCCTCCTTTGTCACTGGTAGCAATTTTCGTCTTTAAAGTCTATGCTGTCTGATAATAGTATAGCCACTCCAGACCTCTTTGATGAGCACTGTTTGCATGGAATATGTTTTTCTGTCCTTTTACTTTCTATCTCTTTGTCTTTGTATCTCAACTGAATCTCTTGTAGGTAGCATATAGTTGAGTGTTATTAGCTAACACTAATAACACTGAGTGTTATTAATAGCTAATCTTATTAGCCTTTTCCGTGGAGTGTTGAATTCATTTATATTTAATGTAGTATCAATGAGAAAGATTTATTTCTGCTATTTTGCTATTTGTGTTCTATGTATTGACTTTGTGTCTTCCTCTATTACTGCCTTATTTTATGTGAAATATATGTTTTTTGTGTATCATTTTAAGTTTCTTCTTGTTTCTTTCACTGTTCTTTTTTGAAATTATTTTCTCAGTGTTTTCTCTGGGGATTTCAATTGACATCTCAGTTTGTAGAAGCTTAGTTAGAATTATTCCCTTAATTAATTTCAGTATTAAAAGCTTTACTTTTCCATAGTTCTGTTTTCTCCCCTCCTTTGTTCTGTTGTGTTTATTTATATGTCTTTATATATTACAGCTCACCAACACACACCGTTTTATAATTATGGCTTTATGTAGTTTCCCTTTAAGCCATGTAGGAGAAGAGAAGAGTTAAAAACAAAAAAATATATTTATGCTGTATGTTGTATTTACCTCGGTTTTATGTTTACCTTGGTAGTTACTTTTACTGGTGTTTTTTATATCTTCATGTGGATTTGGGCTAACGTATGGGCTCCTTTCATTTCAGTCTGAAGGATTTCTCTGTTCTTTTGTTTATCTAGGAATGTCTTAAATTCTTCATTTTCCCCACCCAGAGCCTGCAGTTCATTCATGTAAAGACTGAAATATCTTTGGTCCAGAGAGGATTCTCTGCTTCATTTTTGAAGGAAAATTTTGTTGGATATAGGATTCTTGGTTAAGAGTTTCAGAATTTTTTTCACATGTATGTATTTATTTTCAAATTACTGAAATATGCTTAGTTGAGATTTTAAATTTTAAGACTTTGAATATGTCATTCCACTGCCACTTGGTCTCCACTGTTTTCTTTTCTTTTCGTTTTTTTTTTTTTTTAATGAGAAATTAATTATTTATTTTATAGAGGATTCTTTGTACACAATGAGTGGCTTCCCTATTGTTGCTTTCAAGGTTTTGTCTTTTCTTCCAGCAGCTTGTTTCTCGTGTGTCTAGGGTAGGATCGCTTTAAGTTTATCCTATTTGGAGTTTGTTGAACTGCTTGAATATGTAGATTAAACTTTTATATAAAATGTGAGAAGTCTTGGCCATTATTTCTCCATATATTCTGTCCTTTTTTCTTTCTCCTCTCTTTCTGGTATTTCATTATATGTATGTTGGTACATTGGTATTATAAGAACATGAACTCTTAGAGGCTCTGTTTTTTTGTTGGTTTTTGCTCTTTTTCTTTTGTTTCTCAGACAGAATATTGTCAACTGATTGCTCTTCAAGGTTGCCGCTTTTTTCTTCTCTCAACTCAAATTTGTTGTTGAGCCCTCTTGTGAACTTTTTAAAGATTTTTAAAAGTAATCTCTATACCCAATGTGAGGCTGCTCAAACACAGCCCCGAGATCAAGATTTGGATGCTCTAGCAACCGAACCAGCCAGGCACCCCATCTAGTGAATTTTTTATTTCAGTTTTGTACTTTTCATTTCTAGGATCTCTATAGGATTCTTATGTTTTCTGTCTCTTCAGTGGTACTCTCTCTTTGGTGAGACATTCTTACATTTACCTTTAGTTCTTTAGAAATAATTTCCTTTAGTTATTTTCAACATACTTATAATAGTTGATCTCAAGCATTCATCTAATAAGTTCAGTCTCTGGGCTTCCTTTAAGGAGTTTCTGTTGACTAATTTTTTTTTCCCTCTCCATGGGCCATATTTTCTTGTTTCTTTACATGTATAAATTGTTTTGTTAAAACAGGTCATTTAAAATAATGTGGCAGCTCTGGAAATCACATTCTGTTTTTCTCTGCAGATTTGGTGGTGGTGTTCGTTGCTCCCTGCTTGTTTGGCAATTTTCTGAACTAATTCCATAAAGGCTGTATTCTTTTTTTCTTTTTATGTGTACGGCTCCTGGAGTCTCTACTTGGTTAGCGTGGTGTTCAGCTCAAGATTCGGCGGAGATTTCCTTGGAAGCCTTCAACCAGTCAGTCTGGCAGCCTTTGCCGAGCGCTGTGTATGCTGGGAATGTTTTCAGTGTTCTGGTGGGCCCTTTATCCAGCTCTACCTTCCCCTTTTCTGCCTGCCGTGCAGGTCAGGGTCAGCCAGAGATGAGACATTAGTGTGTTCTCAGGTGCTTTCTCACACTTTCCTACAGCCTTGCACATACGTGTAGCCTTCCAGATTCCCAGGAATATGTTGGGTTTTTTTTCGGAGTCCCCTGTGAACATCACCTTCTCCGTTTTTCTTTGTAAGATTTTGGTCAGTGTCTTTGCCTCAGCTGTCATCATGTCAGGCAGCTGCCGTGGTAAGTGGTTGTTGCTGAGTCTTGATCACGGCTTCAGGGGAAAGAGCCTCTCCTACTGAATGTGCTGTGAATCCGGCGAAATAAAGCCCTGCGAATGGGGACTCTAGGATACACCAGACAGGCTAGATCATTACAGTTCTCTTGGAATGGGGATATTTATGGTGCCCCAGACTTGTGCAGCCCTGCCCAGGGGCTTCGAGGCTGCTGGTTTTCAAACTGTTAGGATTGTGAGGCTGTTGATTTTTCAGCTGGTGAGTTGGAGATGGAAATAAGACACAGCAAAACGGTGAAAAGCTTGCTGTCCTTACCAAGATTGAGCAGTTTTTCTTGACGAGTGCTCCGTGGACTGTAGCAAACCTTTGTTTAATGTCCAGAGCTTTGAAAAACTTGCTTTTGACATATTTTGCGAATGTTTTCTTTGCTTCTTTCGAGGAGCAGATTTTCTGTCATTTTGAAGGTCTCCTTCCCTGTTTGGTGTTTATAATTACGCTATTTCCTTTATCTCTTCGGAAGTATTAATGATGTATTTTAAAAACTTCTCATTACTCTTCTTTCCTCTGTATTGGGATTCTGGGGTTTGCGTTTGTTCATCTTGGCACTCCCTTTTTCACTTTAGAAGCTTTGCTCATGTGTCTTTGAATTGGTTTGTCTGCTCATATTTAAGAGCAGTGGACTAAAAAGTCACTTAGAAGTCCTGAGTGTGTGTGTGGGTGGAGTTTGTTAACTGTGAGCTTCCTAGTGCTTTTAGGAGATTATTGTAAATTTGTATTACAAGATATTCTAGGAAGGAATAACTAGATCTTAACAGTAAAAAAAAAAAAACATGCCACTTGGGATTGAGGAGTTGAATATACATTTTGAATTCAGAAAAACCAGGGAAAAATGGTCCTAGTTATTTGTCAGAGTAGTAAAGAAATTTCACTTAAATTTGAGATCCAGAGATTTAACATACAAAAACGGAAAACAGTTGGTGGCTTCAGAGGGTAATCATGAGTTACATACGCAGAGTCTAACACTCCCCCCTTTGGCTTGGGCCAACGCACGGGTGCCCGGGAGGCATTTTGTATCGCTCGGTTCGGAGCTGGCCGCCGAGAGCCGTTCGTGAGGGAGGCCGTGTCGGTGTTCGCCTGTGCTTCAGCCAGGTTACCGTGTCCCGCGGTGGTCGCCTCCTTCGGAGCCGCCGTGTAGGCCGCGCTGGACCGAGAGTGAGGCGCAGCCAGTGAGACGGGTGCAGGTGGAGGGGCCGGCTGGCCTTCCTGCGGGATTTCCGACTGCAAGTGCAGGCACCGCAGCCAGCAGCCTTTGGGGCGTTTCTCCTACCTGGGTGGGCCACCGGCCGGCCGGGGGTGGTGCGGCCCCAGCGACCACGGACGGAGCGGCCCCGGCCTCGCTCACAGCTGCCGCGGCTGCGGGGGCTGCTGCCCCGGGGACGGGCCAAGTTCTTGCCCCTCGCGGTAATTTGAGGAAGGGCCAGGCCAGAGGCCCCCCTTGTCCCTCCCTTGCATGCCCACGTCAGAGGGTGTAGCTATGACACAATAAAGTGGTAAGTTGGTCAGGGCACGCCCTGGCAACCTGTGTAGTGATGTTATTTGTGCGCTTTTTTATGCCACTGGAGATCTTCGGTGCTTATAAAAGGGAAGGCGATGGAAACATCATAGGAAATTGATTGTAAGGCATTTTTCCAGATCTTTGGTAACCTCTGGATTTGAAAGTGAGTTTTACTCCTATCTGGTCCTCAGGTGACAAATAGGCCCTTTTGTGATTCAGTGCCAACGCCGATCAATTGGTAGTGGCTGCCTGGAGCAGTTGTGAGAAGGATGTTGAGGCTACATCTGGAATTAGATGGAAAGGTGGGCCAAGAAGATGGATATCTGCCACGGCATGGGAAGGGGCAGGGGCCGTATGTCAGGCTCCTTCGTCCCCTTCATTTTACCTCCCTTTGCTTGTGTACTTTTGGCTCCCCTGTCACTTGGACTGTGACATCCTGAGTAGGAAGGAATGAAGTAGAAGCCGTAGAAGTCAGAAACTTCACACAACTCAGCGCCTGGCCAGCTGGACTCGGCGAACGCACGCGAGGGAAGGGAGGCCAGGATGTACGCGGTGTCTGTAGTGAGGGCAGAGCGGTCTCCCCGCGGTGACGGGACCCTCCTGCGCGTCGTCGCGCGTGCTTGGACACGGTTCCCATCGCTGTCCCGAAGGAGAGTCCATTCTGGTTGCGAAGAAAAGACAAACGTGTTTGAAGTGGGTAGAGCTTGTGTGACAGGATAGTTTGTAAGCAAGAGCTAAACTTCCTCGTCTGGGCCCTGAAATGGGCGGTGCGGGTTTGAAGGCAAAAAATACGTTGCTTTTTTCGAATCTCCGCCTTTACTCTTATTCTGACGTATCTGTGTTCTGCTTGGGAAAGCCTAGTATTTTCTTGACTTTTTCTACCAGGCAAGATTAGCACCCATCTACCCCACCCTGTTTTCCTCTCATTATTGGTGTCACTAGGATGGAATATTTTGACTGGTTAAGGAATTTTGTTTCGATTTAAACGTCAAGGTGAAAATGATCCATGAATAGAAAGTGTCATGTAGATTTTTTTTCAGTTAAAGATTATTTAGTCACAGTGTTTGTTTCTAGAGCAATTACGTAAGCGTTTCTGAAGTAAGCATAAGTCACAGAAAAGCCCTTATATTGTAATGTCAGTGCATTTGAAGAACAGTCTGTGCTTACACATAGGAGAAATCTGTGCTTTTCATAATGTATACGTTTAGTGTAGGGTGTGAGTTTCATACAGTGTCTGAGGTCATGGGCTCTGGATTCTCACCCTCAGGGCTGGCATCTCCACCCTGACTGTCTTACCCTGAGTAAATTCTCAGTCTTGATTTCTTCATCGCTGAAATGGGGATGGTAATCTCATACATGGCTGTTGTAAGGATTAAACAAGATTTTTCAGAGAGAGCCCTGAGTCAGTGCTTGCTGGTCTGTGAGTGCTCAATTACTGTTGGGTGTTATTAATGTTATTAATGTAGTTACTGTTTTTGTTATTAAGTGGGTTTATATCATTGGTCTTTTTTTGGGGGGGGGAGTGTGATTGAATTTTACATTAGTGTCTTAATATAATTGACTATAAACGGTGATTATTAATAGTTTTTATATATGCATGTGCTTTTTGTCATACAGGTTGAATGTAATTTTTACAAAATTTGATGAAGTCCAGAAATCTGGAAACATGATCCAATCAGCAAACGGTGAGTGGAAAAAGGAATTGTTCTATTTTTGCCTTTTCCGTTTTAGGTCAGTAATGCTCGTGCTATTTCTGACCAGCTGACTTTGATATCTTGAGGACAGTTTCTAGGTCTGAAGACTTAACCTCCATTTACCCGCTTTCCCAGGCCAGAAGGTGTGAGGCTGTCACTGGCTTGCTTTTGTAGCTCGCCCGGGACTCGTGAGCTAATGCTGCCGGCCTCCTGTCGCCGGCGCGGCAGGCAGGCGGCCTCCTCTCCCTGTGCCTTCAGGGTAGCCTCCCAACCCCCGTCCTCGCGGTGACTCTCTCCCGGCTCCTCCGGGCCGTTTTCCACACAGCCCTCAGAGGAATCCTTCTGTTTTTATTACTTTTTAATTTTTAGAATTTAAGTAGGCTCCACGGCCAGCATAGGGCTCGAACTCACGACCCCGGGACTGAGTCGCACGCTCTGCCAACCGAGCCAGCCAGGTGCTGCCCGAGGAATCCTTTCCGAATGTGACTCCTGATGTTAATCCCCTGTTCAGAGTCCTCCAGAGGTTTCCCACCACACCGAGACGGTGGTTCAGTGGCTCCCCGTGGCCCACCAGGCCCTGACGCGATCTGACGCCGACCACCATTCTGATGTCATCTGACGTTCTTCTCCGAGGTTCTCTTGGCTCCACTTCCACTGGCCTCCTTGCTGATTTTGAACATGCCAGGCGTCTCCTGCTTCAGGGCCTCTGTGCTTACAGTTCTTTCCGCTTGAAACGTTCGTCCCCTGGGTGTCTTTCTGGTCCTCTTTCTCATTCCATCCAGAGCTCGGCTACAGACACCCCCATTTCCGGGGTCGGCCAATGTAGCATATCCAGTGTTCTAAGGGTGCTCTGTGCCTTCATCCTGTTTAATGGTCCTTCTTCCTGCACGTCACTGCAAAATGTGCGTTCACGAGGGCAAGGACCGGATTATTCCTTTCTTACCTTTCGGGCCTCAAAAGGTCCCTGGCATGTGGTATATAGGTGTGTGGTAAATATTGTGGAATAAATAAAATAACTGAGACTTGAATTGTGACCTACTATTTCTGGTACCTGTATTCCTTTTACTATACTTTGTGAGGATGTTTGAGGACAAGTTGGATATTTCTTGCGATTCCAGAAGGGGAAGAAAAGACAAGTGGATTACTGAATGAGTGAAGTCCTCATAGTGATCAACATGAACTTTTTCTGACTCTTGGATAGCTCCTTGCATCATGGTGATTTCAGAACTGCTGGGGATCTTAGATCACAGCATAGCTTTCACATTTTGAGTATCTTGAGGCTGTAAACAAGAGTTGTCCCTTCGGGAAAGTTCCTCCTTGTACGTAAGGGCGGGGCAGGAGCAACAACATACGGGTCTTTTAACTCCTGCTCAGCTATGTATCTACTGTTATCAGTAGGGACTTTGTCGTTGGAGAGTAGGTTTCTTACAGAATGCTTAAAGACCTCTAAACGTACTTTCATTAACACCCCCTTACTTCTCTTTCATGTTTGTAAAAAACAACAATATTAAGAGGGGGAAAATATTTACTATAATTATGCTATCACCAACAAGTCAGTTTTCACTTTTTTCATATTCACTTACAGTTCATTTTCTGTAACTATATAATGTGTATATAATTTTATTACGGCATAATTTCTGTACATTGTCCCCTATGTTTTTTTTAAATGATTTTATTTATTTATTTATTTATTTTGAGAGAGAGAGAGAGAGAGAGAGAGAGGGAGGGACAGAGAGAGGGAATCCCAAGCAGGCTCAATGCTGTCAATGCCAAGCTCAATGCGTGGCTTGATCCCATGAACCGTGAGATCAGGACCTGAGCTGAAATCAAGAATTGGATGCTTAACTGACTGAGGCATCCAGGTCCCCTAAAGATTTTATTTTTGAGTAATCTCTACAGTCAACATGGGTCTTGAACTTAAAACCCCGAGATCAAAAGTCGCATGCTCTCCTGACTGAGCCACCCAGATGTCCCACCCCCTACTTCTGTATATACTTGTGTGTGTGGTTCACAATGTGTCTCTGGCAGAGCTGGGACCAGGATAGTGGCCATGGAGGCCCTCTCCAGTGGCGCTGCTGGCGTGGCCGGGCAGGGCAGCGGTTGCAAGACATGGGCTTTTAATTGTGTGTGTGTGTGTGTGTGTGTGTGTGCGCGCGCGCGCGTGCGCAGGCGCGGTTTCCTAGTGTAAAACTTGTTGGTACCAAGGTAGAAAGTACCAGGTAAAGAGGTAGGCAAGGTGGCTGAAAAGTGAGTGTGTGCTTTATGGCCTGTGTTATAAACTATAGCTATGAAACAGAATCTCATTATGCTGCTGGCGCGAAGGAGAAGGGCCACCCCCGTGCTGGAGGCTTGTCTAGGGGAGTGTGTGTGCGCTCTGAGATTTAGTGAACAAGACTCACAGGTTTTAATTGTCAAGAGTGCTAAAATCCTGCGATATCGGGTGCATCATAGCAACATTTTATTCTCAACGTCCACATGTAAGTATTGCTCCTGCATGTCCCTAGATGTATGCATATGTGGTAAAGCACTAAGACTGAGAAGGAAAAGAGTACTTTTAGGCATTTGTGTTAAACATAGTAGATGATAAGGAATTTTAATTCAAAACTTCCTGAAGGCCTTAAAATACCGGTTTTCTGTTGTCTATATGTCGTGTTATTTTTTAATTGTTAGAGCCAAGGCAGAATACTCTAAGGCGTATATATAAAGATTTTAGAATTCTTAACCCAAATAACTTTGGTCTCCTTACTGTAACTTTGAGAGACTGGTAAGCTGCTCAGTAGCTGTCACAGGCAAACCACTCAATTTCCTTCTTTCCTCGAGTCATTGAACATCTTGATAGCATAGAGAAACCATAGTCAGAACATAATAGAACCCGTCCTCCCTTCTAATGTTTGGTTTTTGGCCCGCCGACTCCCTGTGGAACCAGTTTCTTAGCTGCTCTGGACCTCAGACCACTGACTGCTCTGCTTACTGCTTTCTCCAGTTTGCTCCTTGCGTAGGTAGACTGTGACCCTTCTGAACTCTCCTGTTGGTTCTTGGAATTTGTGTGGATTCCTTGGCATTTTTTGCATAAATAAAACCGTCTGCCAGTAGGAATAGTTTTAGCTCTTTGAGATCTGTATACTTCTTATTTATTTTTCTTGCCTTATTGCATTGGCTAGAATTTCCTCCACTACATTAAGTCCAAGTGGTGACAGTAGACACCCTTATGTTGTTCCCAGTCTTAGGTCTTTCACAACTAAGCATGATGTTAATTGTGGGTTTTTTGTAGATGTTCTTTAGCAAGATGAGGCAGTTCTCATCTATTACTGTTTAAGTTTTTATCACAAGCGGGTGTTGGATTCTTTTCAGAGGAGAAATCATCAGCTTACTTTAAATATTGAGATATAATAGGGGCGCCTGCGTGGCTCAGTCAGTAAAGCATCCAACTTTGGCTCAGGTCATGCTCTCACACTCGTGGATTTGAGCCCCACGGCAGGCTCTGTGCTGACAGCTCAGAGCCTGGAGCCTGCTTCGGATTCTGTGTCTCCCTCTCTCTCTGCTCTGCCCCTCCACGGCTCATGCTCTGTCTCTTTCTTTAAAATAAGTAAACATTTTTTTAAAAAGTAATAAATACTGAGATATAATCTATACACAATAATTTACTTTTTAAAGTGTATATTTCTGTGTTGTGTTGTATATTTACAAAGCTGTGCAGTTATCTAATTCCGTAATATTTTTATCACCCCCAAGAAGACCCCGTGATCATTAGCACTCCCTGTTTTCTTCTCCCAGTCCCTGATAACCTACTCTCTGTCTCTAGGGATTTGCTTATTCAGGACATTTATATAAATGCAGTCATAAAACACATGCCTTTTTGTGTATAGCTTCTTTTACTTAGCATAATGTTTTCCGGGTTCATCCATGGGGTAGCATGTATCTGTATTTCATTCCTTTTTATGGCTGAATCATATTTCACTGTTGAATACAACCTTATGTCTATTCATTTATCAGTTGAGGGACATTTGGGTTGTTTCCACTTTTGGACTCTTGTGAAGAATGCTACTGTGAATATTTGTCTGAACGTTTTTATGTGAAGATGTTTTCAGTTCCCTTGCTGTGGAATTGCTGGGTCATGTGGTAACTCTGTGTTTTAACTTTTTGCCTAACTGGCACATAATTGTCTAAGTGTGCACCATTTTCATTCCCACCCAGCAATGTGTGGGAGTTGTAATTTATTCACATTTAAGTCCACACTTGTTATTGTCTGTCTCTTTGATTATTGTCTCCCTAGTGGGTATGAAGTGTTGTCATTGTGGTTTTGATTTGCATTTCCCTAATGACTGACAGTGCTGAGCATTTTTTCATGTGCTTATTGGCCATTTGTAGATCTTCTTTGGAAAAATCTCTGTTGAAGTCCTTTGCCCCCTTTTTTTTTTTTCTTAAGTATTGTTTGCGTTTTTATTTTCTCTCATTGAAAGTGTTTGTTCAATACAGTGTTACATTAGTTTCGGATCCACAGCATAGTGATTCGACAACTCTGTATGTTACCCTGTGCTCACCCAGGTGTGGCCACCATCTGTCCTCAGACGATGCTTTTACAGGGCCACTAACTGTATTCCTTATGCTGTACCTTTCATCCCTGACGCTTACTCGTTCCATAACTGGAAATCTGTACTTTCCATTCCCCTTCACCCATTTTGGCTACTTTTCTACCCCTCTCCCCTTGGCAACCATCAGTTTGTTCTCTGTATTTATGGCTTTGTTCCTGCTTTTTGTTTCCTTATTTGTTCGTTCATTTGTGTTTTAGATTCCACATATCAGTAAAATACGGTATTTGTCTTTTTCTGTCTGGCTTGTTTCACGTAGCATAATACCATTTTGGTGCATCCATGTTGTTACCGATGGCAAGATCTCATGCCTTTTTATGGCTGAGTATTATTCCATCGTGTGTGTGCTTGTGTGCGAGTACACATACATTCTCGCATGTGCACACACACCTTGTCTTTATCCATTCATCTCTTAATGGACATTTGGATTGCTTTCATGTCTTGGCTATTGTAAATAATGCTGAGGTAAACATATGGGTGCATATATCTTTTTGAATTAGTGTTTTTGTTTTCTCTCGGTAAATACTCGAGGATCATATGGTATTTCTGGTTTTTTTGAGCAATGTCCATATTGTTTTCCACAGTGGCTGCACAAATTTACATTCCCATCAACAGTGTACAAGGGTACTTTTTTCTCTGCAACATTTGCCAACACTTACTATTTCTTGTCTTTTTGATTCTGTATCACAGGTGTAAGGTGATATCATAATTGTTTTGATTTGCATTTCCCTGATGATTAGTGACGTTGAGCATCTTTTCATATATCTGTTGGGCATCTGTATGTCTTTGGGAAAATGGCTGTTCACGTTCTCTGCCCGTATTTTTTATTGGAGTGACAATTTTTTTGGTGTTTAGTTGTATAAATTCATTATATATGTTGAATATTAACTGTATTGGATATAGCATTTGCAAATATCTTCTCCTATTCAGTAGATTGCCGTTTCATTTTGTCAGTGGTTTCCTTAATTGTGCAAAAGTTTTTTATTTTGATGTAGTCCTAATGGTTTATTTTTGCATTTGTTTCTCTTGCTTAAGGAGACAACCAATAAAAATGTTGCTAAGGTTGATGTCCAAGAAATTACTGCCTTTTTTTTTTTTTTTTTTTTTTTTTTTACGAGTTTTAGGGTTTCAGGTCTTAACCTTTAGGTCCTTAATCCATTTTTAGTTTATTTTTATGTATGGTGTAAGAACATGGTCCAGTTTTATTTTTTGCATGTAGCTGCCAAGTTTTCCCAACATTATTTATTGAAAAGACAGTCTTTTCTCCATTGTATATTCTTGCTTCCTTTGTCAGAGAATAATTGACTACATAAACATGGGTTTATTTCTAGGCCCTCTATTCTGTTCCATTGATCTGTATGTCAGTTTTTGTGCCAGTACCATGCTGTTTTGATTATCATAGCTTTGTAGTATGTCTTGAAATCTGGAATTGCGATATCTCCAGCTTTGTTCTTCTTTCTCAAGTTTGCTTTGGCATTTAGGGTCTTTTGTTGTTCCATACAAATTTTAAGATAATTCTAATTTTGTGAAAAATGCTACTGGTATTTTGGTAGGGGTTGCATTGAATCTGTAGATGCTTTGGATAGAATGGACATTTTAACAATATTAATTCCTCCAATCCATGAGCATGGTATATCTTTTCATTTGTGTTCAGTCCCTTCCTTCACTTCCTTCCTTCCTTCCTTCCTTCCTTCCTTCCTTCCTTCCTTCCTTCCTTCCTTCCTTTCTTTCTTCCTTCCTTCCTTCCTTTCTCTTCCTTCCTTCCTTCCTTCCTTTCTTTCTTTCTTTCTTTCTTTCTTTCTTTCTTTCTTTCTTTCGCGAGGTTCAAACCATGACCCCAAGACCAAGTGTCTTACACTCCTCTGACCAAGCCAGCCAGATGCCCCTTTAGTTTCTTTTATCAGTGTTTTATAGTTTTCAGAGTGCAGGTCTCTCACCTCTGTAATTTTATTCCTAGGTATTTTTTTCTTTTCGGTGCAGTTGCAAATGGAATTGTTTTCAAATTTCATTTTCTGTTACTTTGTTGTAGGTGTATGGAAGTGCAACAGATTTCTGTACACTAATTTGTATCCTGCAACTTTACTAAATTCACTTATAAGTTCTCATAGTTTTTTGGGAGAAGTCTTGAGAGTTTTCTATGTATAGTACCATGTCTGTAAACAGTGACAGCATTACTTCTTCCTTACCAATTTGGATGCCTTTTATTTCTTGTTTGATTGCTGTACTTTGCCCATTTTAAATTGGTATTTGTCTTTTTGTTGTTGGGCTATAAGAATTTTTTGTATATTCTGGATATAAGACTCTTACCAGATATATGATTTGCAAATATTTTCCCCCATTCTTTGGGGTTTTTTTTGTTTGTGTGTGTGTGTTTTTGTTTTGTTTTTTTACTTTCTTGGTATTTAAATTTTGATGAAATTTATCATCTTTTTTTGTTACCTGTGTAATGCTCTTTTGAGTAAGAAATAAAAACTCTGAAAAAAAAAAAAGAAATAAAAACTCTGAATTTGAGCTAAGGTGAAAGAAGCTATTAATGTAATAGTAGTACTTGTAGGGAAGAGATGGGTTTCATCTTGGGTTCTCTTTCTTGACATGTTCAAAATTAGGTTGTTCTGAGATGTGTAATTGAGTGTGTTTATGTAAAACCCATGGACTTAATTTTTTTAAGTGCAGAATTGTGACTAAAACAGTAATGGAAAAGCAGCTGAGTAGCAATTGGAAAGGAGTGTCCTATCTGTAATAGAACATTTCATCTTTGTAGGATTCTTTTTCGTTGCTAGGTTACCCGAAGGTCTTTCAGCTTTGAATGGCAAGAGTATGGGAGTTAAAAATATGTTGTTTTATAGATGTTTCTTTTTCTTTTTTTCCATCTCCATATAATTAGCAAACCCCTTGAAGCAAAAATTACAGTTTTGTCTCCCATGGGTTTCAAAAAGCAAATTATTTTCCATGTAAGTTTTTCTCTTAATCATGCAGATGTGCTTATGCTCATGGGAGAATTGTAATTTAAGCATGAAAGAGCCAGTAATTATAGACTAGTCAGTGTCCTTTATCTGCGGCCACTTAATGATCTTTAATTGGATTTGATTGAAGCGAGGCCCATGGACATTAATTTGGTTAAAAATGTGCAAGCTTTTGAGTTTCCTGAGCAAAGCTGACATGTTTATGAGGAAAGAATGAAAATACTATGCTGGTTAAATCCATGACAATTCCATAATAATCTGCAGCTAGAGAAAGAGACAAAATATTGATTGCTAACAAACTGTAAACCAGATAACAGACGATCATAAAATTATCAGCTCTTATACATGCACATATCCAAGGCACCGTTTTGCTGTCACATGCATCCTGCTTTATGTTTTTTTACTAAAAAGAAATGTATAATTTGCAAAATGTTCGGTATCTTTTCTAAGTCGTTGGATATGAGAAATCCCTGTGCAAATCTGAAAGTGAATAGACCAATGTTGAGTTGTTAGGTAAGAGTTGAATTGTTGCCCAGCTTAGCCAGGACAAAGCTTTCATTTAAAGGTGAACTGAGTGTCTTCTTTATTAAGAAGCCAAGCCATTATTATCTTGCGTAGCCTTTAAAAACAGTGATTGTGAATAAGTGGATCAGGTGCTGGTAATGGGTTCCCATCCTCTCGCCTGTTTATTAGATTCCATGTATTATAAGGTTTGGGATTCTGGTTTAGTATCTTAGGAAAAGTGTTTCCATAGTCATAGGTCCAGGGATCACACGTTACAAGACTAGCAAGTATGCTGTGCCGTTAGGTGACAAGACCACCTAAAACAGCCTGGAAGAGACTCCCTGATACCAGTTCACATAGCTTATTCTGCTGCATCTGACAGCTTGCTTCATCCTCTGTGTGGAAGGAAGATTGCTTTTTGACATTATTCTTACTTAAGGTTTATGTTAGGAATGTTCTTCCCTGTTTTTTTCAAGGGGAAAATTCAGATAAATTTTTAATACCAGTTTTAAAGAAAGCTTTCTTACATGAGTAAAGTCAGATGGAGAAGGTTTACCTCCTACGCAGTCCCCCTTTTAAAATAATCACTTATATATAGTCCAGGCTTTTATTTTGGAACAGGGTGGCAGCTGCCATTGGTGGAGATCACACTGAAGCCGTGGGGGTGGGGAGTCGGCTGATGCTTGAGTTGCTGTGAGTAGGTAGAGCTTGCAGAGCGGTGTTTGTGTGTATTGTTCCAAGATCCCTGACGGTCATGACCACCGGGAAAGGTAGGCTATTCGAAGAGATTTTGAAACGCATTCGTAGTTATTACTGCTGCTTGGCTAGGAAGTCAATAACATATTTAAGATAGTTTATAGTTTTCTTGATAACTACAAATTTGTGGGTGAAACTCAGGAACAAGAATTACTGTATTTGCATGTGGGCAGGGAAGAAATTGTGAAACCTACGGATGTATCAGCCTTAACGTTGACCCTCAAGAGCTAGGAGAGAACTTGGAGGGGCAAGGGTAGATGAGTTTCATCAGCCTCTGTGTATTTCATGTGCTTTAAATTTTTTTTCTGCAGCTCTAGTATTCACAGTAAGTGGGTTATGAAAATAAATTATTTTGCAATTACAAGACATTCGTTACTGAGTATAAGCTCTGTCTCAAAAGGAATCTGCTGGCCAGACATTTCTAAGACTTTTCAACAGTGGATGGAGAAGCAGCATAGAACTCACGGTGGTGCACAGATGCCGCCTCTGTCTTGAGAATCATTGTTTCACATTTTTCCTTTCCTGTTAAAGACTGGCATTTTAAGAATGCAGAAAAGAACTGGAACACTACAAAAGAATTGTTTTACTAAAGCCTTACTAACTAGCCTTCAGTCTTTGCACGGAGGTCTTACCCAGGTCTTGGCAGCATTGAAATGATCTTGAGAGAAGTCTGTGTGCACGGGTTTGTGTTTGAAAACGTGTAGTTTATGTGCTACGCGCAGCCTGCGTGCTGGCCAGCCTTCCTGGCGACGGTCTTCCTGGCAGGCTTTTAACGTGTTGCGTCTGGAGGATATTCCCGAACCCTTCCACTGAAACAGGTCTTAACACAGAGTAGAACTGTGCGCGATAACAGGTGTCCATGTGCCTCCCACTGTGCGGAAGCTGGCACGCATCCAGGTCATTCGTCCCGTGTTTATTTTGTAGCGGATGGTCGCGTGTGTACGTCTGTCTGTCTGAAGCTAAATTTGGTTAAGTTTGTTGAAAATGGTCATGTTGGCAGATGCCGCATTTCTGCTTGTTATATCTTAAAGTTGAGAATTTAAAATATACAGGGCTGGTGTTCCTTTTTATTTCGTCCCTCATTATAGTACTCTTATTCGGGTTAAGCCGCTGCGGGAAATCAATACCTGCGCAGGAGAGTTAAATAATTCATGTTCTGAACTGACCTTTTTCTAGATCCCTTCATTTGAGGATTTGAAAGTGTGTCTCTTGCAAGTAGCATTTATGTTAGGACGTTGTATTTTGGGTTATTTTTGTAACAGGGCAAAATAATAACGGGGTGGGATTTGACTCTGTTACCTGAAAGGCCGCGGAGAAAGCCTGTGGATCTGAGTTTAAAATAAGATTGTTCTCTTGTTTGATAATTCCTTTCACGTTGCTTACTTCTTGCTACCTGAAATGCAGCCTTCAGGATTGGTAACTTTGTCCCTAAGGAAGTGCAAATGCTGCAGGAAGGAAGGACTGACTACAAGCTCCTTCTTGGAGCTGTGGCTTGTTTGAATTTTCCGTGGATCCACAAATAATAAAGGGCCCATTAACAGTCTGCAAAACAATACCAGCATTTTACCACCATGTGCAGAGTATGTTAGTGTTTTCAGAGCGCTTCGCTGAAGATTTCTTGGTGGTTTTTATGATCTTCGAGCAGCTCCTTAGCAAGTACGAGGCAGGCTGGCTTTCCGGCTCGGACACCTGAGGGTCAGGGTTCGCTCTAATTGGCTTGGTGGCGGGCGGACAGCAGAGCCCTGGATTTGGCCTTCTTCGACCTCTTCCTCCTGGCAAGAAGCGTCCTGCGTGCTTCCTTCTTGCCGTCAGGACATAGCGTCGGCTTTGTTTTTTTCTTTGATTCTCAAATGGCGCAATTTCCAAGAGTTGTCTTAGGAGATCATTTAAAAATGAAAGTGTTCAAGGAGATGTTAAAGCAGGCAGTTTTAGATGCCTCCGAGATGCGGCGCTCCTCCGAGATGCGGTGCTGCTAGTCGGCTGTTTGCCCGTGAGAGGTGAGGGAGGTAATTCTGGGCGATGAAATTAATACTGTGAACGTGATGAATTTGTGTTTAAAAGCAGTTTGATATGCTGGGGTTGGGGGGACACAGGAGAAGATGGACAAGTGCCTTGAATGCCAAGCCGAGAAACTGCGATTTTCAGTGTAGGCCATTTACTGCTTGCTCAGAGTTAAATTTTAAAAATTGGGTTGTGGGGAGAGAGACTAATACAGGGTGGCCAATTTTAACGCTGCCAAATATAACAACCAGATTTAAGCCAACCCTTTTAATCTTGGGGTATTTCATAAAATCAGGGCAGTCACACCTATAGAGAAATAAATATAATTTAGAATAAAGGATAGTTCTTTAAGTGAGAAAAATTAAGCTCTACGAGGAGTTTACAAGTTTTCCCTTGTAGTTCTCAGTCTGATGCAGACTAGTGTGAATCATCAAAAAGTGTCACCGGTCCTTTAAGTAGCTTTGGGGACTGCTGGCCTGGGTGACTGAACTGTAAGTGCACAAGTGACTTTGGGACGGGAATGAGGAAGCCTGTGGATATCGAAATCCCTCAGACCTAGTGTGACTGCTGCATCCGAGCAGCGTGGTGACCCGGGGCAGGCCCCCTGGTGTCCGCCTCGATTTCCTCACGTGCGAGCTGGGGAGAATGACAGTTCCGGCAGCGGTGGGAGGAGAAGGTGAGATGGGGCCCGTAGACAGCTTGGGGCAGGACCTGGCCCATGAACACTGTCCGCTGTGGCAGCATCTGGTGATCTGATGGCAGATAGCAGTTGGATTTCGGTTTAAAATGATACAGTTGATCTTTTTGCACAGATAGGGAAAACTCTCTGAAGCAGAACAAGATGTGGAATCAGGTGAAGAATCAGGTGTAGAATCATATCTCTAAAGGAAGGTGCCATCCAGCGCCCAGATCTTGGGTTCCACCACCACTAGGACTCTTTGGGAGATGGCCGAGTCTTGGGCCGGAGCAGGGGCCAGGCAGGGTGACCCTGTTGGGTGTTGTAGTGCCGGGAAGTGAGAAAGCGCTCAAAAAGTAAAAGTAGAACGATGATGGGGTTATGGCAGAAGGACCCAGGAGTCAACGGAAAGATTTCCAGTGGCCACAGCTGGAACACTGAGCAACCAAATAATGTAGTACAGGGTAATAATTCACAGCATGAAGTGAGTCCATACTGATAGAAATGAATGATTGAATAACTAGGTAAACGGAGGAGAAGAGAAAAACTTTCTCTGCAGAATCGCTCCGTTTCATCCGTGTAGCCCCACCACCCTAGAGGCGGAAAGCCTACTTCATGCTCAGTGTGTGACGTGCACAGGGACTTCCAGAGAGCACAGCGCGGACAGGGGGAGAAGGGGCACCTGGTGGTGGAGAAATCTGGCCAGCGCCACCTCAGCCAGGTGCTCAGGGTCCACACCGGCAGGCTTGCTGAGAGCATGCACTTGGATACGACAGGATAGGGATGGCATTTTACCTCTGTGGTCTTCTCCCCAAACCCATAAGCTGTGTCTAAAAATGACAGAAACCTCAGGCAAACCCAGATTGAAGGATTCGCTATCAGCTACAGAACCAGCACTCCTCAAAACTGTCAAGGTCATGTAAACCAAGGGAGGTCGAAGAAACTGTGGTAACCCACAGGGGCCCGGGGACACATGATGGCTAACTGTAGTGTGGTATCCTGGGTGGGATCCGGAACAGATAAAGGACATGGGGGGCAGTAAGGAACTCGGTAAACTATGGGCTTGAGTTAATAATGATGTATCAGTATTGATGCGTTAACTATAAATACACTAAAGTTAGGTGTTAATCATAGGGGGATTGAGTGTGGGGTATTGGGACCTCTCTGTACGGTTTTCAGCAACTTTTCTGTAACTCTGACACTGTTCCAAAATAAAAACTTTATTAAAAACAAGAAACCCAGGGGTGCCTGAGTGGCTCAGTCGGTTAAGCATCCAACTCTTAATTTCGGCTCAGGTCACGATCCCAGAGTCATGCGATTGAACCCCACGTTGGGCTCCGTGCTGAGCGTGGAGCCTGGTTAAGATTCTCTCCCTCTGTTCCTGCCCTGTGTTCGTTCTCTCTCTCTCTCTCTCTCTCTCTCTCAAAAAACAAAACAAAAAACCCAGAAACAAGTGAAGGAGTTAGAAGAGAAAGCTTTTTGTTCTTACTCTGTTTTCTTCTGGTGATATTTGAATTATTTAACCATGCTTATGCAGGCATTAATACTGTTCTCTGAAAAAGGTTACATGACTTACTTGGGCAGTGGAATTATTGCTTTTATTATGTTTTTAAGGTTCTGTGTTATATTTAAAACACCTAATGTTATTTATTAAAAAATGAAATCAGAAGCAGACGAGTTAGAGGACTATTTCGGCAACAGGAATCCACCTAAGAGATGAGGAAGACCTGAATTGGGACAGCCTCAGTGGGACCAGAGAGCGAGTGTGGTGAGAGATGGTTAGAAGCAGCCCGGGCCACACTTGGGGATCGGGTAGGTGGTAGGTGTGGAGGACTCGGCGGGAGATGGGGAGGGCAGAGGAGATGCTGGGTAGGACTCTGTGTTTTGGCCTGGCCGACCGGGTGCATGGTGGCGGTAGGACCGGCGAAAGGGGGGACTTGCAGGGTCATGGGTTTTGGGGGTAGGGAGATGATTATGGTTTTGGACATTTTGAACTTAGAATTTTGATTTGTACGTGGGTTTGATTCAGGTGGGCTGGTATCTTGGAGTAGACATGGGGGTTGGTATTCAGAGTAAGGTTAGAATGTAGGTGTTTATTCTCCACTGTCGTTTTCCTTCTCTGCCTTCTTATGCAGAAATAGGATGATTTGCCTCTGTTGCATTCTTGAGAATGAAGTCATTAGAGCAGGGAATGGTTGATTTGCAAGGCGCAAATAGCTCTTGGGCCAATCACATCACATCGTGCTGGGAAACTTCTCCAAATTCGGCTCTGAATTTTTCCAGCTGACTCACTTTTGTACCTTTGCTCATAAAGAAGAATTGGGGCACAATTGGCGCAGTGATACTTAATATGACGTTTTGTAAGAATGCAAAAGGTAGATCCGATATCTGACGTTTATTTCGTATATTGCCCTTTTAGGGCAAGTTCAAGGGCAAAGTAAATACTGCTGTTCAAAGGAGAAAAGAATCTCTGAGACACTAAAGATTTTCTAAGGTGTTGAAATAAATACTAGTTGTTGTTTCGTACATGTTCATTTTCACTTTCATCACCAACATACAGACTTTGTTCACAGCTCTTAGAGGTGCTCACAACTCCCCCTTTCCTGTAGAGAGTAACGAAGTCTGAGTGTGTTCACTTAAAATAAACGTCTGCACTGTACCTTTTGAGTACTTTCGTGAGAAATAAGTAACGGTTTAGATGCCGTACTTTTCTCTAACTTATTACCACACTGAAGTTCGGGGCTGTTACCACAGTTATTATTACTAACAGGGGCCAGGTCCTGGTAGGCGCGTCTGTGTTCGATACTGGAGCCGTGCCAGCCCTTCCAGCTGCCGGCCTTTCTTGGTTGACGGTCCGCAGATACAGTGATCCTCCTGCACTGCACTTCACTCATCACCTCACTTCCATGTCAGTCTGTAGGCACCATTTTTCCTGATGCATATGCTTCTCCAGGAAGGCCTTCGCTGGACTCTTGGAGCGTCTGGGAGTTTACTTCCTGAAGGTTCCCTGTGCTGCCCGGCTGTCAGCTCAGAGAGTCGGGAAGAGGCTCGGCCCTGTTCTCTGACTTGTCAGCATCCCGCTCAGGGGCGGACACAGGGTGAGCGTTTGAAACACATCTCCTGAATCCACAGATAAAAGCTGTATGGGTGACCCTCATTGTGCAGCTGAGAGACAGGCTCAGAGAAGTCCCGTGCCTTGCCTGGACTGAGGGATCTCGCCAGGACTTTTGAGGTCTGGAGAGTGGTGTTGAGTCTCTGTGCGATTCCCCACTCTCCATGCTGCCTCCCAGGCTTACAGTTGTGGGTAGAAGATTGACCTCCAGTTATTGTTTCATTTCCTTAGCAAGGCTGCACACTAATTGATTTATCGCCAGAAATGACAAAACATTTATTCAGCCTGAGTGAGGAGAGCACGGTGGTCAGGAGGCTCTCACTGGTCTATCCCCCCTGGTGTACGAGCACAGAGGCTGCTCCCAGGACCCACCCACACAGGAACGAGGCGGCCTAGTAACCCAGCCACACTCCACGCAACCGCTTAGGTGCAGGGTCCCATCTGGCCCGATGTCCCGTCATTGAGAACAGATCTACCCAGTGACCTTTGTAATTAAGAGGATTGATCGAGCAAGGCAGATGAAGAGTTCTTGTAACATAGTTAGAATGGGCTTCATGGATTCTTCTTATAACCAGGTTCAAGGTTGAATAGGCATATACGTTTGATTTTTTAAAAAATGAAATTGGAAAAACCACAATTGAAAGGCCGTCTTTTCTATCCTAAAATTCATTTTTAGCTGCTCCTTGGGCTTATTTGTCCGTAAATGAAGACCGTGTTTCATACCGTATTCAGTTATCTGCAGGTCAGGCCATAATAATAAGCCACAGAGCCACCGCCTGTATATGTTGGTGGCCTTGAGACTGGACACGGGGGTCATGAATTCGTGGCATCTTTTCAAAGAGCAAGAGTAACTTCATGGTAGGGCCCATTTTCCTCTTGAAAGAGTGACATTGACCCTGGTGCCCAATCAAAGGCATTCTTTTGCTTCATTGTTCGTAGTAAATTGGAACCTTCCTCCTACCCTTTCCCCCACTCCTACTCTTGAATTCTCAGTCCGTGACAGAGATGCCTGAGTAACCCTCCTCACCTTTGTAAATGAGCGTTAGTCTTTGCTGAAAGCCCTGCGGAAGGATTTGGCCTTCCCTGAAGCACCCTGTCCAAAATGTGTCACCGCCTGCCTTTTTCCTTCCTCTGTTCCAGGACACCGATCTTCTCCTGCACTCCCCTTTTCACAGGTTTGTTCGTATATTTGTGTCAACGAAATCACTCGTTGTGCTGGAAGTTCCCTGTGGCACTTAGCACGCAGGAAGGTCTTACTGTGTTCCCAGGCCCTAGCAGTGTGCCTGAAAGGCAGTAGATCCTCATGCATTTATTGAATGAATAGACAAAGGGAGGAGGTAGTTATCCAAGACAGGTGGCAACTAGCCTTCTGTTCCTTCTATAAATTACCGCGGCTCTCCTTTCTTCAAGCAAATTAATACTTTGCTCCCGAACTTAGAGCTTCAGAAAGAGAATCTGTTGTTTTCCCATTCTGTTTTCATCCCTTTCATTTCTGCCTCTTTTCTTCCCTGCTCCCCACCATTTCCTCATGTAACTTTCCCTTTTCCCCTCCTATTGCCTTTAAGGGGCTGTTATCTACCGGAAGAAAATCCTAGTCTCTTGGGTCAGTGCATGGTTTTGAGCTGGACTCAGGGTCTGTGATGGGGTCGAGGACTCTAACCCTCTCTGGTGTGCTCACCAGTGCCCCACAAGGTAGTGTGTGTGCCCAGCAAGGCAGACAGGGGAGTATAGGATGGCAGTGCTCATAAATTGGCTATGAAATACTGGTCTTCTTTGGCATAAGCTGGGCAACGTGATCATTATATGGGGAGAGCTGTGGGGAGCCGAAGGTAATGGTGAGTGGGCCTCAGAGGTTGGCCAAGATAATGGAGATGTGGAGTGTGGTACGCCCAGTTGGCCTTACTCTTAGGGCTAGAACATAAGCAAATGATCAGTGTGAAATGACAGTTGTCAAATAACTTCAGTAACATTCCTGTAATTTATAAAATCTCTTTGCGGACATCCTGTACCTTACGTGGCATAACTACTTTCCTGCACTTTTCTCCCTTTAAAAATACACTTGCTCCCAACCTCCTGTGATACTGATACCTCCCCAAGCTTTTCTTTGCTTGTTTCCTGTTTTGAGCCCGTAGTTGTGTGGCCTCTACACATGGCCATGGGTCAGAATGTCTTAGAAGCTCTTAGCTGGCAGATACTCAATCTGCATCATTCTCTAGACAAATATCAACAGACCTGAGTGCAATTTGCAGTTCACAGCACCCAAATGTAATTAAAAGAATTTTAGAAAGCTAACTACTTTGAAATTTTGAAACAAGTTTTTCTTGCTTTATATTACTTTTTGCTTTGTAATTATGTAAAAATTACAGCAACTGTGAACTCCAGGTATCTATTGGAGCAGGCTTAATAAGACTGCTTCAGCAGTAGATTTGTTTGAAGTGTGTATGTTGTAGTTATCCAAAAGCCCTATTTTTTATGGACATAGGAAACCACCAGCTGTAATACGTGACTTCTGACTTTTCAGATTATAAGAGTGGAATTGTTTAGACTTGAATGAACTTTGGACTAAAGAAACAAAGAAGCAGTAATAATTGGAGAAAATAAAGCAGACCCAAACTCTTGATGCATTTATTCAGAGATACTTGCCAGGAGAGATATCTCTTTCTTAAAACAAGAGAACCATTATTTCTTCACTACAGTGGTTAATATTTTTTTTAGAATCTCTTTTTGAGCTCTCCTGAGCTTGACTGATGTGTGTTTCATAGGATATGGTGTAGATTTTGATAACCTTGTTTCCGAGGAGAAAAGAGGCTAAAAGCTCGTGGTCAGAGGGCATAAGAGCCAGTAGGGAACTGATTAGGCAGGAGGACTTTTCCCAGAGCACCTTTGACATCTCGAGGAGACAGTTCTACAAAGGACCACTTACTTAAGCCTCCTCTCCCCTCCTCCTCCTCCTCCTCCAGCCAGCGCACTCTGGGTTAGGTGACTAGCGGAGGAGCAAAAGGTGGTCCCGAGCCCGGCAGAGGGAAGCAGCAGGGGCAGCTCGCTGGGGGAGGGCTCGTTCTGCTTTTGTCTGAGCCCTGGACCTTTCCAGAGTTGAGGGCGCTAACACACAGATGTCTGGGAATGACGGCCCTTAACAGGCGTGTAAAACCAGGCTTTCAGGCTGCCGGAGAGTCCCTGCGGTTCACCCGGAGAGGTTAATATGGAGTCGGGTCAAGCGCTCACAGAGCGCAGCGGCTCGCTGTTCCAGCAGAGAGGGTGGCGATTCCCACCTTCCCCGGTTCCCCTCTGGCGGGGTCTTTGATGCTCGGGCTGTTAGAGCAGCAGTCTCTTTGTGTTCCCTTCTCCTGGTTTGCTTCCAAGGGTGAGTTTACAGTCTTCCTGAAGTGTGTTCGGAGACACTCTTCCTTAAGGTTGGTCTGCACCTGATGATTGCTGTGTTGTTACAGGTTCTTTTCTCTGGAGAAGGTACCGTATTTTAACAGGGTTTTGTTTAAATTGGGCTTTCAGATTAGTCAAGAGGTGCTGACTTCTAATGCTAACTTCTAACTTCTACTAACCCTAACTGCTGCGTTCAATCATCTGCTCCGTGGTGCCCGAGATGGGGACAGTCCCAGAGTCGTGGGGCTTCTGAACCCCTGTGTGTGCAGAAAGCAGCCGGCCAGTTGTTTGCTGATCGCTGTCAGGAATTCCGTGCCTGGCCTGCATCGGCCCGGGAGTCCTCTCTGGAATTTGTTCTTCCTCACTGGATATTCACTCAGCGCGGTAGCCCAGGGTGTTCCTGAACTAGGTCTGATGTGTGCACATTTACAACAGCTCTCATCCGAAGTCAGTGTTCAGCCCGTCAGTGTTGGACACCAGTAATAGTGTGAGTCACGTAGGAGTTCGTAGGAGGGCACAGTGGATCCTTTCTGAGTGTATTTGGTTGTGTTCTATTTACTCCTGTTCTCTGTCCATGTGGCTTGTCCTGTGTGTGCCTTTAGCAAAACCTCACACCCAGTCATACCGGCTGCTGGTTGTGGATGCATGTTCCCTGTGCTGGCCCGGGAGCTGGCCACTTCTGTCTGCTTCTCCGCTCCCAGCAGAGCCCCTGGCACACGGTTGTGCTTGATGAGTGACTGCTCATGAGGGGAAGGAAGGAGAATGTGCTTGCTGTGTTCTCCGTGTCCGGGGAGGTGTCCTCTCCAGTGGCCTCCAGCGAGAGGAGGCCGATGCTTCTGGGCTCCGTCGAGCTTTATTCTAGAAGTGACAAAGGGATTACTTTGATACCAAACCACCTCTCGGCTGACCCTGGGCCCTGGACTTGAACTTCTAAGTCACAGAGAGGCTGTAGACGGCTTAGGGAGACTTTTAAAACTTGATACCACTCTGTGGAAGCATATCCCTAATTAGCTTTTTTTCTCTTCCTTATAAATGCCGAATTTCTTTCCTGTGGCCCCGAGAAAACTGTTGTTGAGACTGTCTCCAAGGCATCTTGACAAGGGGGCCGGTGGATTTTTTTGGAGCGAGCTCTAGGGAAGGTGGTTTGGTTGGGCCTTCCCTTTCTCACAGATGCCCATACAGTTTTTTCTGCTGTGTAACCCGAATTGTTGTATGCCTCTGAATAGCATTAAAAGAAATCTACTCCTGGGGCACCTGGCTGGCTCAGTCAGAAGAGCAGGTGACTCTTGATCTCGGAGTTGTGAGTTCATGCCCCGCGCTGGGTGTAGAGATTCCCTATGTAAATCAATAAATTTAAAAATCTATTCCTAATTCTTCAGCCCCGTCCACATATTTTCGAAGGGCTTACTTTTTGTACTCCCAGCATTACACAAATGACGATGGTCTAAACAGCTGCCTTTTGTTGTGTGCCCGTGGGTTTTCGGTCTTCACGTGTCTTGTCTGACCTGCATGAGAGCCTTTACTCTGGCGCGGAGACCCTGTGGGCTGCGAGGGCAGGCAAAGCAAGTCCCCCTCCGATTGTGTGGACTGGAGGGTCAGCCGGCTGGTGCGGCAGGTCGTGCTCTGGGAGGGCCCGCCGTGGCCTCTGGGCGCAGGCGTGGAGGTGCCCTCTCTGCGCTCCCTCCCCCTCTTGCCCTGCTTTCTTCTGGTCTGCCTCACGCTTAGGCGGCTTCCTCCATTCCGTTGGCCTCGGCACCTCTGGACTTGCGTCTCCATGGCCCCAGTCCGGGAGAGGGAGGCTCTAGAATCCATCACTGCGAAGGCCTGGGCAGAGCCCTGAAGCTTTGGCCAGGCCTGGGTACTGCTTGCTCCCTGAGGCAGGGGCGAGGGCACTCTGAGGGAGTGGGAGAAGGGTGGTCACCTTCTGTACAAGACGGGGGGGGGGTGTACCATCAGTACAAGAAGGGGTTGATACTGGGCAGACAGCACTCCGGATGCTCCCTGTAGGTAGACAGTATTATCCCTTTTCTCCCAGACGGGAAAGCAGGAGCATATGTCCATTTTCTTGGCAGACCTTGAAGTTGGTCTTAACGAGAGTGCAGACCTGTGGTGCCAGCCCCGCCTTTGGACGGGCTCAGTACCCGCTGTGCCTCCTCTCCCACAGAGTCACCCTTGGGCCTCTCTGTTGGCCCTACACCTGCGTCTCTCCTGTGCTCATCGTAACCTGCGCATAAGCCGCAGGGCAGCGGCCAGAACCCTTTCCTTGGGAGACCCAGAGAAGAAATGAGCCTAGATGTGTGTCTGCGGAAGGCACTTGTCACTTCTTACACCGTGTGAACATTTCTGTCCCGCCAGGGCCTCTAAGGAACAGGGTTGCCCCATGACCTCCTCATGTTCTGTTTACCCCTCCGGTTTCCGATGGTGTTTTCTTTGCCTGTCTCCTCCCCGCTTTTTCCCCTTTTAGCTCCCTTTGTAAAGGATTAGTAAAACGAAACAAATTTTTGCCTCTCCACCCTGTCTGTTCTTGCTTTATCTGCACCAGAGGTGTTATGGCTGAGATAGTCTTAAATGCCAGCCTCGCTTTCTGGCAGAAAGTTCTTGGCTGAAGGGGTAGAAAATGATCCCTTGCTGTAAAGCTTGATCGTGTTTCAGGTTCGCCTTTTCTGTGGTAGAGAGGGAATTACTGGTGCCAGAGGGCAGAACTGGCCCTTGGTAGGACTCCTGTAGCTTCCAGTATGCCATTTCCATTTTTTAAATGTTTGTTTGTTTGTTTAGAGAGTGCCAGTGGGGGAGGGGGCAGAGAGAGAGAGAGAGAGAGAACGAACTCCAAGCAGGCTCCGCACTGTCCGCACAGAGCCCATCGCAGGGCTCCAACCCACAAACTGCGAGACGATGACCTGAGCCGAAACCAAGAGTTGGACGCTTAATTGATGAGCCAGTCGGGCGCCCCATGCCATTTGCATTTTGTACTGTGAATTAGGCCAACGTCTGCGGTCAGGTTCAAGCTAATATCCCTTGTGCGCTGACAAAAGCATTTCTTAACTATTAATAGTGGAGAGAAATGGAATTTTTGGTTCAGGATATGGATATTGAAGGGTGTGTTCAGAGACCATTATTAAAGGACTGATCCTATTTAATACTGAGACATATTGACTGGATTTGGAGGATACATCAACCCCACTCACCATATTTTGAAGGGGGGGGAATGTAGAAACTTCGAAGGAAAGCAGTCTTTTGTCCTGCTACCCAGTTCACACAGTGTGGCTTACACTTCTGTGCCTCACTAGGCATCATCCAACTTTGCTTACAATTAAAAGCTAGTGAGGACAAATGGGCAAGAACTATAGTCTGGATAATGAGCACAGTAACTTTTTATAAATCTTCTGATCTGTGAACATGGGATGTCTTTTCATTTATTAGGTCTTAAATTTCTCTTAACAATGTTATGTAGTTTCCAGCCTACATGTCTGGTTGCTATTTTCAGTTGAATTGTTTTATTTCATTTTTGGATCATTCATTGCTGATGTATAGAAATACAATTCATTTTTCCGTATTGGTCTTGTATCCTGCCACCTTGCTGAGCTTATTTGTTAGTTCTAATAGTTTTTTAAATGAATTCTTTAAAGCTTTCTTTTTAAAAATATTTTCATTTGTAGAGAAACAGCGAGTAGGGGACAGTAGAAGAGGAGCGGGGAGAGAGAGAGAGAGAGAGAGAGAGAGAGAGAGACTCTTAAGCAGGCTCCATGCTCCATGTGGAGCTCAGTATGGGGCTCAATCCCAGGACCCTGGGATCATGACTGGAGTTGGACACTCAACTGCCTGAGGCATCCAGGCAGACACCCTTGATTCTACAAGATCATGTAATCTCGGGGGCGCAGGGCGCCTGGGGGGCTCAGTCAGTTAAGTGTCTGACTTCGGCTCAGGTCATGATCTCATGTTTCAAGGGTTCGAGCCCTGCGTCGGGCTCTGTGCTGACAGCTCAGAGCCTGGAGCTGCTTCCAGTTCTGTGTCTCCCTCTCTCTGCCCCTCCCCTGCTCACACTATGTCTCTCACTGCCTCTCAAAATTTAGAAAAATTTTAAAAACAGATGTCATCTGTGAATTGAGATAGTTTTAGTTCTTCCTATGTAATCTTGAGGTTTTTTTCTCTCTTTACTGATTGCCCTGGCTAGCACCTTTAGGGCAGTGTTGAATAAAAGTGGCAAGAGCGGGCCTTGTGTTGTTCCTGATCTTAGGGGTAAAGTATCTAGTCTTCTGCCGTTAGATATGATGTTAATAGTGTGTTTTGTGTGATTTCCCTTCCAATCTTTGGTGTGTTTTCAGCGTGAAAGCGTTTCATTTTGGTTATTGTCTAATACTTTACTGCATCTACTGAGCATGTGGTTCCGTCTTTTGCTCCGTTAGCACAATATGTTAAACCGATGGATTTTTGTAACAGTACATTCCTGAGATATACTCCACTTGGCTATGCTGATCATTCTTTTTGTGTTGCTGGGTTTGGTTTGCCCGGTACTTGGTTGAGGATTTTTATGTGGATATTTGTAAGAGATATTAGTGAGTCTGTGTTTAAGAAACTATCTTAAGTGAATAACTTTTTTAAGTAAGCGAACATCTGTTATAAGAATTAAAATAATGCACAGAAAGCACCTGGCACAGTTCTCAGTGCATAGTAAGTGGCCAGTTTATATGAAATACTTTTTTTTGGGGGGGGGTTGATGGTCATTTATTATCGTGACTCTGATCATAGGATTTTGCGTCAGACAGACATGGGCTTATTCCTCCTTCTAGTTAGCCATGTGACTTTGGGCCCGTTAAACCTGGATGCTTTTAAGTTTTTTCACCTTCAAGAGTGCAGTGGTGATAGCACATCCCTCTGAGAGTTGTCAGGAGGATTTGATGAGAATATGCAAAGCAGCGAGCACAGGGCCCAGCACGCACTTTTACATGTAGCCAGTATTCGGGTGAGATGGGGTGAAAGACACACTGACAGCCATGCAGCATGGACAAGGGCATGGTTGGCTCTTCCTGGCTGGGGCTGGGCGAGAACTCGGAGGGGCAGCCGACTAGTGTTTCTGGGAGTAACATAGGACTGTATCGGCCACATCGAGCAAGACTGCACAAAGCAAAGCCTTGGATCTGCAAAAGATCTAGAAGGAAGAAATGTTGGGATATTTACAAAAGCAGCCAGCCTCTGGGCTTATTATCAGGTCTCTGTGCAGCCTCTTCTGGGAATGCTAATTATATTCTAGTTACTAGGCTGCCACATTTCTTACTCCCTTGGAAGAGAATTTCTGTGACAAGGGAGTGGGTGAAAATGCAAGCCTGTCAGGAATAGGAGCTTCCACAAAGTGACCCTGGTTCAGTGAAACAGAGAGTTAGGTGTCTTTGCTTTAGAAAATGAGACGTTTCCTCCCCATTGGGCTTCCAGTAGCCCAAGCCCGGCTCTGGAGAGGACGAAACAGCTTTGTGGTTTAGGTTCTAGCCTTCCTGGCAGACGGACAATGGAACAGACACTCCTTAGTTTCTGTGACATTTTGTTTGTCGTCCTAGATGAGTGTATACGTTTTTCTAAAAGGACAGTGTAATCCAAAGCTTGCAATTCCAGGGCCCAGACACTAACCTTGAAGTCTTGTCTTTATTTATTTATTTTTTTTTTATTTTTTATTTTTTTGAAGTCTTGTCTTTAGACTGATAGTTTCTCTGCTGCTCCTGTACCCACGCCTGTAGTCACAGAGGCACATATAGTGGTCTTTCTGGTCATGTTTGACCCACCGCATCTATGTGTGGCTCGTTGCTTGATCTCTTTCCCCAGTCAGCTCGATAAACGTTCAGTTCTCAGGCAGCTGGGTCTCTCCGTGGGCCTCCTTGGGGGTTTCAGAGCCTGAGTCCACAGAGGCTCGTGGCACTGCTGCCGCCCTCCATGCTGGCCACAGTCACCCTCCACCCTCCACCCAGCCCCTTGACCACAGTTCAAGACTTGTGCAAAACAAGTTCACAGACACGTCTAGAAATCTGCTGGTTTCCTTTTTGGGTACACAGATGACTGTGTTTGTTCTCTGGCCTTTTGTTTCTTCAAAGGGTCGTCTCTCTTCTGTGTTCTAAAATCCCTTCTGTGCCAGTAGCCCTTGTCGGCACGCGGTCTTTCTCTCCGCCGTGCCTCCTGACTGGGTTGCCGGGGCTGCAGTGGTCGCGAGTTAGATGAAAACCGCACTGTCCCTCTGTAGGGACTTCACGAGTCATTTAAAAACGTCTTGTCCCAGTGCTGCAAAAGGGGGTGGGGAGCAGGGATGGAGCCCAGGTGACAGAAAGGATTAAAAGGCTGGGAACTGAAGGCCCAATTAGCCTGTTCTGGGTTTCTACTGAAGACTGTGCAGTGAGAGCAGTGACCCTCAGGTGACAGTCTGCAGTGGAGGCTGGAGGTGAAGTCAGTTCGTTATTCTTTGGGCTCAGGGAGACCACGTTCCGTGTAACATATATTGTCACACAGTGTGGAAAAATTTTAAACTAATGTAAGTGGCACAAGCCAGCATAGCTAAAAATACTCCTTTTCACACGTTTTGTCTTAAAGGTAGAAAAAAAGGGTATATCCTAACATTTGTCTGCTTCGCTGAAGCCCTAAAGAGAAGGGCTTTAAACGACAAGTGGAGCGCGGTGTGGGCAGCTCAGTTGAGAAAGCGCTCTGTCGGCACCGGGGGCTTGGAGGGTCCTGCTCTGGGGCTGCGTCCGGAGTGGATCTGCTCTGTAACCACAGCCAGACGCACATACAAATACGGCTTCTCTGTCCAGCTAAGGAAGAACATGTTCTATGTAAGAGACTTTCCTAGTTCATTGAAATTGGTACTTGTCAGAGGGCCTAACCTCCTTTTTAATTTGATGTTCATTTCTGGGTATTCAAAGCTCTGGGAAGCACAGGGTCAACTTATTTTGTGTTAGTTTTCAAATAATAGGCCCAGTTGGCTTTTATCCTCCAAACACCTTTCCAGGTGAAGTATCTCTAAGTGCAAAGCCGCGTGTCCCGCTGCTGATCTGGGAAATGAAGACATTCTTCTCCCTTTGCCCCCGGATTGCTGATTCCAGTAGGACATCTGTGTTACTTTCCTTGTTAGTACTCAGGCCACACAAAGATAGTTGGATCCTGAGGGCACAGGCTCGCGGCTCGGGACGCCTGCTCTCGCGCTGCTGGGCTGCGGCGCTGTGGTTCCACCACTGTGCTGATGCCGGCCTTCAGAGCGCTCGGGTGTGGGGGGTTTTCTAGTCCCGTGTTTGCTTTTGTTACCTTCTATATAACTGTCAGGCTTTCAGCTGTCACTTGTCATTAGCATCACTAATGCTATCACAGAAGCCTATATTTAGTTGGCTTCTGATCTGGTTAGGGAGAAATAAAACCGATAAGTAAGCCTGCTAGATTTTATTTCTAAAGGATGTAAATAAAAAGACTGATTGGGACTCTTAGATCTCAGTTTCAAAACTCAACACTGGCTGCTTGGGGTCCCTTTTCTCCCCCTCCCTTCCTTGGGAGGCATTTCCAGACAGACATCAGTGATGAAACACACGCCTCGTCAGGGCATTACACCGTTGCATGACATCTTGAGTGCCTTTGGCCAAGTTATAAATCCGTTTTAGAAATGCAAGCGCGTTGAGGGCGGATCTGCACTGCCTCCGTTCTCCGCAGGCTTCGCCAGTGCCGTGTGGCACCCTACCGCAGCACGCAGCCCAAGCGACACCACGTCCTGGGCCGACAGGCGTCCTTTCTCTGGCTTCCAGGTTACCTGCCCAGGGCGGGAGGATGTAAATCGAATAGGAACTGGATGCTGAGGGCTTCACGTTTGCTTTAGGCAGCTAGTTGTCCCTCACCCGAGTTAACGAATGAGAAGTCTCCTAGTCCACCTGCTTACCGTCTCCCCTGCTCCTCGCCCTGTAGACCCAGGGTCTCACTTGGTATCGTTTCCTCTTTGCCCGAAGATCTCCCTTGGGCATTTCGTGGGAGTGCGGGTCTCGTGGTGACATTCCTTTTTTGGTTTTGTCTGAATACATTTTTATTTGGCCTTTAGTTTTAGAGGATACTTTTGGTGGAGAGAGAATTCTAGGTTAATACTTTGCCGTCACCATTTCCAAGATGCTGCTCCGTTGTCTTTCGGCACACACGGTTTCTGATGAAGCCTGCTGTCGCTCTGTTCCGGTGTAAGTAATGTGTCTTTCCTTCCCTCGGGCTCCTGCCGGGAGTGCAATTTCGTGTGTTTTTGATGCTTGGTATTATCCCACAGGTCCGAGTTTCTGTTCCTCTTATTTATTTTTCTCAAGCTTTCTTTTTTTTCTCTCCCTTGGCATAACTTTGGTTAAATTTTATTGCTATGTGTCTAAATTCCCTGATTTTTTTTTCAGCTGACTGTGTCTAATCTGCATTTATCCCATTCAGTGACATTTTCATTTCAGATACTGTGTTTTCTTAATTTCCAGAAGTTCCATTTGGTCCTTTTAATTAAAAAAAACAAAAACAAAAACCGTAGGGGCACCTGGATAGCTCAGTCGGTTAACCGTCTGACTTTGGCTTAGGTCATGATCCTACAGTTCGTGGGTTCGGGACCTGTGTCAGTCTCTGTGCTGACAGCGCGGAGCCTGGAGCGTGCTTCACATTCTATGTCTCCCTCGCTGTTTGCCCTTCCCCCACTAGTTCTCTATCTCTGTCTCTCAAAAATGAATAAAACACGTTAAAAAAATTAAAAAAAAAACCTCTTGTCTCATTATGTCTATTTGTTTCTTTAATATTTAGACACAGTTGTAGCAGTTTTAATGTTCTTACCTGCTACTTCCATCCTCTCTGTTATTTCTTCATTGATTACTATTTGCTGATGTTTTTTCACCTCCTGATTGTGTGCCATGTTTTTCTGTTCTTCTGTTTCTCCTCGTGTTGATGAAATTTTGATTAGGTGTGTATTGTGAATGCTACATTGTTAAGTGTGTGCATTTTGTTGAGTTCCTTTAAATGTCATGCTTTGCTTTGGCAGAGCAGGTTTTTTAAAACATTTTTTGAGAGAAAGCGAGCATGCGTAGGCACATGCGCATGTGGTGGGAAGGGGCAGAGGGAGGGAGAGAAAGAGAATCCCAAGTAGGCTCCACCCTTAGCAGGGAGCCCGATGCGGGGCTGGATCCACAGCCCTGGGATCTCATGACCTGAGGTGAAATCAGGAGTGGGACCTCAGCTGGCCGAGCCACGCAGGCACCCCTGGCAGAGCAGGTTAAGTTAGTTGCCGATCTAACCCCTCAAGGCCTGTTTTTAAACTCTGAGAGGGTGGGCTCGGGGTAAACTGCCCTTGCAGGGTCTCACCGAATGCCTTGGGTGAGTCCTCAAGAACATTCTGCTCTGGTTCTGGAATGGAACACCCTCCTAGTCTGTGCAGATGTTGGGAGTTTCTGGGTCGTCTTTCGCCTTCCCTTGTGTGTGGAATTGCACTCCCGCATGCGTGGCCTACTCAGTACACTTCTAGAGCTCTCTTCCTGCGTACTTCCTGTTTCCTAGCACTCTGCCTGTACCGACAGCCCCTCTGCCTCCCTGACCTCTGACCTTCCTTTTCTCACCCTGGCGAGGCCTCCAGGTTCAACTCGGGGTCCCCTTCCTTGCACTCGGTGGCCTGGAAGTTCTCTCCAGGCCGGAAGCTGGGTGACTGTGTAGCTCACCTTGTTTGTTTCCCTCGCAGGGCCCACAGTTCTGCACCGTCTCTTGTCCCGTCTGAAATTGTTGTTTCACGTACTCTGTCTGGTTTCTGGCTATTTGCTGAAAGAGGTTGAGTCTGGTCTTTGATACACCATCATTGTTTCAATAGAAATCCCAGGAAACCCAATGGCATGGGCCCTCTGAAAATAATTTTCACGAAGCGAATGTAGTTCTCGGTGGAGCACCTGCCCATGTTAGAAAAATTACAGACTTTATGTGAATTACTGAGTGAAGCCTAATGGCGTCTTCACTTAACCTGTTCATTATGCACCTGTCCCACAGACCGGAATGTTCCTGTAATGATTAGAGCTCCCCTGAGGGCGGATGGGCTGAAAACAGCTCTTGTCACTGCTACTACTGGCAGTGCTCAGTGGGCGACCTTTCCTTTGGGTTGTTCTCGTCCTTTACATCACACTCAGTTTTACTCTTGGGAAGGACCTTGTGAATGTGCTTGCGGTCCAGGAATCACCGTTTGGATCCACGTGGGAAATTGATACTAATAGACCACTGAACATCTGAATCAGGGATATCAGTGTGTGTATTGAAGGAACCATCTGTGAAAGAGGATTCTTGATAAGGCAAGCTAGGAGATTTAAAGGCATGTTGAAGGAAGCTAATTTGCACGAGGATATGCATTTAGAACGGTGGATCAGCTCCCAACAGTGTTGAGTAAAAGAAGCCACGTAATATAAAGTGGATTGTTGGTGACTTTTGAGAAACAGTAGGGTCCTGAGTAGACACAAGACTTGACTGTTGATAGTTGAGCCAAGAAGCCAACAGGTCAAGAAAACAGGCTGGTATTTGTGTTTTCTGGTCAACAATGATTTACTTCAGATGTATTGGAAAAGATCTAGCACCCTTATTTAGAAATCAGGAATATTGCCAGCTACAGATGTTTGTTTCCTTTTTTTGTTTTAAATTATTCTTAGGTTCTTTGTTTAGCCTCCTGAATGACTCACAGGTGCTGTATAAGCCCCTGGTACTCTGTATAAGTGCACCCTGATAGCATCAATTCTGTGTCATCCCAATGGTGTCCCTAAATATGTTGATTTTTTTTAAAGCCCAAGGATGTTTTTTTTTTTTCTTTTCTTTCATTTTTTTTTTAAAGTTTATTTATTTTGAGAGAGAGTGCACGCGCAAGCAGGAGAGGGTGAGCGAGAGAGGGAAAGAGAATCCCAAGCAGGTTCAGCGCGGTCAGTGGGCAGAATGCAACGTGGAACTTGAACATCAGGAAACCATGAGATCATGGCCTGAGCAGAAATCCAGAGTCGGATGCTTAACCGACTGAGTGACGTAGTGCCCTTTTCTTTCTTCTTTTTAGTTTTAAATGCAACCTGAGGAATGTTCCTTGGATCCGCTAATGCTTAGAAAATTTAGGAATTAACGAACTGAGGAAACAATGCTCAACTCCAGTAAAAGAGAAATGAAACATTGCCGAGGAAGCATTTTTTTTTTCCACCTGTCAAACTGGTTGACATTTAAAAATGATAATACTCTGTTGGCACGGGTGTGACCAGATGGGCACGTCTTTGAACTTCCAGGAAAAAAAAATACATGACCTTTCTGCAAATCCATCTGGCAATGTATGCTAAAAATTTTAATACTCTTTGACCCAGTAGGTATTGCTTCTAGGTTTTTTTTACTTTAGAAATTTAAACAAAAATGCCAGTAGGCAGATGTTTGTTGCAGAGTTATTTCTACCGGTGACGTATCAAAACTACCCTGAGTGCGTAAGGACAAGAGTATTTCAGTTGTGGTATTTTCTCATTACAGAGTACCATGCAACCATTAAGACAGCATTTACAAAGAATATTTTATCACACGGAAAAATGCACATATTTGAAATGAGCAAAATGCCAAAGGATATATAGTCTCTCATAAGCTGTTATTAGAAAAATGCATGCAAAGAGTGGTCAGAAATATGCCAGAATGTTAAAGTAACTGTATTAGGTGGTGGTTTTATGAGAGATTGTTTTCTTCTTTATGTTTTCTCTGTTTTCCAAAATTGGAGCAGGAGAGCATTCTAGATAATGTGAAAGCAAACATGATGTTTGTATCTGCCTTCTGGACTTACCTAAGGCCTGTCTAGACCCTGGACTGGCACCTCACATCCCAAGAGTAGGCACACTGTTCATCTCTAAGGCTAGTTTGTTGTTTTACATTCGCGTGGAAAAGCACCTTTTGTGTGTTTTTTTTAAACTGATTTCTCTGCTTATTCTTCAGATAAAAATTTTGATGATGAAGATTCTGTGGATGGTAATAGACCTTCCTCGGCTAGTTCTACATCCTCCAAAGCTCCACCCAGCTCACGGAGAAACGTAGGAATGGGGACCACCCGCCGGCTTGGGTCCTCTACGCTTGGATCCAAGTCTTCAGGTAAGGCCGCGCCGTGTAGGGGGCTGTCGAGCCGGCCCAGCCAGCGATTAAAACCCGATGTGCATGCTGCTTGCCCCCGTGCCCTTCAAGGGTGGAGTGGTCCTGTGTGCAGTGTGTTCCTCCTTGCTGTGATTCGTATTAGTGCTCTGCCTACCGTGCTGACAGGGCAGAAGTTTGAGCTGCTGCATGGCCACGTTTTGGTGAGAGGGAGCCCGCAGGAGAATATGACCAGCGCTGGGGCCAGCCTAGCTAGGAGACAGAGCAAGAGTGTGTCCTGAGGGCTTATTCGGTTCTGGGGCTCCAGTGATGCCTGAAATTCCCATGGGGCCCTTTTTTCCAGTCTCTGTCTACACACACTGAGACTTCCCAGAGGTCAGATGGTGTGCCTTTTGTATTTTGTTTCTACAAGTAGCATTATTCCTTGTGAAACCGAAATAGATGTTACCTATAAGTAAATGGTAGGGATGAGCTCCCTAAAGCTTTGAACATTGATTTAAAAACCTATTTTCTCAGTCCCTCCACTGCTACCCCCAATTCAGATAATTTGAGTTCTTGTTATATACAGCTTGCATTTTACTGTCACATGTTAAATTGACATGCAAATCTCTTTTCACTTTACATGGTGTGGCCACTGCCTTTAGAATTGGTTGTCAGCATCAGGCTTCTGAGGTTGGCTGGATGAGCTAAGTTAAAACAGGGGAAAGGATTGACTTAGAATGCCACCTCCTCCTGGTGGTCTTTGTGGCCTGCTGAACTGGCCCTAGAATGTTGGGGTCTTGCCTCCTTCAGCTTGGTGCCTCTGCCATCAACTTCCCTGTGCATGTTAAATAGCTGTGCTGATGGCTGACGGGCATTCACACCACAGATGGCAGGAGGACGGGGGTATTCAGACCGCAGATGTCAGACAGCTAGGGGACAGGGGCATTCACACCACAGATGGCAGACGGCCGGAGGACTAGGCCGTTCATACCACAGATGGCAGGAGGACCGGGGAGTTCACACCACAGATGGCGGGAGGTCCGGGTGTTCACACCGCAGATGGCAGACAGCTAGACAGAGGACAGAGGCGTTCACACCACAGACGGCCAAAGGACCGTGGGCGTTCACACTGCAGATGGCAGGAGGAACAGGGCGTTCACCACACAGACGGCAGGAGGACCGGGGTGTTCACACCACTGATGGCAGGAGGACTGGTGCGTCCATACTGCGGAATGGACGGCCAGAGGATGGGCGTTCACACCACAGATGGCAGGAGGACGGGCGTTCACACCACTGATGGCAGGAGGACTGGGGCGTTCATACTGCGGATGGCAGATGGCTGGAGGACAGGGGCGTTCACACTGCAGATGGCAGGAGGACAGGGGCGTTCACACCACAGATAGATGATGGCCAGAGGACAGGGGCGTTCACACCACAGATAGATAATGGCCAGAGGACAGGGGCATTCACACCACAGATGGCAGGAGGACAGGGGCATTCACACCACAGATAGATGGCCAGAGGACAGGGGCGTTCACATCACAGATGGCAGGAGGACAGGGGCGCTCACACCACAGATGGCAGACAGCTGGAGGACCGGGGCATTCACACCACAGATGGCAGACGGCTGGAGGACTGGGGCGTTCATCTCACAGATGGCAGGAGGACAGGGGCATTCACACCGCAGATGGCAGATGGCTGGAGGACTGGGGTGTTCACATCACAGACGGCAGGAGGACAGGGGCGCTCACACCACTAATGGCAGATGACCGGAGGACAGGGGCTTTCACACCGCAGGTGACCAGAGGACAGGGGCGTTCACATCACAGAGGGCAGGAGGACAGGGGCGCTCACACCACAGATGGCAGGAGGACTGGGACGTTCACACCTCAGATGGCAGGAGGACCAGGGCGTTCACAGCACAGATGGCAGGAGGACTGGGGTGTTCACACCACAGGTGGCAGGGGGACCAGGGCGTTCACGCCACAGATAGCAGGAGGAAAAAGCTGTGCCTTTGTTGGTGTTCTTAGTCCTTTCTATCCGTTCTTTTTGTTTTGTTTTGTTTGGTGCATTAAAAATTTTTTTATAGTTGAGTTTAAATTCACAAAACATCAAATTAACCATTTTATTTATTTTTAAATAATTTTTTAAGAACGTATTTATTTTTGAGAGAGCGAGCGTGTCAGCAGGGTTGGGGCAAAGAGAGGAAGAGAGATAATATCAAGCAGGGTGCCTGATGTAGGGCTCGAACTCATGAAACTGTGAGATCATGACCTCGGCCAAAATCGAGAGTCAGACGCTCAACTGACTAAGCCACTCGAGTGCCCCAGGTTAACCATTTTAAAGGTAACAATCCAGGGGCATTTCATATACTCACAATGTTGTCCATCCACCACCTGTGTCTAGTTCCAGAGAGCTTTTCACTCTCAAAAGGAAGCCCCGGACCCTTTAAACAGTCGCTCCCCATTTCTTCCTTGCCCCAGCCCCTGGCAATCAGCAGTCTGCATTTTGCCTCTAGGCATTTGCCTATTCTAGATATTTCAGAGGAATGGAGTCGTGTCAATGTGATCTTTTGTGCCTGGCTCCTTTCACTCAGCAGCGTAATATTTTTACAGTTCTTCTGTACCAATATTTCATTCCTCTATGACTGAACAGCTTTTCTCATCTTTTATTAGAAAAATCTATTCTTGGGGGGCATCAGTTCCACAAATGAAGCATCAGACCCCTTTTATTTCCTTCCCATTCTATACCTGTAGCCCTTCCAAAAGTCCCAGCTCTAGATTATGTAGAGATCTCAGCCCTGCTCTTAAGTCCTGTTTTCCATTTTGTTTAACACCGTAGTCCTGAATTTCCTTGCTGACTCCTCCTCGTCTGATTCTGAGGCTCATGGACCATGGTTGGTCTCTGAGTCCCCTTCAGTATGTGGGTCTGTGGTGCTGCACTTACCCAAGGTGGTGCTCAGGACCTGTCTGCCCAGGGGGGTCTAGTCTTTGTACGAAAACGGGCACTGAGCGTCAAGTCACGGTGTGTCGTTACTGTCATCTGACCACAGCTTATGAACTCAGTGTGAGGAATCTTCATCAAAAGTGAGGACACACATTTATTGCTCCCAGAATCGTCTTTAAAGCCCTGTCTACGTTTGACGGCCCCAAACACCATATAACTTGTCTGCAAAGAAACACGAGGAAAGCACTCACACTAATCAGTGTAAATCATTAATAATGAGGGTTTCAAGGGTGATCTTAAACCCCAGTTTTAAAACCTGTATTCTGAAAAAACAAAAAACCAAAGAAGATCTGATAAAATGTCACATGATTTTCATGTGTGAAGTAGAGTTCCTTTTAGCAAACGAAAACACTCTCTCCCAAATGATAGCGATTAACCTTGAAGAGTACAGAGTATCTTATAACACCTTTATGAGGGAAGATTCTTACTGTGCCTGAGTAAACAAGTGACCCAGTCATCGTGCGTCCAAGGAAATGTGAATGTTTGGAGAGTAAGGCAAAGTTGAAATGAAATGTTAAATTCTTTAGCACTTATTTGAATATTTAACAAATTCGTTCTGCTAGATGCCTGAAAATAACGTAACGTAATTTATTCCCCGAAGGATTACATTTTCTGTTATCTCCCTGTTTATTAGATTCATACACACTGCAGTATAATTGATCTATATCCCTTAAAGGTAAGTGGCCTCCTTAACAAGTAGTCTCTTTAAGTGACTTTACACTGACATACGTGGTATTGTGGAATCACGACATTTCATCTCGATATTCGAAATTGGTAATGCTTGTCAGTTCCGCAACACAACATCTTTATGAAGCCTTTTAAAAAAGTTACAGACCTTCCATAATGCAATGGGGATCGTGTGTATTCAGACTATCCCTGTGCACACTGTTCACGATTTGAAAATTAACCTTTTTCGTAGCTGCAAAAGAAGGAGCAGGTGCTGTCGACGAAGAGGACTTTATTAAAGCATTTGATGACGTACCCGTGGTACAGGTGAGTGTGGGTGTCCGCGTCTGGTTAGAAAGAGTCAGGCTTCCTCCTCAAATTTCAGTTTTCAGATACGTGATATGTGAGGTCCCTGCCTAGGTGAGTTATTCTTTACTTCTCACGACTACAGCAGATCTGTGGTTGCAGACGAGAGAACACTGGTGCCTTTTACAGCCAAAGTGAGGAGCAAAAGTCAAGGCCCAAAGTGAGCTTTCAGTAGGGACTGGAGAGAAGTTGCTTGCTTGATCTAGTAATATGTTTGTGGGTGAGGTCACGTAAATGAAAAAAATCAGTGATTAGGTGTGAGAACAAAGAAGTATGCCTAGAAAAATTTGTGAATTTCAGGGACCGGAGTGTCTGAAAAGCTGTAAAGAATGGATTGATAAAAGCTCAAGTTAATGCCACCTTGATGCTTCATTGACGAGCCTAACAGACGAAGCGAAGGTTACTTGTATGGTTGGGGTTTACACATTTTAACTGCGTGGATCCTCAGTGTCCTCTGTTATTGCCTGGGGGCTAATGACACTTGTCCTCAGCCTGCATCGAATGTGGTGCTCTGCCTGCGTGAATCCCTTGTTACCTGTTGCCTGGTTGCCGTACGTACCATAAATCAGATAACCGGCATCATAGGCTCAGCTCAGGCTCATCCTAACCTTAAGACCCTGACCTTCCCAGCTTGCATCATTGTTACCTGATTATTCCCCTACCTGTCTTATTAGTAAGATGTGAGCATAAGTGAGAAAGAAGATTTGAAGAGCGTGTTGAAGTAACAAATGTGGTGTCATAAATAAGACAGAGTAATAAATGACTTGCATATCACCGGCAGTTCCCCAGTCGGCTTCTTTCTCTTCTGTACATGAGGTCATCTGTTAAGTTTATGGTGAAGCTGTGCTTGAAGCCTCGTTATCCATACTTGGGCATCGAATCTAGTGGGTATATATTCTTAATGGGAAGGAAGCTCGTTCTAAGACAGATGTATCTAGAGGTTATCTCATAAGTCCTTCTGAAAAATGAAATTTTTTTTTACTGTACTAAATACTCTTGACTTCATGCAATTAAAAATTAATCTTTGTTTATTCTGTAAATTTTCTTACATTGGTTGTAAATTAATTTTGCTTACAGATTTATTCCAGCCGAGACCTGGAGGAATCCATAAACAAGATTAGGGAGATATTATCTGATGACAAGCATGATTGGGAGCAAAGAGTAAATGCTGTAAGCCATTGACTTCATGTGATTACATTTTCATTAGATTTATTTAAATGTTCTAAATACTGAATTATGCAATTGGGGTATAGCTCTGATGAATTTTAAGTAGTAAATACTTTAAATAAAAATTACCCTATTTACATTTAACCCTTTTAGTGTAGAGTACCTCATTTCTCTTTCTGTTTTTAAAATGTGCCAACCTGTGCCTTTAAGCATATCCTGTACTTTTAAAAAAAAGATCTAATATGGAACGTCTGGAGATAACCTCCACTCTTGCCTTAGTCAAGATTTAATTGTCATTGTGGGCCAGTAAGTCGGCTTTTCCTAGTGGCATTTTCAGCGTGTGTCCATCTCTTCCTTTCTTTCTTCATATCACCTGTTGGAAAGTTCTCTTCCCTCTATTTAAAAAAGTGCATTAATGAAACGTGAGGGGAACATTAAAGTGAGGGTGATCTGAGGAAAGCTCTTTTAAAGTGGTTGGCTGGTAGGAAGCTTGGCCATCAAATTACTGCCACATTCCATTCAAACTCAGACTAACCTTTTAGTAAGAGTATAGCGGAGGGCCCTGTACAGCAGACTGTAGGGTCGCTTCTTCCTTTGAGTCATTAAACTAATGGCAGTTGGAGTTGGGCTTTGGGGATGGTAAGTTTTAGGGGAGGAGCTAAAATGTTTCCGGTTAAAATCTCTATTTTATGGGATTGTGAGGTACTACATTTAAAACGTATTATTTGTGATATGTAGATCTGTTCAGTATGGTAGCTGATGCTGAATTGGCTGAATTCTTTTGGGAAAACTTTTGATGTCTGTTAACTTTGATGTCGATTTCGCGTGTTGGATGGCTTCAGTTGTTTCGTATATCCTGTTTTAAGAATTGTGTGTATCTCTTCATTTTCTCTGTCCCACCAGCTAAAAAAGATCAGATCTTTACTTTTGGCTGGTGCTGCTGAGTATGATAACTTCTTTCAACACTTGCGTCTTTTGGACGGAGCCTTTAAACTATCTGCTAAGGACCTGCGGTCTCAGGTAGTGCGGGAAGCTTGTATCACATTGGGGTAAGGACCGCCTTGCTTCACATTCTCACACATGCTAAGACAGTCTCCTTGCGGCGCGTCAGAGACGGTTCACTGAGCGTGCGCAGCCGGTCTCTTTAATGTATCTCCTGACTGGTCTCCAGGACCTATTCCATTGATACTTCTGTGGGTGCTTTTATAGCGTCACAGTATTTCCTGCCCAGTTATGTAAAGTTTGACAGATTTTAAATGTGACTCAGTGACTCAGCTCTGAAGCCTCTATTTTAAACTTGGAGCAATTATGATTAATAATACAGAAGAAAGAAATCTTATAAACTTCCATCTCTTCGCTCTTTCATTGAATTTGCTGGCAGGATATAGCAAGATTATCAGAACTTTTGTTTGTTTCTAGAAGAGTACTGTATCTATAAAGTTAAACGTCAAAGGCAGATACTACAGTAAAATCTTGCCCTAGCTAGAACTGCATCCGTGTTTGCAGTTGGCACTTCTGTGTTGAAAAGTATGTCAGAATGTCAAAGCAGCAGCAAGCTGTTTACACCCTTGCCTCGTGTCAGACACGGACGCATGTGTACAGTCTGTGTGGAAGGTCTTAACGGGGCAAAAGGAAAAGAGGGTGAGGGAGCACTCTCATTTTTATATTTAATTCGTATATGATCAATTTGTATTTTGCTATTTAAAAAAATTTTTTTAACGTTATATTTTTGAGAGAACGCAAGTGGGGGAAGGGCACAGAGAGAGACAGAGGATCTGCAGCAGGCCCCACACTGACGACAGTGAGCCTGATGCGGAGCTCGAACTCACAAACCGTGAGATCATGACCTGAGCTGCAGGCGCCCCTGTCTTTTTGCTATTTTAAGACCAATTCGTTGGAAATGATTTATTTAAAAAATAAAAGGGGGCGCCTGGGTGGCTCAGTCGGTTAAGTATCCGACTGCGGCTCAGGTCATGATCTCACGGTTCGTGAGTTCGAGCCCCACGTCGGGCTCTGTGCTGACAGCTCGGAGCCTGGAGTCTGCTTCGGATTCTGTGTCTCCGTCTCTCTCTGCCCCTTCCCTGCTCGTACTCTGTCTCTCTCTCTCAAAATAAACAAACATTAAAAAAAAATTAAAAAAAAAAATAAAAGGAACGAGCTCATGGGCTAATGTCTGTTGGCCAAGCCCACAGCATGCACGCGGGGAGTATTTTTAAAGTATCTCACTTAGACCCTTGCCTTTTATCTCCAAATGACTCTAAACGAAAGCCTTCCATAGTGTTCAGAGGTTTATATGTTTCACTGTTTGCAAGGAATCCAGCTACAGTGCAGTACTCATTTCTTGTTGTAGGCACCTGTCATCGGTTCTGGGAAATAAATTTGACCATGGAGCTGAAGCCATTATGCCAACTATCTTTAATTTAATTCCAAACAGTGCCAAAATTATGGCCACGTCCGGTGTTGTAGCTGTTAGGTTAATCATTCGGGTAAGTGTATTTGGGGGCCATACGTAGAATAAGCAAGTGATAGTAATTGATGGTTGATAAGCAGTACTGGAGGCATTTTTCATTAGCAAGGTTATATACAGTTGGAACCATGTTGTAATACGAATCAGCCTTCCCCCTCCTTAATTATCCTATATGAGCCTTTTTTTATTTCCATAATGTGAATTACGGATCTGGTGTATACCTACTGACGTGTTATTTACTCATCGTTGGCTTTAAATATTTGAGTATCTGCATCTGCTTCTGGGGTTGCACTCAGTTCTTTATTCCCAGTGATTCTATTTTAGGTATTTGTGCTTGTGGCTTTGTTAATTCATCTAAAGTTTTTATTTAATTACTTGTGGTTAAGCCCAGGAACAAAGTATTCTTTTCAGGTTTCTAAACACTCATTTATTTAAATTTAAATAATTATCCAAGTAATTTATATACACGTTTCCAGTACAACCTTAAATGAACAAGCTTAAAATGAACACAGGCTTAAAATGAACGTTCTCCGCATCACCTTCTCTCCACCTTCAAGTCCCTTTATTCCCAGAGGCAACCCTTGAAACTGGGACTTGGTGATGCTAAAATCTACCCAGAATATTCCTGATTAAATCGTTATGGGTTACTTACTTGTATTATTTTTAGTTCTATTTGCACTGCCTACTTGAAATTCTAAACCCGAAGCCATCATTGAACATTCCCATTGAAACAGTAGCAAAACACATTGCTTTGCTGACCCCTATTGAACTCACTTAGATCTCCACTGCCAGATTATTTAGACTTCCCACCAGGAATTTGTTTTGCTGTTAGATTTATTTACATAACATCGGGAGGTCTGTTTAGGGTCGCTGAATTTTGTCATGGCCTTTGACAATACCCAGTGGAATTCTTTTTCCTTTTTAAGCTCAGCGACATTCTAATCAGAATATATATGTGCTTTAGGTAGTTTAGTTAAGGAAATGACTGTCTTAGTGTCTAGTTTTGTATTTTCAAGCGCTCACCTCTGGTTTTGTTCTTCTCTGCAGCACACACACATCCCTAGGCTAATACCTGTCATAACGAGCAACTGCACCTCTAAGTCTGTCGCAGTTAGAAGGTAAATTTTTAAACAGCTCCCTCTTTATTTTTGAATTGTTTAAAAACCAAAATAAGTTCCAGACTTCCCTCTATGGAAACAAATTCATGTTTGAGATGTTAAAATTATTTTAAGATCACAGCAATAAATGCCTTTGGATTGAGGGATCATGATTTAAATAGTCTGGAAAATAAATTTGGACAATCTCCATTATTTGTGTGTGTGTGTGTGTGTGTGTGTGTGAGAGAGAGAGAGAGAGAGAGAGAGAGAGAGAGAGAGAGAGAAAGAAAGAACGTGTGTCTGTGAGTTAATGGAAGGGGGCTCTGGAGAGAGTGGGGTAGAAGACGGCCTGTACATTTTTTCTGAGATAGTCCATCTACCTAAATCGTTGGTGTACCCCTTTGAATGAAAGCAGTAATTGCACGCAAGGAAAAGAAAACCTTATAAAAATTAATGGTAGTTCTTTCCTACTGACACAGGTAGGAGGAGGTATATGCTCTCTCTGTCTTCTGACAGTGATTTCTGGGATTCTGAATCCTGGCCAGCTAGCTAGCTAGCTAGGTCTTTGTTCCCAAGTCCTTGCCTAGGCTTGTGTCCGGATGAGCTGCCCTGGATCACGTCCCAGGAGGAGGGCCTCTTCGATCTGTGGTTCTTGACTATTGAGAATCTAGTAAAATCTGTGGCCCCTCTTCCCAAGAAAATGTAAACACATGGAATGTTTTATGTCGGTTTTGACGGGATTCGTGGACACCAGCGGACATTCAGTGGAAGTATCAGGAGCTTCCTCTAGGGTAAATTAATGGCTGGCCTGGGCAGCAGTCTCTTGACCACGGTCCTGGAGTTCTGTGTCTGAGCCTAGCCCAGTGGAAGAGCCCTTTAATCTAAGCTTGGAGCCAGCTTACTTTTGCTGCCCTCCATCTCCCTCCTTTCCTGGCATGTCACGTTGGTCCTGCCGGGTTTCCACGGTAGGGGAGCCTGCTAAGCGTGAGGCGGCCCTACAGCCATCTTATTAACAGCTCTCCGGGAGTCATGAGGGAGCAAAAGGGAATCATCCAGGTTTGTAAAGCCAGGAAGAAAGAAATTGGCACCTTCCACCGAAAAAAGCCCCATTTCTAACTGCGTGGCTCACTTGTATGTCACCGAGGAATGCAGTCTGCCCTTGACCCCCACGCCGTTGAGCCTCTCCTTCTAGAGATGAGAGGTTATGGCAGTGAACTTCAGAACCGGCGGGCTGTAGCTGAAGCATTACCTCTTCCCAGAGTACCCCTGGGGCAGAGCTGTTCTGGGGGCTCAGTCACTGGGTAAAGGGGTCCAACACCTACTATACGCTTAGTAAATGTACCACCGGTTAGAGTCTGCTGCCGCCGCCGCTGCTGCCACTAGTGTTTCAGTTTCCAAGAGAAAGTCGGAATGTGCAAGACCAGGTTCCTCTGATGAGGTGACATGGATGTTTGTTACAGGACGTTTAGTGTATTAATTGGCCTGAGCCGCCACAGCCAAATCCCGGCACCGCGTGCTTAAACAGCAGAAGTGCGTTTCCTCCCAGCTCCGGAGGCTGGAGGTCTGGGACCAGGGTGCCAGCGTGGGCGAGGTCTAACGGGGTCGCTTGCAGGTGGCCGACTTCTTGCTGTATCTTCACGTGGCAGAGAGAGGTAGCACGCTCTCTGCGGCTTCGTCTTAGAGGGGCCCCGGCTCACTCACTAGAGCCCCTCTCAGGAACTCACGTGAACCTAATGACCTCCTGAAGACCTCTTCTCCACACACCATCACGTTGGGCGTTAGAACATGGAAATTTTGGGGGAACGCTGTCAGTCCACAGATTTTAGCAATTCTGGCCTTGGCTGCTAAATGAGTAGTAACCTACATTCATGGGGACAATAGAAATGCCCCCCCTCACTGCTTTCTGAGTCACACACTCAGATTACTGTTCTTACATTTCATCAGAGTGCGTATCAGTCGGAACCTTGTGTCATAATGCTGGAAGAAGCTATAGGGACCTTCCGATCCCTTTGCCTGCAGAAGGGTAACGAGAGCCAAGGAGGTCAGTGTCATCCAGGGAGTGCACGTTCTAGTAGGTCCTCAGCCCGTACCTAGCTCTGCTTTGTGGAATTTGTAAGAAATGGATCTCACGGCCTCCCTGCCTTTGAGAAGGTTCATCACTTAGATAGGGAGATCAAAAACAATACTGTGAAGCAATGTAAGAGTGAGTTACAGCACCTGCATTATGGATTTAGGAATTCAGAGAGCAGTGATTAAAACCAACTGGTATATTCCAGTGACGCTTGATAGGCAGGTTGAAAATTGAGTTGCATTTTGAATGACGAGTAGGAGTTGGTAAAGAAAAGAGACGAGTCCTAACCTGATGTGTTTAAATAATGATGTGTTAAACAATGCCAACATTGATAATACTTCTTTGTATGTTAGTCTGAAAAGTGGAAAATAAAACCTAACTTGAAGGTCACATTTTTGATTAAGTAGATTGTTCTCACACACACTTAAGACCGGCACTGGCACCAAAGATGGCTGTACTCACTAAGAGATAGATAAATACAAACATGCACACATGTTAAAGAAAAAAAGAGAGACAAGGAAAATCAGACCAGGAAATGATGTGAGGAACGGGGGAGAAGTAGAACAAACATGGCCTAGGTTGGGGCCGGGATGGGGAGAATGACAGAGGGGAGAGGGTGTGGGTGTGGGTCAGTGTCCTTCCTTGAGAAAGTTTGCTTCACAACCAGCATGCACGCACACACACACACACACACACACACACACACACACACACTGTCGCCAGCCCCAGGACTGGGCTGAATAGCTCTGTGTGCTTCTGAGAAGGGCCCCCTGTGCTCCCGGCCCATGGGAACTGTTCCTTGTCTTGTTTGCTGGCTTACGTCTTGGTTACCATTGTTCTCTCTAACATCTAGGTAAGTTTATTAAAGATTTATTGAGTAACTCATTATATGGATTATGAGGTTTTGAATTGAGAGGATCATGGGAACAAAAGTCTGGTCATTAGAGAAAAATTACCCTCTTACTTGTTTCCTTGAAAGAGTTCTTAAGACTACTAAGATTTACCCCCACAAAGAGAAAGACCCTGGACTCTGAACAAAGCTCTAACGAAGTAGGTAGGACCCAAAGCAGTGATGTAATCCAAAGGAGATGAGAGCAGAGTTGTTTTCATGCACAAATCAGACCAAGAAAGATTCCAAAGGTGAAAATACTTGATGAGAAGGGATGTTGAAAGACTAAAGAGAGGAAAATAGGTGAGTAATTAGGGAAGAATCCATTTGAAGCACTCCCTAGGACCTTCTTAGGAAAATTTGGAAAGCACTGGGTTTTTCAGGGTATTTTTTACTTTTGTGGTGTACAAGGCATTCTGTGAAATGAATGCAAGGGGCGAGTCCCTGTTTCTGTAATAATGTACGCTGATCTTGTTTGCACTTGTGCATCTTGTGTTAGCATGTTATTTGAGGTAATATAAAACAAATGGCAGCGGTAGGCCCTTTCAGTGATGTTGCCACGAGGCTGTGGTTTCTGATTTGAGGGGACTTTTGTACCCTGTCTCTTCTATGTGTGTGTTTTTACTTTTTGATCACATAGATGCTTGATGACTTTTACTTGCTTAGGTTTTCAGTCACTTTGGATTCCAACTCTACGTTCCATTTATTGAAGCCTAGTAATTAGAAGGAATTTACCAGTTCCAAAAAGTAGTGTGGGAAGAAAAAAATCTTTTATTTTCTGTAATATAAAAATGACTAAATGACATATTTTTTTCTTCACAATCTTTAGGCGCTGCTTTGAATTTTTAGATTTACTTTTACAAGAATGGCAGACACATTCACTGGAACGGTAAGCATTTCATTGGCTGTTTTTTCCCCTCTGAATTGAACCTTGAGATTTAATGTCTCTACAGGTGGTCCAACCTGCTTTTTTGTAGCAATCAAAGGAATCTAAGCATTTCTTTGCATGACTACGTCTGTCGTTTCTACTGATGCGGGGCACTTAATATTGTCAGAAGCTTCTGGTGCATTTCATTGATGACAATATTGTGTGCCTAGAAACGTGAACCAGTGCGCACCATACCAACTCTGAAGCCACAGTTAACTTTTTTTAAAATTACTTTTTAATTCCTGTATAGGTAACATACTGTTACATTAGTTTTAGGTGTACAACCTAGTGATTCAGTAATTCTGTACTTTGTTCAGTGCTCCTCATGATAAGTGTCCTCTAATCCCCTTCATCTAGTTCCCCCATCCCCCCATCCACCTCCCTTCTGACAACCGTCAGTTTATTCTCTCTAGTTAAAGAGTCTGTTTTTTAGGGGCGCCTGGGTGACTCAGTTGGTTAGGCATCTGACTCTTGGTTTCAGCTCAGGTCATGATCTCATGGTTTCGTGAGTTCGGGCCCCACATCCAGCTGGCAGCGCACAGCCTGCTTGGGGTTCTGTCTCCCTCTCTCTCTGCCCTTCCCCCACTCGTGCTGTCTCTCTCAAAAATAAAAAATTTTTAAGAGAGTCTGTTTTTTAGTTTCTTTTTTTTTTCTTTGTTTTGTTTCTTAAATTTCACATATGAGTGAAACCATATGGTATTTGTCTTTTTCTGACCGACTTATATCACTTAGCATTATACCCTCTAGATGTCTAGATCTAGATCCGGCCACGTTGTCACAAGTGGCAAAATCTCATTCTTTATGGCTGAGTAGTAATTCCGTTACATATCGTTTATCATGACTGGATGTTGTACTTTGTCAAATGCTTTTTTCTGCATCCATTGAAAAGTTCATACTTTTTTATCCTTTTTCTTGTTGATGTGATGTATCACATTCATTGATTTGTGAATATTGAGCCACCCTGCATCCTAGGAATCCTACTTGCTGGTGGCGAATGATATTTTTAATATATTGTTGAATTAGGTTTGCTAATATTTTGTTGAGGTTTTTTGCATCTGTGTTCATCAGAGTATTGGCTTATAGTTCTCTTTTTTCGTATCTAGATTTGATATCAGGGTAATGCTGGCTTCATACAATGAGTTTGGAAGCTTTCCTTCCTCTTCTGTTGTTTGAAATAGTTTGAGAAGAATAGGTATTAACTCTTCACATGTTTTGTAGAATCCACCTCTGAAGCTGTGTGGTTCTGACTTTTGTTTGTTGGGAGTTTTTGGTTTACTGATTCAATTTCATTGCTGGTAATCAGTCTGTTCAAATTTTCTATTTCTTCCTGCTTTAGTTTTGGGGAGTTATATATATTTCTAGGAATTTATCCATTTCTTCTAGGTTGTCCAATTTGTTGGCATACAAGTTTTCATAATAGTCTCATAATGTATTGTATTTCTGTGGTGTTGGTTATTATTTTTCTTCTTTTGTTTCTGATTTTGTGTATTTGGGTCCTCTTTTTCTTTTGGCGAGTCAAGCTAAAGGTTGATCAGTTTTGTTGATCTTTTCAAAGAACTAGCTCTTGGTGCCAGTGATCTGTTCTATTGTTTTTTTTTAGTTTTTATTTTGTTTGTTTCTGCTGTAACTTTTATTATTTCTGTCCTTCAACTAGTTTTGGATTTTGTTTGCTTTTCTTATTCTAGCCCCTTTAGGTTGTAAGGTTAGGTTGATTATTTTAGATTTTTCTTTCTTCTTGAGGTAGACCTGCAATGCTATAAACTTTCCTCTTAGAATAGCTTTAACTGCATCCTAAAGATTTTGAACTGTGGTGTTTTCATTTTAATTTGTCTCCATGTATTTTTTGATTTCCTCTTTGATTTCATGGTTGATGGTTGATTTCATGGTTGATCCATTCGTTGTTGAGGAGCGTGTTCTTTAACTTCCGTGTATTTGTGCTCTTCCCTGGGTCTTCCTGTGGTTGATTTCTGGTTTCATAGTGTTGTGGTTGGAAAAGATGCATTGGGGGGCGCCTGGGTGGCTCAGTCGGTTAAGTGTCCGACTTCGGCTCAGGTCATGATCTCATGGTTTGTGGGTTCGAGCCCCGCATCGGGCTCTGTGCTGACAGCTAGCTCAGAGCCTGGAGCCTGCTTCAGATTCTGTGTCTCCCTCTCTCTCTCTGACCCTCCCCTGCTCACGCTGTTTCTTTCTCTCTCAAAAATACATAAAAAACATTTTTAAAAATTTTTTAAAAAAAGGAAAAGATGCATTGTATGACTTTGATCTTTCTCAGTTTGTCGAGACTTGTTTTGTGGCCTAATGTGTGATATATTCTGGCGAATGTTCTGTGTATACTTGAAGAGAATGTGTATTCTGCTCTTTTAGGAGGGAATGTTCTGAATATATCTGTTAGATACATCTGATCCAGTGTGCCATTTAAAGCCATAGTTTCCTTGTTGATTTTCTGTTTGGATGATCTATCTGTTGATATAAATGGGTTGTTAAAGTTCTTTATAATTGTATTACTATTGATTACTTCCCTTATGCTTCTTATTTGCTGCTTTATGTATTGAGTATTTTGTTGAGACCCATGATTGGTCCATAAATGTTTGTAACTGTTCTATCCTCCTGTTGGACTGATCCCTTTATGATACATACTGTTTAAAAGTCTGGGTTACCCATTATAAATGTTGCTATTCCAGCTTTCTTTTCACTTTCATTTGCACGATAGATCCTTTTGCATCCCTTCACTTTTCTGTACGTATGTGTCTGTAGATCGGAAATGAGTCTCTTGTAGGCAGCATGTAGATGGGTCTTAGTTTTTTATCTATTCTGTCACACTGTGTCTTTTGATTGGAGCGGTTAGTCCATTTGCATTCAAAGTAACTGTTGATAGGTGTGTACTTTTATTGCCAAATGGCAATATTTGTTACTTGTTTTAGTGTTGTTTATGTGCTTATTCTCTGTTCCTTTCTCTTGTTCTCTTCTCACAGTTTGCTGATCTTCTTCAGTGATATACTTTGCTTCCTTTCTATTTATTGTTTGTGTAGGTGTTAATGGTTTTTGATTTGTGGTTACCGTTAGGTTTGTATATAATTTTAGTCTAGAGTGGATGGTTGCTTAATTTGAACCCAGTCTCTACTCCTCTCTCTCCAGGTTTTAGGTACATGGTATTGTACTTTGTAGCCTTGAATTTTGTGAATCCCGTGATGGATTTTTATATATACACTTAATTTTACTGCTCTTGTGCTTCCTACTTTTCTTACTCTCGCGTATGGTCTTTCCTTTCCACTCAAAGAGTTCACTTCAACATTTCATATGGGCCCGGTTTAGGGGTTATGAATTTCTTTAACTTTTGTTTGTCTGGAAAACTTTATGCAGAAGGCTGTCATTCAGAAGAGAAGGAGAGAGAGTGTTCTTGGCTGATGAAATTTTCTTCCAGCACTTTGAATGTATCATGGCACTCCTTTTTGGCTTGCCAAGTCGCTGCTGAAAAATCAACAGATAGCCGTGAGGAGTTGCCCTTGTATGTAACTGTTTTCTTTTATCTTGCTACTTCTAAAATCACTCTGTATCACTACCTTTTGACTTTTTAATTACTGTGTCTTGGTGTAAACCTCCTTATGTTGTTTTTCTTGGGGGCTCTCAATGCCTCCTGGATCTAGATTTCTGTTTTCTTCCCCAGATTTGGGAAATTTTCAGCTATTATTTCTTCAAATAAATTTTCTGCCCCCTTTCCTCTCTCTTCTCCTCTGGGATTCCCTATAATGCAAATGTTACTATGCTTGATGGTACCCTAAGTCTTCTCTTTTTTTTTTCCCTCTCCTTTCAGCTTGATTGCTTCCCATTATTCTGTCCTCACTTGCCGATTCCTTCTTCTGCTCCATCTATTCTACTATTTATTCCCTGCAGTGTATTTTTAATTTCAGTTATTGAGTTCTTCATCTCTGATTGGTTCTTTTTAATGGTTTCTGTCTCTTTGTTAACAGTCTCACTGAGGTCCTCCACTCTTTTCTCAAGTCCAGTGGGTATCTTTACGGCCATTACTTTAAATTCTCTACCAGGCATATTACTTAACCTCCATTTCGCTTAGGTCTTTTGTCGTGATTTTGTCTTGTTCTTACACTGGGGACATATTCCTCTTTCTCCTCATTTTGTCTAACTCTGTGTCTGTTTTCTTTGTGTTAGGGAAGTCAGCTGCATCTTCTGCTTTTGAAGGTACTGGCCTTATGAGGAAGAGGTCGTGCAGTGCCCTGCAGTGCAGTGTCCCCTGTTCACCGGAACCTGGCACTTCAAGGGTGTCTCTGTGTGTGGTGTGTGTCCTGCTGTTGGGGCAGAGCTGCTTTTTCTACCAGTCCAGTCGTCTGCATTGGCTCTCTGCCTGTGGTGGGCAGCATTTGATTGTTGTGTTGTTAATGGGCCAGTCTAGGGCCACCTGGGCTTGAGTCCCGTCTGACTGGGCATTTGCCAGAGAGGTGGTGGTACCGAACTGCCGGGCACTTTCCTTGTGTTGTCCCATGGGAAGCTTTCATCAGTGGGTTCGTTAGACCAGCTGTCTGACTGCAGCCCACAGCTGGGGCCGCAGTCTGACTGTGTGTGTGCTTATCTTCCTTCTCCCCCTCCTTCCCCAGGGCAGGAGTCATGTTGCAGAGGGACTGATCCCTGTCAGGGCTGTTTGCCCCCTGCCAGGCTTTCAGTACTGCTTTGGGTGGGCTCCGGCCAAGGGTATCCTGGAGGAGGTAGGGTCCCGGGAGAGTACAGTCTCAGGGCAGGCGGTGTTAGCAAGTTTTGCATAGGTTTGCTGTGGGGAAAGACCTGGAACCAAAGGCTTGGCTGGAGGGGTGTGTCCCCAGGAGAAGGCAGGCACCCTGCTAGCAAGCTGGGTGGAGCGTGTTGGCACTGAGCTGGGTCCTGCAAGTGCTGGTGTGCTTAGGCAGGGGACCTGCTAGCTCCTTTGTCCCTGGAGAAGTCTCCTAAGGATCCAGTGCCGCCCCTACATGCTTAGAGATTAGTAAAGAAATCTCCCTCTTGTATACCCGAGGCATTTTCCAAGTGTTGCTTCTAAGCTGTATCTCTGAGGGGCTGTTGTACTCTTTGAGGGTCAGGCCTCAGTTTCCTATTTCCCTCCTGCTGATTTTTGAAGTTTCAGGTGTTAAGCCCCCATGATTGTAAGAACTCAAGAAATTATGCTCTTCTGGTTTTCATGTGGGTTCTCATGGCTGGGGTGCTTGGTGTCAAGGTTTGGTCCTCTCCCTTGTGCGTGTCCCCAGTGTCTCTCCCTCTTGGGGAAAGCCGGTGGGCTCGGATAGCTCCCGACCACATCTGTGCCCTTCCTGCCCTCTTCAGGGTGGCCTCTCTCTACACTTAGCTGTGGAGAGTCTGTCTGCCAATCTTCAGGTGGTTTTCTGGGTTAGTTCCACAGATGTGGGTGTGGGAGGAGGTGATCTTGGGGTCCTCATACTCAGCCCTCTTCCCCAGAAGTCGGCCACAGTTCACCCCTTATTGACTCTCAGTAGGCTGCCTGACATTCATGACAGTTCCAGCCAAGTAAGTGGTTCGAGCTGCTCTTTGTAGGCCTGGTGTAACTCTTAGGTCCTTAAAGGCGTTTCACTCACCTGAAGGTTTTCCTTCAGAAACCCCTGTGTCAGACACTCAGCAGTTTTCTCGTATTCAGTGTGCGTGGTTAATTTCACATCATCAAGATCAAAGGTAGGGTTACGGCAGAATTCTTGAGCAGGTCTCTTAATTTTAAGATTCATTCTTTGCCATCTTTAGTTCCTTTGAATTTCAGGTGCCTGTTACGCTTTCTGCATTAAATTTGGAGAGAATAGACAAAGTTTTGCCACCCACTTTTTCCTGTTACTGAGGTTGTGAAGAAGTTTACAGGATACTAATCATTTTTCTAGTGGAGTTTTAATGAAGTGAGTACTAATGGGAGTCCCAGTCCATACTGCAGGGGTTAGAGAGGAAACAAAGCCATGCCTACCAGAGGTAAAATTTCATCCGCAGAGATCTTGAATCTAGAGGATAGTCACACAGTTTTCAGTATTTTTTTGTCCTCTAATCTCCTGATAGGCAGCGATAGTTTTAGAATTTAGAGGTGGAAAATGAAACGAGGGATTTGATGTGAGGACATGTGAGTAGAACAGTCACGTGTGAAGAACTCAGACCTAGCCTTGTGTGTTCCTTCATCTCCTTCCTTCGCCTCTACCACTTGGCAGGCACTTGCTAACTAGCTACTGAATGAATGAAGGAGTGAGGCACAGACTCTGAAGGGGCTGTCAGATTGGTAACTACTCTGTGTTCTATCAGATTCATTCATTCCAGCCTTTTTTTCTTTCCTTAAAACGCTGTTAGATATTCAAAGAGACACTTTAATAACTTCCTCTCTGCGAGGGCAGAACATAACTAAAGAAAATACCTGCGTATAATGCTGTTACAGGATTTTATACAATTGTTCATGTTACACAGTGGAACTTGAGAAACGGCCGTGTTTAATTATAGAACTGTGATGCAGGTAGTCTCTTCAGTATCAAGGTTATTATTACCTCATAATTGCCATGGAAACTAGTTCTGGCCACGGGAAAGTGGAGTCTTACTGGCTGGGTTCATAAAAGATGGAGCTACATAAGTGTGGTGGGGAAAAATCACCCCATGTTTGACAGACTTGCAGGCAGGGTGTGTAGATGGGGGCGGCTGGGCCAGGGTGGAGGTGGGGGCACCCGGACAGAGGTAGAGGTTTGGAGAGGTGCAGGGAAGAGAGTGCTTGCATTTTCTGAGCTGCGTGAGAGTTGACTGACTGCGCACAGAGCCTGTGGGTTCCGCGAAGCCAGTTTGTAATTTTCACACCTGATTTCATCTGCATAAAATCACACATTAATGATGATTACCGCTTTCTCTCCTAAATTTCTAGGCACATATCAGTATTAGCCGAAACAATAAAGAAGGGAATACACGATGCCGATTCCGAAGCAAGGATAGAAGCCAGAAAGTAAGTGTTTATTGTAGGTACACCACTTATTTTTAATCCACTGTTTTTATGTTCCAGATGTGTTGTTTAGATTGCCATATTTTTTTTTAATGTTTGTTTATTTTTGAGAGAGAAACAGAGAACGAGAGAGACAGAGAACAAGCCGGGGGGTGGTGCAGTGCAGAGAGAGAGGGAGACACAGAATCTGAAGCAGGCTCCAGGCTCCCAGCTGTCAGCACAGAGCCTGATGTGGGGCTTGAACCGTGAGATCATGACCTGAGCCAAGGTTGGATGCTTACCTGACTGAGCCACCCAGGAGCCCCTAGGTTGGCTTATTGAAAATTCGTTAAATGGGGCACCTGGGTGGCTCAGTTGGTTAAGCTGATTTTGGTTCAGGTAATGGTCTCACAGTTTGTGAGATCCAGCCCCAGGTCTGACTCTGCACCGACAACACGGAGCCTGCTTAGGAGCCTCTCCTTTGCTCTCGCTCTGCCCCTCCCTTGCTAGCACTCTCTCTCGCTCTCAAAATAAATTAATAAAAACTGAAAAAACATTTTGTTAAGTTACACGAACAATGCTTTGTTACTCATGATGGTTAAATATGAACCCAAAAGCTGTTTCACGATATTCCTCTATTTTTCTGTGTAGAAGGCTGTTCCGTGCCCAGCCCTAGAAGACTGATTGGTGCTATGTGAATATAAACAGGACTAAGGCACACAATAAAATATGCTCATTGTTAAATTTATGAGAAATTATTACATGAATCCGAAAAGCACTTGGTTGCATGCTCAGACACTCATTAGGCTCTGTTAAAAGCCAGGTCATAATCCAAAGGGACCTTTTGATTTCCCATGAACCATTACGGTCCCTGGGATCCTTCCCCTGAGAGGACAGCTTTGCAGGCATCAGGTGGCTGCTCTGGAAGTGTGAGCGTGGTGCGGGGCCGGCGGGCGACGGGACACTGGGCGTACTGCGGTGGTGACGCACACTCGCCATCCCACGTTTCAGGCAGTTTTACCGTGTTAGCGCTGGTCACGCTCCTGTCCTGTGGCTGTGGCCGTGTGTTCTGTGCCCCCGCCCCGCCCTCCCCCGGGAATAGTTGTGTGTGTGTGTGTGTGTGTGTGTGACCCAGGAATCAGAGGCTGAGACTCACTGCATCTCGGGCAGTGTGGAGATGAGTGCGTGCCGTGAGTTCTCCCCCCAGGGAGTTGTTCTGTGCGTTCACAGCGCCGGCCTCTTCTGCCTGACACAGGTAGTCTGTTCTCCTCACCTGGAACATTCCTGTTTGATCTAGCTGCACTCGTACGTCCTGACCAAGTCCATGTTGCTCCGTGACTGCTCTCTCAGTTAAATGCCGCTCCCCTGGTGTCTGAGGTCTCCGGAGGCGCTTGTCATGCTCCCAGCTTGGGCAGTTCTTGCCAAACTAAGGGACCTCCCTGCTAGTCGTGAGCGACTGTTAGGAGTGGACCCGTTAGTCACCCACGTAAGCAGCTTTTATCCTGGCGTGTACACCCCCTCCCCTGTGGTAGGATTTCCTTGGGTCCTGGGGACACGACGACCAGGGCGCAACGACCGTTCCCAAAGGCTGGTGGCCAATGGAAACGGGGACGTTCCCAACACCGCTGATGGGAACGTGAGGGACGTTTCTCAATGGAAACGTGACG
>CM053578.1:8111580-8123149 GCA_028646485.1 Cryptoprocta ferox
TGGGTACATCTCTGGTGCCGTGGTTTCTCGGCGGACTCGGCTGATGACCAGGAAGGCTCTGTCCTGCACGTCCTCCTGGGACTTCATCAAGTCCCATGTTCCCCGCGTTCTGGGAACAGAAGTCCGAGAAGGACAATGCTGAGAACAGAGGTCCGATAAGGACAGTTTGTCCCATTTCCCAACACTCCCCGGTGTTTCCCGCTTCTTCCGTCACTCCGCAATACAGACATCAGGTAGCTGGGGACATCTCCGCGCCGCTCTGCCAAATGTCCTCTGCGGCAGCTGTAAATACTTCACATCCATGGGTGTCAAACGGCGCGTGGAGGAGCTGCCATCGACGAGTCCCCTCCATGTTCTGGGTCTAGTGCTAGACGTTTCAGCTCCATCTCCCGTAACGTTAGCCCTTCGGTTTTCATTTTGTAAATGGGACTGAGATTCAGAGAAGTCAGGTAACGTGTCCCGTGTCAGAAGAGCCAGTTAGTTGTGGGGCAGGATCCGTGCCAGCCCGTCTTTGTTCGCTCTCCCTTCCCGATCCCGCGCTGCTCCCGGCAGCAGGAAACCGAGGACTCTGGTCCCTGACCGTGTCCCGTGCCGGGCCCCGCGTGGCCCTGACCGCACCCCGCCGTGTCTCCCCAGGTGCTACTGGGGCTTCCACAGTCACTTCAGCAGAGAAGCGGAGCACTTGTACCACACCCTGGAGTCCTCCTACCAGAAAGCCCTGCAGTCCCACCTGAAGAACTCGGACAGCATCGTGTCTCTGCCGCAGTCCGACCGCTCATCCTCCAGCTCCCAAGAGAGTCTGAAGTAAGCCCTTCAGCCGTGCTTTTCATGAGTGCGAGCTCTTCTGTTTAGAGATTTGCTACGTGAGAACACAGATTCCAGCCGTGCGTTTTACATACGCGTGCCTGGGCTAATCCCCCCTCACTTCAGATGGGTTCCGCAACGTGAGGCACGGTGGGGAACGGTAAGGAGTGGGGCCTCGGCCTCTGCCGTGAGCAGTGGTTGCTGAAACTTACACGGCCGTCCCAGAATATGGGTTCGAGTCCAATAAGTGAGTTCTTGAAAGGGTCTTCTGAGAGAATGAGTGTTACCTCGGAGACAAGTCTGGGAAGGGAGGGCGTTCGGCCCCTGGAAGTAAACGTATCAGCGTCCTCGTGCTGTGTTTCTAACTTCTGTCTCAGTTACGACTTCGCTCTGTATGTCTGGAAGGTAGTGCAGGATCTAATGCTAAAGATTGGTAAGATCGTGCTCCCAGCTACCTGAGAAATTCCGAAAACTCTGCAGTAGTTTCTTCAGCCTCCCAGTTCCCTGTTGTAGACTGTACTTGCGTGGACGCAGGTGAGGTGCTCCTTGGATAATACGAAATGTGTGTATACTTTTCAGTCGGCCGCTCTCTGCCAAAAGAAGTCCTACCGGGAGCACCACCTCTAGAGGTAAGACTGGCGGCCGCGGAGCAGGTGGTCGGGGGGTGGAGGGGCCGTCTCGGTGCCGCTCCCAGAGGCTGTTCGCTTGCTGGCGGCCGGTGACCTGCCTGAGGTCCCCCTCAGGTCCGCAGAGTGTGCCGCTCTCGGCGCTCCCGCCGGGGTTGGCAGAGCCCCGCTGGCCCGGGGGCCTATGGCTCTGAGGAACCCGCGCTCAGGCGGCCTCAGGCAGGCGGAAGTGGAGCCCCGTGACCTTGGCTCGCCCACCTCCCTCCAGCATGCGGATCCCTCCCCAGGTAGTGCTGCCGCTTTGCTCTGGTCACTTGACAGCAGAGTGTGGACGGAGCGGCGGCAGCGGTGCAGCGGCCGGCGGAGGCGGGAGAGTGGGCTGTGCCCGGGGGCGGGAGTGCGTGTGAGTCTGAGCGCGCTGAGGCCCCGGCCTGCGGAACCGTGCCCGCGTGGGCACGCCTTCCTCATCCCACTTGTCACAGCCCCCAGAAACGGGGTCCGTTTCTCTGGGGCTCATACTCGGCCCCAAGGAAACAAACGGAATGGGTGTGGGGCTGTGCTTCTTCGGCGGTGGCCGAGCTGTGTCTTCGGTGACCCGGAGACACTGTCGGTGCGCGTGCACTCCAGCCTTCGTTAACGTTTGGTAGGAAAAGCCAAACGAGTTGTAACAGCGTGTGCTTACAGTTCTACTGTAGTCCTTACTGATGCTTCCTCCCTTACGACGCAAGCTTCCACCGTCAGCACCAAATCCGTGTCCACGACTGGCTCCCTCCAGCGGTCTCGAAGCGATATTGACGTGAACGCCGCAGCCAGTGCCAAGTCCAAGGTCTCGTCGGCCTCGGGCGCTACGCCTTTCAGCTCTGCAGCGGCCTTGCCTCCGGGGTCCTACGCATCCTTAGGTAACCAGACCCCCGCCTCCTTCCCCCCAGTTGTGCTATTTGAGATGACACTTGGCCCTGCTCAAATCTCCGTAGCAAGTCACCCAGCACCATCATTGAGGGAATCCTCACTGTCGCAGGGCTGAGTTTTAAGGACAAGCAGCTGTGTGCACTTACTGCTGGTCACAGCACCCCTTTGTCGGGGGTTCCCTTTCTCTGGAGCATCGTCCTTTAGTGGCGAGTAAGTTCCTGGGTGCTCGCGTGGCGTGTCCCCCTGACACAGCCTTCAGCTTCACTTTCCCCTTCACGGCAGCCCAGCCAGCGCCTCGTCACCTCCCACATTGCCCCGCGACGGGGGTGGGGGCAGGGCCACAACGGTTTTGCAAGGGATTCGCCAAAGGCAGTCATGCTTAGGTGTTCCCCAGTTTGGGAGTCTGACCAGAGTGGCCGGGGTGCAGGATTGGGGGGCGACAGCAAGGGCACCTCTAGAGAAATGTGGTGGACTTAGGAGCCAGCGTAACCGGGCTTCTCACAAGAGTGCTGGGAGGAGAGGGTACTTCCTCTTAACAAGAAACCAAAGGATTTTGTAAAACACTGTTTAAGGAAGTAAGTGCGTATCTGACAGAACGGTAGGTCAGTTTCTCAGTTTTTCAGCAGACAGCGGAACACCGGTATGTAGGGCTGATAGTTTATCTCGTTTCATTTTTGTTAGAGCAAAGTCATTCAAGCCAGAACCTGGGGACTTAGCTGGATTGGTTTTATTTTGGATTTTATGGAGCTTGAAATACATAACAATGCAAACTTCATGAAGCATTGAGACTGAATTACTTTATGTGGTTAACAAACCAATTCCAAAGTCTTCTTCAAAACTGACGTTCTGAAACTGTTGTGAGCGCGGCAGCACCATGCCAGGGCACCACGAGATTACTGGGTGCCGTTTATTAGCCTGGGCACCTTGAACAGGCCATGCAATCTCTGAATCCGGTTTCTCCACGTAGTTACTCGTGGTGACAGTCACCCAGCTCAGACACATGAGCGGGATGTATTAAATAAGTTAATGAAAGTCCTTTGTAAGCTGTTATCCTGCGGGGTGAAAAAAGCTGATTGTGCTAGACACATGAGAACGTGAAAGGTACGTGTTCTGGAATGTTTGTTACGTCAGTCTTGTTTTCTCGACGCAAACACCTCAAACACAGGTACATTTTGATTGGAAAGAAGCCCAGTAAGTGCTCTCCCTTTCTCCCGTTTTACTGCTGGGACTTTACATTGGAGTGTTTGTGACGCTAGCTTGGTACGTAGTCCTCGAGTATGGGGACATCGGACCGGCCCCCCAGGGTGGAGTAGCTGTGTTCACGCTAGTGCAGTTTTTCAACATGTACCTGTGTTTCGATGCATTCGATCCACCTTGAGTGGCTGTAATGAGTATTTGTTTCGTTGCTTGAAAATTGGCGTAAAAACCATCTTTTAGCGTACTGTGTAGTCATTGTGTTTTCTGTGCACATTTGGGATATTTTGGTATGGACCAGGTTGATGTCCCTCAGTGCTGGCAAAAGCACCCGGGCCTTTCGGTCTGACGATACAGATTGACCTTTTTTACAAGCACTACGATAAATTTGCAGCCCAGCATCAGCTCTCCGGATAACGGGACCGGAATACCCCCCACTCTCTCAGCATTTCCGAGAACCCTGCCTCTACTTGCCTCGTGTCCAAAACCACAAAACAACAAAAAAACCCGGGAAGGCTAACGTAATCCTACCGAGAAATTGTTACAGATACTACTTAGGTCGGCACATTATCTCTCTCCGTGCGGAAGTGTAGCCTTAAAGCTGACAATCTTTTCCGAACTTCTAGAGTCCAGACACGTGAGGGAAGATACGGAGTCCGTAGGCCCTGACTCAGGTACCCTGCTGTACAGCTTCCGCTGCTCCCCGTGTAGCTGGGTAGGCGCCATTGCTAGCGCCGGCTTCTCTCGGCTTCCCTTCTGCCTCTGTTCTTTGGGGGACTCTTCAGTACTTTAGCTTTTGGTTCCCCCCCGTGTTCTGCTGGTACTTGGTCCTAAGAAAAAGAAACTCTGAAGAGGATGAGGGTTGGCTGAAACAAAAACCAACAGTGTACCAACTGAGGCGCTACCCTGGGTTGACATTTTTTAGCTTCTTTTCCAAAAGCAGAAGCGCCACTCTACTAAGCTGATTTTAATACGAGGCACACGTACTTGCTTCAGAATCTGCTTTGCTGTTGAACTTGTTTCTTTTTTGATTTTGTTTTAAATTGTACTTTTGCTTTTTTAGTAGCTAATAACATTCTGCTTTTTAATTTTTTTTTAAATGTTACTAACTGTTCCCTGTTATCCCCTCCCTTGTTTTTTAATTTGCTTAAAGACGGTACTTCCACTAAAGCGGAGGGTAAGCGGTTTGTTTCTGTGACTGAGGTGTGTCTCGCCTTCACCCGTCCTCTGTGCTCACTGAGTGCTGCCTGGTGCCCACTCACCCCACCCAGGTCCCCGCATGACACGCTGCACGTTCCCTCCACTCTTCTTCATCCTGTTTCCCCCCGCCTTTCTGCCTTCCCCCTACCTGAGTTCTCCTCGCCCTCCTCGTTCTGTCGTGGTTCTGGTGAATCTGTCGCTCGTGTGCTGTCCGTGGTTTCTGGCACCCGGCCCGCCCCGGGGAGCTGCACCGTCTGGATGCTGGGCGCTACCTGCCGTCCTGTGGGTGCTGGTCTCAGAACTTAGTGCTCCCTAAGCACCCCCCTTTGGGGTTTCACTTCCCTTCTCTTTCCTCCCCTTGACTTTTGTGCTTCTGTGGGCCTCTCATGTTTTGAAAATAAATTCAGTGTCATTTATTTAAGTTAAAGGCTGGTAAAGGTTTTCTTCCAGGTAATTGATAGAAATTTCTAAAAAATAACTTTCCTCTTCCCTAAAGATGCTACTGAATCATGTGATGTCATTTCTATTTGTATCACTGACACATAACCCCGTTCATTTGTTGACCCTCAGTCTTTCCCTCAGCAACCGTGTATTAAATGCCTTCCATGTATTAAATGTGTCATATTCTGCACTCCACACAGGCTCTGGCATGGTGAACAAAACACACACATCCCGATCCCCTTTGGTTTCTTTTTATGCCATTCTACAGAAGTTTTTCCTGATTTTGGATTGTCTTTTGACATTAAGACATAATCATTTTGGTCTGCATAGCTCTTGGATTAGCACATGCCAGACTAGACCGTCCCTTTGCACAGTCTCTACCCGGAGAGCAGGATCATGCCTCAAATAATTGAAATTTAGAGGAACCTCATCTGTTTAAGATAGTGCCTTAGACCCACCAACCCTCAGCCTAAGATTGAACACTTAGGAATTGCTAGTTTACTTTCATACATTATTTAGTCACTCCAAAAGGCTAGCCAGCAGAGTGGGCTGGCTTTTATCCTTGTATGTGCAGTTCACAGTATTTTTAATCTATACACTACTTCTTTAGGGACTCATAAAGGAAGAATTAGGAATGGAATTTTTTTAAAGATGAGCATAGTCCCAAGGTCAGTGTTCTTCAAACTTAACTCATAAAAATCACCTGCAGTTTAATAAAGAAACAGCATCCTGGGTCCTTCCCCCTGAAAATTCTGATCAAGTTTGGAAGAGGCAAAAGAATCTGAATTTTCAGTAGGCCCCAGTCATTGGTGGTTCTTTGGGTGGGACAAGTGTGTGAAGTGAAAAGTTTCCCAAATGAAAAGTGGACAAGAAGCCTGTGTCACAATGAGGAGCTCCTTTGTGAGAGAGGAAGACCAAGAGGGCTGACTGTGACTCTGCATTTTTTAGCTGGTAACGAGGAATCTTACATCTCTCCTTCCCAAAGAAATGATCCCGCGTATTTCCTCAGCCTAGATGGAAGAGAAGCGAAGGGCAGAATTCCATAATGTGGGTGAAGTGAAATTGAAGATGTTCCAAGGGAGATTGCATTTTTTCCCAGATGCTCTAATTTTACATGCCTGTGTGATAAGACTTGAAACCAGCCTGCTGTTCTACTCAGCACTGGGAATTTCTCACTTTTATTTCTTTTAATCAGTTATCTTCTTACCAGTGCAGAGCAAGGTCAGAAGATTGCCGACCTTGACTCAACTGTGCGGGAGACCAAGAACGAGGAGTCTCCTTCTGCTCCCCTTCCAGTAGAAGTGGGAGAATGAGCTGGGGGCCCTTCGTTGAACAGGGTTTAGAATCTGATAGAAGACAGGCTTAGTGAGGGGAGCTGGCGAGCCTTTTCTCTGGGTCCCAGGGCTGTGCAGGCTGTTGAGAGCCGGACATCAGTGCCTCGGGCCTTGTGTGCCCACGAGACGGAAAGGACACAGTGCTGGGGGGCCACACCCCCCCCGTGCTACAGCCGCCCTGGCTGTTTGAGCGGTGAAGCCTAGCGGTGGCACTCGGAGGAGCTGCGAGTAGACGTTAGGAAAGGCCGCAGTAAATATCTCCCTGGGCCTGAGTTTCCTGTCTGAATTTTTGGAATCATTATGGGCCTTTTTAAAGTTTGTTAATAAGCCTGTGAAATTATTTTCCTGTCTAGCTCCCAAAGCAGGAAGGGACAGGTGCTTTCGTCATTAGGAGACAAAGCTGTGACTTGGAATCAGTAGTTGGATGCTCTAAATTCAGCTAAGGCATCTGGATTCTGGCAACTTTGTTAGGGTAGGAATGGAGGAAAATACGTCTCCCTTGGGTTTGTTTTTGTTTGTTTGTTTTTTATCATACACACCAAGTAGCCTTTCTCACATTTATAACTAGCCAGAAACTATTTTTTGTGAAGAACCAACAGAAGCTTATCTTTTGGACAGAAGCTTATTTCCAGGTTACCTTTGAATAATTTGGGGGATTTTAGAGAGATACATTCATGCCATTGGTTTTGGCGCTCATGGGAAAAGTCGATGATGAGATGCTACAACTGTGGCAAATGAGTACATTCCCGTCTAATACCGGTTTTTTGTTGTTGTTTGTTTTTGGGTTTTGGGGTTTTTGTTTGTTTTAGCTACTGTGTTTAGGAAATGCCTTATTCATGTATTTTCCCAGAACAGATAATTTTAAATGAAAAGTTACTGGGCACACATGCCCCACGGGAGCTGACGACTTATTGATCATTTCAGAGAATAGATGATCCTATGTTATTAAGTCAAAGGCCACGCTTGACTATGGGTGATTTTAAGATTACAGAATAAAAATGATGTAGCCTTGTCTGCTCTTTAGGGAAAGGAATTTAGATTTTAGTTCAGTTTTATTGAGAAATAAAGCATTTGGTATTGCTTATGTATTTATCCAAGAACTCTGACTTTAACACAGTGAAAAAAATACGTGTTTGTATATTGGAGTAAAAGAGTGCTAAGATTCTTTTAGTTTTATCTTTAAAAAAACATGAGGAAGGTTGTTTCTTTGGGAGACGTACTGGTAGGTAACAGAATTTAGAAGTGGTCAACTTCCCAAATTTTGATTTTGTCAAAAGTGCCACTTAGGAGTTGAGGTCAGTTTAATTATGCCCAGAAGCTGTGAGTTGTAGAACGGATACATATGCTGGAATGCCCCATGTGATGTAGAGATTTATCTAGAAGACCTTTTAATCTTGATAACCTCTAAATTGAGATTGCCTGAAATTTTGCAACATAAGCGGGACAGAAACCCTAGTGACATGACACTATCTGATAAGTGATTTTTTTTTAACGTCTGTTTCTTTTGAGGGAGAGCATGTGCAAAGTGCACGCCTGCAAGCAGGGAGAGAGAGAGAGAGGGAGAGAGAATCCCAAGCAGGGTCTGCACTCACATTGCACGTGGACACGGGGCTCCACCTCACAAACTGTGCAATCACGACTGGAGCCGAAATCAGGAATCCCAACCGACTGAACCACATAGGCGCCCCTGATAAGTGATTTTTTTAATTGCCTTGGTCTGAATGGAGGAAAACCGATGCTCTGCAGGTTGAACCAGGTGCACAGGTTTTGTTTCCCATTTTGAAGGCTCTTCTGGAAGAATGGGAGTGAGATGGAAAGAAATTCTGCAGCAGCTTCATTAAAAAGCCACTCCGTAAGGCTGTGCTGTCTGTATCCCGTGAAAGTCAAAGGCTGCCCTCCTCCAATTTTTCGTTTGCTTCTGGGTCTGCTTTCCTTGGGGTGGGTGAGTTTGTTTATTGTGTATCTCCAGAATTTTTTTTTTCTGTTGGACAGGTCTCTAATTACTCTCACTTCTTTTTCATTTTCATTTCATTTCATTTCATTTTCTATTTTTTGAGAGAGAGACAGAGAGAGAGACAGCGCGAGCAGGGGAGGGTCGGAGAGCGAGACAGGCCCCAGGCTCCGAGCTAGCTGTCAGCACAGAGCCCGACGCGGGGCTCAAACCCACAAACTGTGAGATCATGACCTGAGCCGAAGTCGGACGCTTAACCGACTGCGCCACTCAGGCGCCCCTTCATTTTATTTTTAAATTATTATTATTAATTTTATTTTAGAGAGGGTGCTGTAGGGGGAAAGGGGCACAGGGAGAGAGAGAGAAGGAATCTCAGTTAGGCTGCATGCTCAGCGAAGGGCTCAATCCCACAACCCTGGGATCACGACCTGAGGCGAAATCAAGAGTCGGACACTGAATCAACTGTGCCCCCTGGGTGCCTCTTATTTCTATGTATCTTACATTGTTTTTCTTTCATGTCTACTCACTGTCTCTGTCATAACACAGTATGAATGAACATGAATGTCAGTAACAGGTCGTAATGTAGAACTGAAGTATAGTTTTACTCTTTATTGCACTTATTTTAAATAGACTTTGTTTTTCCTAAAGACCAAGGAGTATTTTATATCATCTCTTTAAAACATAGTGGCACTTAGAGTAATATCATCAAATTAATACAGTGAAATCTGTATACAAAAGAAAGCTGTACCTGAATACAATACAAAAGAGACCCTTTTAATTCCCCGAAATTGATTTTGATTTTAAGAGTGCCCTGAGGTCTTAGTGACCCATGTGAGTCCCTGGGGCAGACTGGAAACAAGCCGCTGTGCTCCCCCCAGGTGAGAGGTAAGGCTGCCATGGAGCCGGCATTGTCAAGGTGCTGCAGCCCCCGGAAAAGGTGGAACCAAACCCCTTTGTCTTCAGGTCGACGTGGTATCTCTTGACTCTGCTCTAGCAGGGAAAACCAGCCTCCCCTAATTTGTAACTGAGCTCTCTTCTCCTGCAACTTGTACCTTCAGTGTTTATTATCTTTGGTGTCTGGGAAACCCCAGCCTGATGAAGTCAAGTGGTCTGCGTTTCTAGCCCCCAAGGGTGCCTAACAGGAACAGTGAACTTCTACAGAGGAAGACCCTCAAATCTGGCTCCTCGGGGTTCCCACAGATTAAAACATGCCAAATGTGTGCTCTAAAGCCATAATTCCATCAATGATGAGTGAGAAGCAGCAGAGGAAAAGAATACAAACGTATTTAATCCTTCAAGACTTAAGGACCTTTTATGTAACATAATTAAATGTTTAAGAGAAATAAGAGATTTATTTTTAGGATCACATAGAACTGAGGAGTCTGAACGATCCTTCTTGTTGAGAACACACCACCGATGTGGAATAAAAACAGAGAATCTTCCGACCTGAGCAGAAACAGAAACCCTAGCAGGTGAGGGTCCAAGCTGGTTTGTACCGTGAGGTTTTTGGCTGCATGCCAGAGATTTGGGGCATTTCCTGTGATGGGTGTGCAGGATATGGGAGGACAGGAGGTGAAGTGGAACCTACCCAAGACCTCATCATCCCTGATGTCCAGGAAGTAACTCAACCTCGATTCTGGGTACAGGGGGAAAGTAGTCTTCCCTGAGAATTTGCAACCATAAATTACACCTTCACACAGCTTTTTGATCAGAATTTACACTGCCTTTGTGGCCTGAAAAACCCAAATAGATAAATCATATTAAAGTGGCTGTGGATTACTTGTGTCCACAGGACACTAGCAGGAACAAACGTTAAGTCCTCTTTGGAAGAACTCAACCTCAATCTGGATCGAAAAGAATTGCTATATATAGTTCCAAGAAAAGGAATTATTTCATTTCATGAAACAAAAAGAAAATTTGGAAAGAGAAGCAAAAGGAGTTGTAGACTATAAAGAATGACCAAGTAGGTTTTCAATGACAAATGGATCATCTGAAAATGAAAATATAATGAACTACTGAAATTAGCAACTCAGTGGTTAAATTGAGCAGCAGAATCCATGTAGCTGAAGGGAGAACTCATGAACTTAAGGCAGGAAGTGCTGTCCAGAGCACAGAGCGGTAGTGGAGAGTTGTGAAATATGACAGAGACATCCAGTCACATGGAAGATGGTAAAGACATTTAACAGAGAATGGGGCAGACGTATTTGAAGAGGTGACAGCTGGGAGTTCTCCAGAATCGATGAAAGACACTAAACCGCAGACTCAGATAACCCAGCAAATCCCAAGCAAGACAAATGGTGACATGGCAAGGGACGACAGCCTGAGAAAGAAGGCAGGAGAACCAGCCAGAGGGACAAAGAGACTACCCACAAAAGAAAGCAAGGGTTTACATAGAAATAAAACTGGGAACATCTGGATGAGACAGATGGAGCATGCCACTGTCCATGTCCTGCTCCTGATTTCCCCCTGCAGTTTTGTGAGATGCTACCGTGGCGGAAAACTGGGCAAAGAGCTCACGGGCTCTTTTTGTATTCCATCTTATAGCTGCATGTGAGTCTACAATTGCCTCAAAATAAAAACTTTAATTTAAAAAGGGATGGCTTTTAAAATTCCCATCTCCCCAAAAGGATGATTTAATTGAAGTTGTGCTTTCAATAATGTTATTTTAATCTATGAGACCATTACTTAAGAGATAGTAAATTGTATCCTTAAAAAATTAAGACAAAAGAAGGAAACAGTAGAGACTTAAAGGAAAATGAAAAATCAAAACAAGTAACCATGCATAGAAGATAGTAAAAATAAGCTTGGATGAGCTCAACTTTCCAGTGAAAATAGAAGGTTTGTTAGACTTGATTGTTTTTGAATGTTTATTTTTGAAAGACAGAGCATGCAAGCAGGGGAGGGAGTAGAGATAGAGGGGGACAGAGGATCTGAGGCGGGCTCAGTACTGACAGCAGAGAGCCTGATGCAGGGCTTGAGCTCACAAACTGTGAGATCATGACCTGAACCAAAGTCAGATGCTTAACCGACCTCAGGCAGTTAAACACCTCAGACTTGATTGTTTTTGTTTTGTTTACTTAAAATTTTTTTTAATGTTTGTTTTATTTTTA
>CM053578.1:8123249-8204820 GCA_028646485.1 Cryptoprocta ferox
ATTTATTTTTGAGAGAGAGAGAGACAGCGTGAGCAGGGGAGGGTCAGAGAGAGAGGGAGACACAGAATTCGAAGGCATGCTCCAGGCTCTGAGCTAGGTATCAGCACAGAGCCCGACATGGGGCTCGAACCCACAAACAGTGAGATCATGACCTGAGCCGAAGTCGGATGCTTAACCGACTGAGCCACCCAGGTGCCCCAATGTTTGTTTAGTTTTAAGAGAGAGAAAGACAGACAGAGCACAATCGGGGGAGGGGCATAGAGAGAGGGAGACACAGAATCCGAAGTAGGCTCCAGGCTGAGTTGTCAGCACAGAGTCTGATGCGGGGCTCGAACTCACAAACTGCGAGATCACAACCTGAGCTGAAGTCAGATGCTTAACCGAGTCACCCAGGCGTCCCAACTTGATTGTTTTTAAAGATCCAGCTATGTATTAATTAAAGGGTCAAATCTAAAATCCAAGGCTGCAGATAAAGTAGAAGACAAAGGATAAGAAATATGTAAAAGAAAGCTGTTGAAGATCTGTTAATAACAAACAAAAAATAAGGCAAAACCTTTACTTAAAGTGGATTGCTATATAATAAAAACTTAGTAAATCACAAAGATGTAGTTGTCCTAAGTTTTTATGGACCTCATAAAAATAGCCCCAAAATACATTAAAAACATTTGCAAATTCCCCTTTGGAGTGAGAGATATATAAAAGTATAAATATCTAATAGGTAATACATTTATGTGGTTCAAAACTCAGAAAATAGGAAGAGGTACACAGTTAACAGTCTCCCTCCCATCCTTTCATTTGCCTAGTTATCACTTCTTTCCCTTGAACCCTAGTCTTTTAGTTTATTAAGAGTTTCTTTGGGGCGCCTGGGTGGCTCAGTCGGTTGAGCGTCCGACTTCAGCTCAGGTCATGATCTCACAGTTCGTGGGATTGAGCCCCACGTCGGGGTCTGTGCTGACAGCTCGGAGCCTGGAGCCTGCTTCGGATTCTGTGTGTGTCTCTCTCTCTCTCTCTGACCCTCCCCTGCTCTCTCTCTCTCTCTCTCTCTCTCTCTCTCAAAAATAAATAAAAGCATTAAAAAAAAGTTTCTTTGCATAGAGAAGTAATATAAAAATCATATTTTTTCTTTGAAAATGAGAAAGGGAGCATATTTACTGTTCTGCATCTTGATCATTTTCACTTAATATATCTTCAGATTAGAGAGGACCTCGTCATTCTTGATCACCTCTGTACCGCATTCTGCTATGCGGATCACCTGAAGCAGCCCGTACCGTATTGATAGACATCGGAGTGATGTCCAGATTTTTGCTATTACAAGTAATGCTGCCGTGAATAACCTTTCATATACATCCTTTTGCATGTTTGCAAGTATATTCATACAATTAATTGCCAAAAGTGGAGTTACGGAATTAAAAAGTACATGCATTTGTAATTGTGATAGATATTGCCACGTAGTTTTCTGTAGGGGCTATATTAATTTCCACTCCCCAGTGAGTGAGTGAGAGTGCCTCTATTCCTACATACCAGAATAGTAGCATAATCTTAGATTTTTGCCAGACTGATAGGTGATAAGTGGCATTCTCATTTTAAAATTCTCATTTTAATTTTGTTTTCTTATGAGTGAGAAGGGAGTTTTCTTAGCCGGTTGAAATATCATACTTTTTGTGAAATTCCAGAATTCTCTTATTTTAAGGTGGTTTAAAGCAACAAATCCGACCCACGTAGATGTGGACTACATGTCCTAATACAGCGGGACAAAGACAGAGAAATGAAGGGGTAGAGTTTGAAGGGGAAAAACTGAAGTCTTGTTTTTAGATGGTGTTCTATTTAGAGAACCCCAAATAATCTACATACAAGTTAGTAGAATTAACAAAAGGTTAACAGGGTTACCAGAATTAAGATCAAAATACAAAGATTAATTCACATTTGTCAAGAAGTTAGAAAACATAATTTAATAATGTATTTGTGTCATAAAAATAAGGCACCTTTGAATAAGTCTGCAAAAATTGAATAAGACTGTAAAGTGAAATAAGAAACAATCAATATCATAAAGCTGTCTCTCCCCCACTCACCCCCCCCCCCCAGATTAACCCTGCGTTCCACACAATGCCAGTTAGGATTTTCAACACAGGTCATTTTAGCCCGCGTCTTTGTATGCATATGGAAGAGAGCAAAGGGCCTGAGGGAAAGGTGGGTTGGTTTTCTCTACCAGTTAGCAAGATTTTTTTTTTTTTAAAGCTGATATCAACATTGTGATGCTGTACTGGTGTAGACACGCGCATCAACGGGACAGACGAGGGAATTGACAAACCAGTCCACACATGTATTTAAGCACTTGGTACATGACAAAGATGGCTTTGTGGGTCAGTAAGAGGAGTAAGGAAGTTCATTTGGACGCTGGTTAGTCCTACAGGAAAAATAAAATGGATCTTTCCTTTACCTCCTACACAAAAATCAATTCCATAAGTGACCTCACAAATAAAATGTTGAGCAAATCAGTACGTGTTGGAAAAATACATACCCTATGATATAATTAAAAGCATTTAAAATAAATAAAATGATGCCATCTGTTGCTTGGTTAAGCAACTAACTATTAAAAGTTTAAAGAAATGCGAGAGGTTGATGAACGCTAGGTTTAGGATCAGGTTACCAAATGTTGGGAGAAGGTAGGAGGTGCAGGGACATTAGCAAAGATTTTTATTTTCTAAGCTGAATGGGTATGGATGTTCACTTAAAATATCTTTTTGTGACCCAAATATTTGATAGTAAATTTGAAATAGGAAGTGAGATTCAGTTGGTTTTCATGTTCACTTTGCCTTGGTGACCCCTTTGACTCAGTGTGGTGACTTCTTAGGAACATAAAATCTCACTCATAGGGCAGCCAGCCAGTTGGTCAGCGAGGCCCAGGGAGCTAAACTAGTAGTGTGACCTTGGACAAATTAATTAATCCCCATTTTTCTGTTTCCTCATCTGTAAAATGGGAATAATTACATGTCCGTATGAGGATATATGGCTCTTAAATATAGCTCTTAGTACAGTTTCTAGAATGCGTGTTTTTACTTAAACTGTTGTTAAAATTCTTTGATTCTTCCTAGTTTTAACTCTTTTTTCTTAGTGTAGTACTTTTACTGCTCCTTACCTCCCTTTCTTGAACCTTGTTCAAGCCTTAGGATTTGTTTTTCTGTATTACTTTCCTGCCAGCTTTCTCCGGCGATGAGGTGGAAGTGGTTTTGAACAATGTAAGATGCCAGCGTGTGTTCCATTGGGTTGGGTTTCCCTAGCAGACTGCTGTCCTCACTGAACGACGGCAGGAGAGGCACCCTGCGCCCCCGCTGAAACCGAAGACGCCCCGAATTTTCAAAAGTTTAATCTCTAATCATACTAGTCTGATCATCAATGATTTTGCATTTCTGAATTCATTTTTGTTTTCATGGTCTCATGGCTTCATAACGGGAGTTAACAGATTGCTCTACTTACAATGGCAGATTCTTCTCATAAATACCTCTGACACTGCATTATTTCTAGGTGGTTTCTCTAGGTACTCCTACCACTGATTCTGCCCTCATCTTTTGCAGCCTAGAAACTTGTTGGCTTACATGCTTTAACATAGACGTTTAATGCTGCATATCAAAGCGTATTTATCTCCAGGGTGCTGTAGCCTTTGTTGACTGCTGAGTTTTAAGGGTTGGTTTGTTGTTGTTGTTGTTGTTTTTTTTTTTTTTTGGCATTTATTCTTTTTTCTGTAGTATTTTTCTTAAGATGATAGCTAATATTTTCTGCTTTTGGAAATTTGACGGGTTTGTAGATAATAAAATAGAAAATGAAATCCTCAAGTAGCTATCATCTCCTCATCTGAAAATAGAATATGCTAGAGTCACTGCAACAGAAGCACCTTGTGGGTTCATGGCTTATAAACTAACAAATCTGTGGAACTTGCGTGTGTAGGTTGAATGCACGGCTGTGCACACAGGGAGGTGGGTCAGGAGCGCAGTGAGGAAGACCTGCGCCCGCCCAGTCAGTGCCTCTTGTCCGTGGTGGGGGTTGTGTTCTTGAGTAGGTGACACTGATTGGAAACATCATGGAAACCCCGTCTTTGCTGCATCCCCAGGTCGGATCCGCACCAGACGGCAGAGCTCCGGGAGTGCCACCAATGTCGCCACCACACCTGATAATCGGGGCCGCAGTCGCGCCAAAGTGGTTTCACAGTCCCAGCGTAAGGAGTATATTTTATACTCTCTGTTCTGTCAGTTTTGTTCAACCAGCTCATTCTGCAGTTGAAAAATTTATAATGTTTTCAGTACTTCAGGAGAAAACCACATCTGTGTGGCTCTAAGATACCGTGAGTAGTCCCGACGTTTGTTGGGTAAGCTTACAAAATGGAGTATTCGCGTGTACTTTTGTCTCCTTGCCAGGTGGCTCAAATTTTGTATTATTAAGCATTAATGACTAATGATTAAAATGTGGTTTCTCTGCCTTTCCTCAAGCATCTCAAATTGAGACAAATCTGGGCTATGACCCATTTTACTGATGATAGGACTCCCTCTGGTATAATTTAAGAGCAGTACCTGGGGATTATTTTAATGTGGAGTTCTCTTTCGAGTGGTGGTAAGCAAATCCACTAAAAGCTGTCCCCTTAACCCTCTGTTCTAACACTTGCAGCCTGTGCCTCTCGTCTGCCAGTGTGGGCTCCCGCTCTGCCCACCTGCCCTCGCTTCCATTACTGCTTGTCTGTACGTGTCGAGTCACTTGGCTTGTTGGCATCGGCCACGAAAGCAGCTGTAGATGGAAGGGATGTGTTCAGATGGCTCTTAGGAGCCATCCTGGTGTCTCACTCCCCAGCCACACCTGACTTCTGAGTCTCCCGCTCCCTCTGTGCACATGTAGAGTAGTGCTGGGGGCCCGAGTTCTCCTGGGCAGGAAGAGTGTGACGCAGAAGGGCTCCCCTTCCCTGGGAGCTGCCCGTGGGCCTTCAGCACAGCGCCCTCCAGGGATGTGTGTCTGCCTCCTTCATGGCCCCAGGAGCTGTCTGGCTTGTGTCGAGAATATTCCGTCTGTGGCCAAACCTTGGGTTTTAGTATTTAGAATGCCTTTCTCAGCTCCTTGTGAATGCTCCCGTGTCCCTCTGGTAACTCCAGGCCTCACATTAAACGAGCCTATCTGCTTTCTGAAAAGAAAGTATTGTCAGTCGTATGTTCCTGCCAGGCTTGTCTGGTGCAGAAGCCCGTGCGTCCAGCGGATCACAGCATCCGACACGACATGGGTTGGACAGCTATGGCCCAGTGGCTGCTAGCTCGGGAACAGTTTCCAGGCTCTGGTTATTCTCTTGAACCCTAGTGATGCCTGGAGTCACAGATGGATCTAATACACCGCTCATGAGTCCAGTCTTCTTGCAGAGAAATTTCTCTTGACAAGAGATATTCAAGACTCAATACTGAGTTAGTATGTTAAGATTGAATTTAATAAAATATGTTTAGTTCTTTAGCCATGACCTGTCATTTCCTTTCTTGGAGAGTGAAGTTAAATAGCACTTTACATTTCTTAATGTCTGCCGCTTACTGGCATCGGCCTCTGTGGGGATCCCTGCCCCTAGCCTGGCTGCTCTGCTTAGCAGGTGGTGAAGACTGTGTTCTCGCAGAGAACTCTTCCATAGTCTCGATGGTTAGAGCTGCAATTCCTCAGTCTCATAGAAACACTGCACCCTGTCTTGGGGCTCCACTTTAAAAGTCTTCAGTTTTATTTTACTCACCAAATTCTACTCCTAGGAAGGGAGATAACACCAGCAAAAATCAAGGCTGTACCTCAAACTTAGTCATATAAATTAAGTAATTTTTAAACAGTTACTTTACTAGGAAGCAAATATAAGCATATTTATATGTTTTACAAATGTGGATATACTAGCATCCATAGTTCCAGTATAATAGTAGATTTCATTACCATTAGATTTAGGGGCCTTAAGAGTTAGCAAGCATATTTTAAATATTTGAGGACTTAGGTATGTGAAGATTAATATGTCAATATTTGAGGATTTGGCACAGGACATTCAGGTGAAACTAGTTAGTAGCAGTTTCTTTGACTTCAGTGAAGTTTGTTGAGTACCTCCTGTGTGGGAAGCAGCACCCTTTAAGGTGGCGGTGATGCAGAAACGGGAGGGTACAGTCACTTCCCTCAGTGTGCTCAGGACTGGAGAGTAGATGTGCTTCTGGAGGGCAAGACCCTGGTGTTCTCTGCATCTCCTGCACCTGGCACAGTGTGAGTTCACAAGTGTTAATGTGGAGAAACCTGAAGTCAGTGCTAATAGACTGTGATATGAATAAAATCAACCTCTAAGTACAAAAGTGGACGAAAAGGAAAAAGACCTAGAAGAAATAGCTACTTTGTTAATGTGTTTGTGAACAAAGACATTTGTGTTGTGTTGCATGCTGACCTTCTGTATTGTGCTATTGTCTTTTAATCCACTTTTTGCCTGTCCTTTGGTCTGCTCTCATAATCAAGGATCCAGATCTGCTAATCCTGCTGGTGGTAAGCCATTTCTCTTCTTGCTTTTTTTTTTTTTTTAAGCATTGTCCCTCACCCCATGTTCCTTGCACAATGTTAATTTCTCTCTCTATTATGAGCTTAGTTAATCTTTCTGCATTTTTTGTTATGTTCAAATTCTAGTGTTTGAGATGGGTTTTTCTCTTTTTACACAGTTTAATAAGTCATTTATGTGCTCAAAGTTTGTGGGCAGGATTAATAAGTCCTATAATAAGTCCTAAGACAGGTTCTTCATAGTGGATGTGTACTGGTGATTTTTATAATGAAATTCACTTTAAATTGTAGCTAAGTCCTAATTTTGTGATTAGTCACCTTAGTGATTCGTTTGAATGATGGAGTGTGTGTGTGTTTAATTTCCAGGTTGTGTTCCTTTAAAGGTTTTTACCTCTGGGTCAATTCCGTTCTGATACATAATAACATGCACTTTATATTTGAGAATTTTATTGCCATTTCTACTTAAGGAGAGTGGTCTATAAGTAAATGACTGCCATTTTGGTATGTCGATACCGTCTTTAAAATTTCACTGTTTTCTTTAAGAAAGAATTTTGTCTCACGAGAAATGGTCGTATAGCTATCCAGCCACTTACTCATTTATAAAAATTACTAACCGTGTTATTTGTTTTTAATTTCTAATTCTCTTGGATACATCTCAGGGGATGTGGTTTATATAATTTCTACTTTTGCAGACTTCTGGAATTTCCTTTAAAGCTTAGTACACAGCCAGTTTTTGTAATATGCATGGAAAGGTGGTGTCTTCTGTTTGTTGGAATATCCACATGTGTGTAGGTGGACATGTGTTTATACATATCTGTATCATTTTAACTGCCTTATTTCAGAGAGGCATATTAGTTATTAGTTTCATTAGTTATTATCTTTCTTAGAGGTACGTTAATAATTATGGTGTTCTCAATTTCTTTCTATATTTTTATCAGTTTTATGTTTTATATTTCAAAGCTGTGTTACTTGAAACATGAGGGTTTGTGACAGTTATATCTTTATGGACAATTATTCTTTTATCAATGTGAAATATCCTTTGTCCTTTTTTAATGCTGTTTTATTCTGTTTTTATTTTCTACTAGGTATTGTTTGTTTCTTACTAACACTGTAGTTGAATTGCATTTTATTTTGTAAATCAATCCAAGACTCTCTGTTATTTTAATAGATAAATTTAATCCAGCCACATTTATTATGATTACTGACATGTTTGAGTTTATTCCTACTGTTTTATTTGCGATTTTACCTCATCTTCATGCCCTCTTTTCTTCCATCTATTAAATTAATGGGGTGTTCTTGGATCTGTTTTCTTCCACTAATGTTTAAGAAACTTCTATTATAATTCTCGCAATTATACTTAAAATTTTCAGCATATCAACTCTTACAGAATAAAAAAGCAAAACAATAAAAAAAAAAACACCTTTGTGATTATTTGTAGAAATGTGCTGTGGAATGGGGAGCTGTTCATACTCAGCCTGCTCTTTTGAATCAGAAATCTTGCTGTCATTTTTGTAGAACTCCACCAGTAATTGTTCCTTGTATAAACACTTGTTATTTGAAATTGTTTTATGCTCCTGCATTAAAAAAAAAAAAAATTTGTACTACCACCAACAAAAAAGCCATTTTTATATGAAATTCTTGGTGTCTGGTCCAAATTAATGTGTAAACTGACTTCTGAAATTACTATAGTTTATTCCCTGATTTACGTCCATTTTTCAGTTTTGTTTTCTTTGATTTTTAGCTGGCAGCCGGTCAAGTTCCCCAGGAAAATTGTTGGGAAGTGGTTATGGCGGCCTTGCTGGGGGTTCCTCGAGAGGCCCGCCCGTGACCCCCTCTTCAGAGAAACGAAGCAAGATCCCCAGGAGTCAGGGATGTAGCCGAGAAACAAGTCCAAACCGGATAGGATTAGGTAAGGATCCTCAAAGACCTTGACATATCATTCCCAACTTGCTCATAATTTTTATGACGGTCTAATGGCTTTGTCTAATGTTGGACGTAGAGATTTATGTCTGAACTGAGGGTGTCACTTTGCCTGTGTTAAACAGACATTCTGATTTGTGCTTTTTACAGATTATGGCCTGTTCAGGTTTGAATTACAGCTGAAAAACACTTGGGCCTCACCATTCAGATTGACGGGAAAGAATTACATCACTGTGGGCTTTTGTACCTGAGAGCCTCTCACAAAATGTTAGAGGTGGGGGCGTGGGCAGGACTGTTCTCTTCACTATTAGGAGCATTATTGCTCTTCGTCCTTTTTTTCATGGATTAGCACTAAGTAGCCATTAATCAACATATGTTTTCAAAAGCAATTTGTAGGGTCCACATTTATTTTGATTTTGATCTTTAACCTATTTGGTGGAACTTACAGTCAAAAGACCATGTGTAGTGACTTTTGACATAGTATTGTTCAAACATGAAAGCTAGCAATAAAGTAAAACCAAATGTATGATACTTTTGTGTTATAGTATTTAGTTTCTTTGAGACAGAGTATAGAATTAAATGAGTTACTCTCAGCACCTGAGAGACCTGTTGCTCTATTCAAATCTAAATTATCCACTCCCTATTTAGTATTAAAGAAGTCTTTTGTAATATATTATGAGAAATCTATGTTCATACTCTTTCTTATATTTCTACCTGTTTTCTAAGGATAAAAATCTATTACTGTGAAATCAGAGGACTGCTGTATTCTTAAGTCCTGTTGGCTTATCTTTCTCATTTATTTATCTCGTCAACAACTTTCACTTGAATGTTTCCTGTGATGCACCAGGCAGTTTATTAAACCTTAGGATGAGAAGAGAGAGTAGATGGAGCTTCTGAGTTCGAAAAAGGGGTGGTCTTAAGGGCAGAAACGCGTGACAGTACCGTACATACTGTGACATGGTGCTCTGGGACCACAGAACCGGGGTGTCTCGGCCCTTGTCTGCCCTGCTCCTCCCAGATTGCCTGCTAGGAGAGGCTTCCCGGAATAGGTCATTTTGATGGTGTGTAAGGTAGGATTAGGCGGGGGACAGAGACGAGGAGAAGGGTGTTTTAGGGCAGACGGGAGCGTGTGCCGGAACAGTGAGATGGGAGGGAGCAGAATGTGCTGTGGGAGAGCACGGGTCGTTCATTGTCTGCAGCAAAGGAAGTTGGTCAGGGGGAGAGGGAGGGGTCGAAGGTGGGCCGGGAGGGTCCGGCTCGTGAAAGTCCTTACAGGCCAGGCCGCCAGAGCTACAAGAAGGCAGGGGCACATACTGAAGAAGTGGAAGGGGAGGAGTTGGTTTGACTAACATTTCTAAAGCAAATGTGAAATGGATTCAAGCAGTGGTTTTGTTCATTGTGCATGATCCCAACATCTGTTGGCATTACATAGCATGGTCCCTGAGCTGACAGATTATTTGGATCCAATAATAACAAGTTATGTGGATACAACCAGAGGAAATATCATGACTGGAATGCCTCAATTTCAGATTTGAGGCTGTAACCTGTGTGTTTGGATCTAGTTTTGTTTGGAAAATGCATTTGATTTCGTATCTGGTGGTGAGGTTTTGGCTGTCCTTTTTCAGTAGTTAATTACATGTATAGAATGCTTCTTGGTAATCCAGATGAGTTTCATCCTGTTAAAACCTTTTTTCTTTTTTGGGAGTTTACTTTTCATATTACTGAAGATGCCATTTTTTACCTTCTTCTTGAAATTGGGGAAGAAACTACCTGCGGCTGTCTAACATACCTCCAGGACCTGGTATTCCATGGTTTTAACTATGAATTTTGTGTTGTGGAGAGTTGGAAAGAGAGCACTTTGATAAGCATTTACAAGAGGTTCTATGAAACATCAACCATCAGTAAAAACTACATAGGAACCTATTCTCTTCTGAAAAGTTCTTAATTTGAAACCATATTTTGATAAGTTCAAGAAACTTATTTCCTTGATGCTCATTGAGGGGAATAGTTATGTGTAAAGCTTAGAGGTCACATACACAATTCTGATTTAAAAAGATACTTCATTTAAATTTCTGTGCATGGTGAGAATATATATCAAAAAAAATAGATAAATGAGTAAATCTTTGCACTTCCTAGAGTACTGTGGAGAGATTCCATTTTATAGGATGTCGGATATATTAGCATCTTTAGCAGTAGATTGTCCACTGCTGTGATCGTTTAGTCAGTACTGGGTATGTGCCTGTGTGTCTCTAACCATTTGGTTCATTGTGTAGCAACTTTAAATATAAATATTTAAAGAAAAAGGGTAAGCATCTTCTAAGGATATTTCCTCTTGCGCCCCGGCCAACTAATAGGTTTAATCATTGCTAAACTAGGCTTGGAATTTGCGCTGAGAGTTAATTCTACAAATTATCTACAGATTATGTTTGGTTCAGCTATGCTTCATCTGTGATAAAAAACGACAGCAAAGATCTTCAGCATTTAAGGTTTCTTAAGCAAAACACCTTGGAATTCCTGTTGCAGAACCAAGAAACAGAATGAAACCCTGCTACTCTCTTTTTTCTTGGCAGTTTATTCCTTCATAAACTGTTCGGCCAAATAGAATAGATTACTGTAAATTGTTTCACCGTGGAGTTTTACTCTGTTTTTGATGAATAATAAAGTCGTATAAGTAGGTAATATCTATAGCACTTATATTTTGAAAGCTTAGTTTCCTTCTTCCACTCATCTCTTGAGAGGGCTGTAAAAACTTTTGATTTTTGGCAGCTTACATTCTGTGGATATACGTTTAAAATGTTTTTAGATTTTCTGGTTAAAGATATTTTGAAAAAAAGCAAAAATTAATAGTAGTCCGTGTCCTCGGTTAATGAGACTTCTCTGTGTGCAAAACCGAAACGTGACGATATATCAGACCGTAGACCTACTTCAGGGTCGTTCTCATTATTCCTCTTGGACTTTGGCTTTTGAGAGGAGTTCTTGCAGGACCCTTCCCTGCCTTAAAAGGCAAAAGTCAGAATTCCCTTAAAACTCTACAAGAAGTATAGTGTCTCTCAAGAAATGAAAGCCAGTCAGACGGTTTTTTGAGGCTTCCCAGCCTTTCCTGTAAGCACAGCACCTCAGAGCCACCTAAGGACACCGCTTGCAGAAAGTCACGCAGCAAGCTTGTTTTCCTTGTGTCTTCCTCTTCCGTTAGGCCTTCCCGTTCCATATTCTCCTAGAGAACAGGTTTGGCACTCCGGATGAGGTTGATTGAATACGTTGTTCTTTAGCTTTGACCACTTAATTAGTCTTTATAAAAATCATTTATGGATGTACTTCTGAAAACCCTCCTTGTAGAGTGGTCTTTGGAAGTGGTATTAGAAGTGGGTGTTACTCCTCTCGTGTTTTAAATTGTCCAGCATTCGGACTATTGCTGTCACCACTGATCTCCTTTAATGAGGCTTGGGGCAACTGTGGGCAGATTTAGAACATCGTAAACAGGATGCTTTCTCTATATGTTACTACTAGCCTGTGTGAGGGAAGCCAGTCAGCACGAATGGGTGACTAAGCTTCCTCTGGCTGAAATAGTAGGAGGGTAAACCTTGTTAAGCATTATGCATATTGTTGTTTCAGCTCATGTCTGCTTATCCCTTTTCATGCTCTTTTTTGCCTTTACAAAGCAGGCTCGGCCAGGTAGAGAGCAGAGATCTCCCATCGTTCTAGCATGTGCATGAATTTAAGGAAGGGAGTGGACGCAGGGTAACGGTCAGAAGTAGTCAGTCAGGAACCATATGAAAATGCTCAACTTAAGTATGTGCATGTGTGAAACACTATCAGGACTGTTTTTATTATTTTTGATCGTTTGTTTTGGAGTGGGTAGTGGAATAAGATAAGATTTTCATTATGCCTTTCAGCAAGGAACTCAGAGGTACTCACGTACGTACCTTATGTCACGGCACCCTTCTCGTTTGAACGATGGGACTGTGTCTTCCAACATTCCTAAGGGGGGGGGCTGAGACAGGAGAGGCACAGTGGCTGGACGGGGGAGGTCATTTCGCAAATTCGATGTGGTGTTGATCCTCCTAGGGATAAAAGCAGCATTTCATCACAGGTTCTAGGCGACTTCTCATGTATTGGTATCAGTGGGTGCTCCCTCGTTTTTTGAGGGTTTTAAAATTCAGGCCGTGTGCTTTCGCCCTCATCCTGGAGCTGTTTAGAATGATCATGAACAATTTATTAATAAAATAGTCCCTGCTACTCTGAATGAAACTCACTGCCTCCGTGTCACTGTGGCAAAACGAAGGAGACTGTGGGAGGTGCCAGCGAATCCCACACGAAGCCCGTCTGACGGACTGCCGATTGCGTTCCTGCGCTTGGTTTTTCCCTTGCTTGCCGGCGCAGACCCAGGACCTGGCCGTCTCTTACATCTCCTACGTGCCCTAGGGCCTGACTCAGCTCTGGCACTGAGCAGAGACCACAGCGGGGAGCTGGCTTGACCTCTCACTTCCGGGTTCTTCTTTGTCAGGGAATTTAATGAGTCTGGCTTGTAAGACAGCCTTGTTATAGTTTGCTCGGGTAGTAAATCCACGTTGGCCCTGAAATCGTAGGCCATGCTCGTTACGCTATAATAAACATGGCTGGTTTTACATCAGAGAATCAAGTTTATGTTTTCCAGAATTTTCGGGGAAGACATTTCTGCCCAGTCCAGAATTAGTAGATCCACTCAAGATGGACATATTTATTGTCCCCACAGCTGGTATGGAGGTGACTGCACACATTCAGGGTGCAGAGTCCTTTCCTGAGTATTTTGCCAGTTCTGTGTCTTTGTTCCTCAAAGTGAATGAAAAACCCAAGACGCCATGGTCTTTTCTGAGCTTTATGGCTCAGTTTTGTTAGAATTTAAGCTATTCACGCGACTCTGTCTTCTCAGCATTTTATAACATGACAACATGGTCATTGTTAATCCATTATCCACGGATAATTTTATTATAATAAATGAGTATAATAAAATTATCCATGGATAATCATACAGTAATTGGCTGTTCTTAGGTCAGTGGGGGGATCTTTTAGCATGAATATTGGGATTGTCAGTTCACATGCTACCAACTCACGTGTAGGGCGTGCTGGATAAGCAGGGGTGCTTGAGTAGGGGACCTGCTTGGATTCCCATAGAAAAAGCAGAGATTAAATGTTGGGAGCAGTAAATAAAGGGATAGCAATCCCAGCTCTCTATTTATGCTGGTTTAGATAATTAAATATGTTGGAAGCATCTAGATACCTACTTGGAGTGGGCACGTTTCTCCAGCTGTGTCAGTCCTTAGGCCCTCTCTTTGTAAAGAGCCCAGGCTGAGAGAGGTGAACCCTCTTCCTTTTAATTAGGTAAGTTCACAGATCTCAGTGACCCGAGCCTTTATTCTGTTTTTTAACCCAGAGTAAATTATCTTTCTAACAACACAATGTATATGAATATGGCTTTAGTCTTTTATCATCTTGTTGAGAAGTTTATACTAAAGCTGTAAAAACTGATCATTTTCTAAAAGGCTTTTTGACCTTGTATTTCCTGGTTGCTCTTTGGAAAGCTTTCTTTTCATTTCTTACATTTAGGTGTTATTTCACCTTCGTACAAAACCCCACAGCTTTCCGAAGCATTCAGCATGATCGAGTTTTTAAGCAGACCCTCTCCTGTTGTGAGCAGGCGAGTGGGTGAGGTCTCTGCAGGGAGAGTCCTCACGACAAAACACCCCCCCACCCCACCCCCCGGCGCGGACAATGTCATGATTACGTTAACGGAATGTAACTGACGTTTTGTGAGTTTTTCTGTCTTCATTAAACTTGTTCACCTTCTCTGAAACCCCTCATGCTGCACACTAGCACGGAGCAGCCGTATCCCTCGACCCAGCATGAGTCAGGGGTGCAGCCGCAATACCAGCTGTGAGAGCAGCCGCGATACGAGCCCCGCTCGGGGCTTTCCTCCACTCGGTGAGTACCCGTAGGCGCTGACTCTCAGAGCAGAGTTCCTTGCCCTGCTCCCAATGCTTGTCCCACACACCGCGAGGCGGAATGACCTGCTCTCCCTCCTCTACTGTCCTTGTGGTCCTTTCTTCTTTCTTTCCTCTTCCCTAGTTCCCCTCTGTTGCCCCCCTCTGCATGCTTGAATTTTGGCAGTTTCTAGTTTTTATACATGGGAGGAAGAAAACACCACTTCACTCTGTACTGTTGCCGTTTGTGACCACCTGCCAGCAGCAAGCCCGTCTGTGTGGTCGCTTCTAACCCAAGGGGATGCTTGGCCAAAGCCCATTGCTTCTGAAAAGTAAAGTTATTAATCCAGAGTTTTTCCTCTGTCGTTGAATTTCGACCATTTGTGTTTAATTTCACCAAAGGTCAGGACATAATGTGATTCAGTTCAAAGACAGAAAAAAATGAAATCATGAGAATGTGTAGGAAATGAAGTGTGCCCAGTTCAGGGGTGATAACGTTAATCTGAGAAGCCGAGTGGGAGAAGATACTAGCCATGCCTTGGTTAAGTGAGTCATTTCAGTGCTTTCTTTGAAGCACGCCCAAAGTAGCTCTTTGAAAAACTGCTTAGGTGTACAGCACAGCATACGACTTTACGGTGTTTATTGTTAATTGATCAGATATTTTCATTCTTCCCGGGCTCAATAGGCTGCTTAATGTCTGTGACCTGATGCCGGTCCAGAGCAGAAATTTACATTTGGTCGCCATAAGGTGGTGTCAGTACCGTATCTCAGGTCACGGGCCACGTGCCACCGGGGGCTGATCATCCACCAACCTCCGTCTCTCTTAGAGCCAGAATTTGTATTTTCACCATTTTTAGGATTCGAGAAACACAAACAAAAGAAGAACATATGTCTTTTATGAGATACTGTTGGCCTTTTCTTTTTCGGTTCAGTAGGCTAAAATGGACATACACCTTTTACCTAGTACAAATCGTTAAACCCCCAAAGACCTCTAGAAAGAACACACACTTTCACAAAAGGCCTTTTGTGCTCTCCAGTAAATGTGTTTCAGTTCTTTGCCACATTAATTGCTGTAAAACTATATTTTCCTCTTGAAAAGCATGGCAGGTGGAAATTATAAGATTGGGCCTAGGCCTGAAGTTGTTATATGGAGTTTTGGACTGCAGCAGTCCGTTATTTTGATTTTAATTATGTAACTGGTCTTTCAAATATAAAAATGTCACTCCAGAAGGTGGGTGATAGGTCAGAAGCACAGTCTTAATATTTGCCTCTCTCTGCTCCTGAAGTTATACACTTCTTTCTAGTATCCTTGTATCCCATCAGTATCAATAATCAAAATCCAGATCTACTTCCTTATGACCCATTGTCCTTTATGAGCTTAAAGCCATGCCAGGTGAGTCACTTGACTCAGTGAGAAGACACCTTTGTGAGACAGTCTGCCTGATAGCATAGATCCCAAGTGGGGCGACTCACCTCATACACACCAGCTATTCCACAGCAACCTGAAGCATCAGAACAGAATTCTCAGCCAATCAGGGGCGGCAATGGTGATTTTTTTCCGAATGAACTGGTGCTTTTTCCTTTTAAGTTAAGGCTGTATATATCTCTGCATCCTTGCTGACTATTTGGCCTTCTAAACAGCCTGTTATAGAAGTGAACAGTTCAATCTGCTTATTGGTTATTTGGTCTCTCAGAGGCAGTTCCGTGTTTTTATTTCCTGTATGTGCTGGTATTTTTGTTATCGTCCATGGAAGCAGCCTTTGTCCTCCAGCGTGCGGTCAGTGCACCAGGCAAGGTGTGCTGAATTCTTGAGTTCCTAATTGAACCCTGAGTACTTGAGTGATCTAGTCTGGTTTTCACTTTCTTTGGTGAAATTGATCTGCGTAAGGGTCTTGGTGACGACCCAGGATGTTGAAATGTGCAGTCGCTCCTACCAGGAGAGAAGATGTGGATGCAGACTTTTTCCCTTCCTAACAAACTAGCATCAGCACCTGTCTTCTGTTGTGGTCAGGGCCAGAGTTAACATATTTTCAGCTGAATGTTTATGCCTTGCCCTCTTTTCCTCTAAATCTGTCCATAAAACTTTGATCTAGCGAGAACAAGGGCTGCCTTGTGTATACCGGCCCCCGTTCTGAGCAGGCGCAGCCCCTCGGGGCTCCTGTTCGTTCACACCCTGGGACAGGGGTTATCATTATCCCTTTTTTATGAATGACGGAACAGAGACTGAGGGAGAGTAAGCCAACTGTCTCCAGGTCACACAGCTAAATGTGGAGCTAGGTTTTGAATCCAGTCTGACTTCAAAGCCTTGCTGGTCCCTTGCCTCATCTGAAAGTTCTGATAATTTAGTGTCTTTCATTTGTTCCTCGGAAGTGTATTAAATGCTTGCTCCCCAGGCTTAAGCACAGAGAAAGTGCCCAGTAATGTTTCTCAATTATGATCTCCAGGCTTGGGGTTAAGCCGTGGGAATTCATAGGTAAGTCCCTGAAAGTGGTCCCCAGGGGAACTCACTGTGCCCTTTAGACAGTATGAAGTTTCCTTCTTCTCATTCACTTTAATAATTGTTTCCCAACCTCTCTCTATACGTTAGTGAGATTTTTGTGTTTAGTGCCCCTTTGGATCAGTATATAGAGCCAGGTTTTGTTTGGAAAAAAAAAAAAAAAAGGCGGGGTGTGTGTGAAAATAATTACATTTTGGTTATTATATATTGGTTTTAAGTTTCCTTCTTTTTGTCACAAAGTTATTTTGGAGCATTTTAATAGTAGGGGTCGGTTACAGCGACAACGTCTAAGTGAAAGTAAGGGCTCAGCTGTAAATCAGGCTCTGCTGTAAGTGGGTCCAGCTTGGACTCCATTGTTGGGTGTTCAGTGGAGAACGTGACCAAGGACTCATTCCGTGACAGATTTACTGTAGAATAGCCTGTTGAAACAGAACCAGAGGATGACTTTCGAAGGAACCTCAGGCATTGCTTAAAAAGTATTTTCGGTTTACACTACCAGGATGTGGGACTGATATGTTGCACAGTAAATGGTATGCTTCAGCCTTAAAAAGTATTAAAAAGCCTTAAAAAGTGATTATTTTATATCTGCTTTAGAGATTGCCTGTTTATTTTTGCGCACCTTGAGGATTTCGAAATTTTCCTCTTGTGAGCTGGTAAAAATGTGTCCTTATCCACTAGGTAACCTTTGCTATTTGATACCACTTATGCCACAGATATGTGCGTTTTCATAAAGTGACACAAGCTTAAAAAAATAAAATTATAGGGGCGCCCGGCTGGCTCGGTCAGTAGAGCATGCAACTCAGTCTCGGGGTCGTGAGTTCGAGCCCTATGATGGGTGTGGAGGTTACTTTTTAAAAAAAAATCTTAAAAAAAAAATTCTATCGAAGAGTGTGAGGTTTTGGTATTTTACAGCGAAACAGAAGTGTTCACGTGCACAGGACACTGCGCTTTGGTGGCTTGGGTGAAAAGTAACACTGCTTGGGAGACCTTGTTAAGCCTGTGAACTTTCTATGATGCAACCACCATGTTCTTTTCAGAGTAATGAGTGTAAGCGTATTTTCTTTTGGGCTTTTCTCCCTGAGGTAAGAAGAGCCACGTGTTACAGGGCTCTCTGCTCAATAAGTTTATGCTTTGAACCAAGTCTATTTTATGGTTATTTCTGAAAGTTATTCTCTCTGTATGAGGACAGAGTTCAGCATATCACTCTTCGGATTGATGAATCAATTCACTAATGAATATTTGCTAATAAAGTAATATTTAACGTAGACACATAAGTTGGAGTTTACTCCTAAGCGTCACTGCCGGCGCCAGCAGCACTGCCACTGCCGCCGCCACCATTTCCCTCAGTGCCCGGCACTGCTTTCAGTGCTTTATGCATGATCTGTTGCAACTGTCTGCACTCCCAAGAGGTACGTATCCCTTTTAGCACCATTTCCAGATGTGGAAGCAGAGACCCAGAGATTTAGAGCTCTGCCCAAGGTCCTGCAGCTGGTTGTGCCCAAACCAGGACGTGGCCCTGACTAGTACAGAGCCGGCGCTCCTCACCGGAGCACTGCAGATGCCTCTCCAAGGGAAGCTCCTTAAGCCCGTTACAGCTAAATTTCCAGCAGCGAAACAATCAGTTCGTTAATGGTTAGGATATTTGTGCAGGAAAACAGCAAAAATTGGCGGCGGGGGGGCGGGGGGACACAGGATTTCATTTGTTGAGCCCTTTTCTCGTGACTCCATTCTATTTCTGTTCAAGTAACGTTATGAACTTCTATGCTTTTGTGTTGGGTGCATGGTTGCATATGCATCACATACCGATGAGGCGTCTTGTGAGCTGAGTAAATAATCCATTCTCCTGCTGCTCCACCGGGTATAGACGGTGCTCCGGGACTCCTGACGTCCTTCATGTTGCATATTTCCATAACGGCTGAGTGGGGCTTCGCGGCGCGGACATACACGCCGAGTCCGAGCTCAGGCACCGCGGACAGCGCCTTTGTGGGCCTGCGTGCGGCACAGCCGAGCGAGAGCCAGCAGGCTGCCGCGGGCTGCGGGGTCGGCACGTGCTATCCATTCATCTCCAGCGCCATCTCCGTTCATGAGAAAACGTGGCCTTGTCGGGAGCGGTCCCCGCGTTCCCTGTGGACTGTGGCATTTTCTGTGTCGGGTACTCGTGTGTTAATCCTGTGGGTGTTGCCGTTCCTTTTACCTGCAGCCTCTCGACGTCATTCCAGGTCCACTAGCGCCCTCTCCACTGCTGAGTCTGTTGGGCAGTCAGGTGAACAAGCGCTAACTGCATGACTTGGCTTCTTCACGCGTCCCCGTCTCACGCTCATTCTAGCATTCGTTCCCATCAGTGTCGCCTCGCACTTGGCATGTATGCACTTCACGTTTGTTTTCCCCAACGTGCTTTTGGTTTTTTTCCGTTGTCGAATGTTTATGGTTCTGTTAATAGGCCGTAGATGCTTTATAGCCTGTTTGCCCACATCATGTCTCCAGTGTTCATGTTTATGTGAAAACAAAACAGAAACACGGGAAGGGCGTCCTCCCTCCTTTCTAGTGCCCCCGCCCCAGGAGAACAAGCACCCAAAATAGGGATCACGAAAAGTCCCTTTGGGGAAATAGGGTATGGATGTCATCCGACAGAGTCTGCCATTTCCAAAGGCTTTGCTCCCAAAAAGCGGTGATTACTGATGTTAATTATTAGCGTCAGGGTCTGGTGATCTGGAGGATCTGTCTAGTTGCCAGATGCCCCACATCACAGAATACGTAACTTCACAGGTGCAGCTATTGTCCTAAAACTTCTATGGAACAGCAAAGTCACGATTCAGAGAACAAGGTCAGGCCGAAGGTAGCCTTTGCAGCCTGTGGTCCCCAAATGTGTCATCCCAGCCCGCTCTCACAATACCACAAATCCCGAGGGTAGCCATTGGGGCAAAAAGTAAGCATACAGAAATGCATCCGTGTGCTGGATCTAACGGACATCGTTTTTATATGCTAACAGTCCCTAATGACTACAGTCTCTCACTTGAGTAAGGCATTATGTATTAAGTCACCCCTTCAGTGAGCCGTTTTCTCCGTTCTCCCTCGATAGGAAGAGAGCTGTGCATTTTATCACGTGCACTCTGTTGAGTACGCCCCCCCAAGGTCAGGGGTCTGCCCGAGGGCACAGGCCACGTATCCGCCTCGGGGAATGGAGCTTCATAGCGACATAAGAGCAGTGAGAGTGTAGGACAGATTATGGTCTGGTGAAAACAAAAGGCTTGTAACTTTGCTCAAATCCAGACAAGCATTTCCCCTTCAGATCTGAAATTCAAATGATCTGTGACATCTGTCCAGTGATCTGCAGTCGCTGTGCAGGCGGAGCTGTATGCATCTGGGAAGCACAAAATAATGGCATTGTTCTTACAGCTTTAATTTTGTGTCTGAAAACAAAATATCAGTATTATCCCTGGAGCAAGAATTGCTGGCATGTGATATACTTTTTATTTTTTAGTTTTTTTAGATTCCGTTTTATTTAAGTTTATGCTGGGTAATTTTTAAATGGCTTATAACTGAATTACTTTCATTTTGTTCCTCATAAATCCCTTACTATCCACCCTTTTTTAATGGAAAAAAGACTTGAACAAAGATCATGTATAAAACTATATGCACAGCAAATCTCAAATTTACACGAGTTTTATATTTCAACTGATAATGTATATGTATATAGGGAGACATCTAACAATTATTGTTTTGTGGTCTCTTAGTTTATATGGCACATTTAATCATCTTTTACTAATGAGACATCATGAGTATGACCAACAAGTGCATTAAAAAAGGGGATAGTACAACATACAATTTTTGTTTCTTTATAAAAATTCATGAGTGTATAACGTTTGGTTAGCGGTGTTTACAGTTTTTCCCCTTTCTGTGGCGCTGGAAGGTATAATTTTTGAAACTGACATTTTAAATAAGCTAAGGAACACCTCACTTTAAAAGTTCTTGTTTTCTAAAGAAGTCTTGTTACATATCCAGAGTTTTAAATTTATCACTTTATAAGAAAGATCAGTTCACATAAAACAGATTTAGCTTTCCTTTTACTCTAAATGCTTCATTATAAGAATATATATATGCACATAAATATGTATGTATATATATATATATATATATATATATATATATAGTTCAAACAGTGTCTTGTTCATAAAAAGAAAGGATTTTTTTACCTAACATTTTTCTTCAAAGGGTTTTTGTACGTTAGCATTTTAAATAAGAAACGTTTGCCATTAAATAGCATGATACACTTAGGAAATATGATTTTTATATGAACTTTTCTCCTGTCGTAGCTTTAACTTCAGCACTTCTTAAGGAAGGCTGCTCACCTGACGTCATGGGGCTTTTAAAAAGCTAGTCTTCTCTGTCCATGATCCTTAACGTATAATTAAGCTGCTGGAATTTATTTTAAATTCTTTGGATTGTATCCATTTTGTTTACACATATAAAGACTATCATTTGAAATTCAAATCCTTTGAGAGACTCAGGACAAATTTATATTCATGTTATCTGAATGATTAGTGTTTTGCAGTGAAGATGCTAGCTTTTTATGATCATTAAAGAATTTAATAAACTGATTTTTAAATAACCTTTGGTGACACAGGCATCATGAACAAGTACCCAAAATTAATTGAGCTCAGTTACTAACAGTTAAACAGTAGTGGCGCTAATGAAAATTTGCAGAGATCAATTGAATACATTAGTTTCAAATTTTAACTTTTTATTACACGGTGCATTGTCAAACCATGAAGCTCTCTCGTTAGTTTGAACGAACATCAGGGCCGCCTGGCCTCCAGAGGGAACACTAAATAGATTAAAAGACCCAACGCACCTCCCAGCTCACTTCTAGACTGAGTTCCCCTCTCTCCCTTGTCTCAACACTTTAACAAAAAAAAAAAAAAAAACATCGTCAAAGAGCCATTTCAGTTGTCAGGATGCTCTGTGGCGCAGATAGCATTCCTCGGGGAGGACAGAACCTCTGCCGCTGGTAAACAGGTCACGTCTAGTGAGGACTGCAAGCGAAGTGTAGTTACGTGTGGCTAGGGACTCCCGGTGCCTCTGTCCAGTAGGTGGGAAGAGGCAGGAGCCCTTGCAAAGAACTGAGAAAATGTGAAGTAAAGTGACATATCTTTGGTTTTGTTTTTTAAATAGACCGGTTTGGGCTTGGCCAGGCAGGAAGAGTCCCAGGCTCTGTGAATGCCATGCGGGTTCTGAGCACAAGTACAGACCTTGAAGCTGCTGTCGCTGATGCTTTGGTAAGAGTCCCGGCGTGTGCAGAGTCTCTCTGACGTATTTTCCTCCGTCCTCACAGAAAATCGCCCCCAAATCAGGGTACTGACTCATCCTCAGCAGTGTGCGAATTGTGTAAACTTTGTGTAAATAACGTGTAAAGTTGTTTTATTATCCCTTCCTTTTGAAACTTTAATCCCTGTGCAGAAGTGAAGATTGGCCTTATGGAAAATACTAGCATCAAGTATTTCTTCTGTGCTCCTCAGTATCAAGGAAGTTTTGATGACATTGGGCTTCTCTGATGTCATTGGGCTTCTTTTTTCTCCCCCTTTTTCTCCATGTTTTTTTTTTTCAGCGTTTCCTTTTTTCATTCTGTGGCTTCTACCGCTTTACAGGCTGATGGCATAGCCTAAACATATCATTATGATAGTAGGTAACAGACTGAGTGGTTTGAAAATCTCGCATTTATTCGGTGACCACGCTAGTTGTTCCATACAATTTCACATTTGTTTTGTCTTTTAAGATGAGCCATTAAGTCCTTTTTTAAGGAAACTTTCCCAAATGTTAATGCTGATGAACTCTGAGGCCATAAGGCACCGGTGGAATGTGTTTTTGCATCATTATAATGTCATATCTAATAATAATAATAATAATAATAATAATATCAAGCAGTTAGAGGTACTTCCATTTGTGGTTATAGCAAAACACTCCCTGGTAGAATCCCTTGTGGTCAAATGGCTTTTTAAAGATGCATTTCAGCTGGTAGTGACACTGCCTCTAGCATATTCTGGTTGATGTGCTCAGCATTTAAAGTAGGTCCTCTTTAGAACTGTCTGGTCTCTGGCCTTACTTGTGCTGTTTGAAGATGTATTGTCTCTCTAAGGAAAAAAGTGTCATGACATCCTGCTTTCAGAACCAGAAGGTTTAAACCCAGCCATGTTTTTCATCCAATCAAACTGTTGCAGTCTGTGGCTGCACGGATTCTCACTGTCACCCCTTCCTGTGTTGCCCTCATTTATTCCTGCTCAGTCAGATTGCTTGGACAGGCGACTGTGAGCAAGCAGTTTGCCCCTCTCCCAGTGCTGTTCCTGTAAGCAGGGTGCCCTGCCAGCTCTATTTGTCAGCCTTCTGTGTAGAAAGGCTTTTTTTCCGGGCAGGGACTGGAGTTCAGGATAATTGCTCTAACCATGGCTTTGACTAAAGAGTCATGAGCTGGAACAGAACTCTGTGAAGCTGTTCTTCCTTCCAAGCTGCAGCACTGGGAATCGCTTATTTATTCAGAGACCCTATTTGGAGGTCAGAGGGGTGGGAAATGATGGATGTGCAAAACCCTTAGTTAAATGGGACTTCCAGTTAAGGCGGGGGAGTTCCCTCTTCCTTTAAAGAACCGTGCAAGGGACTGTGCACAAAGTTCTAGGAGCCAGAGTCAGACTTGAGAACTTGAGCTTGGGCTCTCCTTGACTTGGGCTTTTCTCTGAGCTCTAGCCGTCCGTCCACTCAGGCTGCCCTTATTACTCTTTGTCCAAACTGCTTGGTCTCCCCGAGTGACCCGCTGCGGAAGAGAGAGCTCAGGAATGGTACCCAGAGCGTGCTTCCCAGTATAGGAGCCCCAGGGGCACACAGAATCTAGCATAGGAATAGGCGGAATGAACAGTGACTTTAGAGATGCCCGTGGTGGTGTGGGGGGAGTTGTAGCGTCATAGCAAGAAGTATGGCAAGTTCTAGAAGGCGTTTCTAGGAGGTGTAGGAAGGGCTAGGAGATGCCATTGGGAAAGCGTTCTTTGTTATTATTCGCTTGATATGAATCGCTTGCTAACCTATATTTTTGGTTTGCTAAGATATGTTTTGCTGTACACTTTTGTTGCAAGAACAATCCCCACATATGCTTCTGACATAATTCTCTATGCTTTTTCCCCATCCTTCAATATTTTCCTGCCTACAGCTGTTAGGAGACTCCAGGAGCAAGGTACCAGTGCTTTAACTTTTGTTTTACCACTTCATTTTTTTTCTGTTGCAAGTATATTTCCTTTAGGAGCTAGTGAAAGCAACAAAGCATGTAGTCAAATGTAGAAATCCTGGTCTGAATTATGATTTGTCAAGTCTAGTGAAGCTGTTGTTAGCGATGGAATCAGTCAACCTCTCTCATCTGTTCTAGTTTGTTTGTTTTTAATGTCACTCTCTGCTCCTTCTCCTATGAGTGTTTTGTTTGTTTTATTTTGTGTCTACTTACTGTTCTTATTATTTCATGGATGGATATATTCAACATTTTTCTTATTTTACGGATCTAGTTTATACATAAATAAGATGATCCTGTCATTTGCCATCCTGACAAGGATTATTGTGAAAGGGGGTGTGACCCATAACTATGCCAGACAAGAGGCGTAAGGCAGAACTGTCCCGAGCAAGTTGTGATGGATGGACAAGCTGTATTATTAGAAAATTACATTTGGCCGGGGCGGGGGGGGCGTGGAGAAAAAATTACATTCGTATGGTTTTGGCCAATAACTTTTTTTTTTGGGGGGGGGATTGTATTTTAGCAGTTTACTAGCTGTTGCTATGTTCTTTGTGGGTTTAACTTCCAGTTTTATATCCAGGGTACGAGAAACAAATGAAGGGTCTGCAGGAAGGGTCTGAAGTTATTTCAGATAACACAATTATCTGAAATTGTGTTCAGATAATTTAAGAATCCTTTGCCATGGGCTCCTCTGCTCTGACAGTTCAGTTTCAGAGTTTCTAAAGGAAGCACGAATATGCAAACAGATTGTGCCACTGACCGTGCTCAAGATCTGTTGCTTTTCATTGTTGAAAGGGGCCGGTGGGCGCACCTGCCGGGCCGGGCCGGGCCAGGTCAGGTAGCGCATCCTCCGTTACCTCCTGCCGCCAGCGTGGGAGAGGGATCGGAGTTCCCATTTCAAAGCCGGCCAGAGCGAAGCACCAAGGCGGGGAGGCTTTCCGTTTCCGGAGCCCTCCGCCGGGCGGCGGCGCCCGAGGCGGTCCCACCGCCAAGTGCACACCGCCTCCTACAGACCGTACGCTGGCGTCCCCGCTGTGGCTCGCTCCGCCTGTCACTTCCTGTCCCGCCTGGACGTCTGTTCTTTTCTGTTTTTGTTCCCCTGATCTGGAGGCACGGGAAGGTGCGGCGCGTGTGTGCGTGCGTGCGTGCGTGCGTCTGTCTGTTACCCTCAGCTCTGTTGCCGATTTTGTGCGGCCTGACTCACGGTCCTTCCGCCTTCCCGTTTCTCCCCCCCCCCCCCGCCCACGCGCCCGGGCCCCGACAGAAGAAGCCCGTGCGGAGGAGGTACGAGCCGTACGGGATGTACTCCGACGACGACGCCAACAGCGACGCGTCGAGCGTGTGCTCCGAGCGCTCGTACGGCTCCCGCAACGGCGGCATCCCGCACTACCTGCGGCAGACCGAGGACGTGGCCGAGGTGCTCAACCACTGCGCCAGCTCCAACTGGTCCGAGAGGAAGGAGGGGCTGCTCGGCCTGCAGAACTTGCTGAAGAGCCAGCGGACGCTGAGGTGAGGCCGCCGCCGCCGGGCCCTCGCCGCCTTCCGAGACGTGGGACCCGACCGCTCTGCCCTTGCGGCCGTTCGTCCGACGTTCGGTGTCCGTCGGGCGCCTGTCGGCCGGGCGGGTGTCCGGTGCCAAGTCCTGGCGCAGTTCGCAGCTCGGGTCCAAAAAGGGGGCCGCCCGCGGGGGGGCGGGTGCGGTCTCCGTGTGCAAGTGTTCACTGCGGTGCACAGAGCTCGGGGCCGGGGCCCGGGACGGGGGACCAGAACGGAGCGCTGTCACGTCGTAGCGGCACCGTCCCTAGGATCCACCGCTTGGGTCTTGCCTTTGCTTTGCGTTTCATAGGTTTCCTGAAAGGAGCGTGTGTGACACGTACCAAAGAAGTATGTGTTGGTACCGTGCTTCGTCCAAGCTCAGGCACCGCCGAGGCACCATTGTTTGCCATCCCTCTCAGAAGAAGTGCTGCTCCCTAAACCATGGCGGCACTAGTAGGTCTTTGATTACAAGACGAAGCTCAAAATTGTAGAAATGTTACAGTGTGATTACAGAATTTGGGCAAGTTAGAGTCCGTTGGATAAAAATTGGATAATTTTTGCTTAAGTTTATTTTGAGAGAAAAAGAGAGCAGGCGTGCAGGTGCGGGAGGAGGGGCAGAAGGAGGGAGCGAGAGAGAATTCCCAGCGGGCCCGCAGCTGGCGGCCCGCAGCCCAGTGCGGGGCTCCATCCCACCCAGACCGTGAGATCAGGAGCTGGACGCGTAACCGCCTGAGCCAGCCCGGCGGCCCTGGATGCTTTTTCTAAGATAAATTGTCGGGGTGTGTAAGTTTACGGCCACGCCCGGGCTCTGCAGAGGTAAATGAATCCCTGTGCTGCGAGTGTGCCCGCCGCGTCGGTCAGCCTCCGCCCTGCCGCACCGTCCCCCCGCTGTTCCATTCTGGTCATGAAGATGGGAGCAGCGTGGTCCTGTGCCTTCTGAAGTGCAGGGAGCCTCTGACACTCCAGTGAGCTGTCGAAAACAACACGAGCATGGGTTAGTAAGGTGATGATTCTTCGAGAATCCGCTTAATTCCGGACGTCCCAGCTGCTCAACATGTTAACGTTGACCCCGGTACCCACTGACTACTCTCTAGAGATCTGTTGACTGGAACTGGTCTGATCTGGAGCGCGTGGTTAACAGTGTTAACGGGTCACCGAACCAGCAGTCCCATGCGTGTGAAGGGGGCTCGCCGGGGGTGATTTGGGGACCAGACGATGATCCTTACACTCAACCTTGAAGGAAAATGGGACCCAGTGGTACAGATAAGGATAAGAAAAGGCAAAAGGGCACTACCAGGAAATGAGCATTTGTTTTGTCTCCGTACTTGGAGGAAGGAAGTGGGGTCCCTCCGTGACCCTCCCTGTAGCCGTTCGTTTGATACAGATTAAAGACATCTGAGTACAAAACTGAGATGAAAATCCAGGTCTGTCTGACCCCAAACCACATGCTTTTCCTGGATTATCTCCTTGCCCTCGGTCTGTGGCAGGCACACATGAAATGAGCGGGATTTCGCTCGTGGCTTGGCCTCTGCCATGTGTGTGAACTTCAGCGGTCACTCTCACAGATGCTGTTTCCTCATCTTCAGTTGAGAGCCGAACTATCATGATTTTATATCTCTACTTAATTTCATCATGATTCAAATAAGTTAAAGCTTTGTTACATAAAAATTATTTAAATTTTTTTTTATTTTAACGTTTATTTTTGAGAGAGAGACAGTGTGAGCGAGGGAGAGGCAGAGAGAGAGAGGGAGACACAGAATCTGAAGCAGGCTCCAGGCTCTGAGTCGAAGTTGGATGCTTAACTGACTGAGCCACCCAGGCACCCCTGTTACATAAAATCTTTTTTTTTTTTTTTTTTTTTTTAAAGCTGTCAGTGGGACACCGGGTGGCTCAGTTGGTGACGCCTCTGACTCTTGACTTCAGCTCAGGTCGTGATCTCAGGGTTTGTGAGTTCAAGCCCCACATTGGGCTCTGCGCTGACTGTGTACAGCCTGCTTGGGATTCTCTCTCCCCCTCTCTCTCTGGGCACCTCCCCGCCAAAATAAAGAAATTAAGAACAAAAGCTGTCACTAATCTCAGTGTTGACTCATTAAATTCTAAGTTCATTTATTTCCATTTTATTTTCTCTAGTCGAGTAGAATTGAAAAGGTTGTGTGAGATCTTCACTCGGATGTTTGCTGACCCTCACAGCAAGGTAAGTCTGGGGGTCACGCCTGCTGACGCCCCTTCCGCATGCCCATGTGAGCTGTATAATACACTACTTAAGAGTGAGAGGCAGTTCCCCGTAGTGCAGTTTAGACCTTCCAGATTTAACACCAGTTTCTGCAGTAGTTTACGTTATATCTTTTAAGTTGTTTTTTGTTGTTTGTTTGTTTTTGTCTTGTTGTTTTTTGAGAGAAAGGGAGAGGGAGAGAGAGAGAGAATCCCAAGCTCAATCTCACTAACAGTGAGATCATGACCTGAGCCAAAATCAAGAGTTGGAAGCTTGACCATCTGAGCCACCAGGTGCCCCTATGTTATATCTTTTAAAAATGACTTTTGGGAACTTAAAATGTCCATAGAACTTCGGGCTACATAAAGTATGTTTTAAGAGTTAATGGAAAGAATCAGATGTAGTCTTACTCATTCAGATATTTTTGGGTGCCTCATATTAGCCAAACAGTGGGCTAGGTGCTAGAATAAAACATTGTATTATAATGTAGTGCCTTTTTTTTTTTTTAACTTAATAGTAGTTAAGAAGATAATCGAGTATATAACTTTTTTGTATCCCATGTAGAATGTGTCTATATAGGACAGGATAGAAAAATAGAAGCATTTATGTAATGGATTTATTGAAAAACCAGGTTAAGCTATTTCTGCAAATGGAATTTTGCTGTCCCTGAGAACTTGCTGGATGGTGGCCATTTAGCAGGCGTCCACACTCCCGGGGTCCACGGAGAGTGGTGAGCCTGAGGGGATCCCTGCTCGGGGGGGGGAAACCCCCTGAGTATGACCCAGGCCCCTTCTGGGAGTGGTGTGAGAGAGGGGCTCTTTACCGAAGTTTGACTGAAGTCCAGTTTTGAAACAAATGCCAGCAGTTTGGGAGGAGTCCTAGAGGCCGTTGGATGCTTTTAGAGAAAGAAAATGGGGAGAATGAGTTTATGGGGAAGTTTAAAGGATGGATAAAGGACAGGAACAACGTATGGCTCCTGTCCTTTGAGACGCTCATGGGAGCCTAGGAGAATGAATGAGGGGTTCTCTTTTCTCTGCGGGGGGGTTGAGGGGACAGCAGTTCTCCTCGATGCTGGTCTTGAAGCATGTCTTAAGAGTCCTGTGATGATCCTCACAGCAAGGTCAACATTAACAACGTTCGTAAAATTCAAGAAAGGTTGAGTTCTAGGGCCACATGGATATCCAACGATCTAATTGTCACGGTTTTTCTGTAAGATAGTGTTGTTTAAGAGCAGGAAGATTTTAAGCATAATCATAAGATTCATAGAGCTATAGCATAAGGGGTATTAGGTGGTATGGGGCATTGATGAAATTTCTATTACCTGTCACCTCTAGATTGCTGATTCAGAACCAGAATGTGAGGATAAAGAAGGAAATTTGTTTCCATCAGAACGCTCTTGTACAGTGAGTTTGGAGGTGTCAGTTTAGTTAATATTTGCTAGCTGCCTTTGAGCTGAGCCCGGAATCCCACAGCTGGGGGCTCGTGGAGGTTTTTCTGAGCTGCCTCACAGGAGACCCCTGGTGGTTAATAGCTGCTGTGCTAGAACTGAGCAGGTGTATAGTGGCTGGACGGGCCCAGTAGAGCGCGACTCCTTAGCCTAGTAGGGTACTTCTCTCTCTGAAATCCGTTCCAGGATAGTCCACTGTGGACTCTGGTCTCACCGTAGACGGCGTTAATGATGGCACAGCGGCATGAGACTTATGTGGGCTGCAGCCATAGCTTTTTATAAAGACTATTACCACTTTTATAGTATCTTTTTATAAAGATATTCCTTTGCAGTATCTGAATTGCAGTCATGCAATGCACAAGGTTCTTTCCTCCCTCATCCTGTAATATTACCTGTTGAGTGCTAGGTGACAAACAGTAATAGTATAGAATTATGATGGTTAAAAAAATTGTTTTTAAGAGGAAGGAAGGAAGGAAGGAAGAAAAGCCTCCAGGATTAAACTGTAAAGTTAAATTTCTCTTGGTACTGAATTTTGAAGGCATATTGAGGGAGGGGAGAGTATCAGAGATCAGTTTGTAGTCTTTTCAGGTCTTTTGAAAAACTGCATGTAAATGGTATTAATTCACCGTGGACTAACATGGAATTTGTTCTGTTGCATGGCCTGGTTTGCGGTGGAATTCACCACAGAGAGTAAGTTCCGATCCTTTTTCCTTTATTTTTCAAAATACGTTTGGTTGTCTTCTCTAATATGACGAGTCCATGTTTTAGAGACTTTGGAGGAAATTCCGAATTATGTATATGAACTATCTGGTTTTTATTTCTGTCTAGGTTTTCAGTATGTTTTTGGAGACTCTGGTGGATTTTATAATCATTCATAAGGATGACTTGCAAGACTGGCTTTTTGTTCTTCTCACACAATTACTTAAGAAAATGGGGGCAGATTTACTTGGATCTGTGCAAGCAAAAGTTCAGAAGGCTCTAGATGTCACGAGGTAAGTTTTTAAGGACCAAACAATTTTTTTTCCCTGCTTTTGAGTTGTCGCTGACATAGAACGCCATGGAAGTTGGAGGCGTCTCACACGGTGATTTGAGTCACGCGTACCTTGCTGACTGATTACCACGTGTTGGTTAACGCGTCCTTCACCTCACAGGACTGCCGTTGTCCTACCGTGCTGCTGGTCGCAGCATTTAGGCTCTCTCCTCTTGGCGCCTCTCCAGTGCGTCTCCAGTCCCGGCGACTGGCGAGCAGCACTCTGCGCCTCACATCTCTTCTGCTTCGTGTCACGTATGCCTGTTCCTTTGACCAGCCTCTCCCCGTGCTCCACCCCTCGCCCCCCCGCATCCCCGGACAACCACCATTCTGCTTTGTTTTTATGGATTTGGGGTTTTTTGCTTCTTTAATTTTTTTTATTATTATTTTTTATTCCATGTATAATAAGCCAGATCTTGCAGTATTTGTCTTTCTCTGTCTGGCTTAGTTCCCTTATGCCCTCCACGCCCATCCATGTTGTCACAAATGGCAGCATTTTCTTCTTTCTTTTTTTTCCTTAATTTTTTATGTAATTTATTTTTTTAATTTCTATCCAAGTTCGTTAGCATATAGTGCAACAGGGATTTCAGGAGTAGCTTCCTTCATGCCCCTTACCCATTTAGCCCATCCTCCCCTCCCCCCACAGCCCCTCTGGGAACCCGCTGTTTGTTCCCCGTATTTAAGAGTCTCTTAAGTTTGTCCCCCCTCCCTGTCTGTTTGTTATTTTTGCTTCTCTTCCCTTATGTTCATCTGTTCTGTATCTTAGAGTCCTCACATGAGTGAAGTCATAGATATTTGCCTTTCTCTGACTGATTTCGCTTAGCATCATACCCTCTAGTTCCAGCATTTTCTTCTTTTTTATGACTGAAAAATATTCCATTGTTTTTCTTATCCATTCACCTGTTGACAGACACTTAGGTTCTTTTGTATCTTGCTATTGTAAATAATGCTACAGTGACCATCTCTTCCAGATAGCGGTTTCATCCCCTTTCTATACACACCCAGAAGTGAAATTACTGGATTATGTGATGTTTCTATTTTTAATTTTTAATTAATTAATTTACTTCTTAAAGTTTCTTTCCTTATCGTGGGGGGAAGGGGGAGCCAAGAGAGAAGGAGAGAAAGAATCCCAAGCAGGCTCCCTGCTGCCAGCCCAGAGCCCAGTGCGGGGCTTGACCTCATGAACCGTGAGATCATGACCTGAGCCGAAATCAAGAGTTGGACGCTTAACCAACTGAGCCACCCAGGCGCCCCTTTATTTTTAATTCTTTGAGGAACCTCTGTGCTGTTTTCCATAGCAGCAGCACCAATTTACGTTCCTACCCACAGCGCGCAAGGATTCCCTTTTCTGCACATCCTCAACATTTGTCATCTGTTGTCTTTTTGATAATAGCTAAGAGGTGTGACATGATATCTGTGGTGGCTCTGATTTGCATTTCCCTAATGGTGATGTCGAGCACCTTTTCATGGATGTGTTGGCCTTCTAGATGTCATGTTTGGGAAAATATCTGTTCACATGGGCTGGACAATGTTGATGTTAGAAGACTCTCATAGGTGGTTTTTGCCATTCTCTTTTGTTACCCATGTATTTTGCCATCTGCTTGAGTAAGTGCTCTCTTTCACCATTTCCACATTCTCTTGTTACCAGATTTGTTGAAATGTTCCTGCTTCCCATGAGATGAAAGGTTGCCACTATTTTTGTGAATGCTCGAGACAAATGTAGAAACAAGTATAAAACCTTCCAAATTGATTCTCTTCTCTTTAAGACATTTTAGAGTATTTACATCCTTCTGAAGACCTCAGTATTTTCAAAAAATGTTTGAGAGAGCATGCACATACATACACACATGTGCACACATATGTACATGAGTGGGGGAGGGGCAGAAGAGAGGGAGACGGAGAATCCCAAGCAGGCTCCATACTGTCAGTGCAGAGGCCTGTGCAGGGCTTAGTCTCACAAACTGTGAGATCAGGACCTGAGCCAAAATAAAGAGTCGGACCTTCAACCAGCTGAGCCACCCAGGCGCCCCAAGACCTCAGTATATTTATTTATTTATTTATCATTTACATCCAAATTAGCTAGCATATAGTGCAGTAATGTTTTCAGGAGTAAATTCCAGTGATTCATCCCGTACGTATAACACCCAGTGCTCATCCCAACAAGTGTCTTCCTTAATGCCCCTTATCCACTTATCCCATCCCCCTACCCACAGCCCCTCCAGCAACACTGTTTGTTCTCTGTACTTTAGAGTCTCTTTTGTTTTGTCCTCCTCCGTCTTTTTATATTCTTTTTGCTTCCCTTCCCTTATGTTCATCTGTTTTGTATCTTAAATTTCTCATATGAGTGAAGTCATATGATATTTGTCCGACTGACTTATTTCATTTAGCATAGTACCCGCTAGTTCCATCCACGTAGTTGCAAATGGCAAGGTTTCATTCTTTTTGATTGCCGAGTAATCCTCCATTGTATGTGTATATATATGTACCACATCTTCTTTATCCATTCATCTGTCGATGGACATTTGGGCTCTTTCCATATTTTGGCTATTGTCGATAGTGCCTCTGTAAGCATTGGGGTGCGTGTGCCCCTTTGAAACAGTACACCTGTATTCCTTGGATAAATACCTAGTGGTGCAATTGCTGGGTCATAGAGTAGGTCTGTTTTTAATTTTTTGAGGAACCTCCATACTGTTTTCCAGAGTGGCTGCACCAGTTTGCATTCCCACCAGCAGTGCAAGTACAGAAGAGAGCCTCTTTTTCCACAGTCTCTCCAACATCCATTGTTGCCGGAGTCGTTAATTTTAGCCCTTTTGCCTGGCCATGAGATGGTATCTTATTGTGGTTTTAATTTGTATTTCCCTGATGATGAGGGATGTTGAGCATTTTTTCACGTGTCTGTTAGCCATCTGGATGTCTTCTTTGGACGTATCTATTCATGTCTTTTGCCCATTTCTTCACTGGATTATTTGTTGTGGGGGTGTTGAGTTTGATAAGTTCTTTATAGATTTTGGATACTAAAACCCTTTATCTGATATGTTATTTGCAAATATCTTCTCCCATTCCATTGGTTGCCTTTTAGTTTTGCTGATTGTTTCCTTCACTGTGCAGAAGCTTTTTATCTTGATGAGGTCCCAATAGTTCAAGATCTCAGTATTTTTCATACTTCATCTTCTTGTAAGTCACACTAGAAATTTTGCTAACCACGTATGATGTAGGATTCCTGTTCACGCAGGTACAATCTCTTATTAGCATTCACTGGCTCAGAGGTTGATGGCACTTAGCAGCTGTGACCTGTTACAAGGAAAGAAAGAAGAGCTGTGGACACTCAGAGACATGTGAAAAACTGTGTGCTGTCATTTTTCAGAAACCCCTTATCCACTGCATCTGCGGTTGTAGGTCCTCAGCATACAGTATTACGAATTAAATGACCTCAGAAGACACCTGGCTGTAATGCCTCACTTGCCATTTGGCGGAAGATGGAGGGTTATGTGTCAGATCAGTGAATTTTTAAAAGAATAAACAAATGACTCCAGATCAGCCCATTATCCTCAGTAGAGTAACTTCTGTATGACTCAGTTACTACACAGTGGAATATTATTACATATAGAATTTCCAAAACAGAAGGACCCATCTTCATTGTATTATGAGGAAACAGACTTGACTTGACTTGCCCGGGTCCCAGTGCGTGCTAGTGGCCGTGCGGGAAGTGGAACCCAGGACTGCTGGTTATTACGATAGTACAGAAAGTGTGTCCCCCTTACTGCAGGCCGGTGTGTGGGGATGCGTCTTCCTCTCCTGAAGGAGAACGTGGATAGGATTTGCGCTTTTTCTTTCCTCTCTCACCCCCTCACTAACAGTAGCACCCACCATGCTGCCATCAGCCCCCGTGTGTCTGTTAGATGTCTCTCACTGCGAAACACGCATTTATTCCTCTACGCTCTGATGCCGACTTTCTTTGCTTTTGGTTCCTGACCCTGTAGATCTGTATAATTTGTGCTGCTGTAGAATTTTCTTGTCCAAATAGGTCTCCCTTGTGGTTTTCAGTGAGCTCAGTATCATATACTGTATTTGCAGTGAACCTTCCAAATGTCATCCCTCCTTTGGATGAGCAAGTTTAGTGGAATTAGGATTGTATCATTGGATTTGTAAAGGTTCAGCCAGGGATTGCATAGAGGAGCGAGGCTGGTCCAGCTGATAATGACTGAGTGAGGTAGACAGGAGGGACGGTGATGCCATGGGCCGGGGGGCTTCCAGAGAGAGGTGGCCATGTGAGCATGTGGGCCCAGTGGTACCAGACTTCTCAAGAAAGGTCAGAAATGTGGAGTAAGGCACCACATTTGAGATTTACTTTTAAACGATACTCTGAAAGCCAGATAAAACATTTGTGAGTCAGACTTGGCCTAAAGGTCTCTTCCTTCCTATAGGTGAATTTGTGAATGGCAAAAACTTTCAGATTTTTAGGGATGGCAGTAGTGTTAAGATTTTACTCCTAACTTTGGTGATTAAGGAAAACCCTCTGGTTATTTTTCTGGATGCCACTTTCCTTTAAGAATCCTCTCCTGGGTAGATTTGGTCTAAATCTCTAGAGCACGTTCATTACTCTGTTTTCTCAGCAGCTGAGATGCCTAGCTATTTCTGTGTATTTAGGATCAATCAGTGAGTGTTGGTGATAGCTGAAGGGTGTTCCCGAGGTAACAGGTCTGCCTACTTCCTTCCTTTGGCTGCGCCTGACCACAGGCACATTTCGAGGTTAAACACACCCGCTTATACTTAAATGGATTCTCCGTTCTCCCCTTGCGCAGAAGAAGACAGAGATGTTTTGTGTGTGGTTTGTCAACCTTCTTTCTCTAATTTATAGCTGGTATGAGTCACTTAAATCATGTATGCTAAACTGTGCTTTGCTTGCAGAAGTGGTCCTCCTGGCTTCCTGGTGACAAATAGATGTGCTACTGGGTCAAGTTTACTTTTTATTAGCAATTATAACAGTTAGTACTATTAGTACCTAGGATGTGCTCTGGGCCTTGTATTTTCTTTGCATTATTTCGTTAAAATTTCAAATCCATCCTGTGACTTCACAGATTTGAACCTGCTTCCATGTCCTTCCTACTATACTTCTGTAGATTGAGAAAAGTCCCTTAGAGAGGCCAAAGACAGCAATGCCGTCGCTCAGCCTCGGTTGTAATAGATGTTTGCATTGCACTGCCTTTCCTGTTAGTGTGGAAGGTACGTCTGCATTTTTCTGCATGGACACCATTATGCACTTTTATAAACTAATGCTGGTAATTGCAGCATTTTAGGGAAAGAGCACGGACTTGGGCTAGCCAGGAGCCCTCGGGGTTACTCATTTCAAAGATGTGAAATGGCTACAAGAAATGAGATCAGGAACAGGCAATAAGTGGAGCCAGGAGAGGGGCTCCGAGGGCTCCGCCTTCTGCATACGTGTCGTAGCTGGATGGGGGGTTCCTTGCTGGGGCTCCCACACCCTTCGTGGTGACCCTACACAATAGAGACCAGAAGCAGCTGCCCAGTCGGGAGGACAGTATGGTTAGCTTAAGCAAGGGCAGCTGTGAGCAGCCTAGCCAGGATGTAAATTAAGATTTCGGAATTGGAAGTGTTTCTCGTGCAGCAGTTTGAGAAAAGTAGCTGGAAACATGAGCACTTGCCTAGAAGGCAGGTGGGAATCTTTTTATTGCTCGATCTTCATTTCTAAAATAGCATACATAACTCAAAGTGTATGTCGTGTGTGTGTGGGGACTTTTAACAAGCTTTCCCATTTTCCGGGGCGCCTGGGTGACTCAGTCGATTGAGCGTCGTCCGACTTCGGTTCAGGTCATGATCTTGCAGTTGGTGAGTTTGAGCCCCGCGTCAGGCTCTCTGCTGTTAGCACAGAGCCTGCATTAGATCCTCTGCCCCACTCTCTCTCTCTCTGCCCCTCCCTCTTTCTCTCTCTCTCAAAAATAAATAAAACATAGAACTCCCCTATGACCTAGCAATAGCACTGCTGGGGATTTACCCAAGGGATACAGGAGTGCTGATGCATAGGGGCTCATGTACCCCAACGTTCGTAGCGGCACTTTCAACAATAGCCAAATCACGGAAAGAGCCTAAATGTCCATCAGCTGATGAATGGATTAGGAACATGTGGTTCATCTATACAATGGAATACTACATGGCAATGAGAAAGAGTGAAATCTGGCCATTCGTAGCAAAGTGGATGGACCTCAAGGGTGTCATGCTAAGCGAAATAAGTCAGGCGGAGAAGGACAGATACCATATGTTTTCATAAGTGTAACAGGAGAAACTTAACAGAGGAACATGGGGGAGGGGAAGGGGGGAAAAGAGGGAGAGGGAGGGAGGCAAATCATGAGAGACTCTTGAATACTGAAAACAAACAGTGCTGAAGGTGGTGGGGGAAAGAGGAAGGAGGGTGATGGACATGGAGCAGGGCACTGGCGGGAAAGAGCACTGGGTGTTACATCGAAACCAACTTGACAATAAACTATGAAAAAAATAAAAATAAAGAGAAAAATAAAACATCTAAAAATAAATAGAAAGTAAAATAAGATTTCCCATTTTCTGAATTTTGTGTATAATATATATTAGTACTATCTAGTATTTATATAAAATGAAATTCATGTACAAGTAACTGTGTACAAGCTTGCTTCTGTGTCCAGTAGACTTACCTCTAGTGGTATATTTTTGTTTCTGAGATGGTTTTACATTATTTTTTGTAATATATCTTCCTTTAAAATGAGCACTTTCTTTCTTCTCTTAAATCTAGGGACTCCTTTCCATTTGATCAACAATTTAACATTTTGATGAGATTTATTGTGGATCAAACTCAGACTCCGAACCTCAAGGTTGGTGACTGTCATTACAATTCAACCTCTAGAAGTCAGATTTGCTTAAAATTTACTTTGTTTTGTACATGACTCATATTTGGCTGTTATGAATAAATCTGCTGTGAGCATTCTTACACGACTGGGGCCAGGTTTCCATTTTTCTTGTTTGAGTACCTAGGAGAAAAGTCAGTGGTTCATTGGGTAGATAGTGTTTATTTTAAACCGTTAAATTGCTTGTACCATATTATATTCCCACCAGCCCCAGTTGTTCCACATCCTCACCAACGTTTGAGTATTATTACTGTTTTTCACAATATTTAAACTAGAAAATTCTGATGTGTTGAGAGACGGTATGTTACTGAAATGTTTTCAATATTAACATTCTAACACATGAAAATTAATTGTTACGTATTTTAGAAAACGATACCTATCACAATAAGGCTGAAATTGAGGGAGGGTATGTATTAATTTGAATTGGGTCACATATGTCATCTCTTCTTTAATCATTAACTTTTCTTGGGGTTTTAGGATAGCTGCAATAAATGCTAACCCTCTTCTAAGGTCAAAACCAGTTGGGCCATCAGTGGAGAAGTTAAGGTAGAATATCAGTGTGATTGCTGAAAATGCTACCTTGCAAGACATGGCCCAGGATGCCCAAAAAACGAGGTGCTTCCCCATCAAGTGGCAGAGTTGGTGACCCTGTGGCCTGCCTGTGGGGGCTCGTGCCCCGCAGGTGGCTGCTGCCTGTGGGCAGAGCAGACCGTGCCCTCTCTGCAGGCATGGTGACCTAACACTGAAGAGGACTGAGCTGCATGCCAGTCTTCCTGTTCCCAGACCTACCTCGAGGTCATCATCCCTTTGTCCCTGATGGGTGCAGCTCCATGTGAAAACATGAATCCAGGAGGAAGGAGGTGTCGCCTCAGTCATTTTTCCTTTTTTCTGATCAGAATTCTGTTCAAAGATTCATAAAGTGTACTTAATGCGTATAATTATTGGATCTTTCAGGTCAAAGTTGCAATCCTGAAGTACATTGAGTCCCTCGCTAGGCAGATGGATCCAACAGACTTTGTAAACTCTAGCGAGACGAGGCTTGCTGTTTCTAGAATTATAACCTGGACGACAGAACCAAAGAGTTCAGACGTGAGAAAGGTATGTCCGAGAGAGCTCAAGTGCAGCTCTAAACACACTGTTTTCAGGCATATGTTAGGAAAAGAAATGTACTTGGAAACTTGCAAACCATCCCACACACCTACGCGGGATCCTTTTTTACACCTTTTCTGTGAAACCAAGACTTTGCTCTTGCCCCTTACCTTCTCCCTCCAGTTCCACCTAGTCCCAGTCTTCCAACATCAAAATGAAAATCAGGAATCGTGTATGATGGGTTTGTGGTTTTCTTAAGCATCTATTTTATTCTTTTCAAATGCGAAATCCTCATAGTTTTAGTGTCTCTTCAGGCCATTGGTTTTCCACATAACAGTTTTGTGACATGGACTTTGAGGGCAGAATTGAAAAATCTAAGGCTGCCTGGCCATAAGGTGCCTTGTAGCAAAACGTGGCTGAAAATTTGCTAAGATAGGAATTCCTGAATTTAAAAAGAGCAAACAGTTTCAGATTATGTGCCACACTTGGAACACCCTCTCTTTGACTTAGGCAGTAAAATGGGGAGGTAGAATTCAGATTTTGGAGACACAATATCCAGGTGTTGTTTTGTTTTTTTATCAGCTGAAGAGTATTGGCTACTTTCTTCAGAAATGACACATTGAGGAGCATATAACATAGGAAAGAGCACAGAGTACTGTTAGTTTTCTTTCTAGATAGTACTCTCCATCAGGATCATTACAGAGATTAATTATTACATGTGAAACACTTTGTCAATTCCTGACAAGTTGTAAGCACACAGTAAGTGTAAGTTAGTTACTGTTTGTCTCTCTTACGCTCTGCCTGTCGATGTCCTTGCTTGAGCCTCACACTGCTTGAGTGTGAGGCCATTATTCTTTTACTTTATATATAAACTAAGTAGCCTGTATAAAGTACTCTTAAAAGCCAGCTTTCTCAGTTCTGCATTCAGACTGGAGGTACTTGATTTTGGTTTTTTGTGTATAATCACAAGCCTTGCATTTTTTCTTCTGTACCACACTCCTTCCATACTGGGCCTACTAGTGGAGTCGTTTGGCCTTGAGCAGAGTTGATAATGTGGACCACTGGGTGCAGGCAGGAAGAAAGGAAAGGAGGAATCCAAGCAGTAGTTAGAGGGAGTGGTAAATTTCCAAATGCAAATGAACACTTAGCTCCTCTTCTATTGAAGTTCAAAGACAAGAACAGAAGAATTCTCTAAAAGGTTTCTTTAGAAGGGTTGTGGGTCATGTAAGTCCTGTGTCTATTGTATCGTAATAAACTAAGTTGTCCAAGGTCAAGGAACAAGGGCAAATCCTATTAGAGCACTCATTCAAAGTTATTATCGAAAGAGGCATTTCACTGGCAACCTTTAATTTAGCCAGTAAGCCAGTTTGGGATTAGGGAGGTACAGTAAGAGGTGGTTGAATGATTTGCTTATGGCGTAAGTCACTTCTGTTGCAATTTTTAAAGTCACAAACAGATATTTCTGTTGTAATTTTTAAAATCACAAGAGTGGCCAAAATACAGAAGCCTTAAGGGTAGCTTTCTATCTTTAGTCATAACATGTGTGTGTGTGCCTTTTGTAGTTGAATGTTACATAAGTATTCCTTCCTGCAGGACTGAAACGTACCATAGACTTTATTGTAGACTTACATAGTACCATCATTAGGTCCTGTCTAAGAGCAATTCACTGTCATCATAATGTCCACTTTCTCTGGACATATGGAATACGCGTTAAAAACTTGAACTGCAGTTTATTTTCCTAACTTCTCTAAGGAGGATGTTATAGGAACTTTCTTCCTTGAGTTATTTGGCCTTGGGCTCCCAAACACTCAACTTACTTTAATACTAGCTTAAGTCAGATATGGTTAGGATATTAAATTTTTTGCCAGAGATCATGTGGCTCGTTTACTGTTTGATCTTCAACACTTAATTTCAGTCATCTTGGGTCACACAGTGCTGCTTCCCAAAGCCTGGCCTCCACTGGTGTCCACGCCTGTTGCCTACCCTCACGTCTTCCCCTTCCCATCCCCATCTTGAGGACTGCTTAGCACCTCACCTTCAGACTGAGTTCACATCCAGGTTCTGGGACAGTACTCCTGATCTTCAGGACATTCGGAAAGCTGTTTTATTACATCAGTAGTTGTCAGTCCCGGCCGCAGGGAAAGTCCACCTCCGTTCCTGGGCCCTACCTACCCCGGGTAATCTGACCTAATTGTATAGTGTCAAGTGTGGGTGTCATCTTGGGTGTCACTGGGATTCCCTCCAGCTTGGCTGGTTTTAATGCACCGAGTTGACACCCAGTGTTTCAGACCATTACCTTGAACCTCAAGACATACAAAATGCTGACACGGTGTTGACCTGGTTGCCATGGATTCTCTTGGTCTCTGTCTCTCAAAAATAAATAAAAAGCATTAAATTTTTTTTTTAAAAGTAGCATTTCAAAGCTGTTATTTTCAAAACCATAATGTTGGCGGCCCCGTTTTAACTGCTGTGTTAGTTTCTGTTGCATACTGACTCACCACAAACTTAGTAGCTTGAAGTTACACAAATTTATTAGGTCGTAATTCTGTGATTCAGGAATCAGGCACATGGTCTTTGGGTCCTCTGCTCAAGGTCTTAACAGACTGAAATCAAGGTGTGTCTGGGTCTGTGGTCTCGTCCGAGGCCTAGTCTCTTCTGACCCGCTGGTTCTTGGCCGAATTCCATTCGGGGCCTGTGTTCTGGCTGTCACCAGGGGGCATTCTCAGCTCATAGGGGCTGCCTCCAGGCCCTGCCACACGGCCCTCTCCACAATTTGGCAGTTTGTTTCTTCAAAGCAGCAGGAGAATATTTGGGGAAAAAATTTCCCCAAACTTCCCAAATGTGATGAAAAACCTTAACCTGCCCATCTAAGAAGCTCCTCAAACTCCCAGTAGGATAAGAAAAGACCCACCAATAGACACATCGTGACACATCGTAATCAAACAATTGAGACACAGAGACAAATGTGGAGAATCCTGGAAGAGGGAGACAGCCCTGCGTCCCCCAGACACCCTCCGTAGGACCCGCCGCCGAGGTCTCCTCAGAGACCATGGGGGACAGAGGCAGTGGGATGGCATTCAGTGTGCTGACAGAAAAAAAAAAAAAAAAACTGTCAACCAAATATTCTCTGCTCACCAAAACTATTCTTCCAAAATGAAGGAGAAATGAAGACAAAGCCAGCACCTCCAACCTTGTTTAAGGGCTTAGGTCACCCCACCTAGGATAATCTCCCCTCGGATGCACTGAAAGTCACCTGCCTGGGGAGGGACTTTTAATTACACCTGCAGAGTCCCTTCCGCCATCACAATTATGGGAATGATGTTCCATGACTCCCAAGTCTCTCTCACTCTAGGGGGGATCGTACAGGGCTTGTGTGCGGGAAATGGCGGTGTCCGGGGCCGGCGTAGTGTATTGCCTACCCCGGCTTTCTCTCTCTTCCAGTGAGCTGGCAGGAATCTTCTATAGTTACTTGCTCATTCATTAACTCTTTACTTAAACGGGGCTTTTTTAATCTACGTGTTTGAATTGTGGTGAGGTTCAATTTAGCAGATGCATCTCTACATTCTGGGTACTCTCTAGGATTTTGTTTTTTTCATGTTTGTTTATCGAGAGAGAGAGAGAGACAGAGAGAGAGAGACAGAGAGAGAGAGTGCGCGAGTGGTGGGAAGGACCCAGTGAGAGGGAGAGAGAATCCCAAGCAGGCTCCGCACTGTCACTGCAGAGCCGGATGCAGGGCTCAGTCACACGAACCGTGAGATCCTGACCTGAGCTGAAATCAAGAGTCAGACACTTCACCCACTGAGGCACCCAGGCACCTCTAGATTTCTTTTAAATGTCTGTGGCACAAGGGGTGGCTGGGTGGCTCAGTTGGTTAAGCATCTTGCTTCAGCTCAGGTCGTGATCTCCTGGTTCATGGGTTTGAGCCCTGCATTGGGCTCTGTGCTGATAGCTCAGAGCCTGGAGCCTACATCCGATTCTGTTTCCTTCTCTCTCTGCCCCTCCCCTGCCCGTGCTCTGCCTGCCTCTCTCTGTCTCTCTCTCTCTTTTTCTCTCTCTTCTCTCAAAAACAAATAAATGTTAAAAAAAATTTTTTTTAAATGTCTGTGGCTCAAGATTGCTTGGCTTTCAATTGTACACATCCAGCATTATTGTTTGATTAAAATAGGAGTGTTAAAGCATGGTATTCGGATAATATGTCCTTTTGCCGCATAACTGCTCACCCACAGACTGTACGTTAGGGCGCTGCAGATTAATCCTTCCTAGAGATGTAGTCATGTTTATTTAAGTGCTCTGTTCTGTTGTGCCATCGAAGGGACATTTATACAAATACAGGTGCTATTGTAAGTGATGCAAACCGCCTTTCACAAGAATTTGGAGCATATTTGAAAGCTGGTCTAAATGAATGGAGCACCTGAATAAATCAAATTACTTAGAAATTGTGACGTGGTATATATATCACTCTGCTTCAAGATCTAAACTTGCCATTATCATTTTAAAGCTGTAAAAAAGTAAAACGGGAACTATTTTTATCTGGGCAAATTAACGCACCCTGTCTCTTTTAAATAAACTTAACGCTTTGCCCATCTTTCATTCACAGTTACTAAAAGTTTTATCAGGTGCTGGGGCAACCTTAGTGATTTAAAAAGACCTATGTGATCACGAAGCAAGTTTTCCTGCTTTAATTTCCCAAGAGTAGGGCAAGATGATTACTCTAAATGCCAGGAGAACCCTCCATCTGAAATTCGTGCAGTAAACCCTCATGCTGGCCCCACCCTGGAGAACATTCATTTTCTGCAAACAACACTTGGGGAGTTTGCAGACAGTAAAATTCATTTGTAAGGTCCTGTTTGGGAAAACAACTTAAAGCTAATAGAACTCTGGATTTGTTGACTTCAGCACGTTTCCTATTTATTTCTGTTGCCCTTTTTATCTCCATGTTTTGGGTGTCTCTTGTCGGACAGAGAGGGGTGTGTAAATATTTAAGATGATCTGAAGAGGGGGGCAGAAGGACGGCCAGAACCAGAGCACAGCCAGCCAGCTCGGAGGGGGCTCGCCAGGCCGGGATGCATGGGGCCAGCAGGGAACTCCCCGCCCGGACCTCCCCTGGCCCAGTGTATTCCCAGAGTCACCTTGTTCCGGTTTTAGGTGTGGCAGCCCTGACAAGTCGTGTTGGCCAAACTCTTCCTCTCTGAAGGAACTGTGTTTTGTGTTAATGTAACGTGTTAACAAGGAAGTGGATTCTAGATTTCCACCGTCCTCTGGCTTCTGCCCCTGCCACCTAGTGCTGGTGCGAGCTGGCAGCTCCACCTCAGGATTCTCGTTTGTTCTCTGTGAAGTGGGAATAATCGCCCCAGCCTCAGGCTTCACTGCGAGGCCTAGTTGCAGCATAGAAATACAGAGGTAGACACTACATTTGCTGTTGCAGCCGCCGCAGTGCTGTGGGAGGGTTAGTTTGGCTTTGGCTCTGCTAGTTCTGAAGCAAATGGAGAACTCCGGTTGTTTCCAACATTAGGAAGATTTTTTTTTTCCCCGTCAACCAAAGGGAATGTAAATGCAGTAGAATTTTTAATGCTATGTTTATACTCCAGGATTCAGAATCCCCGTGGGTTTGCTTATCATACATGATTTTCTAACATTTAGTGCCTGCCTACTTTGTCAGATGAGCTCACAGGTTTAGCTCCCACACGTCGTTTTGGGAAATGCGGTAAATGAAGGCCTGGCGAGGAAACCTGGAAAGTACAAAGGTGCGGTTGCCTGGAGCAGGAAGAGGATAGAAATAGCCTTCCAAAATTTGGGGTTCGCAACTGAAAAATTTTAGGTCTGCTTAGAGGTAGGCAGCGTGGCTTGGCCACAGGGCTTGGGATTTCAGGATTTCAGGCTCGGCTTTAGTGTGACTGGCTCTTTCAAGTAATGAGTTGACTTTTTGGATCTCCTTTTGACCTTTTGCTCAAGAATGATACTACTGCCAGCCAGGAGGACGGTTAGTAAGCACCTAGCACCTGGTGTGGAGGTTTGAGACTGGTGGGTGCTGTCTTCTGTCCTTCGCCGTTAGGTTATATAAGCCCCAGGAGATTTTGTAAAAGAAACCACGTTTCACAGCTTACAAACAACCCTGGTTTAAGCACTTGCTTCTTCTCTCATTAAATCCTCCCGCCGTTCCTGTTTGTCAATCCTCGCTTCAGCGTAGTCGAGTAGTTGAGGATTTCCCCACTAGGTCAGCTTCCGCCTGCTCTGCGCCTGCAGAAGGAAACTTGGAAGAGAATTGTAAACAGGTAGATTGTGAACTATGTACTAATTTGAAAAAAGACACCTCACTGTTTGCATTTTAGACTATTAATACTGATCACCCTTGTCAAGACACTGAAAAGATTTTGAAGAAACCTAAAAGTTACATAATACTATGTTGAACGTATGTGTGTGTAAATGTTTGTGTTTTGATGTGTTTTATGATTAACTCCCTGCCCAAAACAAATAGCTATGTTGAGCACAGACCTCTACCATATGAAAGACACTAAAGAAGACATGTCTGAAGGTTTTGAGAAAGTAATCTTTCTTGGGTGATTTTCTAAAGCAATTTTAATGACGATCTGGAGGGAGCAATAATTGTTTACTAAATTAGAAACCCTCCTTTCCTCCCAGAGTTTGAGTTTTCCCCAGTTAATACCAGCGCTGAAGCATTCGTCAAAAGCTTTATTGATCTCCTATCAGAGAATTCTTTCCTGCCTTCAAGGCAATGGGTAGCCCGGGAGTTCTTTTCATAGAGTGGCTGTAAGATGTGAAGGACCCTTTGCCCTCACCTCCCAATTTCTACTGTGGGGGCGTCAGTGGGAATCAGTTCCTTTTTAGTTGCCATTTGATCTTTAAAATAAATGACCCTAGAGTTGTCTGTTAAGAGAAGTCAGCAGCAACCTTGAGGTTTTGGTCTGGCTGCTCACTGGCCCTGCCGCTGAGCAAAGGCAAGAGTTCAATGACGGGACACCAACAGCGGCGAGCTCCACTGTTTGATCCAGTATTGAACGTGAGCTATGCCCCAGGCTCTTTAACGTGAATCTCTTCAGAACTTACCCCTATGTTTGGAATTATTCCTTTCAAGAGAGCATATTGATGATAATGATAGATATAACCCAGATTTCTTCCTTGTTTGGATTCTAGTATTCTGACTTCTCACTAACACAGAGGGTTGTAGATAAAATATTTTAGGACCATAAGAGTCTCATTCCTTTTAAAGCTGTGATATAAAATATTTTTAAAATAACATATTTAAATCCTATTTTCTATCCATTTCTGGAGCTTGGACCTCATTGGAAAGGATTTTACTTTGAAAACAGCTTTAAATCAAAGGGTGACTTTTGAAAACTGTACGAAATCATTTACATTTTGTATTTTGGAAAATGTAAAAATAAATGATATTCATTTATGTGTATAAATCACCGCACACATACCATCTGTCCGACGAGTTATATTTTCAAAATTCCCTGTCTCTCTTTTGGATTTCTTAACAAAATTCACCATTAGGGGGTATTGAAAGAGAAGTTTCCATAGTGAGCCGGAAGTTAAAGTCTGGTGCAGTGGCTTTCCCGCGTGACAAGAGTCCCTAACGACAGCACGTGGCCACAAACGAGCACAATTTCTAGGCCTGCCGTCTTGCAGCCCTTCTGTTCCTGAAAGATCCCACTGATGTTTATAATTTGCTTCATGAAAAACCTCAAGTTAATTTGTGATATTAGATATCCTGTCATTCTGGGAAGAAATACGGCTTTTTTAAGGAAAGGCAGTGGCACATTCCGCATAAAAATACGGATACGTTTCATAATTTTGAAATGCCATTGTCATTCATTAAAAAATAAGTCCCTGAACTTTCTTACTAAATTGGCAACATTTTCTTTTTTCTCCCTCCTAAAACTCAAGTCTGTTTCTCTTTGAAGTGCATCTTTTTTCTGCATGCGTTTTTTTCCCTAACATCTAATAAAAAGGGTCTTTTTTTTAATGCACAGTTTGCTTTGCATGATTTTTGGAATTTACTGTTCTACAAATATAGAGGTCATGTTAATATATACGACGTTGGTGTGAAAGAGAGTCCTTTAGATAACTGTTAAGTATGTTTCAACAATGAAATCTACAAATGCATAGTACAGTCGGTAACAGTGTTTTGCCTGTGGAAGGAAGGCACACAGGCCCCCTGGGATTTAATTTGGATGGAAAAGCAGTACTGATGGAGGTCAAGGGAAGACAGTAAGAAAGATACTTTTGCCCAGTGCTGTGCGTAAGTGCTTTTGTCTAAAAAGTAGTTTCTGATTCTGTAAAAAAAACATTCTGATTCTTTAGAATTCATAATTAAAGTCTTTGGATTTTTTTTTTTTTTTCCTTCTCCAGACACAAATAGTAGTTTTGTCTTAACTGGATCCAGGGTTAGTTTTAACATTGTGAAAACATTGAAATATTTTGTGGTGTTTATTTCCAAAGCGTTTCTCAAGCAGATATATATTTTTTAATGTTTGTTTATTTTTGAGAGAGAGTGCAAGCGGGGCAGTGACAGAGAGGGGGACAGAGGATCCAAAGCAGGCTTTGCGCTGACAGCACAGAACCCAATGTGGGGGCTCGAACTCGCGAACTGCGAGATCGTGGTCTGAGCCAAAGTTGAGCCACCCAGGTGCCCCAGCAAGTATGTTTTTTGTAACCCCCTGTATCATGGGAAAAAAATATTCAGAAGAATTACTGCAATCCTAAAAATTGCAGTCTTTGGAAAAATAAACGTATCCTTTTAGTCAGAGGATGTTCGTGATATTCTTCCCTTTGACTGAGAAATTTGTAAGAGATGCCATCATTTACCAAAGTTTTCTCTTAGCATAGTTGTTCTGAATCGAAACCCTTGGAACTAATTCCTCAGGCCTTGTTTCGTAAACTCGCTGTGCCTTGGAAACGGCTTGCTGGAGAAATCCCAGTCTCAGTGGGCTGCTGTTGCTTCAGCTAATTGCTTCCCCACCTTGCTGCCAGGCTGCTCACTGCAGCGCGTGGTCCCAGTTAGTAAGGAAGAGTAGGACATCTGCCGAAGCACAGAATGTGTACGGTGTAAGTCTGCGTTGCTTCCCAAGCACTGGCCTTTCACACGTCACAGGTGTAACAGGAGCTTTTCAGGTGTATTTAAACTTTTTCTCCAGATTTTCTCAGTCGCTCAGGGTGGAGCTTGGGGGAGAGTGGTTGCTCAGGTTGGCCCCTTGGCCGCTCCTGGAGAACCTTGTTCCCTCCAGGGTGCGCCGGGAGCCCCGTCCAGTCTGACTTGCAAGAGTGAACCATCTTCAGCCCTTCCACCTTCTCCCGTTGTTTTGTTCACGTATTTAGCAGCTTTGTTCCTGGTGCTAGACAGCGTGGGGAACGGCATTTAATACGAACATGCTGTGGAAATCCACGGCCGGGGCGTGAAGATGAAACTGGGCCGTATTTTCCAGATTGAAATCAGGCTGTTTATAACGATTATCTTATTTTCTCCAGATGCCAGTTGTTTGTGTTTTTTATGACAAAGGTGTCTTCTTATTACTGCTTTACTCACATGATAAAGTTTTTGTAAGACGACTTTAAAGAATGTTTTGACCAAAATACTCTGTTGCCCGTTACGTAAATGAATCCCGTCTTCTCTTTCCAGGCAGCGCAAATTGTGCTGATCTCTCTGTTTGAATTGAACACTCCTGAATTTACCATGTTACTTGGTGCCTTGCCAAAAACCTTCCAGGATGGTGCCACCAAACTCCTGCATAACCACCTCAAGAACTCTAGTAACACCAGTGTGGTGAGTGCCTCTGTGCTGACCATGACCTCTGCGAGCCCGTCATCTAGACTGCCCTAATAGAATGGCCAGCTTTCTTGTTCTCTTGTAGTAAATTGTGGGCGACTGGAGGGTGGGGGCCGTGTCTGGTGCTGCAGTCTTCTTCCCAGTGAATGAGTGAACCTAGTGTTTAAACGTAGCCTTTTTCTTAAGTGAGATTGTTCAATCCGTTAAATTTTTACATGGTCACTTAGTCCTTTATTCATCGAACTACTTACTTTTTTCATACTATAAAGATGGAAGGGCTTAATTGTGGGTGTTACTCTGACACAGCTGACATCAGTCAGTTCAACTTGAGGAGCCCCTGTGTGACGGCTGTCCATTTTAGGTGTATATGCACTTAAAATTGGCCTTATCGGTCTTTAAAAAAAAAAAAAAAACTCACCCCGATTGTGCAGGTATTTATCTTATTTTATTCTGCCTTCACCCCAGGGCTCTCCGAGCAATACGATTGGCCGGACTCCCTCCCGACACACCAGCAGCAGGACCAGCCCCCTGACCTCACCCACCAACTGTTCCCACGGGGGCCTGTCTCCCAGGTAATGCCATTTCCACGAAAGTGAAGAAACCACCCCAATGTCTGTCTGGCCCATTACTAGGTGTTTAGACCAAGCTTAATACCAAAACCCGGACGGGCATCCGGAGAGTGTGTGTGGCCCAGTGCTCTGTAGAGTCTTGGGCAAAGCGGTTGAGTTCTGCGGCAACACGGCCAGTTTGTGCCCGGTGTTCTTGGAGACTCGTCCAGCTCTCAGCACTCCCTAGTAACTCAGAGATTTGAAAGCTAGAAGTCACATTTAGTACCGTTCCACACAGGAATGATTTAGAAATGCATCACCATTCTGTAAGTGGTAGGAGCACCTTATGGTATTTGTCATCTAAATAAGTCCCTGTAGTCCACACATAGCCTGGGGTAGTTTTCCAAGCCAACTGTCATTCTGAGCATAGTTGCTGTAATTAGGGGCTCATGCTTGAAGCAAACTGCTGCTCCGGAGAGGTATTCAGAACCTGAGAACTAAAACTAGATCATCGCTCTCAGACTTTTGTCGGGACCGTGCAAACATTGGTCTTACAGTGTCTGGGTCAGTGGCTTTAAATAAGAAAAAGGCTCTTCCCCAGCGTCTGTGGACTTCACCACCTGCCCACAGCCTTTAGAAGTCTCTGCATGGTGACGGGAGTGACCCCCCAGCATGTGTTGGAGTCTGCCATGGCCTCCTCACACTGAGTAGTGGCCCTAGAGGCTAGACGTCAGAGTGCCCAGATGCGTGAGGGTCGTATGTGCTGTTCTTGTGTCCGAGAAGGCCAGATCTTTGGGGTCTCTGAGCACAAGGCCTGGGGGGCTGTGTCCTAAGGGTTGCCGACACTAGGATGACGAGGAGTGACAGCAAGTACGCCATCTTCCCTTTGTCAACATATAAGTAAGTGCCTTTTCATTTAGCTTGTAAACGATCGAGAGTCCCCCTGAATCTTCGGTCGTTACCAGTGAAGTTCTCTTGGGTTCCTCAAGTTGTCGTATACGTATTGGGAACATAGCAAATTTGTATTTTCCTCTTGGTGACACAAGTATCGTGTATGCCTACAGCATTTGTATACTCCTACCGTTTGTATTGCCCTACTCACAGGCCCCCTCGGTCCCCTCCTTGTGCCGTAGTCAGGCAGCGTGAAGAATGAGGTCATGGCCCCAAGTTTGGTCTGTGCCCTCCTGACTTCAGCAGGCTGGTGTAATCAGGCAGTTGGGATCAGAAGCGACTTTCCCTGGGTGCCACTGAAGCTCAACTTTTTTTTCCCCCCCTCACGTTAACGTCTGTATCTAAAGTATACGGCTCGTCTTAAATGACCAGGGTCTGGTGTTAACAGCAAAATCAGAGTTCTCTTTCTTGGGGCAGTGGAGTGGGGAGGAGGATTTTATGGAAAACTTGTATTCTTTGTAAGTTGTTTCTTTTGTCTAGAAGTAATACTTTACCATTAATTGGGAAATCTACTCTGCCATAATACACAATTCATTTTCCTTGTGTTTTATTTCATTATTAGGGTGGCACATTCCTTAGGTAATAAGCAAAAGGTAAAGCAAAAGTATTTTCTTACTGTATGTGCTACGAGTCTAAGTAAAAGACTGGTGGCGGCTGCGAGCATAATCCATCAGAGCTAAGCATTGGCTGGGTATTAATCTTTGTGGATCCCCAAATTATTAAAACTTTATTTTTCCAACTCACTATTTATTTTTAATTGGTTCTAATTTTTACTGTCAGGATTGCAGGTCAGTGGAAGGGATTTATTTTCAATATTAATATCATTTTCAAGATTAAGGCCAGTTGTGGCATAAATATTTTCTTGTCAACAAATTCCTCTTTAGGGAATTACTTAGTTGTGTGGTTTCTTTATTTTTTAAAAGAATGTGCCTTCCGTCAGTCCATACCTAGCCAGATGGCCTTAGCCAACTTGAACTCACAACAAAAACTGTCCAGAAGTAGGAAAAAAGGCTTCCTGTCATTATATCACTGGAAATACTCAAATAGGCCTCATACTGTCACCAGGAAAATTCTAAAAGAAGTAAACTCTTGCATTAAATAGGAGAATGGACGAGGTTACCACATTCCTAAGGAGGCGATAGACAAGTTCTGCCATACATAATCCCAGATTTTTCTGAGCCATGCTCTTGAAGCGTTTATTTTCTGTGACTTGCCATTCTTTTGAATCATCTTAACCATAAAATGTTAGCTTTTTTATTCTTATGGGGAAAAGTCATTACCAATTACTTGTTTTTAATCTAATTTTTTGTAGCAAGACAAACTAGTATTTTTTTTTTTAGTCCAAAAATTCTAATACTCAGATCATGGCGTGTTAATAAGCACATACTCTAAAATGATGAAAAAATCTGATTTGGTAGTTAAAAGAAATTGCTAGCGAGAAAGTTGTTTTTATCAACGCAATAGTATTAGAGAAGCCGTACCTAAGGCTAAACCTTTGTGAAACGTTCCATTAATTGTTGTGTGAGGGAAGAATTACCTCTTACTCCCAGCTAGTAAACAAATACTTCTGGGTATTCGAAGAGATTTGTATCATTAAACACATCCGTATATTTTAGCTCATTTTACCCAGTGTGATTTGTGTTCAATGAAAAACAGAGTTGCAAGGGGCTTCAGAAATCACATGACATCCATTCCTTTTGAGGTGAGGAAGCGGATGGCATTCCTCACCCTGGTCTGCGGAACGTTCTGGACAAACATGGCATAGAGCAGAATGACGCTAAATACCTCCCCTCTGTTACCCCCAGCCAGAAAGGGTAATTTTAGGTGAATTTTACAGCCATTGCATCAGAGGATCAACAGTTTCCGTAGAAGCAAAGTGGGGACTAACTGGGACACCCAGCCCTCATTAAGCTGGGTGGGGGGGCATCTGTCTGCTTTCTCCTCTACCTCTTAGCAGAACTCCAGCCGAGACGGTCACCCAAATTCCTCTTGTTACCTGCACCCCGATTCAGTGTGTGACTTAGAGAAGGTCGGTGGTGACCTCTCCTCTCTACACTTACTTGCCTTCCCAAGTGAGGCCACAGCTGTCTTTGGTGGGGACTAGCTCCTGGGACTATGATGAATGCCAGCCGCAGGCAGTGCTGCCCCCCCCCCCCCGAGATGTGGTCTCTGAGGCCACGAGTCCATCCTGGGCGTCAGGTCACATTTTGCCAGGTCAGCTCACACCTCTCCCGGTGTCTGTGGCTATTCCGATTCGCAGCAGCTGTTAGAACCGTCCTTCAGGGCCTATGCAGGCCCAGGCCGCTGAGTGACATTCACGAAGCGAAGAGGGCTGCCTGTGTTCTCAGACGCATTTTAATTCTCCTAGTAGGTGTTAGGAGCCGGGGACTTGTAGTCCTCGAGTGGTGCTATTACTCTTTCAGAAGGAAATTGCTTGTGGTGGCCCCCCGAACCCCCGTCTGATTGTATCCCAGCATCAGGGAGCACACGGCCCCCCGCTCGAGTGCTCCGGTCAGAATGGCACGTTCTCGGAGTCTTCCTGCCGTCGTCCATGGGTTCTGGTTTGAGTTAGGCCCAAAATTCCTCATCTGGCTCTTGGTAAAACAGCTGGTTGCATTACCGGAAACCGAACATCCACGTATCGTTGTGTGTTGAGTGCTCAGAGAGTCCTTCCCAGTGCAGACACACACACCCAGTCTTAACCCTTGGACTCTCCTGTGATTTAAAAACATAACACATGATCGAGAGGGGAAGGAATAAAGCAGCCTTCTCAAGGGCCAAACTGTAAAACAAAACATGATCGTTTTCCTCTGTGTGATGAAGTGTTGAGTTTTGCTGCAGTTAACTCTGACAGAGCTTGGTCGAGGAAGGAGACCGGAAGACATTTGGGATGTCGTGTCTTCCTGTCCCCTCCCCCGCCCCTCCCCGTTGCCTTGTGTTGTCTCTCTCTGACTCTCCTCTTCTGATCACTGCAGTCGGTTATGGGGTTGGAGTGCCGATGGGCTATCGAAGCACCCACCTCCCTTTTCTCAGCCTAACTCCATTCCCACCGCTCCCTCCCACAAGACTCTCAGGCGCTCTTACTCTCCCAGGTAACAAGCTACCTGTTAACCTTGTCCAAGGTGTCACAATATTATTGCTTTTCCAGGGTCGTCTCAGGTCTTTGGGAAGGCCTCTGGCTTAGAGGAGCAGGAGTAGAGCCTTGGTGAGAAGCGTGAGCCGGTGCGTGATCTCTGTCGACCCGCACGAGTGCGGCTCCTGCCGTGTCACGGGGACAGATGACCGTTTCATCAACTGACCAAATCCATCAGCACCTACTGTAGCGAGCCTTTTGGCCCAGGCAGAGCTGAGCTCCCCACCCCGGAAGGTGCCGGGGCAATGCCATGCAGACGAGGCAGGCGAGAGGGGCACAGTTTCCTTCGTATTCTTCTCAGGCGGACAAGGCCTTCCCACCCAGAAGCAAATGAGACCTGCTCTGTCCCAAACCTTACCTGTAGCGTTCAGGCCTGCCGTTGACCATTTGGACTGATTCCTTGTGCAGTGTACTGTCACGTGGTGACAGTCTGATCCAGAAGGGGAAGCCCCAGGAGGCGCGTTCACTGCTGTGTCTCATTGAGGCGCCCTTGCCTCTAGGCAGGGGCGGGGTCAGTACCCTTACAAGCCCCTGGTTAACGAGTCCAGACGAAGCAGGTGGCCTTCCTTCAGATGTAAGACAGATGGCAAATCCGTGGGACAAAGCAGGGCCCATGGATTCCTCTAGACACCTGCTTGAGGGTCCTTTGGGTGCTTATTACAGAGGCCCAAAGACCAGAGGACCCCTTCCCTGGAAGCCTAAGACTAAGACTACACGAGCAGTGCACTGGCCAGCCCAGCTGCCTTTGTGCTGTGTGACGTGAGTGTGCACCCTCTCCGAAGAAGGTCTGTCACTTCTGAACACCTCGTGGTGGCTTTTGCACAGAAGATTCACATCTCTACTTTTGTACCCGCGGCACAGTGAAGCTGTACATAGTGAGCAAGTCAGCCAAACGTTTTAGCACCACCTGTCTTCTGAATCTCTTAGAGCTCTAAGAGCAGCTCCCCAGGTGTTCGGAGAATCCTGTAATGACGGTTTCTAGATGCACAAGGGTAGGGAAAGGGCACAGCAGTGTGACCACTGCTGTGATCTGTGTCACTAAAGCATGTCACTGTACTTACGGTTTCTAAAAAAAAGGTTGGCCAGGCCTCAAAGTAGAAGTCCCGTTTATTGACTGTCTTCCAGTACACTGACCTGTGTGCCCTAATGGGCAGAGCTTGAGCTTCAGCCCCAGCCAGTCTTCCCACCCAGCCATCCAGACCCCGTTTCCAGAATCGTCTTTCACACATACACGATAACACAGCTAAGGCTAACAAATGCCCATAACTTTGTTGACCTGCGGAGGGAGAGAGCATTGACAAGAGACTTTTACGTTTAGAAAAACCCATCAGTTACACAAAAATAAGAGGAAATCTTTGTCTCTTTGCTCTCTGCCAAAACTGTAGTGATTGCATCACACGGAATGATTGTCCTAATTCCATGCCTAGAATCTGAGTGTCCTTCCCAGTGCAGACATATTTTCCCTACAGAATGACAAAAGAGGAAAATGCGAGAAAGCAGACTTCCTGTCTCTGGTGTCTCCGTTCTTGGAGACCCGACCTCATCCATCTCCCCACCCTTGTTAGGGACCCTTCACAACAGGGCGAGTCCAGAGCTCTGTTCTGCCCCAGTGTTGGGTGACATGGCCTGACCGTAGGCCAGAGAATGTTGACCGATTAAGCAGCTCCTCCTCATCTAAAGAAGTCTAAGGAAACCCTTCTGGGGTCTAACCGCAGTGTTTACAGAAGACCCTAAGACAAGACAGAGCATGGGGGCAGGTGGCAGACTGGGGTCCACCTACGCAAAGCCTCCTCTGAGAAAGCCACTGCGTCCCTCTTGCTCTGCTCTCTTATGTTCTGCTGGCCGGGGCCCCGGCGTCTGGGAGTCCCCGAGGACAGCTTTCACGGGAATTTCCTTTTTTCCCTACAAAATGAGGGCTCGTAGGCATCGATTTGGAAAAAAACAAATACCAAGACATGAACTAGCAAAGAAAGTAACGTCATCTGGTTCGTGTTTGAGACAAACACCACTGTCTCTCACCTGGTGCTCACAGTTTTAGCTTCATACCAAGGAGATACTTCATACCTCAGGCTACTGAGTCTAAACGAAGTGTCACCACGGATCGTACTTGGTCACGCACTTATACTCCTCACTATTCAAAGTAAGAAGGAGGAACATTAACTGGCAGCATCTTTGATTTTCTTATTTTCAGACGAGGCTACTGTAATCATGCCGAAGTTCTCTGAACGGAAGTGAAATATTTTAAGACTGTTCAGGTTATGAATAATGAGATGAATGAAGTGAAAGCTAACGTTATCTGAAGCGACATATGGAAAATAATATTGTGACATCCCTTAAAAAGCTGAACGTTCCGCCAGACTTGCTCTTGTCCGTCTGTCATTCTTTCCATTTGTTTTTTTACCTTTTTGCATGGGCCACGCTATTATTTTTGGTGGTTGTGATTAAAAGTATTTTAAGGCATCTTTTTACATCTCGTATACATATTTTTTGTTTGAGTCATATTCAGTCTTTATATATAAAAAATAGTGTACTGGCCAGATGTATAAATGCCTTTGCTCCCACATAAGCTGGTATTCTGGCGTTCTAGAAAGGTGGGGCAGGGACCCCCTGTGCTCCTCAGTGTGCACTTTCTCCACATTAAAGGGAGGTTGCCTCATAGACAACCTTATGAACTTAGCTGGGGTTGGCATCTTAATTCCGCTCAGGTATTTTATTCCACTTCCTGTCAGCACATACGTGGGATTTTAGCGGCAAACATGTTCATTCACATTTCTTTGTGTTTGCTGCCAGAGCCCGTCTTTGAGTTGGCGTGTATTTTTGTGAACTCTCCAAGTACAGTTGGGGTATAGATTTCCTTTCATCAGAAAACAAGAAAGTTCTATCTGGGCGAGGTTTGCAGTTTTAGGCAAGTAGCTCCCATCTCCGAAGGGGACTTCAGGTGTTGTGCCCCGGCAGGACCTGTCCAGCCGTAGAAAACACTTAGACCGTTACAAGTGCGAGCCAGTAGAGGTCTGGCTCCTCCCGAGTGAGAGCCGTCCACCTCTTCTCTTGCTCATCTGCCCAAACCTTAAAAAAAAGAAAAGGAAAGGTGGGGAGGGGGCTTAGTAAATATCATTTGTTTGTAAGCTCCCGGAAACAGCCTCTTGTGAGAACGTACAGAGTTGGTTGTGTTGCCTGTAGGAAAGGTTCCTGCCAGCGAGGGTCTAGTTTCGGTTACTTCTTTTGAAGAACGAAAGATGGCGTGTCTGTAGTCTTGAATGATGTTGTCGAGTGCTCACTTGTACACCCCCAAGGACTCTTCGAGTGTCCCTAGCAATCCTTGGTATAGCTCAAGACTTTCTGGAAGTTCACTTAGACCAGCTCACCTGATCTTTTCGTCAGGTTTGCCTGAAGCAGGTGAACACAGTTGTTTTGACGTTGCCCCTGGTTGACTGTTGCTTCATGTTTTGCTGCCTTCATGCTGTGCTCTATCCTGTGCTTGTCCTCGATACTCTCAGGGAGGGACGGCGGTGGGTCCCGACCTCAGGACCTGCTTCAGTGAGCTCTCCAGACCTTTGAAACGCTGCCTGCTGACACCCCCATGACACCCAAAGGCTATTTGGGATTTTTGCTTAGTTTCCGGTTTTGCTCTGCTCGGCAAACTGAAGGAACAGCCATTAACATCACTTTTCTGTAAGGGACAAATATTTCCTGCTTTTTGAAATACTTCTAGACATCCCTCTAGGAATGTTACTCATTTGTGTAAGATCCGCTTTTATTATAAAACAAAACGTCAGCACCTTGGAACAGTTAGATATTCACAGCAAGCCCCTGGGTTAGATGGCACGAGAGACTGTCGGGAGCCCTTTGGTAGGGTGGATCTGACCTGGAATCGTTTTTGAATGTAGGGTTTTATTTCACACGTTTCTAACCCGGGTAAGCCTTTCCCAGTCTCGTGAGGTCATTTGCTTTGCCCCTCTGAAACTTGCTTGTGATACTGGCTTTATTTTGAAATGCCCGTCCCCCTCAATCTGTTTGTACATTTGAGACCAGTAACAACCAGACTCCTTGTTTTCATCTTCAAGATGTGAAAGTTGTTTTTCCACGTTCATTACCTCGTGCATCGTCACCAGTTGTCACCCTTTGAGTTCTTGCATTCTCGTGGTTTTCGCTGTGCCCCCCACCGGGTCTTACCGCTGATGTGCTGTGTTTGGGGCCTGGTTTGACAAGGAACACGTGCGATTGTCCAGTGGTGGCACTGTAACGTAAGGTGTCTCCTTTTCATTCCAACTCGCCTAAAGACACAAAACTGTGACTATACGTCACTCCCTAAACTGTTGGAAGTAATTTATGCCCGTGCCTCAGGTTTATGCGTGTGCTTCAATTTAAGAAATGCCATATCCTTTGCTCCTTCAGCATGCTGGAGTATGATACAGAGAACCTGAACTCGGAGGAGATTTACAGCTCTCTGCGTGGAGTTACAGAAGCCATCGAAAAGTTCAGCTTTCGAAGCCAAGAGGATCTGAACGAGCCAATTAAGCGAGATGGCAAGAAGGACTCTGATATTGTAAGTATCCCGAGGCCAACAGAGAGCTGTATTTCAGTGAAGTGAGAACTCTGAGGACTGAGCACGTGAATCCTGAACTTCATCCTTTATTTGCATCTTGTAGTTAGAATAGTATTATTTTAAGAGGCCCAAGGCACCATTATAAAATTTTGAGTGACCCTCAGCTCTCTTTGTGAAGACTGTAAGCTAGCTTTTCCCCGTTTGCCTTCGTTTCTCCTGGACATATTTTCGTCCCTGTGACGTGGTAAAAATAGGCCTGGAGCAGACACCAGCGTGGCGTGGCGGGAGCGGTCCGGGCTCAGTACTGATGAGTCACGCCGGGCCGGTCTCAGGGCCCAGGAAGGGTCGGCAGGAGAGGTGGTGGCACCGTGGGAGCCGCATGAAGCAGGGGTCGAGGGGGGTTTGGTCAGATAGGAGGACGGGCCTGGAGAAAGAAGAGAGGTGGCGGCAAGCACGGCACGGCTTCCCTTTGCGGGTGGCCGGCGTGCAGAGAGCGGGCCTGTCGTGTTGGTGGCAAGGTTTGGGGAAGAGGCTGCAGAGGTTGGCCCGGCAAGGACATGCACACCGAGGAGACTTCCCTGCCAGTGTCTGACCTCACCCGGGGGTCACTGGAGAGTCTTGGAAGGATTTTTAACCAGGGACGTGGCGTGGTCACTCTTAAAATTTTAGGAAGCTTGCTGTCGCTCTGAGATGGAGACTGACTCTGGAGGAAGTAGGGCTGGGTAAGGCACGAGCTGAGATACAAGAGTGCGAAGTCTCTGGCTAGAACTATCCAGCGCTGGTGCAGTTCAGTGAGATCATGTCACAGGAGGAGAAAAAATGTATGTTAACCCCTTTGGAACTTAATTCGGTTTTGAGTGTATGTGGTCTGGGGGACACGGGGTATCCAAGCAGACATATTCCTTAGGCCTTTGCAGATACCAGTCTGCACTTGAGGCCGGCCATTCGGGCTGGAGATGGAGAGTCGAGAGACGTTGACTAGTTGCTCAATGATGACTAAAAAGTGAGTGAAATAACCAAGTGAAAGGTAAGGACGGAATCCTAAGGAGCATCAACACTAACGGAAAGAAGGAAGAAAAGCTACAGGTTATTGCCTGGGAGACCACAACAGTGGGCTCAGAGAGTTTAAGGGACACTTGGGGAAGGGCCTTGTAGCCAGAGAGGCCATGCTGCAAAGAGAGGGGTCCGTCAGATGTGACGTGAAAGGGCACCACTAGGTTTTGGGGTTTTTTTTACCATCTGCATCAAATACTGTATTTTAGCTGAAAACATATAAAACATGCATTTATTCAGCACTGTGTTGACGTAGAGCCAAGACCTGTTCCTGGAGCATGGGCCCAGGGTTTGGACTGCCATGTTCTTCTTAAATTTTACACGTAGTCGTGGTCTCCAGTTTCCAGACCCAGTTTCTTCCAGGCGCACAGTGGATTTTGTGGGCGGCGTGCAGAGTGGAGCCGAGAGCAGAAGCCACGTGGCAGTGGCTTGAGGAACAGCCCAAGTAGCGAACTGGGCATCGAGGAGGGATCGGTCAGGACCTTTTCCCTGGGGACACTCACCCGTCTGAATGCAGAGGGGACCAGTGAGGAGGAGATTGTGGACGATGCCGTGGCAGGGCGTGGGTGGTTGTGGACACAGGTCCCGGAGGACGTGCCAGGGGATGCATTCTGGGCACCGGTGGCCTTAGCTGGGAAGCAGGGTGGTCTGGGGTGATGTGGGGCACCCGCACTGACCGTTCCCACTTCCTGTGGGCAGTGGAAAAAGGCTGACCTGACTCTGGGGTTCGGTTGTGGTGAGGAGGATGGAAAGGTTTCCAGAGCACCTGTGGGGAATGAGGGCTCCAGTTAGGGACACAGAAGCCCTGCTAGGGACAGCAGAGGCCCTAAGAGAGGTGGACGCCCGAGGTATTACTTCTCTCTACGGCGAACATAGAAAAGGCAAAAGAAAAAAAAAATCACCGTCTCTAGAGAGAACCACCCTAACACTTTGGTGTGTATTTTTCTACTTCTTTGTACATACTTATGCACGTGTATGCTCAGAGAAGTATGCAGAGTGTTTTCGTTTGTTTTTCACGCGAGTGCCGTCCTGGCGGGCTTTCTGTTGAGCCCCCCCGTGTGAGCACTGTCCCCACCTGGATTCTTCTGTGGGGATTTTTATGGCCGGGTGAGAATTGGTCACATGGATGCCACAGTCATGTCCTCAGTGCCCTGTTTTGGGACATTTGAGTGATTTCCCCTTTGTCAAAGCATAAAAGTTCTTTGGTGGAGTCGAAAGGGGTGAAGCTTGCCAAGAGGAGGTGGCGAGCGAGGCACAGAAGCCTTGTCGTTGGCGAGATCGGCAGGATGCGGTGCGGGAGCCCCGAGGCCAGACAGACAGGGCGGTGGCAGGACAGAGGGCCAGATGAGGGGACGAAGTGGAAATTGAGTTGTCGAACAGGTTGGAGGTTGGCGATCTTCGCTGCCAATGACCAGAGTGTGAGCGAAGCTGGGCTGGGTATGAAAGCGCGTTATGTGTGAAAGACGTGGGAGCCAGTGTGTCCTTCGGCGGGATTAGTGGCCCAGTGTGTAAGATAGCCCTGCACTAGGACGAGGGTCAGATCCCCTGAGAAGGCTTTTCCGCCGGCCGGGCAAGAACATTCACATGCAGGAGAAGGTCCATCCTGACGGGTGATTACAGAAATACGACAAGCATAGTTTGAGGCTCCGCTTTATTTCTAAACTGTTCTGCTTTGCTTCAGGTAGATATTAGAATATTTAACACTTTAGGATATAAGGAACCGGTGTAATATTGGTGGCGTGGGAACTTGATGCAGTTGCTTTGGAGTTTAGTAACGTTATGTTCAGCATAAGTGATTTTAAGTTTCATATCCTTTATCAAGTAATGTAACTTCAGGCCGTCTGTGCTAAATAACAAATGCAGCAACGGAGCAACGGGTAAGAAAGGGATTATTGTTACAGTGTCGTTTATTTCACCATTATCTATAATAGCAAGAAACAGAAACATTTAAAAAAACAGTAGAAGGGGAATTGTTGAGTAAATCTTACTAGAACACCGTAGAAATAATGGTGTGATGAAACTATATTATAAACACTTGATTACATGGGACATTCTTACACTATGAGAAAAGCAGAATCTGTGACAGGATGTGTGCCGTGACTCCCACTTCGCAACATCTGCATGAAGATACGGACTGGTTTAAATAGACAAGTTTAAAAGTAAGAGTTTTTTAGGGGCGCCCGGGTGGCTCCGTCGGTTAAGCGTCCTGACTCTTGATTTTGGTTCACGTCACGATCTCATAGTTTGTGAGTTTGAGCCCCGAGTCGAGCTCTGCGCTGACAGTGTGGAGCCTGCCTGGGATTCTCTCTCTCCCTCTCTCTCTGCCCCTCCCCCACTCACACTCTCAAAATAAATAAATAAACTTGGGGGGGGGAGTAAGATTTTTTTGTTTTTGTTAAAAGTGATTAGGGGCGCCTGGGTGGCTCGGTTAAGTGTCTGACTTCAGCTCAGGTCATGATCTCACAGTTTGTGGGTTCGAGCCCCACGTCAGGCTCTGTGCAGACAGCTCAGAGCCTGGAGCCTGCTTTGGATTCTGTGTCTCCCTCTCTCTCTGACCCTCCCCCTCCCTCCTTCTCTCTCTCTCTCTCTCTGTCTTTTGCTCTCAAAAATTAAAAAAACAACCTTGAGCGATTAGAAATAGGATAGTTTAGCTTATTTTTAAATGTCTGTGAAGTTTTCTAAACCCTTTCTCCTTTTATAGTTTCTTTCATTATTATGTGTTTTACTTTGTTTTTGTTTTTGTTTATTTATGTATTTTGAGAGAGGGAGCGTGCAGGAGGGGCAGAGAGAAAGGTAGAGAGAGAATCCCATGCAGCCTCTGCATTACCAGGACAGAGCCTGACAGTGGGGCTCAAACCGTGAGATCACGACGTGGGCAGAAACCAAGATTCGGCTGTTGAACCTACTGAGCCACCCAGGTGCCACAAGAACAGTTGCTTTTCAGATACCGGATACCTGGCTGGCTCAGTTGGTAGAGCTTGCGACTCTTGATTTCAAGGTTGTCCGTTCAAGCCTCATGCTGGATATAGAAATTACCGACGCTGGGTGAAGGTGTTTCACATGGGAGATTTGTTTTCTGCTTTCAGCAGGACAGAGGAGGGCCTGAGTGTTTTTCTTGCATGGTCTGTCTTGTAAATAAGTTATATTTAAAAGAATATCCCCCCCCAAATAAATAAAAATAAAATAAAATGCCAAAGTGGCTCGTCTTGAGCTGGCCTGCCCTTGGCCTTTCTACCTGTTTCATGTGTTTTACTTTGAAAAGAGAGTTACAAAGAGAAAAAAATTGAAATCATCCATGAGTCATCTTCCTACTGGGAGAAAAGCCCAAAGTCTTACTTTGTTCATATCTATGCGTGTACTATACATCCTTTCTACATCTTAACAGTTAGCATCAAATCTTTTCTGGCGATGCTGCAGACCAGAGGCATCCCAGCAGTTCGCCAGGTGTATATGGGGAAGAAGGGGCTTGAGCAGGTCCTTCTGCCTTGGTGTCCGTGATGGCATTATTCTCAGTGACCCAAAGGTAGAAGCAGGCAAGCATCCAGCAGATAAGTGGATACACAGAATGTGATACTTATATCCAGTGGGGTTTTACTCAGCCATAAAAAGGAATGTAATAGACACACATGTTACATGAATGGACCTTGAAGACATTAGGCCAAGAGAAGACACAAAAAGACAAATACTCTATGATTCCGCTTCTCTAAGGCACCTCAATAGTCAAATGCATAGAGACAGAAAGTAAGATAGAAGCTACCAGGGCCAGGAGGGCAGGGAGTTATTATTTAATGGGTGCAGAGTTTTGGTTGGGGAAGATGAAAAAGTTCTGCCCAACATATAATGTAGTGGTGATGGCTCCCCAACACCCCGAGTGTTTTTAATGACACTGAATTGTATGCCTACCAATTAAATGATTAAAATGATGTGCCTATATTTTTCACAATTTTAAAAAATGCATGAGCGCAAAAATGAAAGAGATGTACGTACCTTGTCAGGAGCACAGGTGAAAACCTACGCCCCCGGCAGCCACAGTGTGGCCAGCAGCCTGGAGAGGTCCCCGGCGCGGGTACGTAGTCCGAGGTTGGAGACGAGGAAAGAGAGGGTTTAGCTTTGTTCCCAGCAGTGGGCCCGCTCTTGCTTGGTCACATACGGTGCCACCCTGCAGAGGGGGCCCGACAGGACAGTGCTCCTCGGGAGGAAGGACCCCTGAGGGCGAGGGAGTCAGGAACATGACCCAAGGGCCAGACGACACCAGGGGCTTAAATTGTTGAGGACAAGGCTCAGAATATATCAGGAAGAAAAATTTTCAGAAAACGCTAACAGGAGCTGTCCTCGACCCAGCTCACCACTTGGGAGAGCGCATACAGAGAGTTCATGGTCGGTCCACAGAGGGAGTGGCAGGCTGCAGTGCTGGCACACGAGGTGCCCGCAGAAACGTGCAGGGGCACCGGTGGCTCAGTCGGCTGGGCGTCGGACTTCGGCTCAGGTCGTGATCTCACGGTCCGTGAGTTAGGCCCCACATCAGGTTCTGTGCTCCAGCTTGGAGTCTGGAGCCTGCTTCGGATTCTGTGTCTCCTTCTCTCGCTGCCCTTCCTCCACTCATGCTCGCTCGCTCGCTCGCTCTCTCAAAAATAAGCATTTTAAAAAATTTTTAAGAAGAAACATTTAAGTAAAAAGTCATCCCCACATACAAAACAGGCTTCACGCGTAAATTAATAGACTTTGCATGTAAATTAGCGAGTGGAGAGGGGAAAACGTACGCGTGTTCAGTCCCTGCTGAGGTAGTTTATGAACTCGATGTTTGCAGGTTGAAATCCTAGGAACTACCCTTTTGTCAGTGGCCAGATTTGAAGGGCGAAATCTGGCTCTCCTAATGCTTCTGAAAACGTACAGGAAGAGTTTGTGACGCGGAACTGACCCCGTGTTGTGCCTCAGGTGTCCCGTGACGGTGGGGTCGCGTCGCCCGCCACAGAGGGCCGAGGAGGCAGCGACGTGGTGGAAGGAGGCAGAACGGCCCTGGACAACAAGACGTCCCTGCTCAACACGCAGCCCCCGCGCGCCTTCCCCGGGCCGCGGGTGCGAGACTACAGCCCGTACCCCTACTCGGACGCCATCAACACCTACGACAAGACGGCCCTGAAGGAGGCCGTGTTCGACGACGACATGGAGCAGCTTCGAGATGGTTTGTCTGTCTTTGCTTGATTCCCCCCCATCCAGACGCACTTTCCCGGGGCTTTCTCGCGTCGGAGTAGCTCCGGGCGTGCAGGGCAAACAGAGATGCAGGCGGTCATTTGTTCGGCTCCTCACTGAGCTCCTGCCACGGCTTAGGCGTGGGAGGCGCAACTGGGCCCAGTGTACGCGCAGCCCCTGCCTTCTGGAAGCTAACAGCCCACTCGTGGAGGCGATCCTGAAACCAGGACCCACACGCTGGCCTAACCTGGCGGCTGCGCACTGTGCAGTGAAGAAGGGCAGCTGTGCCCCTCGGGGAGGAGCGGAGGTCAGAAGTGCGAGGGGAGTCGCAGGGAGCGGGCGGGGAGGGGAGGCCCGAGCCCTCCCAGCACGGGCTCGGCGTCCGTGTGTGCTGTCCCAGCCCCGAGCTCTGGAAGGAAGGCCCTGGAGCACCACTGAGGGACCCCCTCTCTCTCACACCAGCTTTTTAAGCAGGCTTCCCGGAGCTGCTGTGGCTGACTTCTGTCTTGTAGTTCAGAGCCGGGGCTCTAGCGTCCGCTCAGCTCCTGTGTCTCCTGTGCCTGCGGCTCACCTGTTTTCCATATATCTCTACTGAGACAGAAAGGGTTATTCCCATTTCACAGGTTCAGAAACTAACATTCAGAAGGGTTAAGTTACTTGCCCCAAGTATAACCTACTTGGCACGAACAGAACCAGTCTGGTGATGTGCTTTGTTTTCTGACACTTGTGTTGAGACCAATGTCCATTACTGAGTAGCAAGTGAGTTAGGCATGCATCGGTATGATGGTGTTTTTATCTGGAACTGAACTCGTTCTTTTTTCACCTGATTGTCACGTTCACTAATAGTCTTTTTTTTTTTTTTAAATTATATGTGTATGTCCGTTTTGTTTCCAAGCCTTTTGTTTTTTCAGTTTTGAATGAAGAATTAAATCAGCACCCTAAAATAGAACTCTAAACAGTTAGCATTCACTGTGTGTCATGAACTGTATAGCTTGCTGGGGACACGGAGGCAAATGAGACACAGTCCCTGGCCCCAGAGCAACTCATGGCCCGTCAGAGAAAAAAGACTTAACACAATGGCACTGGAAAGAGGGGGCGCCACACTAGAGCAGATTCTGGTTTCAGTGGGGACACAAAAGAAGGAAAAACTGTGAGGCGCCTGCCTGGCTTAGTTGGCAGAGCACGTGACTCTTAATCTCAGGGCCGTGAGTTCAATCCCCATGTTGGACGTGGAGCCTACTTTAAAAAAAAAAAAAAAAAAGATGAAGAAGGAAGAAAACTGCTCTCGCAGTGGATCAGACAGTGATGGGATCCTAAGACAGAATGAAGTCCTGCAGCCGTTTGAGAGCATGTGGCCGTTTGAAAGCTGGTGGCCGGTGGGCAGCAGCTAGTAAATTCCAGGGAATCCCAGGGTCTGTTTACTGGGCCCTAGGCTATTGGCTTGGTGCTTATTATGAACTGCACTTTTTAGGAGTAGTGGGCTGTTTCCTTTTATTGTTCATAGAACTGACACACCATTTAACTTGCCCATTTGTTGGTCTTATTAAAGATAGAACAGAGATCGGGGTGTTGGTCGTTACCTATTTATCAGCTGCGTAAAAGGCTTACTAAACTTACTCAATTTACGTAAGGCTTACCAACTTTCTAAAAGGCTTAAAGAGAAAGGTGGGAAGGCAGGGGGAAATGATTGAGTTCTCTAACATTTCAAACCTCCTGTGTTTTGTTTTCTCCCACCTTAGAAGCTAAGGGGGAAAAAAAGTATGCAAATACAAATTTAAGTAGTTCCTAATGATTTGTCCTTGCCTTTTCATTCTATTGAAAGGAAATGTTCAGAGTTGAGGTGTCTTAAATTCACACGCTGTTTAAACACCTTGGTTAGTGTTTGCTCTGCTGGTTACTAAGCTCTGGGTATTCGGGAAGGGAAGGAATGTCAGGGAGTCAGACGGGTCAGTGAGGAGGGCCTGGAGGAGAACGTGCGCACGTCAGCAGGAGTGACAGCGGGAGGGGACTGTCCAGTGGTGGCCTGACTTAGAGCTGCTGCGGTAGAGAGAGTTGGGGGAGAGAACACAGTCACGGAGAGACTTTTAGACGGCTTCCCCTGCTTGTCTGAACCAGGAGGGGGAAAAGCTGGTGAGGGAGGGTCAGGACGTTGATATCAGTCCTTGACACCAGGTCCCGCATCTCTGTTTTCATATTTGGTGGGACGGCCTGCTAAGGGTGTCACGAGCGGGCAGCAAAGAAGGGTGCAGGGCATGGCAGGAATGACGGAGGGGGGGCTGCCTCTGGGAGGCGGAGGGACGCGTCCACAGCCCCGTGTCCTTGTGAGGTGACTTGTCTCGTCCCGCTGTCTCTCCAGTGCCCATTGACCATTCTGACTTGGTGGCTGACCTTCTGAAAGAGCTGTCCAACCACAACGAGCGGGTGGAGGAGCGGAAAGGCGCCCTGCTGGAGCTGCTCAAAATCACGCGGGAGGACAGCCTGGGCGTCTGGGAGGAGCACTTCAAGACCATCCTGCTCCTGCTGCTGGAGACGCTCGGAGACAAAGACGTGAGGCGCCTTCCTTGTCCTTACGTCCCCCCTTCCCGTGTGGCGGGTTATTAAGTCCTGTTCTGCTTGCCTTTGGCTTCAGCTTGACTCTCTGTATTGCGCCTACTGTTGACATGAAAACATTTTCCCAATATTTTCTGAGCACCAGTTAGGTCATGTTTTTGTCAGAGACATGCCCCACTCCTAGCTTATTTCTATGCATGTTTTTTCTGTAATTAGGTGTGCAGGAGTTGAGGGAAACTTGTTCTGCCTCGTGCTACTTTGTTTAACACAAAATTTCTTACACCTTTGTTAGCATGGAATGGTTTTTTACAATGAGCTTTTTTCTGTGTGAGTTTTAGGTTTCATGAGTAATGGAGAGTAGAGAAGTTCTTTTTTTAAAAGACCCCACTAGATGCTGCCTTCCCTGGCATTCTGTGCAGGTTCCGCCGGCACATGGGAGCAGTTCCGGTAATTTTAATTGGTTCAGCAAGAAGTTCCAGAGCACGGATTATTCTCTGTTATCTTCTACGTTACTTTTTAAATAAAAAGCCCTCTTCGCATTGTGACGTTTGAATGTGACCAGCGAGGAATTTGTGCCGTGCCCGGTCCGGAATCCACACTGGGCACCACGTAGATGACTGTTGAAGTGGGGAATAACCTAGTCAGAGCCCTGCCTTCTCCCGTCCGTGTGCCGGTCCCTTATGCGGAGACGGCAACAAACGGTGGGAATTGTCTGAATGAAAGCCTGGAAGTAAAGCTCCACCTCTGCACCGGGCTTTGTGGAGGCCGCGGAAACGATGAAGTCGGTGTGATGAAGAACTCAAGGGCAGGGCCAGGTGGATTTTGAGGAAGCTCCGCACAGCCTCGGTAGAGGTCACTCTCGGGGTCACGTTGATGGTGACTTTGACGGAAGACGGGCACGGGGCCGGCGAATGTCACGGTGACTCTGATTTCTTCCTGATGCTTCAGGGTAATGGTGTGGTGGAGGGTGAGTCCAGACGGAAAGAGCCTGCCCGGTTGGGCCCCGCTGGGAGATGAAGTGACTTTGGTAGAGAGCGGGCAGACGGTGCGTTAGTGTGCCTGTGGTACAGACGAGTGACAGAATCAGGAGGTGCTCAGTTCGCTGTAAACCCATCTTCTATTAGTGAGATTAGGAGCCTCTTTGGACCAGCTTTCCTCCAAACGGTGCCGCTTGGGCCTCAGACACCTCGAGGCGGGTGCACACGCCCCTCCGCCGTGATCTCATCACGCAGAAGGTCAGGAGGAAAGATGGGTCTGTGGCTGCCTTTGCAGGTCGTGTTGATGAAATGGTTAGATGCTTGCTACCTGTTCTTTACCAAAGGCTAGTCTGCATACCTCTGCCTCCGAAGAGCTGGAAACCCTCCGGGAGATGGATGATGAACTTAGATGTATCGTCCTCATTCGGTCCTCTTTTGGCTCATTCCAGAAACCGACATCTGGGCCCTCCTAGGTGCTGGGTCCTGGGAAAGTCTGCGCAGGCGTAGCGCCTGCCTCATGCCACTGGCTGCCTGAGCCTGTGCCACCGAAGCGGCGTGACCTGCGCCGGGTGCCGGGGGGCGCCGAGGGGCGCGGGCTGGCTCCCGGCCTTGCCGGGCGCTAAGGGCCGGTGTGTGAGGGAAGCGCTGGGGTTGTTGCTGACGTCTCCCCTTCCTCGTGTGCCGCAGCATTCCATCCGAGCGCTGGCGCTGAGAGTTCTGCGGGAGATTCTGAGAAACCAGCCGGCAAGATTTAAAAACTACGCCGAGCTGACGATCATGAAGACTCTGGAAGCCCACAAAGACTCCCATAAGGAGGTAAGCCAGGCCTCTGGCCCCAGAGCCGAGCAGACAGGTCTGGGGGTGCAGTGAGGCTGTGGGAAGAGATGAGTGTGCAGCCTGAGGCAAGGAGTCGCTCCCTTGGGTGGGGGAAGCGCCTGGGCAGCTCGGTCGGTTAAGCATCCGACTCTTGCTGAGGTCATGATCTCGCAGTTCGGGAGTTCAAGCCCTGCATGGGGCTCTCTGCTGTCAGTGTGGAGCCTGCTTGGGATTCTCTCTATACGCCTCCCCTGCTCGCTCGTGCTCTCTCTCTTTCTCTCCGTTTCTCTAAAATAAGTAAACGTTTAAAAAAATGTTTAAAAAAGAAAGGGGGTCACTCCCTTGGGGCGTGGCCCGGGCCGTGGGGCAGGGTGGCAGCCGAGCCCAGTGCCGTTCAGGGCCTGGTGCCCCTTGGTAGGTCCCTGACTTCCTTTCCACGTGTACAGCAGGCCTGACTGGTCCCTCGGGGACTTTCTGGTCGGTGGTTCCCAGTCGCTGCCATCAGAAGGAGGGGTCTGCCATATCCTGGGGGCATTCAGCACCTGCCGGACTGGTGTCGGGCGATAGAGGTTGGCTCGGGAGACAGATGTGGCTCCTTGCTCCACGACCTCAGACAGGTGCTTTCGGCTCGCAAGTCTCCGTGTCCTTGTGGATAAGGTAGCGGTGGATGTTGTCACAGTTCCTGTGAGAATTGAGTGACACGGCCAGTGACGACAGAGGTGCTACATATGCCAACCTCCCCCCCTCCCCCCCTCAGCTGCTCCTCTCTGCACGATCAGGATGAATGGAGGCAGCCGTGTCCTGCCTCTCCCGCTCACTCCCGAACGTGTAAAATGCTAACCAACCATCCTGGCACCTCGGATGCCCACCGGAAAGCCGGAAAAACATGTCTCTGCTCCACGCACGCTTACGACAGGCCCTGAGGACGCTCAGTAAGTCCTCGGCCGGTTGCTCATTGCAGCGTCCAGCCCTCGTGGCCCAGCAGTCCTTCAAGTACCTGGAGACCTGCAGGGCACAGTGAAATACGGATGGTTTCGGTAACCCCTTTCCAGTCAAAGGCACTGTGGGAACTGGGACTGTATACTCAGAACTTGAGAAAACTTCCACAGATTCGACCCCAGGTGACACGTAACCGCTTGCGCAGTTGAGTCTCGCGGCTCACACGTGACTCTCGTGAGGCCACTCATGGCAAGAATATGTCAACAAAAAGAATCTGGACCCTAAATCGTGGTGTTTCTCTGTTTAGCAGTTTATGTGGCTGCCGGACGGGGACAGGTCTGATGTCCTGAAACCTGCACCGCAGTCGCGGACTCCACAAGGGTAGGGGTCTCACAAGGGTAGGGGTCTCGTGCTCTGTCAGGCATCTCCACCTCTCGCACAGCACAGGCCCGTAAGGTGATAGATGTGTCTTTAAACCATTAACGCTTCCAAAACCTGGCTTCGTTGTGTGCTAGGGCCCGCCATCCTCCTGGAGCAGAGCACGCTCCTGTCACAGTAGCCGTGGGGGAGGAGGGTCCAGAAAATGCCGTGATTGTTCAGGTGACGCATGGCAGTTGTGGGCAGAACCAGGGTGTAAAGCAGTTTGGGTGTCTCTTAAGGGGCCACTGGCTCGGCCTGTGCTTTTTTTTTTTTTTTTTTTAAACCTAATAGCTTCTTCTTAAATACCTGATCAAACACCGAAGTAAAATTGATCGTTCTCTCGCAAACATCTGATGTTAGTTGTCTCCTCTGGAGGGGACCTGCTAGGAGCGTGGCGTCAGGGTGAAGGTAACCCTCCATGGTGTGTGGCACTTACTGACTGTCCCCTTGGAAGGTGTGTCTCCAGCTGGTGTCCTGATCTTAAACTTCGGAGCTTCGCCAGTGGACCCTAAGAAGTACAAGTGAGCAGAATTAGATAATCCTTTTCTTACCGAGCTGTTTTCTTGAGGGATCTTGTTTATTGGGGTGTTTTTCCTCCTGCAAAATGAGAAATTCAGTAGAGAAAGTTCTTCAGCATGAAGTCCTTTAAATTGCCTGAGGGACAGCAGCAGAAAATACCTGTTGCTTAGACTTAGCAGCCCCCAGTTGTCACGTGGGATGCCTGTAACCCAGGGTCTCCGCACTGCTGTCACGATTACCTGATCGCGCAGGCAGGAGGACACCCTGTTCAGAATAAAGGAGGCCTGCCCTGCTTTGCATACTTTCCTACTCACCTGGAGCGCCCTTGTAGTTTCCTGGTGAAACTTCACGCTGTCAGTTGGCCATAAGCTCCTGACCTCGGGCACGTGTATATACATAGGATTTAAGTATGGTTTTTTTTGTTTTTCTTTTGTTATGAAATTCTTCTCGTCTTTCTCTCCTTTCACCCAAACTTTCCCCGTGCATTCAATTTTTGTTTTGTGGGGCAGAACAGTTGGAACACATCAAGTTTGTGCTGTGGCCATCTTGTTGGCATAGACTGTTGCACACGGTATTTCTCTAGTTGTTACATTTTCTCATCACTACAGTCAGACATGGCTCTAACGTTTATGGGAAAGATCCCAAATGTTTCTAAACCGAGTGGCTATATCAGTCATGCAGAGCAGAGTCTACTTCCAAAGTGCGTTCACTCCGTTGAGCCGTCCTGGAGCCCCCCTCCCTGAGGGAGCACAGACAGGCCCAGGCTTCGCAAGACCCGGCAGGCTGACACGAGGCTGCTCTGAGGCCTTAGCCCCAGCTGCCCCTCCTTGCCCGCTGTGGCAGTGGCCACACCATGGCACACACTGCGAGTGGCTCTGGGTCAGTAGCAGCGAGGGGCAGCTTACCAAAATGCCATTTCTAGAAGTTGAAATTTTTTCATCAAAGCTCTTAGGGGAGATGAATAGGGCAGGGCTGATGATAAGATGGCTTGTTTTCTCATCCTTGAAGCCAGGCAGTCTGTGTTCTCAGGGTCTTCGGAACCGTGCATGCAAAACGTGTGTGTTACACATTGGAACTGTACCAGGCACTGGATCTTGGCTCAGGCGTCCCCCATCTTAAGGCAACACAGATCTAGTAAGCACCGTAGAGGATTTGGATGCCAATTTAGAGTTTCTATTGAGGAAGTTGGTGTTTGTCCCCTAAGACATGGTTTCACATTCCTTATTTGAATAAGTACTTCTCCTTCAGTATCTAACTCCTCCTTTTTACCTCTTTAGTAAATAAACTCTGCTACTGAGTTTCAGTGTGTCCTTAGTGAGGTCACCACATTTACAGTGCTGTCAGCTTGTAGCGATCTTCACGGGCTCAGGACTGGTGAGTGACCTCCAGAAAGACAGTCGGTGGTACGAATGGGATTCTGGGGTCCGCGTGGGCTGTGCCTCCTGAGGCGGAAAACCTGGTTCTCAGTCCACTGCGTGTGTCCTGTCCAGCTGTGTGTCGGGTCTCGTCACCTCTGGGTGAGCTGTTCCAAAGCCTGACTATCGTGAGAGTCCAAGGCAGGACAGTGTGGAAATGGTTGAACGCCATACGAATATTGCCACGGGAGACCGTGTTCGACGTCCTTATGTGTTCAGAAGCACCTGTTCCTCGGTAAGCTGTTGATACACGAGTCCTGAATCGTGTTACACACACTTTATGTGAGAACTGCTGGTGCTCCCTGTCACTGCGTCTCACACATAGTCCCCAAAATGTGGACGTGTTTGCTAAGTGTTTCCTTAAACCTGAGGGAAGCGTGAGCTCTGTGCCTTGAAGATGTTCTGGAATCGAGGTGTTTGTTTTTGAGAGAAAGGGAAGAGAGAGAAAGAGGGTGTATGCGAGCATGTAAGCTGGGAAGGGGCAGAAGGAGAGAGTGAGCAAGCGAGCGTGTAAGTGGGCAGGGACGGAATGGGGAGGGAGAATCCCAAGCAGGCTCCAGGCTCAGCTCAGAGCCTGATGCGGGGCTCGATTCCAAGACCCTAGGATCATGACCCGAGCCAAAATCAGGAGTCGGAGGCTGAACCGACTGAGCCCCCCAGGTGCTCCTATAATTGAATCTTTTTGATCATTAGGTGTAGCTTTTTCTGAACTTGGCCACATCAGTTATATTTGTTATATTTAGCAAGCTGATCATTCTCCTTCAAATACCAATAAAAATCACTATCTGACCACGACTTAACCAGCCCCCCTGCGCTCTGGAGCGGTCCTTAGAAGCCTCTCGGGGCAGCGACCACAACCACGACCACGACCACGTGATCGTGGTTCTGGAGAACAACGCATTGTGTGAACCTGGAGAGATTACTTCACCTCTCCTGGACCTTGGTTTCTCTTATCGGTAGCCCAGGGAGTGGACTAGATGATTATCTGTATCTCATCTAGCCTCCAGGTACTAGAAGTTGCTATTAAGTAACAAACCTACCTTCACAGGTCCTAACTATCCAGTCCCCTCCCCCCCCAGCCCAATCTTGGGAGGTGGCTAGAAACCCTAGTTCCTTTGCACGTTTTTTGCTCTTTTTAACAGAAAGGCAAAAACCAGAAACCTGTATAGTCCTTTAAAGGTTAAAAGTTGCCAAGCCAACAGTCTGACACTAAGAGCACCAACTCTGGTAAATGTTTCATTATTGGGGAGGCAGGAGGCTGGAAGTGGGGGGCAGGGCTCCAGTCTTCAGGGAGCTCGTGGTTTCGGCGAGGTTAAAGCAAACGTGCGGTCCCGAGTGAGATGCACGGGGAGTGGGGAGCCGCCTGGAAGAGTCTAGGAAGACAGCCTGACGTGGTTAGAACCTGAGATTGGCCGCGAGGACCAGCTAGGGAGGGGATTCCAACAGCGAGCCGGGCAGCGTGGCCAGGACCAGGGAGCACCGGCCGAGAAGACGTGCCTGGGTTGACTCCACACAGCCAAGACTGCCTTCGTGTCGTGTGTGTCAGGGGGGGACGTGCCGCCCCCACCCCACAGGCTTGCCGTAAAGTGCCAGGCACGGTGCCCGGTGCCCGGTTCTGAGCGGCAGTGCCGGCCGCTGTTCTTTGGGGCCAGTGACTGGATCCTCCTCTCTGGCGAACTGGCCCTGCCGTTCACTGCCTCTTGGCTCCTGTAGCTTCAGAAAAGCCATCCGACTAAGGGACCGCTCCCACGCGGAGACGGGCACGAGGGCCCTCGGTGAACGTCAGAACCTTGGAGTCTGGAGGGCGAAGGCCTGGGGCCGCCGCCTCCTTTCGCCGTTCACTGGCCGCGCGGCCGTGGACAGGTCCCGGGAGCTTGCCGCGTCTCGAACGCGCGGGCGCCAGGTGAACCGGGGGTGCAGCGATGTGCCGTGCCCCGCAGGGCTCACGCTGTGAACACTGAAGATCCCGCCTCCTCTGTCCTCGGCCGTCCAGGAAAGTGGACCGGCTCTGAGTAGAATTGTTGACAGGCTTCATAAAGTTTACACAAAGCACGTGTGACGGTACTTTTTAAAATACATCAGAGGGCTATTGAAATTCGATTGAGTAAATTTTAAAACGCAGTTTGTGTCTTGGGGCTCCTTTGCTGGCTGAATCTACCCTTGTCCACGCGGGAGTAGCTGTCACACTGTCACCTTCAAGCTGGGAACACCCTGAGTTCTGAGAGGTGGACGTAGGAGATGCAGGAGAGGGGCCTTCTGTGTGCTGCTCACCTTCCCATCTGAAGAGGTCGAGCTTGTCTCTTTTTTCTTTTTTTTTTTAAGCTTATTTATTTTGAGAGAGCGAGTGGGCTAGGGACAGAGAGAGGGGAGAGAGGAGCTCAAGCAGGCTTCCCACTGTCAGCTCAGAGCCCGACGCGGGACTCAGACTCACAGATTGTGAGATCGTGACCTGAGCTGAAATCAAGGGTCAAATGCTTAACCGACTGAGTCCCGCAGGCGCCCCTAGGCTGTCCCTTTTGCCCTTTTTGAGAGGCCGGCCAGCCCAGTATCCGCAGCGTCCTCCGGGACGGGACACAGCCACCCCCCGGGCGTGTCTCCCACCTAGCTGCCTTTGAGAGAGAGAGCGTGTTGCCCAGAATCTACTTTTCCAGGCAAAGATGTGACAGCTGTCTTGTTAGACATCGTGTCATTCATACTCAGCCTCCAGAAATGTTCGTGGGCATCTTTTCAGAGGCAAGCACTCCTTAAGTAGGGGTAGAGATAAGGTGTTCTAACAAGATCATGCGAACATTCTTGATTCACATTCTCCCTTCTCATTTTTCTGATGAGAAAAACCAAGGCCTAGAAGGTAGAAGAAATTTCCTCCCAGACCATCTCACTAGTCAGTGACAGAACTGGGTCCAAAACTGGGGCCCGTGGACGTTGAACCTGGAGTGTTTTTTTCTTTCCTCCCTTTCTCCCTCTGTATGGCACCGAGCTCATGCGCAGCTTACATCCTGGAATTCAGAGGAGTGCCAGGCTTTTACAAAGGATGGAATCTTCCCCAGGACACCCGTGGATCCCATTTGTATAAGGTCTTCCCAGCTTCTCCCCAGAAGGTGGCGCCAACCTTTTTCTTAGCTTCTGTGTGATTGAGGCGCTGAACTAGGTTTGCCGGACTGGGAAGAGCTCTTTGATGCCAGTCATTGTTTAGGAACATTTGCCCCCCACCCCCCCCCCTTTTTTTTTTTTTTGCATTTAAAAAAAACTTTTCTTATTCAGCCAATTTTTCTGGTGTCTCTGTGACGAAGCCAAATCAAACTTTGTGTACTTAAAACACACAGTCCAAATTTTGACAAGTTCTGTGCTCTAAAAGAAACCTTATCTCTAAGCAAACAGTCATCAATATTCTGAGTAATGATCTCATTTTGTAAAAAAGTCCGATGAGGAAATTCTGCTTTTCCTAGCTAGCTTCACTAACTTTGAAAGGGAAGAATCCCCACGTTTCTAACCAGACTGTAACAAAATCAAACCTGGAACAATTTTGATCACGTCAAGGTGGATTATAACCTGCTTGATGCTGCTATCTCATAAATGTGCCCCACCCCACCCGCCCCTTAAATCCTTGCCGCTTGAGGCCACCTTGTCTACTAAACAGTATTGTTCTCCTTCCTTTCTGGTGCCCGTGTTTACTTTTGCTCTCTGTTTGCTTACATTTATAATCTTTGCTTCTTATGTTACATAGAACACAGGGGCAAAACCTAAAGTTCACCCCGATTCAGGCAGCTCGCCAGATGCTGGGGGCTTGGCACCGAGAGGGAAGGCCAGAACACCTACTCCCTCGCCTTGGCAGAAGCGGGGTCCGTCTGGGGAAACTTGCTGCAGCCTCCGTTAAGAAAGAGGGCCTCAAACTTGCCATCTCGAACTACGCCTTCTGGCTTTCTGTTTTCAGACATTTTTCAGAAAACCTTTGTGTGTTAGATGCTTCACTCAGGTGACCTCAAGAATTCCTGGGGTTTTATACGAGGAAATTCTCCTTGAATGTGGGTTTTGGCTCAGCACATCTGAAAGTCTGGTGGCCCCGCAGCTCCCTGGGGGGTAGCCCGTTCTCACCTGAATGACAGGAGTGCACCGACAGGTTGGGGGGAAGGAAGGAGACCTTACAATGGCGCTCTCGCCGCCAGCCTGCCGGTTTATTTCCGTGAACCACTAATGCTGTCTGCATTCCGAGGGGCGTGGGGCACTTGTCTGCTCCTGTCAGGACTGTCAGGTGGCACTGCCGGCACCTGAATCCCAGGCTGTCTCCAGGCCTGTCTCCCCCCGCCCCCCACCCCCCACCCCACGGGGCTGCCGCCCATTCCCCAGCCGGATCTTGACCATGGACGTCAGTGTTTTCCACCCGGGATGTCCCGATGCGGTTATCCAGTGTTTTCTGACCCTTCTGGTTTTGCCCCGTGTTTAAAAACTAAGACACAAACTCTCTTCAGTCGGTACCACTCAGCTTTCTGAGCGCTATGTTCGGACACTCGCAAGCGGTGATTCCGTCATGCTCGGCTCCCCCAAGTGCACCGGGGGCTTGCAGCGACCTGAGGGGCGCGCGTGAGCTGAGGAGGCGCAAAGGCACTTCATCGGAGGGTAATTCGTTTTCCTAGTTGCTAGGAAAACACTAACCTGAACTACAGTCTCCTTTACAAAGGACAGAAGTGCTGCCCTCCCGGCGCGTCGCCTGGAGTGGGACCCTCTGGGCCTCCTACAGCTGATTGCGCCCCAGCCCCAGGTCGCTCGCTCCTCGGTGAGGGCTCGCCTCCCCCTCACTTTCCGGGCGGGGCGTGCCCCAGAGGCGACTTTGCCGGTGCGAGCGTTTTACACAGTCTGCACGCCGTGCAAAAACGCGTTTGACAAGCATTTCTTGAGTAGCGCGTGTATATTGGACGCTGTGCCGGGCGAGGGGGAGGGGGGAGGAAAGGCAGCCGAGGTGGGAGCTTGCCTTCAGGGGACTTTCTGTCTAGTGGGAGGCCCACTTGAGCAAGGTGTTTAAGTGCAGGGGTGAAGGGGTGCACGTGGGGCCCCCGGAGTCTGACCGCAGCGAGTGGGCCCCAAAGGAGACCTGGCCCGGCCGGTGGAGAGCACCAGTGAGCTTCGCTGAGGAGGAATGGAGGGGTTAGCCGAGGGCTCTGGGAAAGGGCCAGCGGGGCATGTGCAGGGCCTGCCCGCGGCTCCGTGACCCAGGCACAGGGGGAGAGGGAGGCAAAGACACGGCTCTGGACACGGGCGGGAGCCAGGCCTTGCTGGCCTTCCATGCCGTAGCGACGGACCAGGGCCTGCTCTCTGGAGAGATTCTTGGCGAGGGCAGACCCACTCTGTGTGGGCACTAGCCCGGGTCGAAGGGGTCCTCTGGACGGAGCCCTGCTCCGTGGCAGCCTCGGAACTCCCAGGCCTCCCGCTGTGCCTCCTGGCGGCCCCTTACCTGCCGGCCTTTATGTGTATGTTTTCTCTCTCTCTCTCTCCAAAATCTATCAACATCAGTATTTCTTAAATCCCCATTTTAAACATCGAGGTTCAGACCAGTGGAGTGTGTTGCCAGAGCGTCAAGATTTGTCTGCTGCTCTGCTCTCAGAGGCCGAGAAGGTGCCCATGCAACGTGGAGCTGCCTCTCTTGGGGAGAAAGGTTAAAGGTCATGCATGCGCACCAGGGCCACACAGCACTCTGCTTTTGGAGGGCCTGTGTGGGGAAAGCTGCACTTTGCAGGGGATGGAGTCGGCAAGGAAAAAATCACGGTGGGCTTCCTGTAAATAGCCTCATTCTCGTGTGTATGTGAAGTGGAGGGCAGTGCCATCAATGTGACTGAGGTCATGCTTGCTGCCTGGCTGGCCCAAACCACCCACTTACTGGGGGAGGAGGGGGCAGAGGCAAGGAGGGCTGGCTCCGCGTGGCCAAGGGCCCTGAGACTGGAGGGCCCCACCCCCACCCCAAGGAACACCCGGGAAGCCTTGTGCAGACGTTCCTTCTGCATCCCTCCCCTCATCAACTTCCTTTCGTCTAACCCGGCCCAACTGCGGACACTCCTCAGCCCCCCGCCATCCGGCCCACCCTGCCCAGCACCGTGTGAGCGCGGCCCGGGCCCTGTCCGTCGCCCTCGCTCCTGACACAGGGGTGAACGAGCGTGCACATGACGCACAGAACAAGGCCCAGATGAAAGACGAGGTGCTCTTCCGGGCTTGCTGAGAATAGGATTCTTTGAAAGTAAAATCTCTTCTACGGTGCTGTGCACTCCAGCCTGACCTTTCTCATATGTAATCTGTGCGGATAAATCTTGGGTGTTCTTGACCCCTGTCTTGTCTCACATGCGGTGTTTACCCTTGAACCATGCTGATCCTGGTCCCCATTTTGACTCTCGGAAGGACCAACGTATAGCCCCGATATACGCCCCCACAGGTGTGTGCGTTGCGTCCCTGGCAGGCTGGCTGCTGACGGGGCTGTGAGCTTACTTAATGAGACCCCTAGACTTTGGTCAGGGCCTTGAGGAGATAGCAGGCCCTTCCAGGGAAAGTTCCAAAGGCCTCTAACAAGAAAGAAAGAGAGGACTCTGAGCGTTCAGGAAGGTAGGGCTTCAAGTCGGAACATACCCTCAGGCAGACAGAGTGAAGTTCACTCCCATCTGTAACTGTTGAACACCCGCCAAGTGCCCGGCCTGACTGTCTACTTTGGGGTACAAAGGAAATGCCCCAGCCCGTCTGCTAGGCCTTGCAGCCTGTTTGGGAAGAAGGAGACACACGTGGAAATGTCGGCAAGAACGTAAAGGAACCGACGTGAGGTGCCAGCAGTAGAGCAAAGCTCTGCAAGTTGAGAAGGGGAGGTCATCCCGCCGTGCGAGGCGGGTACGTGGTCAGCCACGCTGGCGTGGGCGACAGCGAGTCTCCTGAATCGCAGAAGAGAGCTCGCGGAAGGAATCGGGAGGCGATGAGCAGAAATAGCAGTCGTTATTATAATGATCAGAGTAACGTTCTGTGTTAGAATATAGAGGCACCGGGCTCAGCCAGCACCCAGGGGGTGCACTCCATGCCGGGGCTCAAATTCCGTCCCGGAAGACGAAGGCCGCCTGCTCCTGGGGTGCAGCACCCCGTCCTCCCCACGCCCCCTCAACCAAGGGCTGAACTGTGAACTTTCCCCGATCTCAAAATCACACTTAAATTTTTATGAACATGTTTTCCTTACTGTGAACTAATATTGCTGTAACAGTTTTTCATGGCGATTTCTTAATATAAAAAAATATGAAGAGGAAAATAAAATTACCCATAATCTTACCTCCCCCCCTCCCCCCGCCGAGATAACGGGTGAACGTTTTGTGCGTTTCCTTCAGGTTTTTCACAGTGTTAAATGCTGGGTGTTGGGATGTGAGCAGCCCAGGGAGAGCTGCCAACTGTCAGTGCAGCGTGACCAGCCTTAGAAATGATCGGGTTTTTGTTTTCAGTTCATTTTTATTTATTTTGAGAGAGCGAGCGAGCAGAGGAGGGGCAGCAGAGAGAGGGCAAGACAGACTCCCAGGCCGTTGCGGGGCTCAGCCCCACAAACTGTGAGATCATGACCTGAGCTGAAGTCAGGAGTGAGATACATCGATTTTTAAGTGAGATGAATTCCACCCCCTTGTGTTGGAAGGGTTCCACTTCACTGCTCGGAGAGCAGAGCAAACACGCGGACCGATCGGCCCGCTCCGGGAAGGGAGTCCTGTTCACAGGGTAGTTCACAGCTAAACTGAGCTACGGCTTGTCCCAAAGCCGTGACTGCAGAGCCCGGAGATCTGACCCTGCCCCTCCTAGAGTGAGCGGGCAGTGGTCAGGGCCCCGCGGTGACCTCATGCGCTCTGCGTGTCCACCCCATGACTCCGGGTGCCCCTCCGTGTGTCCTGCCCTCCCTGGCCTGTATGCACCGATGTCTTCGCCCACCCTCACCCACATCGAGAAGATGCTCTCCAGGTAGTCTGTCTGCTGTTTCTGTTGGTCAGTCTTTGCTTCAATCGAGAGAGCACTGGGGAGGTTGAGGGCTTACGCTGGTAACCTTGGTCTTGTCTCTGAGTTAAAGACAGCTGCCTTGTTTCGAACAGCAGAACACAAAGCAGAGAGGGGTCTGGTGGAATGACCAGTCCAGGGCTGGCAGTGGGGGAAAGTACTAGATTTTCGTTATGTTTTATAAGAAAATGCATACACCGGGGCGCCTGGATGGCTCAGTCGGTTAAGTGTCCAACTTCACCTCAGGTCATGATCTCACAGTCTGTGAGTTCAAGCCCCACGTTGGGCTCTTTGCTGACCACTCAGAGCGTGGGGCCTGCTTCAGATTCTGCGTCTCCCTGTGTCTCTCTCTGTCCCTCCCCTGCTTGTACTCTTTCTCTCTCTGTCTCTCACTCTCAAAAATAAATAAAGCATCTGAAAAAATTCTAATTAAAACAAAATACATGTTTACAGCTGGTGTTTTTGCTCATTTATATATGTACCCCTGTGTCATTAATAGGGGTGACATCATTTACTGAATATTTAGTACATTTTGATACTACTTAAAAGATTTCTGCGAGGCGTCCCCATTTTACAGATGAGGCGGTGGGGAGAGCACTGGTGAAGGGTGTGGTGGGGTTGGCGCCCAGTCCTCCGAGGCCGGAGCCTGCACTCTTCGTTCCTTGCTGGGTTTTGCATCTATCCTCTCTCTTTGTCACAGAGGCTCTTTGTGGCCCTTCTGGTGACCTCTGGCACAGGGACTCGGCATCCTAGCGTGTCGTGATTTCTTCACAGGTCAGAGGCCGCTCCTTTGGCTGGGAGGCGGCCATTTCGCGCACTTCCTTCAAAGTGTAACGTGTGGCGACAGGAGCACAGATTCTCGGAAAAGCCTCTCCAGCTGCTTCATAGTTAGGTGCCTTGTGGCATCACAGGTGTTGGAGCCACTCTGATTTTCCTTCCCGGCTTCGCTCTGGTCGTGTTAGCTGTAGATGTCCCCCACGCTGTTGGAAAGCATGTGCGTTGTATTTATTTTTTTTACGTCCTAATCTTCTAGGGCAGAGACTCTCGAGTTTTCCTGTACAGAGACCCTCTAAAGCGCTTATTAAGCGCTTGCTGGACTCTTCCCCCGTCTGATTGGGCAGGGCCGCGGTGGGGCCAGGGAACTAGCATTTCCAGCACGTTCTCAGGAGCGTCGCAGGGGAGGCTACCCTTGGAGAGCCGCTTCTCCGAGGTTGCTGGTGCAGTCCACGTTCCTGCCTTCCCGCCTGCCCGCGGCCCCGTCCGCTGGAGACTCCCCCCTCGAAACCGCCTCGCTCCTGCTGACCTGCACGGAGTTAGCCGGAGGCCTTGGCTGACGTCTGTCACTCCCGAAGCCAGGCGGCGGGGCTGCTCGGTGTCCGGGAGCTCACGTGTTCGGGGCCCTGGTGTTTCAGGTGGTGCGAGCAGCTGAGGAGGCGGCGTCCACGCTGGCCAGCTCCATCCACCCGGAGCAGTGCATCAAGGTCCTGTGCCCCATCATCCAGACGGCCGACTACCCCATCAACCTGGCCGCCATCAAGATGCAGACCAAAGTCGTGGAGAGGATCGCCAAGGAGTCCCTGCTGCAGCTCCTGGCCGACATCATCCCCGGCCTGTTGCAGGTGGGCCCGGGCGGCCGTGCGCGGGGCGTGGGGGCCTGGCCGTCCTTGCTCGCCGGAGGGGGGGCCAGCGAAGAAGGGTGGGCGCCGACCTGTGCTTCGGAGCCCCCTCGGGCCCTCTCTGTTTTCCGACGCGCCCTCCCCTGAGTGTGGCAGGAAGAGCTTCCCGGCAGCCTGGAGCTGTGGCCCCCAGATGAGCTTTCTGTTTACCGGAAATATATTTTGGTCACTTTTGCTGCTGTCGCTCATGCCTTCCGCAGACGCTTACTGCACGTGCGGGGGCCCCAGCCCCGGGCGGGGTGGGCCGTGGGAGTGCCCACCCAGTAATGGCCCGTGCTCCGCCGTCCAGCAGACGTCTGCTGAGAGCCCTCTAAGCTTAGCAAGGCCTGGAGTTAGACTCGGGAAGATAAAAGACGTTTGTGGCGCCGCGGTGTGTCCCCGGGGCTCTGTCAGCCCTGCCGTGGGACACGGTGCGGCACCGAGGGCGAGTTACCGTAGGTGCGAGTGGGGGTGTCCGGGGCCAGAGGCCAAAGGCGATTTCACAGCGAAGTGCTCACGGAAGAGCTGGTGTAGACGTGGGCCCTGCACGGAGAGAGCCGTTTCGGTGGGGAAGGTGGAGAGAAATCAGCTTCACGTTGAACGAATGCTGCTGTTTGCCGCGTGCTCCGCTCGGGAGTTTGAGTGCAGACCGTTGGAACTGGGTTATCCCGGGCAGGGCGAGGACAGAGCTGGCAGAGCCCTCAGGGCTGCTGGGA
>CM053578.1:8204920-8254108 GCA_028646485.1 Cryptoprocta ferox
CCCCCCCCCCCCGTGTGCGGCAGCACGCTGTGTGGCGAGGGCCGCTGCTACTCGCCAGCCTCCCTTTCCCACCCACAGACACCAGGTCACTCCCACCCTGTGATGTGGTGACGCCCGAGCCAGCGTCACCGGCCCGCTGGCAGATGGCAGGTGTGCCGGCTTGTTAGCGGCAAGTCCACGGCCGAGCTGCGAGGGTGTTTGTGCAGACACTTCCACCTCACTTCCTGTCTACGTCCCTTCTGACCCCGCAGGGCTATGACAACACCGAGAGCAGCGTGCGGAAGGCCAGCGTGTTTTGCTTGGTGGCGATTTATTCCGTGATCGGAGAAGAGCTGAAACCTCACCTCGCACAGCTCACGGGGAGCAAGGTGCGTGTAGTGCCCCGCGGGCATCGCCATGGGGACACGGGCCCTCCCCTGTGCCCGCCGCCTGTGTCGGCGCCCCTGCAGGGTGAGGACGGTCCACAGTCCCCGTGCAGGGCACGCAGGGCGCTCATGCCGAAGCCGGGCGCTGCCTCCCCTGCTCCTTTCACAGGTGTTCGAATCGGGGGCAGAATACGGAACAAAAGGCGGCAGGGGGTGGGGAGAGTGGCGAGGGCTCACCAGTTTAAAAGTAAACTTACGGGGCACCCGAGTGGCTCAGTCGGTTAAGTGTCCGACGTCAGCTCGGGTCACGATCATCACAGTTCGTGGGTTCGAGCCCTGCGTCGGGCTCTGTGCTGACAGCTCAGAGCCTGGAGCCTGCTTCCGATTCTGTTCTCCCTCTCTCTCTGCCCCTCCCCAGTTCATGCTTGTCTCTCTCTCTCTCTATCTCTCTCTCTCTCCCAAAAATAAATAAACCCTAAAAAATTAAGTAAATCAGCAAATAAAAACTTCAGTCTGATGAGCCTGCCCGGCGACAGCAGGGAGCACTCCGGCAGGAGAGGCAGGGGCGGGCACCGTGGCTGACCCCTGGGGCCTTGCAGGCCTCTGCTGGCTGTGACAGGGCCACCCCTGGGGACTAGTGCAACGACGCGGAGTTCAGAACGCCCTGGCAGTGGTCTGGGTAAAAAAACATGAAGCTAGAGGTGTCCGACCTGCTCTGTATGAAGGAGGGAACCAACCAGTGAGGCCCGTCTCTTTCCAGATAGCGCTGTTCCTCTGATGCAGGGCGTCCTGCCAGAGCCTTGCTTCCCCCGCCAAGCACTGCCGACACTCCGGCCCCGTGTCCTGTCCCGGGCATTGTGTGGGGGGGGGGTGAGCGGCCCCCCTGATGGCCCTCTGGGTTCCAGCAGCACCCAGCCCTCAGTTGTGACAGTCCCCGTCAAGGCTGCACACAGCCAGATGACCCCCGGGGGGGGAGGGGGGACAAATCAGCCCTGCCTGAGAACCCCCGTCCTTACCTTCTTGCAGACAGAGGTCAGCAGCTGGGTTGAAAGGTGGTTGGGGGCCTGCCTGGCCTGACTGCATTTTCCCTTCCCTCCTCCCTTCCTTTTCTCCTCACTGACCTTCCCCAGCCACAATCTGGAAACTCCCGAGCCAGGGGTCACCAGCAGTGCGCTAGGCCAGGAACCCTCCTCTCTCAGCGGCCTCCATCAGCTTGTTCTAGGTGGTTCCCGGCAGCAGCGAGAACTAGAAGACGGTATCCATGAAGGGAATCCGATTTTTATCATTCATCCCCAGATAATAACAGAGCCCGTTTTGTCTGGCAGTTGAACTGTCCCATCACCTCATTTGCCCCCTGGTAGCGGACTGAGAAGACCCTGGTGTTTTCTCGTCCCTGCTGTGCGGCCGGCCGGCGTTGCTCTTAGCAGCGGCCCCGGCTCCAGAGCCCGTCCCGACCGAGGCCAGTCCCAGCTCTGGGCCCTCGGACGCCGTGGGGAGGCTGGCCTCGCGCCCTTCCAGCTCGGCAGCCGCTCCGTGCCGCTCCCCTGTCCTTGACGCGGTAGCTCGGGCACGTTAGCGTGAGCGTCGCAGTCTCGGTGGCTGGCAGACACGGCGCCAAGACGACCTCGGTTCCCTAGACCGGAAGTAGTCTCGGGCTGCGGCCCCCGATCGGAGCACGGGCGACGCCAGGCTCCGCGGAGCAAGGCCCGGCCCAGCCCAGCCCGAGGTGGCGGAAGGAGGGCGTGGGGGCATGTTGACAGTGCCCCGTTGCTGTGGCAGCGACGCCAGTTTTGGGGTCAAACAACCTGCCGTCTGGTCTCTGCCCCCCCCCACATCCTAGTCACGTGACCTTGAACAAGCTTGCTTTTTCTCAGTTTTTTAAAAATGGTGGCAAAATACCCAACATAAAATTTCGCATCGTAACCATTTTTGAGTGTCCTGTTTGGTGTTAACACGCATCCCCACCGTCCATCCCAGAACGATTTTCGTCCTGGAAAACTGGAACCCCACGTCCACTAAGTAGTAATTCCTCATTACTGCCTCTTCCCAGCCCCTGGCCACCACCATTCTACGTCAGGTCTCTCTGAATTTGACTACTCAGGGGCCTCATAAAAGTGACCTCATCGGTCTTTTTTAATTGTTGAGTTTTAGAAGTTCTCCGTATATTTTGGATTTAATTCCTGTCTTTTGATGCATAATTTTTTAAAATTTTTATGAAGTCCAATGTATGTTTCTAGGAATTTGTCCATTTCATCTGGGTTACCTAATTTGTTGGTGTACATTTATTCATAGTGGCTTTTTAAATTTTTCTTAATGTTTATCTTAGAGACAAAATGTGAGTGGAGGAGGGGCAGAGAGAGAAGAGAGGGAGACACAGAATCTAAAGCAGGCTCCAGGCTTCTCACTATCCGCACAGAGCCTGATGCGGGGCTTGATCCCACGGACCATGAGATCGTGACCTGAGCCAAAATAAAGAGCTGGACGCTTAACTGACTGAGCCACCCAGGCACCCCTCATAGTGTTGTCTTAAAATCTTTGAGTCAGTAGTAACGTCCCCATATTCATCAATGATTTTAGTAATTTGAATTTTCTTTTTTCCTTAGGAAACTGAGCTAAGGATTTGTCGATTTTATTTATCTTTTCAAAGAACCAACTTTTGGTTTCATTGAGTTTCTCCATTGCTTTTCTATTTCATTTATCACTGTCTAAGTCTTTATTATTTCTTTCCTTCTGGGTTTAATGTATTCTCTTTCTAGCACAAGATGTAAAGTTAAGTGATTGATACGGGCTCTTCTTTTTTTTACTCTGAGCTACACATTTCCTTTGCACTGCGTTTGCTACGTCCCGTAAGTTTGGGTATGTTGTTTACATTTTCATCTGTCTCAAGATGTTCTCTAATTTTCCTTGTGATTTCTTTTTCGACCCACGGGCTCTTCACCAGTGTGTTGCTCAGTTTCCACAGATTTGTGAATTTTTCAGTTTTTTCCTGCTGCTGATTTTTAACTTGATCCAGTCGTGGTCAGAGAAGACACTCTCGTAAAATACCTGTCTGTGAATCTATTGAGACTTACCCTGTGGCCTAATAATATAGTCTGGAGCCTGGGCCACGTGCACTTAGGAAGAGTGTGTTCTCTTGCTGGGTAGAGTGTTCTGGATGTGTTGTTAGATATAGTTGGTTTATTGTGGTGTGTACCTCTTTGGTTTCCTCTTCTTTCTTGCTGTTCTCTCCATTATTAGGAATGGGGTACTGAAGTCTCCAGGTGAACCCTCAGCTCTGTCAGCGTTTCCTTCTTATATTTTGCTGGCGTGTTATTATACACAGAAGTGTCTGTACTTGTATCTTCCTGGCCTATTGACCTTTTATTAGTATTTAATGACTTTCTTGCTTTCTTGTAAACTTTTTGATTTAAAGTCTGTTTTCCCCAGGGCACCTGAGTGGCTCAGTCGGTTAAGCGTCCAACTTCAGCTCAGGGCATGATCTCACTGTCTGTGATGCGGGTGGAGGGCGGTGTGTCGTGTGGAAGGAGCAGCTGCAGCAGAGGTGGGAAGGTCAGAAGACCTGACCTTAGCTTGCCCATCGGACCTTAGCGCTGGGGAGCTGGGCTCACACCTTTCCCCACCATCCCACATGGGGCCATTGCGCGCAGTGGCCCCTTCACACCCCGGCTTCCGGGGGGCCCTTGGGGCCCCCCTGCTTGTAGTGACGCTTTTCATTCCTCCGTGAGAACCTACTGCCCCTCCACCTCCTCCTGGCTCGGGCCCATCCCATCGCCGTGGCCCTCACCCCGGGCAGGTGTGTGCCGGATACGTAGGAGGCACTCAGTAAATGTTTGCGTCGTGAATTTCTCAAAGGAACATGCTCTTTTCTTACTGTCGCTTGGATGTTTTGGTTTTTTTTGTTTGTTTCATGGTTTTTCGATTTTTTGGGTTTTTTTATTTTTTTGGCCTAAAACACCAGAAATTTATTCTCTTATAGTTCTGGAGGCCAGGAATCCAAAGTCAATATCACTGAGCTTTAACCAAGGTGTCAGCAGAGATGCATTTCTTCCTTTTTTTTTTTTTTTTTTTTTTTTTTAATTTCGATCCAAGTGAGTTAGCATATAGTGCAACAGTGATTTCAGGAGTAGCTTCCTTCATGCCCCTCACCCATGTAGCCCATCCCCCCCCCCCACAGCCCCTCCAGCAACCCTCTGTTTGTTCTCTGCGTTTAAGTCTCTTATGTTTTGTCCCCTTCCCTGTTTTTATATTCTTTTTGTTTCCCTTCCCTTATGTTCATCTGTTTTGTATCTTAGAGTCCTTGTATGAGTGAAGTCATGATACTTGTCTTTTTCTGACTAATTTCGCTTAGTGTAATACCCTCCAGTTCATCCATGTAGTTGCAAGTGGCAAGAGTTCGTTCTTTTTGATTACTGAGTAGTCCTCTATGGCATGTGTGTGTGTATATATATACCACATCTTTATCCATTTATCCATCCGTGGACGTTTGGGCTGTTTAATACTTTGGCTGTTGTCGGTAGCGCTACTGTAAACATTGGGGTGCATGTGCCCCTTCGAAAGAGCACACCTGTACCCCTCAGATAAAAACCTAATAGTGCAATTGCTGGGCCGTAGGGTAGTTTTGTTGTTAATGTTTTGAGGAACCTCCACACTGTTTTCCAGAGTGGCTGCACCAGTTTGCATTCCCATGAGGTTTTTTTCATCTTCTGCCCCCTGACTGCTCTCCTCCTGCTAATCCATTTGTGTCTTCTCTTTGCAGATGAAGCTACTAAACTTATACATAAAGAGGGCCCAGACCACCAACAGCAACAGCAGCTCTTCCTCCGACGTGTCCACACACAGCTAATGGCGGCGCCAGAGTCTCTTTGTGTCGCCCTAGAAGCAATCGGTGGGGCCTCTCAGAGACCTTTCCCCACCCCCACCCCCACCCCCCATCGGCTGCCCAGTCAGTACAAGGAGGCCCGCAATATTTATTACAATCAGTATTTTGGTCCCTTCCAGCTTTTGTGTAGAATCTTACTGGTATTGAATGTAAAAGAAGCAAGGCCTGTATTGCAGTCTTCACACAGAACAAACGGAATAAGAAAAGAGCCATACTTAACCATGTCTCCTACAGCCTGCTGAGGTCATACACATGTGTGGGGCGCGGTTCTAACAGAGAGCAGAGCCCTCGAGCCGACATGGGGTAGAAGGGGGCATTGCCTCCTAGTTCATAGCAGTTGAGGAGGGTGTGGTCATTCGTGCTTCTGTCTCATCGTTGCTTACTTCCTTCTGGATACGGCCTGTGACTCCGGGAAAGGGGCGTCCGTCCTCGAGCTGTACCGTGAGACCTGCGAAGAACAGGAGTCAGATCCTGGCAAGAAACAAAGAAAAGCCTGAAGACGGTCTGGTAACAAACACGTGGGATTTTGCTTGTACCCTTTCTGGACCGGAGGCCCGGGTCCCCCTCCGCAGGGCCTTCCAGGACGGGCTCCCAGCGCCTCGGAACTCTCCACTCGTGCTGCCCCACCCAGAGCTTGTACTCGAAAGCGTTCTTTCTTCGGTTTAAATCCAAACAGAAAAGTCAATCTATAACGTCCGTCGGGGGTGCCTAAAATTGTTCTGCGTGAAGCCCGGAAGATACAAGAGAAGGTTGTGTGTGTGTCTGTGTCACTGCCCAGATGCTGGGGGACACTCTGTCAGCAGGCCTCCCCCGTGGCCCTGCTGCTCCGTTTGGATCTTTGGAGTCGGCACCGTCTCTTTGCCCTCCCCTAGCCTCCACCTGAGCCGCTCGGTTCAGAAGTGTTCTCAGTCGTCTGATAAACAGCAACTCTGCCGTCCCAGGTTTGACTTCTCCCTTTAATTTGGGATTAGGATCAGGGGAAAGTCGAGAGAGACCAGGTATCAGGATCTTTTTTTTTTTTTTTTTTTAACTTTCCGGACAAACGTACTTCCTTGGTCATCTATTGAAATAGTTGTTTCAGGAAAAAGTAATGGTGAGTGGCAAATTACAGAAAAACAGGATTTGAAACCCCGTTTTAAAGTTTCTTTGCTGAGAAATTACCAGAGAAACTACCCTTCGTAACCATTTTTCTTAAGGGTTTGATTGCTCCAATAAAAGGAACTATAAAGATTTAGTCTGGTTAAGTAAGTTTTGAGAAAAATTGTTAAAGCGAAATGGAAATTCTCGATGCAGTCAGGAAGCCTTCTGTCCTCTCTCTAAATTGAACCAGGGTTTCCCTGAGGAAAACGCTGCTCTGGGGTTAGTGTGTAATGAGGTGTCTGCTCTTCCGACGCAGAACCCCCCCTGCAGCCAGCAGCACCGAAGAGCAGGGGCTGTGTCCCCGCTGACACCCCCGGACCCCCGATCTTGGCGCCTCCCCCCCCCCCCCCGCCTTTTTGGAAGTTGCAACGCTGTAATGCCTGGAACTCCTTTTCACTCAGAAGTTATTTCAGATGCTTTATTTGGAACTAGGCGCTGAAAACAGAGGTCTGGGACAGTGAGGCCGGGGTGCCTTCACTGAGAGAGAGAGAGTGTGTGTGTGCACGCGCGTGCGCACGTGTGTGAGTGTGTAGGTGTAGGGGGTATCTTGCACTTGGAGGGAAGTACCCCACTGCTGCTGTTGATGGAACTTCAGGGGTGCATTTTAAGTGGTTGAATATTATTGACTTATTTTTGGCTCAAAACATAGCAGGACCAGGCCTTACTTTCATCCATAAATACCGTCTGTGAATAGTGCGTTTCCTTTTCACACTCGGCAAGTGAGTCAGGGCACCTTTTGATGACTTCTCTGTTGTAGAACTGTGCGTTCTGCTAGGTTATGTATGAGTTCTTGTGTGCCTCCCACGTTCCCGCGTTCGGAAAGACCGTTGCCCTTGAACTCTCCGGCTCCCCGCTCCCACGGTCCCCCCCTCCCCCCGCCTGCAGTTGGGAAGAACCTCGATGTCCAGCATCGCCCAATGTCCTCATAGCACTCACCAAGGGCTAGCCTCGAATGTCGCCTCCCCAACCTTCAACCTCCCGACCTAGAGAGATTCGATCACCTACAGGCCCCTCGGCCGCAAGCAGACCTGCTGCCCACGCGGGCGCCGCCACGGGGACACTCGCATGCCGCCAGCACGTCGCCGGGAGGGGGTCGCCCGCCGCCCTCCGGCCCGACAGCTGCCGCCGCCTCGCCTCACCGCCGCCTCCCTGCAGGGCTCCTGTGCGAACGGAACACCCGAAACTGCACAACTGTGTTTGCCTCCCGTTTACCTGACAGACCGGGGCCCCGAAGAGCCCACCGTGCCCGCGCCCGGCCCCCCCCCCCCCCGCCCCGGGCTCAGTGCGCCCTGCGGACACGCAGCTGCGTTCAAGTCCAAGTCCACTGTGTGTGCTTCCGGGCGGGCCGCACACAGCCAGGACGGCCTCTCTGTGGCTCCTCACGGGGGTGCCACCCTGCGCAGGTAAGGCAACCGACTTTGGTCTCATCAGTCTGATTTTTTCCCTGCCGCCCTTTATTTATCGAGCGTAATACTACACGTGAAAGAAGCAAATAAGAACTTGGTAGAATCCCACCAGGACTTTGCTAACAATGATGTTTGGAAAATGGAAAAAAAAAAACCGCTCTGAAAACTAGCAGCCACCAAAATAGTTTTGTCGGCACTGTGTTCACACGCATGGTCCCCACACCCCCAGGTTGGGTTTTTGCGTTTTGTTTTCGTTTTTGGGGGGGGCTTTTCATGTTACATCCATATCTGTATTTATATCTTATTTGTTTCACTTTCAAGTGTATCATGGCAAATGTACAGATTTTTTTGTTAATAATGTGCTAGGATTTGCTAAAAAAGAAAACAACAAAAAAAAACCTTTTGAGTTTGCCCTAGAATAAATGAATCTTAATTCAGTTTCTTGATGAGAGTGATCTTTTTCCTCTCCGGGCCCTGTAGATCGTGTGTGCCATTCCCCGAAACCAGTGTGGCCACGTTTATGAAGACTTCGAGAGGATTCCATCAGCGGCGCTTTCTCTAGCTTTCGTACACAAGTCACACTCCAGGGGGAGTGTCCCCCCTGCCCTGGCTGCTTTCGGGAGCTGTCCCCTGGCAGCGTGCAGCGGAAGGGTTGGGCCTGGACCAGCTTGGGGGCTGTTGCGGGCAGGCCGGACCTCTGGGAAGGGCGTGGAGGGGCCTCCTGACAGCTGACAGGACCGTGGGCTTAGGAGGAACGGGTGCAGACACCAAGGACACCAATCCACTCTTTGGGGTTTAAAAAAAAATTAATGTTTACTCTTGAGAGAGAGAGAGAGAGAGAGCACAAGCAGGGGAGGGGCACAGAGAGGGGGGACACAGAATCCCAAGCCAGGCTCCTGGCTCTGAGCTGTCAGCACAGAGCCTGAACCAACCCACTTTTTTGAAGGCTTCCTGTCCTTGGACTAAAACAAGCTTGTGAGTTTTCCATCGTGCTCCGCGATGCATCTCCGTTACCACCGCCCCATGACCCGGAGCCCCTTCCCCTGTGGCCCGCCACCTCCTACCCCTGTTCCACGTGACAGCACAGTGATAGCAATCAAAACTACCTGGGCTCCAGTCCCAGCCGCCCCCCGCCCTCCCCGAAAGTCACCACTCTTCCTGCCCCGGGGGTTCCATTTTTCACGTGGGACAAGAACGCCCTCGTGGAGGGGCCGTGAGGGTTAATTGGGGTGATGTAAGCGAAGCTGCTGGTCCGCTAGATGCGGCAGACACCCCCCACCCCACCTCCCTGCCTCCTGCGGTAGGTGGGAAGTGACCCCCCTCGAGGCCGCCCCCACAAGCCTGCGTGGACAGCCCATTCTCCGGGAGCCAACGCGGAAAACCCCCAGGGGCACGGGCGGCGCTCAGGAGAGGCAGGCGGCATAGCTTCCCGTATTTGGGTCTCTAACCCTGGTGCCACTGCCCTGCCCTGCCCTTCCCAGGGCTGCCAGCCAGTCCTTGCTGTCTTCAAGAGGGTCTCACCGGCCAGGGTTGTGGGGCGGGGGACACAGGGACCCTCTGCAGCCTGCAGCACTTGGCTCCCAGGGGAGCTGCATGGCCTCGTGGTCTTCTCCAGAAAATACTCACTTGCACTCAGTTTTGCACTCAATCGCAGAAGGTTCCAGGACCCCCTGAACCTGTCCGAGCTTCCCAAGGTGAAAACCTCTGCCTTGAAGACCAAACCCTGTGAAGCAGAAGGCCGGGCAGATTCTGGAGGACCGGACGGCCGGGAAGGGCGCGTTTCTAACAGGGTCCCCGGTGACGCCCACGCTGCTGGCTCTGGGATCGCAGCTGGAGGACCACCTGCCCTAAAACACCGCGGGTGCTGGGTCCCAAGCTGTGCGACATCCCGAGAGCAGCTCCTGCAGAAACGGCACCGGGCCTCAGCAGCGCCAGCCAGCCGGACCGTCGCTGCCACTACGGGTAACGGTCGGTGACGGTCTAACTCGGCCTCGCCACTAGGACTCCGGAAGGGAAGAGGGAAGCCAGGAGCGTGGGGGCCACACGGGACATAGGGCACCCCCCGGGCTCTTCCGAGGAGCCCTCGCCCAGACCTCCCAGCCCCTGGGTTTCCTCCAGGATTTATTAACTCCTGCTTCAGAGGCTCCAGGCAAGAACGGACAAAGGTCCTGTGAACGGGCATCTAATCCCAGGTGATGTATTTCTAAAACACGGAACAGCTTCCACACCAGTGCCCCCTCACACAGCCGGCCGCTGCCAGCGCCGGGGCCCCGGGCACGTTCCCGGCGGCTGGGGGGGCCCCGCCTCCCCGCTGCCCTGCCCGCAGCCCCCGACCCCGGCCCTACCACCTCCTGCACCTGGTTCTGCTTCTGTGCCTCCCTGGCCGCCTCCACCTTCGAGGGCTGGGGGCGGGGGGTGATGTGAGCGTCCCCAACACCAGCACCGTCAGCGCCCCTCTGGCCTCCTGCTTCCCCATCTGCGGGGCCGCGGTTTCCTCGCCATCTGGTGTCGTGCCTACAGGGCACCCGGGGCGCTGCTCCCCGGGCCTGGCGAGGGGGAAGGGCCCACCTGCTTGCAGGAAGTCTGGATCTTGAACCCACCTCGAGAGGTTCAGGGTCTATGGCCTCATCCAAATGACACCAGCTCAGGATGACCTGTTTCCTTCTCTGTAAAAGCCTGGGAGTGGCAGGCAGCGGCACGTCCTGTCACCAGGCTCCTCAGGCTCCCGCTCCACAGGGTGCTCGCCCCCTACCCACCCCCCCGCACCTCTGCATGCCAGCTGTGTCCCCTCGACCACACCTCATCTCCTTCGAGCTCCAGACTCACGTGCCCAAGCGCCTTCCGGATTTCGGCGCATGGACGCCTAGGGGGCGGGGCGGGGGGTGTCTCAAATGCACTGTGTCCCCAGTCGGGCCTTCCAGCTGGTCTCCCAAACCTACTTCCCTCGGTTTTGGTTCGTGCTGATGGCAGGCCCTTCCCTCATCCTGCCCGCCCCCCACCTTCGGCTCCCAGGTACCCCGAGCCCCACCTCCACTGTGGGCCTTGAAGGCTCCCCACGTTCCCCTCCCGACCACCGACCACTGCCTCTTCTGTCCCCTGCGCGGCCACAGAGGAGCTGCTCCATCCTCTGCTCCCTTCCCCTCCTGCCTTCTGTTCTCATGCCTGAAGGGACACGGCCCCGCTTTTTGAAGAACGGTCATCTGATCTGTCATTGCTGCACTTCAGACCTCGCAGACACACGCACACACACGCACACACATGCATGTGCACACATGCACATGCGCACACACGCACGTATACACACACTTCCCTTGGCTTTTACAGGTACTTTTTCTCAGCTTAAATGCCGGGTCATTACTTCTCTGGAGAAGAATCTAAATTAGTCCCTTTGGGGCGTCTGGGGGCTCAGTCGGTTAAGCATCTGACTCTTGTTTTTGGCTCAGATCATGATCTCACGGTTTGCGAGTTTGAGCCCCGCGTTGGGCTCGGTGCTGACAGCACAGAGCCTGCCTGGGATTCTGTCTCTGTCTCTTCCTCTCTCTCTGCCCCTCCCCTGCTTGCTCTCTCTCTCTCTCTCTCTCAAAATAAATAAACTTAATGTTATAATAAATTCATCCCTTTACTTTTCTTTCCTAACATGTTATATCTGTTTGTGTGATTGTGTATTTCACCCCTACGTGTGGGACGGAGCTGGGCCTGTCTCATTTACGTCTGTGTTCCAAATACGGCCTGTGTGCTGGTTCCCTGTAGGTGCCGAATGAATGAATGAATGAATGACTACTTGGAGTTCCCCAAGTAGCATGTGATCCCAAGGGCATGTCCTGTGACCTAGACCTTTTTTCTATTTCTTCGGGAGCCCCGCCATGACACACAAAAACACAACCACTGCTGCCACACTGCCTGGGCTCACGTCTCAGCTCTGGGAGACCTTGGGCAAGTCTATAACCTCTTCCTCTCTGTTTCTTCCTCTGAATGGGCAGAGTGCCGAAGGTGCCTATCTCGGAGGAGATCTGTGAGTCACTTACATAAAAAGTGCCCTGGCCCCTGCCTGGTATGTTGTGTGGGCCACTACTTTTTATTCAGGGGTCAAACCAATCAAGTGCAGAAGTGAGCTTGGCCCTCACAGACAGGCTGGCTTCCGATGCTGGCTTCCATTTGTCATCTGTGTAAAATCGGGTGAGTCTCTCGGCTTCTACCGGTCCTGAAATCACGGAGCAGCATGGCCACTGTGGAAAAGGTTGACATTCTTTTGTAAAGTTGCAGAGTCATGTACCTCACGACCCATTCGTTCCACTCGTGGGGCCGGCCCTGCCCTAGACAAACCAGGCATGAGTGCCTTGGAAGACAGGCTCCAGCACGGGAGGCAGTATGATTCCTGGAGCAAGACAAGACCCAGCCCACAGCGGCCCTAACAGGAGGGAGGGCGGAGGCTCCGGGGACTAGTCACGTAACGGGGTCACGTAACAGGGTCCCACGGCAGGGCCATCGGATGTAGTAAGCTGCCTTTATCGACACCGATAAGTCTTAGGAACGCCATTTTGAGGGAAAAGAAAGCCCCAGAAGAATGTGTTGCGCATCTTACCATTGCTTAAAGTTTTTAGAGGTGGAAATAACGAAAACTAAATAACCATGTGTTTTTAGAGACCCATAGGTTGCGGTAAACTTTACAAAGTAAGTAGATACGAAACAAATTTAGTAGAGTGGTTGGATGGTTGGTTTGGGGAAGCAGGTGTCAACAATCTAGAAGAACAACAACTAAACCCAGCTCAGGAAAACAGTATTTAGTAAGAGTTCAGTGAAAATGAGGAACTTGTTTGACCTTGATAATGCTTGGGGATGGAAATGGGGTTTCTAGATGGCAGGGGGTTGGTTAACAGGAATTCTTTCATATCCTTGTAGGAAATGGGCTTAAATTTCTCTGATGGTTTATCAGAGACATTTACAAGAATAAGAAGTTCTTGCACTTACATTCCTGAAATGAGCTCACTCTAGTTTTGTTTAGGTGGCTTCTGTGGTTTCTTCTGCTCAGGGCATTTTCGGATTTGGTCTCCATTGTGTATTTTGCTTTAACACGGGACAGTAAGACAAGGAGAAGCAGGGGGCCAAGTTCAATGACATCGATGATGTTCTGGCTTATAATATGGGTGGTGAGTTCACAGGTGTTCATTTTATTTTTATAGCTCATTACTAACATTCATGTTATATATACATTTGTATGATCAAACATTTAATAATTTAAAAAAATGTTTTTTAATGTTTATTTTTGAGAGAGAGAGAGAGAGAGAGAGAGCGCATGAGTGGGGGAGGGACAGAGAGAGAGGGAGACACAGAATCAGAAGCAGGCTCCAGGCTCCAAGCTATCAGCACAGAGCTGGATGTGGGGCTCGAACCCACGAACTGTGAGATCATGACCAGGCTGAAGTCAGAAGCTTAACCGACTGAGCCACCCAGGCGCCCTACATTTCATAATTTAAAAACAAACAAAAAAAAAAAGTGTGAGAATCCTAAGCTAGAAGGTGATTTAAATGTCTCCTATTTCTTTTGATTATGACCTAGAAACTCCCAGATTTGTACTTCCTACAGAGTATTTGCCGACCCCTGAGAATACATCTGCGGACCACCATTCAAGGAATGCCACACTACATGAGACCATCCAATGTCCTAACAGGCCTGTGTCTGAGGGGACATCCGAGTACAGAACATCATCAGCCTTTACAGGACACCCTTTCTGCACAGGGCAACGCGGGGAGGGATATAGACCATCTCCTTCCCCCAGCACCAGTTTCCCATAGCCCCTTGGGCCCCTGAATGTTAGAGAGACTTGGTCTCTCATGGTCCTTTTTCCCGCTCAGCTCACTACTCTCTCACCTGGTTTTGCTTCCTCATAAAGGCCAAAAGGAGTCACGGTTCCGACGGCGTCCACATTGTTACTGATTACAGAGGATGCTGCCTTTTCAGCCAAGGCGGGTCGCTTGCACTCCGTGTGAGACGTTCTCCAAAGGACGGGAAAGAGAGTCCGAGAAAGTCACACCCAGGGAGGGAAGCACTCGGGAAGATGGGTGCTCTTGGAGAAGTCAGGTGGCAACGCAGCGATGTCGCATCCGAGAAGGACCACTGGCTTACCGCCTTTCCCAAGCTTTCTGGCACGCCTTCCGCTACCGCTGAGCCAAACGCCATCCGCACTGCGTTCCGGGTGTGGCTCGGTTCTGCCGCGGGGATGCGCCTCGTGTGGTGGTAAGCAAATTGTGTTGAGGACGGACACCGTGGTGGTGACATTTGGTCCTTGGCAGACAGCTCAGATGCAGGTTCCAGCTCGTCTGCAGTGTCAGAGCTACCTAACCGTGGGTGAACCGTGAAGGTTTGTCCCTTCGGGACACGGAATTTTCTCTGTCTGCTGCTGTTCCTGGCTGGGTGGCCGAGCTGACCCTCTGGCTCTCACTACCAAACTCTCTGTGGGAACCCCCTTCCTGCTTAAGGTACCTGCCGGGGGCGCCATCATTTGTAACGGGTAACCCTGAGCGCCAGAAAGACGAGCCAGAACCTCCACCTGGAGATAAAACAGCTGAATAAATCATGGGTTGGCCTTTTGAGGGACTACTATGCAGTAGGTAAGAGCGTGTGTTCGGGGCACCTGCGGGGCGCAGTCAGTTGAGCGCCCAACTCTTGGTTTCAGCTCAGGCTGTGATCCCAGGGTCGTGGGATGGAGCCTTGCACTGGGCTCCACATTGAGCATGGAGCCTGTTTGAGATTCTCTCTCCCTGTCTCTCTGTCTCTCTGTCTCTCTCTCTTTCCTCTCTCTCTCCTCTCTCCCTCTGCCCTTCTCCTCCACTCGCTCTGTCTCTCAAAAAAACCAAAAGTGTATGTTCAAATTCTTAAACACATGGGGGAGTGCTCACAAATAATGTAAAGTGGAAACTAAAAAGATAGTGGAGGATTTCCTCTTTTTGTAATATTTACTTACTTGTTTTTGAGAGAAAGAGAGAGTGCGGGAGCAGGGGAGGGGCAGAGAGAGAAAGAATGCCAAGCAGGCTCCATGCTGCCCGTGCAGAGCCTGACACGGGGCTCCAACTCACGAACCATGAGATCATGACCGGAGCCAAAAATCAGGAGTTGGATGCTTAACCGACTGAGCCCGCCAGGCGCCCCTGAGGATTTCTCTTCTGATAATGGTACAGTGGATAATGTTGGGTAAAACCTTCTACAGAACAGAACTAAAAAAGTTGGACAACGTATTTTGCAAATTTGACTGACCCATCAGAGAGTTAAAGTAATGAAAAATTACTGGGAATTCCGAGGAATTAGCAATGAGAAGAGGGAAGTCTGGAGAGATGAGCCCAGCATGTAGGGCAACTTGTGTCCTGGGTGTGTTTGCTGATCTGGAAGAGAAAACAACGACAACGGAGATGTTGGAGCTAGGCTTTTGACGGCCTGATTCCCTGCAGTAGAAGTAACATGATGCAAATCGGTAATGCTCCTAGCTCCTGGCTGAGGCAAACATAAATCTTCTCTGGCGGAAGACAACATCATGAAGGCCATAAAAATATTCGTCCAGGGATGCCTGGGGGGCTCAGTCGGTTAAGCGCCCGGCTTCGGCTCAGGTCATGATCTCACCGTTCGTGGATTCGGGCCCTGCGTCGGGCTCTGTGCTGACAGCTCAGAGCCTGGAGCCTGCTTCGGAGTCTGCGTCTCCCTCTCTCTCTGCCCCTCCCCTGCTCGCGCTGTCTCTCTCGGTCTCTCAAAAATAAATTAAAAAAAAAAAAAAACATAAAAAATTAAAAAAAAATATTCATCCAGGTTTTCAAGTACACCGTTCAGCACACAATAAATTATAACCTGCCACACGAGGGAACAACACAACATCAACTAAGGCCCGCAGAATAAAACACAATGGGTAACGAGCTGCAAGAAGTCCAGTGACTGGAGTTATCAAACACAGACTTTAAAATAACTTGAACATGTTCAAAGAGCTGAAAGATAAATTGAGAATTTCCGCAGAGGACTGGAAACTTAAAAACCACCACACTTTTTTTTTTAAGGGTATTGTAGAATAAAAAAAGAACTTCTAGAGCTGAAAAATCCAACTCACAGCCATTAAGAACTCAGGAGAATGGGGTGCCTGGGTGTTTCAGTCAGTTAAGCATCCGACTCTTGATTTCAGCTAAGGTCATGATCGTGACCTTGAGCCCCATGTCGGGCTCTGCACTGGCAGCACAGACTGCTCAGGATTCTCTCTCTCTGCCCCTCCCCTGGCTTGTGCTTTCTCTCTCCCTCTCTCAAAAATAAACATTAAAAAAAAAAATTTTTTTTTAAAGCAGCTAGGAAAAAAAAAAGGAACACTTCCAAAGGGTGTCAGCTGACCTCTTGGCAAGAACAATAGAAAATAGAAGATAATGGAATTCTATACCCAGCAAAAACATCAGACAGACGGTGAAATAAACAAAATTTCAGACAAACAAAAACAATAAAATTCTTCATAAATAGACCTGAATTTGAAAAGTATTAAATGGGGGCATTGACCCAGCACGGAACTTTCAGTCTCGGGGTTGTGAGTTCAAGCCCCCACATTGGGCGTGGAGTCTACTTAAAAGAATGAAAACTTAATGAAAAAATTTAAAAGCAATAAATAAATAAAAATAAAAGGTATTGAATGGGCTACTCCAGGCAGAAAGAAATGATCCCAGGTACCAGGTGATGGTTATGGAAAGGAACAAAGATCGATTGAAATTGTGATTATGGGGGCAAATCTAAATGATTCTGCCTATGGAAAACAACAATAGTACCGTCCTGTGGAGTGTAAAACGTATACAGAATTTAAATTTGTAACAATGGTATGTAAGTACAAAGGGGCCAGCTGAAGTTCAAGTGTCTCTGACGAAGAGAATAGAAGTACTGTAGACATTAGGATTTGAAAAGCCAACAATGCATTTTGAAACTCCAGAAACAAACAAAAATAAAATTAAAGCAAGTTGAGGGTGTGACTTGCAAACTCCTAAAAAGGGAGAAGCTGTATAATAAAAAATAATGAACCCAAAAGAAGGCAAAAAGAATAGAAAAGGATATATCGCTAATGAAACAAATAGAATCCGCATAGTGACATGTTCGATTTAAGCCAACATCTTACCGATTACGTTAGATACAAATGGACAGAATACATCAAGAAAATGGGTGAAAAATTAGACTGGATTAAAAAAGAAACACACAGCTATATGCTGCTTCCAAGAGGCACATGGAAACGTAAGGATATAGGTAAGCTGAGAATAGGTTGGAAAAGATACACTACGCAAGTGCTGTATTTAAAAATACACTTCCAAGAAACCCAACGGACGAGGGAGAAATTGCAGTGGGAATTAGAAAATATTTGTAACTGGATGATAATGAAAATACCACATATCCAATTTTGTGAAATGCAGTTAAAGCCAAGCTCAGAGGGAGATTCTAGCCTTGGACGCATATGTTAGACAGAATAAGAGCTCAACACTTTTCACTTAACCATGTATCTCAAGAGGTTTGGAAAACAATAGCAAGGTAAAGACAAAGTCGAAAGGAAATAATACAATGCAGAAGGTAATTAAATAAAAAACATGCAATAGAGAAGATCAAGAAAGCTACAAGCTAATTCTTTGGAAAGACTAATACTATTAACATCATCCCAAAAATCAGTATCTACTTGGCAGGATTAACTGAGATTTAAAAAGGGCACAAATTATCAGTATCAGGAATGAAAAGAAAAACATCTTCAGAGATCCTAGAGATGTCAAAAAGATTATCACGGAGTTCTACTCCTGAAGCCAAGACCGCACTGTATGTTTACTAACTTGAATTTAAATGAAAAATAAAATAAAATAAAATAAAAGATAATTAGGAACAATTGGAAGACACATGCAAAAGGAAAAATAAAGTTAGATCCCTACCTCAAGTCATAGACAAATGTTAATTAAACACAAATTAAAGATGGGGCATCTGGGCGACTCAGTCAGTTAAGTTTCTGACTCTTGACTTCAGCTCGGGTCGTGATCTCATGGTTCGTGAGATCAAGCCCCACGTCGGGCTCTGGGCTGACAGTGCACAGCCTGCTTGGGATTCTCTCTCTCCCTCTCTCTCTGTCCCTCCTCCCACTCGCACTCTCTCTCTACATAAATAAATATTTAAAAAAATAAAAAAAATAATTAAAGATGTAATGTAAGCTCAAACTAGAAAACTCTTAGAAGAAAACACGTCACATCTTCACTTTGTTGTATTACGCAATACGACACCAAGAGCACAAGCAGTAAAAGAAAAAATAGACAAACTGAACTTTGCCAAAATGAAAAACTTTAAAAAAAATTTTTGAGAACGAGGGAAAGAGCAAGCTTGAGCAGCACAAGGGCAGAGGGAAGCGGGAGAGTATCCTAAGCAGGCTCCACGCCCAGCACGGAGCGGATGTGAGGCTTGACCTGAGCTGAAATCAAGAGTCCGATGCCTAACTAACTGAGGCACACAGACGCCCTGAAAATTATTTTATGTTTCAGAAAACATCATCAAGAAAGTGAAAAAAAAAAAAGTGACAAAAAGCACCCACAGAATAAAAAAAGGATATTTGCCAATCATGTATACGATAAGGAGCGTCTATCCAGAATATATAAAGAGATCTTAAAAGTCAACGATAAAAGACAACCCAATTTAAACATATGCATATGCAAAGGGGACGCCTGGGTGGCTCAGTCGGTAAAGCTTCCGACTTTGGCTCAGGTCATGATCTCGCGGTTTGTGGGTTCAGGCCCCGCGTCGGGTTCTGTGCCGACAGCTCAGAGCCTGGAGCCTGCTTCGGATTCTGTGTCTCCCTCTCTCTCTGCCCCTCCCCCACTCGTGCTCTGTCTCAAAAATAAATAAACTATAAAAAAAATTTTTAAATAAAAATAAAAATATTCAAAGGATCTGAAGAGACTTTTCTCAATAAAATGTGGAATATGATCAACATCATTAGTCATTAAAGAAATGCAAATCAAAACCACAATGAGATATCACTTTGTGCTCACTGGAAAGGCTAGAGTCATGAATGACGTACGGCTACATACTCCAATATGGATGGAACTGGAAAATATTATGCTAAGTGAAAGAAGCCAGTCAAAGGCTATATTTTTATAGGATTCCATTTATATAAGTGTCCAAACAGACAAATCCATGGAGACAGAAAATGGACTAGGAATTGCCAAAGGTCGGAGGAAGGAGAGAATGGAAGTGACTGTTAGTGGATATAGAGTTTCTTTTTGGGATAATTAAAATATTCTGGAATTAAATAGTGGTGATGGTTGTGCAACTATGTGGACACACTATAAACTCCTGGATTGTACTCCTAAAAAATAAAAAGAAACACGGGTGCCTGACTGGCACAGTTAGAAGAGCATGTGGCTCTTGATCTCAGGGTTGTGAGTTCAAGCCCTGCATTGGGTGTAGAGATTATTTAAATAAATTAAAAAAAAATTTTTTTTTTAAATAAAATAAGTAGGGGCACCTGGGTGGCTCAGTCAGTAAGCGTCCAACTCTTGATTTCGGCTCAGGTCATGATCTCACGATTTGTGAGTTTGAGCCCTGCGTCGGGCTCGGTGCTGACAGCACGGAGCCTGCCTGCGATTCTCTGCCCCTCCCTGACTTATGCTCTCTCTCTCTCTCTCAAAATAAATAAATAACATTAAAAAAATTTTAAATACTAAAATAAAATAAAAGTTAACAAACAAGATGCGTATATATAATGTAACAATGACAATATTTTGCTAACATATAGATAAAATGGACAACATGTAGAAAAATACAACCATCCAAAACTGACACACACACACACACACACACCCCCACACAAAAAGAAATTAATCGTTTTATAGATAATAAAGAAATTGAATGCAAGGGCGCCTGGGTGGCTCAGTCAGTTGAGTGTCCGACTTCGGCTCAGGTCATGATCTCACAGTTCATGAGTTCGAGCCCCGCGTCGGGCTCTGTGCTGACAGCTCAGAGCCTGGAGCCTGCTTCGGATTCTGTGTCTCCTTCTCTCTCTCTGCCCCTCCCCAACTCGCGCTCTGTCCCTCTCTCCCACAAAAATAAACATTAAAAAAGGAGAGAAAGAAAAAGAAAACTTTGAGACCAGAAGGCTGCAGTTGTACTTTTTACCAAACACGTAAGGAAGAAAACAATGCCGATCCCACACAAACTCTGCCAAAAAATAGAATGAGTCCTGATCAGGTCAGCCTAACCTTGATACCAAACCTGATAAGACATCATGAGAAAGGAAACTCACAGGCCAACCTCACTCATGAACATAGATGCCAAAGTCCTAAACACAATATTAGCAAACTGAATCTTGCAACATTTAACGATCTAGTAGTGTCGACTCCGAGGTTGGCTTAACATGAGAAGATCAATTCATGAAATTCATTACACGAATAGAGTGTGAGGAAAACTCACGATCATTTTAATAGATATGGAAACAGCATTTGATAAAACTCAACATCCATTCATGATGTTAACCATACTTTCAGAAAACTCCGAATAGCAGGAAACTTTCTTAATCTGATCAAGGTTGCCTGTAAACCTTCGGGCAAATATCAGACTTAATGACGAGATGTTGACAGCTTTCCCTCTGAGGTCTGGCACAAAGCAAGCGTGCACATTATTGCTGCCTCTGTTGAATGTTGCACTTCAGCCCTGAGAAGATCTACATGTAGAAAGTCAAGACAAGAAGAGATTAAAGTCACAAAGACTGGAAAGGATGAAATAAAACCGTCACAATTTGTGGATGAAATGACTATGTAAACAGGAAATCCAAACAATCTGCCGATAAACTGTTTGAATTAATAATAAGTTCAGTGAAGTTGCTGGGCAAAATTCAGTAGAAAAAAACCACAACTATATGTCAACAACAAATAGAAAATGAAAAATGTAAATAGATACTGCTTACAACAGAATAAATATTGTTAGTACCTAGAAACAAACCTAAAAAAAATGGACAAGACTTCTCTAAAAATGATGAGAATATTCTTCGGAGAAAATGAGTATTTAACTAAATGGAGAGATACATTTATTGGAAGATACATCATTATAAAGTTGTGGGTTCTCCCCCAACCTATCTATATATTTAATAAAATTCTAATAAAGTTTTCAAGTATTTTTATGTATCTTGAAAAAGCTGATTTCAAACTGTATATGGAAATGCGAGAGGACCAAAATAGCCAAGAGGCTTAAGAAGAGAAAAAGGTAGGGGCGCCTGGGTGGCTCAGTCGGTTGAGCGTTCAGCTTCGGCTCAGGTCATGATCTCGGGGTTCGTGGGTTCGAGCCCCACGTCGAGCTCTGTGCTGACAGCTCAGAGCCTGGAGCCTGCTTCAGATTCCGTGTCTCCCTCTCTCTCTGACCCTCCCCCTCTCATGCTCTGTTTCTCACTGTCTCAATAATAAATAAAACATTAAACAATTTTAAAAAATTAAAAAATAAAAAATGAAATGGCTTTACATTTGCACATGTTGCACGTGACGGAAGCTTATCGAAGGTGGAGTTGATGCCCTTCTAGTGTAGACGTCCGGCCCCACTGGCTACGTGCTAGAGGGGGGGCTGTGGCTGCACAGTCATCTGAAATCAGGCTGTTTCCAGTGGCCCGCTGCATGGCCCCTAGGGTCTGGACCGCCTCTCCTCTCCCAGGATGGGGTGCCTGCAGACATGTCCAAGCCGAGCGAGCATGGAGGAAACAGGGAAGCAGAGCCGCCCCCGTATTTAAGGGCATGCCTCAGTGACGACACACGTCACTTCCCCGCACATCCTATTGGCCAGAACTCGGTCACAGGGATTCACCTCGCCACAAGAAAAATGTATTCTGGAGATCTACGTGTGCAGCTAAAGACTGGAGATATTAGGCCACAGGGAGGAGTCGGTGAGCCCACGCGTGGCCCCGTTCCTTTTCTGGGCTACCGTCAATCAGAAGGAAAAAGAGCTTCCTAGGTTCCCGTATCTCAGATCTGATGTGCTCCTGGCCCTGTGTCTCAATTCCGATTTGCTCTAGAAAACTGGAACAGAGAGCCTGCTCTAGAAAGCATCGACATCTCCCACCCCATACAGTGCCGAATGCTTTTTAAACGTTGCCAGTTCGGGGCTCCTGGCTGGCTCAGTCGGTACAGTGTGATCTCGGGTCCGGCGTTTGGGCCCCACGTTGAGTGTGCACATTACCTAAAAGTACATCTGCCGCTGATTGATCGGACACCACCGAGGGGGCCTGGAGTTGGAGCTGGGCGCCATCACTGAGACACAGGGCAGGGTAAACGTGTTCCTTGGACAGGAAGAGGGGGGAGGGGCAGTAAGTGGCCCAAGGAGGAGATTAGGGTGGAGACTGCTAGGTCCCCACCCATATAAACATCCCCATTCTTCCTTGTTTATCAAACCCTAATTTTGTTTGGGGAACAATGGGTTTCACTACAATAACAGAAACTACGTGCAGCAGCCTGTTGAATAAATAGGGTAACCGGACGACAAGGTTCTGGCCCGTGAAACGAAATGACATTTGCGCGGCACTTTAGAGAAAGCTTCTCAAAAAGAAGTTTTCCTGAGCTAGCAAGTGCCAAATTGCCCTGGCCCTGTTTTCTGTGCCTGGATCATAGAAGTGAATGATGGAACAGTAGCAAATGTTTTGTGACCACGAGGTAGTCTTTTGTTTTTTCGATTTTTTTAATGTTTATTTTATTTTTGAGAAAGAGAGAATGAGCGGGGGAGGAGCAGAAAGAAAGGGCGACACAGGATCTGAAGCAGCTCCAGGCTCTGAGCTGTCAGCAGGGGGCCTGCTTGGGAGTCTCTCTCCCTCTCTCTCTCTCTCTCTTTCTCTCTCTCTCTCTGCCCCTCCCCCCTCTCCTCGCCTTCTCCCTCAAAAGTAAACATTAAAATCACGCAATCATTTTCCCTTTATTCACTAGAAGTGAGTCACTAGGTCCAGCCCACATCCAAGGAGAGAGGAATTAGGCCCCTCCCCTTTGGCCCCGCCCCCTGTGCCCCTGCCTTGGGGTCATTTAAAACAATCAGCTTGGGTGGGAAGGCTCACCCTTAATCTGATTTTCCTGGTGGGCTTGCCCTTGTCCTCTGGCAGGAAACTACCTTGTCTTCCCTGGAAGGAAATTGAAATTTTCTGATGTTCTGCTCAAGTCACGGCCCTGCGCGTGGCACAGGAGTGGCTGAGTTCAGCTGTCCAAGTCTCCACATTACAGGCCCCTCGATCAACTTAGAAGTCAGGCTGTATATTTTTAAAAATGGGGGCGCCTGGGTGACTCAGTCTGTTGGGCGTCGGGCTTTGGCTCAGGTCATGATCTCACGGTCCGTGAGTTCTGGCCCCGCGTCCGGCCAGTTGCTGTCAGCTGGAAACCCGCTTAGGATCCAATGCGCTCCTCCCTCTCTGCGTCTCCCCCTCTCAGTCGAGTGCGCTTGCACCTCCCCCCCCTCCTCTCTCTCTCTTAAAAATAAATAAACATTTAGATTTCAGGCTGCAGCAGAGTGGTCCCCGCGTCTCACCGGCCGGCTCTCGCCTGGGTTTTCTGTTCTTGCAGGACGTGATTCAAAGCAGTCAGAATGAGCCGGGCCTACAGAGGCCAACATTCTGTCTGTCCCCCTTCCAACCGCGTGCCCTGACCTGCTGCCTCGGCTGGCACAGACCCCAGTGTCCAAAGCATTACAGGCGACAGCGACCAAATATTTCACGACCACGTAACTAAAGGTAACAGCGCCCAGCCTTCCAGACTCGCACATCTGTACCTTTCGCAGCCCCAGACTTGACCCTCTCCATGCTTAGGCCGATTCCAAAACTTTGGATTCTATAACTTGCAGCCCTCACTCTGAGGTATCAAATTAGGATCAAGTAATATCAGGGGGGATGTGAGAAGCAATCCGGGGCTGAAATGGTGTCCTCGTGAGGTTTTTAGGGAGGTAGGCTCCTCTTGTATTTCTGCTAAGAAGGTGTTAGGATGGGCATTTAGCCTTCACAAGACCGCTGCTTGAGCTCCGGCCTTCATATCTGCCTTCAGGGCGGTAGGAGGAGGAAAAGGCCAGGGCAAGAGGAGATTGGCTACCTGATTCAGCTCCCCCTCCCCCTTATTCTTTGCTTGGGGTTGTCTCTCTCCCTCCCTCTCTGCCCCTCCTCCACTCACCGGTCAGCGTGCCCGTGCATACTGTCTCCCTCAAAATAAATAAACTTTAAAAAATTTATATTTCTATGAGGATTGAGCCACTTTTAGGGGGGAAAGATGACACCCCGATTTCAGTACTAGAATCAACAGAATACAATGCGGAAAAATGCTATATTCTGTGTGAAATAGGCAGTGGCGTATCGAAACAAATGTGGAAGAACATTTAATCTGCAAAGAACCTTATAATAGTGGGGGCGCCTGGGTGGCTCAGTCGGTCAAGTGTCGGACTCTTGATTTCAGCTCGGGTCATGATCTCACAGTGTGAGATCGAGCCCCGAGATCTGCACTGATGATGCAGAGCCAGCTTGGGATTCTCTCTCTCTGCCCTGCTCACTCTCTCTCTCTCTCTCTCTCTCTCTCAAAAATAAATTTAAAAAAAAAAAGAAGAAAAGAAACTTATAATAGTAATTTAAAACTTCATCGAGCGGGATTCTTCCCATTTAAAACACTAAAAATAGGACCATCCGGAAAACTAAATCAACTTCTGAAGGTACCAAAGGGATGCAGAGTGAACTAGACGGGAAATTAGAATCTGTCAAGTTATAAATACGGGTTTTACCTAAGACAGACATTAATTTTCCCGCTCGCCATTATTGAGGAGTAATTGACAAATGTAATCGTATGTATTTAAAGAGAACAAAGTAATAATCCGATATACACATACACTGTGGAATGATTCCCCAAACCAAGGTAATTAACATATCCATCACCTCACTTAGTTAAGGACATTAATTATTATTCAACGGCAAGCCCTGCAAATACAAAGTAAAACTCAAATCCGCGGTCAGCTAATTAATGATCTACCTGGAAAAAAGGCAAGGCACTGAACTCAGGGCCTAGCCTGCCATATATTTGCTGCATAACGTTACCTACAGAAGCACGCTGCCAATTTGTGCCCATCGATTCCTTCGGCCGCTGACGGGTTCAGGCACAAAGGCAGTAGGTCTACACACGTTTACGGGCCCAGAAAGAGCATTCGCCACCAGCTGCGGGGATGATCGATAGACAGCAGGGCACCTACGGGTCCATAGCTTTGTTGTCTTATCCTAATTCCAAGTGGGTCTGTTAAGGTGATTTTGTTTGGAAGACACTCCCCCTGAGTGGAGGTCCTACGGTCACAGTGGAGGACAATAAGCCAAACTCGAGCTTTGAAGAGCAGGCCCACCCCCCCCTCCACCCGCCATGGGTGAGACATGACCTTGCCAGAGGGCCTGAGGTCGGGCTCACCTCCTGAGGAATTTCTCCAAAAACCCCACCCACCAGTGTCGACTTGCACCTCATTGGCCAGAACTTAGTCATGTGGTTAGCCCTCTGTTTGAGGGACTCTGGGAAATGGAATCGTTAGCTGGGCACAAATTGCTAGGACCCAACAAAATCAGGGTTTTGTTAACGCATAATGAAAGAAAAGATATTTCAGGTGGGCAATTCTTTTTTTATTTTAATTTTTTTAATGTTTTACTTATTTTTGAGAGAGAGAGACGGCGTGAGCAGGGGAGGGGCAGAGAGAGAGGGAGACACAGAATCCGAAGCAGGCTCCAGGCTCCGAGCTGTCAGCACAGAGCCCGACGCGGGGCTCGAACCCACGAACCCACGAACCGCGAGATCATGACCTGAGCCGAAGTCAGGACGCGTAACGGACTGGGCCACCCAGGCGCCGCTCAAATGGGCAATTCTAATAAGCTGGGACAAAAAGGAATCTATTTCCTGCAGAATTGTTACAAGGGAAGAAGAAACAAATCAAGGCAATGCTTTCAGAAACAATGTTGCTTAATTGGCCTGATTAATCTCAGAAAATTAACTTTTTCTGTTGCCGCCCATTCCAGGAGAAAGGATGACCTCTGTCCAGCCTGTCACTCCTTGTCCAACTTTCTTGTCATTTCCAAATCAGAGCCCTCGATGGGTGTGGCTTATGGGTGGGAACTAGGTCGCAGTCTGCAAGGGAGGCTGGGAAATGTGGTTTTTTGTTTTTAATCAGCCCTTAAAAGGTAGGATTCACAGTTGTGTAGAGGCAGCACATTTCATGGATTCAAGACACATAGCTTTTTCATATTTTCATGTCTCTAAAATCAGGGTGCTTCTGGGGCACCTGGGTGGCTTAGTTGGTTGGGCTTCCGACTTCAGCTCAGGTCATGATCGCATGGTTTGGGGGTTCGAGCCCCGCGACGGGCTCTGTGCTGACAGCTCAGAGCCTGGAACCCGCTTCGGATTCTGTGTCTCCCTCTCTCTCTGCTCCTCCCCTGCTCGCGTGCTCTCTCTCCCTGTCTTAAAAATAAATAACGTTAAAAGTTTTAAAAACCAAATTAGGATCCTTCTGACGATCAGTAACAGCTCTCGGCCTTTGACAATTTCGTAATGGCGTTGGCATTGCTGCCCCTTCGTGGAACTTCCTTACAAAGTCGAGAAGGCATCTCTAATGGCCTCACCCATCTGCTTTCCAGATCCCAAGCCCTTGTGGCTGCCATGTCTTCTCACTCACTCTGTCTTTATGCAAGTATGACCTAAAAAAAGAAGTCTTCCCTTGCAGTGTAGAGGGTTTCCGGAAGATACAGTGACAGACACAGTGGTGGGTCCATCCTCTTTGGGGCAGGTCTGGATGAATGAGTAGGAGGGAGAGAGGCCCTCAGGCAGGCGAGTCCTGGGTGGAAAGGCACAGAGGCAGTGGGCACAGCCTCTCCAAGGAGAGCAGGGGCGTGAGAAAGCTCTCGGAGTCTGAGTCCTGCTTCTTTGTCTCCGGGGCTAAGGCCCCACACCCAACAACATCTGCTGCCTCCCCGGGGAGCCATCCTTTGTCTGGTCCCAGCCAGGCACTGACTGTCCTGCCAGCCCCGGTGCAGTTGCCCCATCCTGCTTCCAGCCGTACAAGCTTGGACGAGCGGCTGAAGCTCTGAGCCTTGGTTTTCTCATCAGTGAGGTGGGTGCGATGCCATCTGCCTCCCTAAGACACTAAGAGCAGACAACAGGACGCCTGTCCGGTCCCTATAGGGAAGGCACTGTGCCAAAGTGCATGTGGCTGACCCAGGGCAACTCGCTGAGTGCGGAGTAGGGCATTTCCCATCAGAATGAGGAGACCTGAAGGCCCAAAAGACTGGTGGGAGAATCTAGGTAGAGAGGGGAGAGTCCGTGGAAGGCAGTGGGTCTCTGGGGTGGGAGGGACTGGGGCTCATATCCGAGCTTCTCCCGTCGTTAGCCTTGTGCCCCTGTGCAGGTCCCCCGATGTCTCAGACCTCTACAGCCTCATCTGTAAAATGGGCACAAGGCTGTCTCACAGGGCCATTTGTGAGAACCAGGCAAGCTCGGAAACACAACGTTCCCATCCACCTCTTGGAGCCGCTAAGGGCTGGATGCACGCCCGTTACGTGGTGGAATATATCCTCCTGTCGGGGCCGTTTGGTGAATGATTACTGTTAGCGGTGGAGATGAGCTTTGCTTTAAGAAAACCGAAACCCTCGTGCCCAAGTGTATCATTTTGACCATTTCAGTTCCGAAGAAAGATTTATTTTTTTTATTTTTTAGATGTTTATTTTTATTTATTCTGGGGGGAGGGGGGGAAGAGAGCATCCCAAGCAGTGTCTCTGTGCTCTCAGCACGGAGCCCGATGTGGGGCTCAATCCCACGACCCGTGAGATCATGACCTGAGCTAAAAGCAAGCGTCAGACGCTTAACTGACCGAACCACCCCGGCGCCCCGGAAGGATTTTTTTTTTTAAAGGATCCCTTTATTTGGGAATAATGTTAGACTTACAGAAAAGGTGCCGGTGTTAACACAGAGAACTGCCAGGCCCTGCTCACCCCGGCCACCCGCCATTGTTAGCATCCCAGGTTTCTGTGAACGCTTGTCAAAGCCAGGGCCGACGTTGGTCCGGTGCTATTAACGTCCGCTCCAGCCTGCATCTGGGGCCGAAGGAGTCTCGAAGTTCCTCTGTTCCTTGAGAAAGCGCGTGAAGCTCTTGACAGAGAAACTGGAACCCTGGCTGTGGAGACAACAATGTGCACAACTGTCAATGGGGACTCAAAGGACAAACATACGGGGCGCCCGGGGGGCTCAGTCGGTTAAGTGTCCGACTTCGGCTCAAGTCATGATATCGAGGTTCGTGGGTTCGAGCCCCGCGTCGGGCTCTGTGCTGACGGCTCGGAGCCTGGAGCCGGCTTCCGATTCTGTGTCTCCCTCTCTCTCTGCCCCCCACCCCCCCATCTCTCTCTCTTTCAAAAATAAATAAACATTAAAAAAAAAAAAAGGACAAAAATGTGATTTGGCCAAGCTTGCAAGGTAGCAGGGCGTGAGGAAAAGACAACGGGAAGTGAGGAGGCCTCAGTTCGTGCTTGAGTCCGCCATTGTAATCTGTGTCTGTACAGGTCTCCTTACCCAGGTACCTCTGGTTCTTCATCTGTAACGTGGGAATACTATTCCTTGCCTGGTGCCCCTGGCATGGCATGGCATGGCATATCAGTCTCGCCCGCACATCCATTCTCCCATCTTCCTCAGTAAAAGAAACTCCTGATTTTAAGCTGGAATTTCGTGTCACTCCACCAGGGACTGCATTTCTCAGCTTCCCCTACGGCAAGATGAGGCCAGGAGACTAGGCTCCGACAAGGGAGGAGTAAGCAGAAGGGGTATGCACGTCTTCCTGGAAGACAGGGAGTACGCCCTTATTCTGCCCTTCCTCTCCGTGGCTGGATAGAATGCTGTCACAATGGCTGGAGCTCCGGCAGCCCTTTGAGACTGTGCCACAACCTTGCCAGGGGAAGGCACACATGGCAGAGAAGGTATACGAAGGCCTCGTTCCTGACACTGTGGAACTCCATGGACCGATTACCTCTAGACCGGGGTGTCCTCAAGCTGAGCCCTACTGATATTTTGTGCCGGATGCTTCTTTGTGGGGGGGTGGGGGTGGGGGGGGCTGTCCTGTGCGTTGTCGGATGTTTAGCAGCTTCTCTGGCCTCCACCCTCCAGATGCCAGTAGCCACCCACTTCCCGAGGTGTGACAACCAAAAATGCCTCTAGAGATTGCCTCTGGGGGCCTGTCCTCTGGGGGCCAAGGTCACTTTTGGTTAAGAACCACTCCTCACGGGCCGCCTGGGTGGCGCACTCAGCTAAGCCTCTGACTCTTGACTTCGGCTCAGGTCATGGTCTCAGGGCTATGAGATGGAGCCCGTGTTTGGCTCTGTGCTGACGGCATGGAGCCTGCTTGGGATTCTCTCTCTCTCTCTCTCTCTCTCTCTCTCGTTCTCTCTCTCAAAAGTCATAAATAAACTTAAAAAAAAAAAAGGAAACTCTGATCTAGAGCAGTTCTATCCAATAGGAATAGTCACACATGCAAACACGTATTTAAATTTAAATTTGCTAGTAGTCGCATCAGAAAAAGTAAAAATAAACAGGGGAAATTAATTTTAATAATGTAGTTGACTCAATATATTAAAAATACTGCTGGGGGGCGCCTGGGTGGCTCAGTCGGTTAAGCCTCCAACTTCATGCTCTGTCTCTCTCTCTTTCAAAAATAAATAAATACATAAATAAATAAATATATAAATATAGAGACTGGCCGTGTTTTGGGGCGCCTGGGTGGTACAGGTGGTTAAGCATCCAACTCCTGATTTCAGCTCAAGTCATGATCTCACGGTCGTGGGATCGCACCCCGTGTCAGGCTCCACGCTCCGCGCTGAGCTCCAGCCTCACCCTCTGGGCCTATCCTCCAGCTCTCTCTCTCCTAAAAAAAAAAAAGACTGGCCGTATTTCAAGTGCTCCATGGCCACATGTGGCTCATGGGTACCTTATTGGACGGTGTTAACTCTAGACGTTTAGGATTTAAGGGAGAAGTAAGTGTCTATCTCATTTAAGCCCTCTTTATATTTTTTAAAAAATTTTATATGTTTTTATTTATCTTTGAGAGAAACAGAGACAGAGCATGAGCAGGGGAGGAGCAGAGAGAGGGGGACACGGAATCCGAAGGAGGCTCCAGGCTCCGAGCTGTCAGCACAGAGCCCGATGCGGGGCTCGAACCCACGAACGGGGAGATCATGACCTGAGCCGAAGTCGGACGCTCGATCGACTGAGCCACCAGGCGCCCCTCAGCCCTCTTTATTTGGGGGCCTTTGCTACCTTGCAGCAGAATGAAACTAGCACCTGGGTTTTTTAACCCACATCCACCGCACTTGGGAGCATTCAGGAAGCGATAAACAGCGAGACTGGTGACGTGCGGCTGAAAAAGGGAAAGTGCTTTGAGAAGGGGGGTGGCTCTGCAGACCCCGCGCATTGTCCCCCTCCGCCACCCCCGGTCTCCCAACAGCTGCAAGAGGCACGTGTCCTCCTCTCCAATGCACAAACGTGACTCAGGTCAGCGCGGTGGGTGCTGTGCCCCGCAGGGGTCCCCTCCCCGCCGAGGCACACAGGCCCCTGCCGACAGTTCATGCCACTGACTGGGTCCCTCTCCAGGACTGGCCTCCAGCTGAGTCCCTTTGCTCAAGGTCATGTCTTTTCCCCAGGGGCAACCTGTGTCTGACTGTCACTGGTGAGTGTGGGTGCATCCCTTGCCCAAATTCTGGACACTTCTGAGGGCCAGCCCAGCCCCAGAACTCCCACAGGGTCCACTAAGACCTCACAGCTGCCCTCGCCCCCCCTCCCCTCGCCCCTCCCTCACCCCCCTCCCCTCACCCCTCCCCTCACCCCCCCGCCCCCCCACATAGCTGCTGATCCCAAGAGCTCTTTTCAGTAAACGTCCATCATGCAACCAGCCACACAGAGGTCGAGTGACTTGCCCAGGGTGACACAACCCATCCACTCCCCAGAAGGCTGAAGTCACTGGGACTTACTGTCACTTGGCCCCTCCTTACTCCAGGGGTCTGCCCTGTGGCTCCCCATTGTTTATCCCTAGAGAGCCACAAGGTGTCCTCCCTCTGCACCTCTGCACACATTCTTGCTCATGCCCGGGGGACCACACTGCTGTTCCTTCACCATAGGAATCCTACCTCCCTTGGGCGGGCGGAGGAGGGGGGGAGCTCAAATTACCCATCCTCTCCTCCCCCAGGAAGCCTGCCTGGGTTACCCAGCTCTAAAGTCTAAATCCCCAGCACGCCTCCCGTAATCTGAGGACACACATGTGCAGGAAGAAGCCCATGGGAATGGCTAAGCCTGAAGAGTTGGGTGAGGGGAGAAGTGGAATGGGCAGAAGATTTCCCTCTCTGGGCACCACCTTGTGAATTTTGTGTGCATTTCTATGTTACTTCTAGAAGATGAGTTAATTACGGAAGAGACCGGACCAGTGAGTTTCCGTTTGAAGCATCCACCACGGTGTTTCTCGGCGGTTTATGCCAATCTGGTTAATCCAGCGGCCCGGCAAGCAGCCGCTCTATGAAGACCCCACGTCAGGTGCAGGATGTGCACTTGGGAGGAGGACATGGTGGGGGGGGGTGGTCTCCTGCCTGGGAGACTCCAGAGCCTGGTAGGGGCTCAGACTCCGGACGACCATTGCCTTCCTGGTAGGGCTGTCAGCTCCCGAGGGCCCCAGACACCCCAGCCTTCCCCAGCTGTTGGGTGCAGGTTGGGTGTGTCCTGAGTTGGTCGAGAACCCAGTGCACAGCTGCCCCTCCCAGACCCTGGCCTAGGCTGGGGGTCAAGAGGCTGTGCCATACAGGGGACCGAGTACAGAGGTCCAGAGAGTCAGACTGGGTTCAAATCTTGACCTCAGGCACGTTGCCTCGGGCAAGTCACTGCCGCATTCAGAGCCCGCATCCCCTCCTGGGGTAATCTCACTGCAACTTGCAGGGGTGCGGCAGAGACTGGCTGAATTAAATGAATGCCTACGCAGGGCCAGCACTCAGGCAGTGGGAGCCTGCTCCGTGTCCCCTGCGTAGGGCGCTGCCTCTCAGCGGGTGTCCGGGTCTGAGGTCCTATGAGGAGGAGCTGGCAGGCCAGAGACCAGGCTGCGAGGGCTCCCTCCTGCCAGCCTGATCCTATTTTCCGTCTGGGCCGTGGGCTCAGCAGTGAGGGCTGGCCGGGCCCCCATGCTGCCCACTCCGTGTTTTGGCAACCCACTGTCCACCAAGGCTGGGGGGGTAACAGCGCCCCCCCCCCTTCCCGAGGCTCTCCCCGGGAGGAAATCCCTGCCCGTGAGCTCTGCGGAGGCGTCTCACCTCGGGGCACCTGCCAGACGGACTGCCAAGGCGCAGACCGCGTGTCTTTCTAGGGAGGGGTGCATAGGCAGGCACTGCAGTCCGCACCTCCTCTTGGCCCTTTGGCCTTTTCCTTCCGTCTGGTGGTCCTGCAAACTTGGGCTGCTCCCTTACTCTGGTGAAGCCTCTCTTTCCCCATCTGCGGGAGGGCACGCGGCCCCTCCTTCCCGGGGCTACTGTGGGAGGCGTCCGGCCCAGAGGAGGTGTTCCCAGAATAACAGCTGGGATCTCAGTCCTTCTCCCCCTCTGGGAGCCCAAGTCAGGGAAATCACCGGCTTCTGGGATCAGACATCACGGAGGTCCATTAGCCCCGCCCTCCCTGATGTGGACAGCGGTGGGGGGTCCTCCTTTCCACCTAGCCCAAACCGAGCGGTCCTCCTCTGTGCGTGGGCCCTGAGTGGCTGACATCGGGGCACGCGGCCCGGGCTGCCCAGGGAGAGGTTATGGGGTCTGGGCAGACACGAGGGACTTGCTACCCGCAAATACCTGGGGGCATCGGCACCTGCCTTTTCCAACTGTTTCAGAAGGGGCTCTGTTCTCTCCAGGCAAAGCAGGTGAAACTCGATTCTGGAGCAGGGCCAACAGGATCCTTTCCCTTCCTCTCCTGTGCCCCACCGGTGGCCGCTGATGCTTCTGGCTTTTGCATGTACTTAGAAATAAATCTATTAATGAAATATTTCAGATTGCCAAAATGCCTAAAGTGTTCTTCTTTAAATGTTTATTTACTTAGTTTGAGAGAGAGAGAGAGAGAGAGAGAGAGAGCGTGCGCACGTGTGGGAGGGTCAGGGAGAGAGAGCGAAAGAGAGAATCCCAAGCAGGCTCTGCGCTGCCAACGTAGAGCCCAACGCTGGGCTCGATGTCACCAACTGTGAGATCATGACCTGAGCCGAAATCAAGAGTCAGCCGATTAACTGACTGAGCCACGCAGGCGCCCCATAAAGTGCTCAAATGGCCACTATCCGGCCTAAGGGAGAAATTATTACCATTAATAGTGGTAATCGCCTACGGGCAGTTGAAGGCCCCCATGCCAGCCCTCCTCGGAACGGAGTTCTAGTTCTTTTGCAGGCTTCTAGAGAACTGCATCACGTGACTGGGCCACGGATGGGAGCGCTAGCCTCCTATCGATGGTCATTTAGCTGGTCTCCAATTTCTGCCATTGCAAACAATACTGGGACACACATAACTACACAGACTTCCCCTCCGGCCACCATACCTCCCTCGCCCAGCCTCGGTCACCCTGACGCTTCTTTGCACTTGTCAAAACCACCCTCTCAGACATCAGGACCCGGACTCCTCATGGTGACCTCCTCCGAGAGCAGCTGGGATCCCTGGGGGAGCTGTCCCCAGGGTGTTGCCCGTCGAGGACTCTGTGGGGCCCCCCGGCTGCTACTCTCTACTCGTCAGGAACAGACACGCGTCTGGCCCCCAGCACACTGGCCAGTCTTGTCCCAGGAAAGGACTGCAGGGCTTTAGGACAGGAATTGATGGTGGCCAAGGAGCACGGGCTCTCGAGTCTGCGTTTTGGACGAGGCTCGATGGCAGGGCTCACGTGCCTTCCGTGCAGCGTCTGCTGGTGGCCGGAACGGCGGCTGGCTGGGCTCTGCTCTCCAACAGGGCAGTTGGACGCTCTACGCAGTGGTCCAGGATTCCAGAAAAGCAGAGGCAGAAGCCGCCTAGCCTCCGAGGGGCCAGCCTGGAACAGGGCCAGCATTACTTCCACTGCATTCTATGGTCAGAGCAAGTCACAGGGCCATGGCGAGGGAGAAGCAGCATGCGGTCAGTTCACTGCACCCAGGGTCACAGATCCAGACAGACTCAGGTGGGAAACCCCAGGTCTGTTTCCCACGTCCAGGGCCCTGCCTCCGGGCTTTTGCACATGCTGGGTGCTCAGTGGGAGATAGTCCTACAACCCCCACCTGCCTCACAGATTGGCCCCACTCCCATTTACCCATCCGTCAGTAGACATCACTTTCCCCGGGGGACTCCGTGCCCTCCCGCATATTCCCAGAGCAGCCTCTACTGCCTTGATCGCCCTGCACTGTAATTGTTGCTTTCCCAAAGGCCTCTCCAGGTAGAAGGCAAGCTGCACCCCACGCCCTGCCTGGCACACGGCAGGTGCTGTGGGGATATCTGCCTAGTGAAGGGATCCAGTAAACGGTGTGCTCTTTGCACACGACCCCAGACAGCCTCCCACTTAGGTGCTGCTCTTGTCGTGGACCCTGAGACAGAGCTTAGGGTTCAGGATGCTTAGTAGGAAGTTTCCTTGAGATTAATACCCGTGCGAGGGATGGGAAGGACGCAGGAGTGGACTGAGGGGGATCCCAGGGGAGGAACCCATGACAGGTTTGACTGCCCCTGGGCGAGTCCTGGGGCTAAAACAGCCCATCAGCAATAGATGGCCAGACTTTCATTCCCCTGTCTTAATAGTCATTGGGATGTGGACCACCCCTACCTGGGTGTGACCTTGCACGAGGAGGCTCTCTGCAGCGGGGCTGATGGTTGGGGACGATCTGCTCGATCTGCTCGCAGCGCTCTCTGTGGCTCGCACAATGCCCTTCCTTAGGGGGCACTGGAATGACACACTTTTGTTTTCCTCTTGGGGTAGAAGAACATGGGGGGGGGGTAGTAGTCCCTGAGAGCCGCTAACAGGAAGCCAGCTGTGACCTGTGGCGGGAGGAAGAGGTGCTGTGAGAGCAGAGTAAGGGAGCGTTTTACCCACATCCAAGCCCAGGGGAGCTGGAGTTTCACTTCTGGGTCTTCCGGAGACTTCATTCCATTCCATCAACACTGAGACAGAAAACCCAGCTCTTCCGGGGCCAGGCGCTGGGCCTCGCCGCGGGGGGGGGGTCTGGATATCCCTGGGTGTGAATGTGGCTCTACGGCCTCCGCTCCCTCCTTCCTGACCGCTCCCCCATTGCCCACGGTCCACGCTTTTTCCAGACTGGCCCCCGCAAAAAGCAGATCACATAGGCACCTCCCCTCCTTAAAACACACTTAGAAATCCCAGCCCCGGGCGAGCCAGGGCATGCCAGGCCCTCTGTGATCTGCCCCGACCAACTCTCTCACCTTATTTCCTTATCCCCTTGGTCACCCGGCCCCAGCCCCGCCGAAGTGCATCTGCCTTGGCAATTCCTGTCGCCCTGGCCTTGAGCCACTTTCCCTCCAGATGTTCCCAGAGATGCTTCTTGCAGGCCTCTAAGATCTAGGTTCAATGTCACCTCCTCCAGGACTTCTCTGACGACATCCTCCATGCATTCTTTTTTTTTTTTTTTCATATTTATTCAACAAATATTTACTGAGCACTTACTGTGTTCCGAGCACTTTCCAGGCAGCGGGGATATTCGAGCAGCTGGACTCCCGGGCCTTGACATCTTGCGGCTCATATTCTAGTGGGAAAGACAAGCCACCAACGAAAATAGAAAGCGCCACGATTTCAGAGCGTGGAAAGTGCTAGGAGAAAACGAGAGCAAGGTAAGGGGCCGCAGAGCGCCCGGTCGGGGTCCGTGACGGGCCGGCCCAGAGCAGCCTCCGCCGCCAAGCCCGGCGCGGCCAGGGGCGGCGCGCGGGGGGGGGCCCGTGCGGGCGGCGGGGCGGCGGGGAGGGTCACCCGGGCCTCCAGCCCGCCCCGCGCCCAGGCGCGCTCGCTCCCGGGAAGGGCGCGCCGGAGCGGGTCGGCCAGGTGCGCGGTCCCCGGGAGCCGCCGCCCCGCCGCGCGAGCTGGGCGGGCCCGGCCGTGGCCCCGCCCCCGGGCCGTCCATAAAGGCGCCGGGCCGGCCGGCGCCGCGGGTGGCGAGCGCGGGCTCCGGGGCGCGGCGGGAGGTCGGCGCGGCCCGCGGCCGGTTCGCAGCCACGCCCGGGGCGCGGCGCGCGGGGCCGCAGCCATGCTGTTCTGGCACACGCAGCCCGAGCACTACAACCAGCACGGCTCCGGCGGCTACCTGCGGTAAGGGCCGCGGCGCCCCCGCCTGCCGGGCGCAGCCCGCGGGCCGCGGCCGGGGGCGGCGGGCCGGGCGCCGTCGGACGTCCCGGGGCGGGGCGGGAGGCGCAGGGCCCCGGGCCCCCGAGCGCCCTCGCCGGGCGCGCCCCGGCCTCCCAGCTGTCCGCGCTTCGGGGGCCGGGCGAGACGTCGCCGGGGCCCCGCGTCGGGACGGACCGACGGACCCCGGCGGGACGACCCTGGCGCGCGCGGAGCGCACACCTGCTGCCGCCGCCGCCCGGCGCGCCCGCCCCGGCTCTCCTGTCCACGCTCGCGGGGGGCGAGAGAGGAAACTCCCTGCCGTCGGCCCGGTGCCCATCGCGGGGACGTCTGGGCCCCTGCTCTTTGCCCCTCGCCGCCCGGGCCCGTCTCCGGGCCGCGCGCCCTCTCCAGTCACCTTGGGCCGCGGGGCGAGTGAGCGGCGAGGGCCGGCCCCGCGCGTCCGCCTCGCGGGCCGCCGGGGGCGCCGGCGAACAGGTGGCCCCCTCCGCCCGGGTGGTCTTGCGTGCGCGGCCTGGGGCCCGCGCGTCTGTGACCCTTGATGGAACTCTTTCTTCTTCTGCAGGGACTTGACTAGTGCTCTTCAAAGGGACAAGTAAGTCGTGCTTGTTTTTTGTTTTTTTCCCCAAAGTTCTCTCCCATCCCCTTTAAGGAGGTAGGAGCGCCGGTAGCCTCGGCTGCTGGAGGATTGTTTTTCCCTGTTCAGCAGCTGGCCGGCCACTAATGGGCAGTCCCTTCATTTTCTGAACTCGCCTGAACCAGCTTTAGCCTGTCTTTATTTCCATCCTGCTCACAGTTTATGAAATGTGCCTGATTTAACCCAAAGGGCATTTGGTATGGGCTCAGAGAAAGTGAATCGTGAGAGCCAAGGGAGAGGGAGTCGCCGGCACTGATAGTCCTGAAGCCAGGGCCACTCTGAGTGCCCCTCTCTCCCCCCCCCCCCAACCCCCCAAGAAGTTCTCCCTGGGATTTCGCAGTCCAGGGTATTTGGAATCCTGGCTTCTGATAAGTATGTGTCTGCTAGTGCTCTCTGAAGACATCACCATTCTGGAAGCAAGGACGTGATCGGGTTTAACTGATGTGTCTTCTGTCCTTTATTCCTGGGTCTGGGTAGTAGGAGGTGGCAGAGTGGACTGTCTTAATTAAGGAATGATGGCTTCCCTGCAGACCAGGTGATGTCATCAGAGGAAAGCTGCTGGGGGCGGGGGTGGGGGTGGTCGGGAGTCCGCTGGGCGGCTGTTAGACCCTGAAAAATTGTATCCATTCACCTGTGTGAACTTTTCATTGTACTGTGCGATGTGGTTACAGTTATGGTGTTTTTGCCTGAATTTTAGTTTGTGGCCATTAAATATGTTGCCATATCTTAAAAAAATGAGCTTGAAGGTGACCTTGAGTGGAATGTGAAAAACTTCCTGGATACTTAAATGTCATCCCATTAGGGAATAACTCCCCCCTTGTATAGGAGGCTCTTCGGCTACTGAGATGGAAATTGGGTCTGTAGAATTCCTTAGGTACCTTTTAAGGATTTTGGCATAGTATTGGGGGTCTGCAGGTGGGGTGGGAATTGGGGTGAAAGGTGCCACAAAGCCATGTTGGCTTCTGGGGTCATTTGGGGGCTATGGATAAAGAAGCATTTGGTCCATGGTATTTATTTTTTTATATTTTTAGTTCACTTCTTGGGAGCCTGGCTTTTCACCCTTATAGAGGCTGACCTCAGTGAAGGCCAGGGTGACGGTCAGTGTGGTTCCCGCAACTCCAGAGTGAGCGTCTTGTCCTTTTCCTTGGTTTTTATATTTTATTTTTGGTCACCTCCTCACGCTGCAGAACTTCTGCAAGTCGTCTGACCTTGCCGGGGTAGTGGCCTTTACTCCTTTCTTCCTTTTTCTGTTTGATGTTCTCGTGACTTTTATTCCTTGGCAAATAAGGATGCCAGGCTTGAAACAAGTTACTGTTGAGTGATGGCTCTTACCACCCCTGCCTTTTCTTCTTCCTTTTTTTTTTTTTTTTTTTTTAATTTAAAGGCAGCTGCCTATGGATTATTAACTTAACACGGTCTGGGCAAACATGACATTATGCAATCCCCGGGTGAGCAGGCCTGCCTCCTTCTCCTGTGTTCCTAGATAACCACTTGGGCTGGGAGTGTGCGCCAATCTGGCAAAAGGAAGGTGCGGTGTTCGGAGGGCCGGGACAGCACTGCACACCTGTCTTTGGGGAGCCCCCCGCACAGGAGGGTTTCCGGCTGTGCCCCGAGCCAGACTTGAATTCCTGAGAATGGTTTGGCCTTGCTGGGGCGTGTGCCGGGTTTGTGTTTCAGAGAATATTGGTTTATTGTGTCCTATGAGGAGCAGATTGTACTGTGAGTCCGAGGTTTATATGGTGAAGTGGGGTCAGTGGATCTGATGCATAACCCGGGAAGCTCAGAGGGAGGAGGGTTATCAAGATAAGGGCACCAGCACTTTCTTGGCACTGGTTTCTAAGCTGCTTGTGATTTAGAGATCTTAAAGCCTCTCATGCTCAGAGGTCATTCGTGAACTCAAGAATTTCTTTTTCCCTCGCGAGGGCATTTAAACAGTACGTCTAGATACAAGTCCTAGGCTGATGGGAGGCTGGTTTTTTTTTTTTTTTTTTTGGTATGGTAGGGAGTTTTGGGCAGAGGTGGGGGAAAAGAATTTCTGAGCGGCCTGACATTTTCCGTTTGGATACAGAAAACGGAATTAAAACCAAGGTCTTTCCTCCTTGCTTTGCAATTAGGAGATACTAGAATGACCCTTAAAATTATGAGCCAGCTGTCCTTTTTTTTTTTAAATTGAAGCGTGGTGGTGGCAGGGTGTCACCTGAGTGAGTGAAATGCAAGTCCTACACGCTTGCATAGTTTACGGAGCCCTAAGGACGGGGTTGAAGCCGCCAGTGAGCCAGTGAATAGAATCGTTGACTTAAAAAGTTACAAGTTTTGTTCAGATTCTTATGCTAACTGAAGGCGAGACTCCCTAAGGAGCGGCCTCTAGTGGGTGGAAACCCTGTGGGTTCACAGATGGCCCCACCCCTCTGCCACTGGTCCCTTTGTCACAGAGATGTCTGTAATTTGTAGATAGTAGGTAAGTTTGCATTTTTGCCTCCTTGATTTGATTCCGTAAATCCCTTGGGGGCAGAGTAGCATCCTCAGGGGCTGGTTTACTCTGTTTGAAACCCGCCTCTCGGAGCAGGTGCGGGAAGCTGAGCCGGCACCCTGCCCTGCGCTGCGCTGCCCTGCCCTGCGCTGCGCTGCCCTGCCCTGCCCTGCGCTGCGCTGCCCTGGGCAGGATCCCCCTGTCTGTCGAGGCCGCGTCTTGGCCCTTGGGCTTCCCGGGGCCCCGTCTTGGCCCTTGGGCTTCCCGGGGCCCCGTCTTGGCCCTTGGGCTTCCCGGGGCCCCGTGCCTGACCGCGCCCTCCCGTGTGTTGCAGCGACGTGCTCGCCCTGCCCATCTTCAAGCAAGAGGAGCCGCAGCTGTCCCCCGAGAACGAGGCCCGCCTGCCGCCCCTGCAGTACGTGTTGTGTGCTGCCACGTCCCCGGCCGTGAAGCTGCACGAGGAGACCCTGACCTATCTCAACCAAGGTAGTGGCTGGAACGCGGGGCAGGGGCAGAGCCTGGGGGCTGGGGGCGGCCTCCCCGAAGGGATGGGGAGTCGGCCCAAATGACCCCTTCGGGCTTCCCTACCTTGTCGCGGTGGGGTTAAGGCTGTTGTGTCAGACAGATTGCATTTCCCAGCTGTGGGACTGCGCCGAGCCTCCGTGTTTTCATCTGCAGAGTGGGCGCAGCAGCTGTGATGTTGCACGGGCCTCCGCGGGGCAGGCGCTTGGTGATCAGCGGCCACGGGTGTAATCACTGTTGGCTGTGACCGCGGCCGATGTCCTTTCCCGGACGCAGATGGAGCCCGCGAGGTGTCCTAGGTCTGCTGTCCTTTCTGGAGCCACAGCAGGCCGTGGCGGGAAGGGGGCCGGGCTCCACGCGTGCCCGGCAGAAGCCCCGCGTGCTGCTGGCGGCCGGGCGACACGCCGCGTCCTGGAGAAGTGGCGTGGGCTTGCAGTCTCAGTCTCAGCTCTGTGACCTTGAGCTGCCTTTGCTGTTTCTGCGCCTCCGCGTTCTCCCGTGTAAACCGCGACGTGTACTTTTGTGACATTTCGTTGGAATGAAGTTGTTTCAGGCGTCCGTCTGGTGTGATATGGCCGTTGAGCTGCTGATTGCCTTTATTAGGACGCGCGGATCAGCGTCCTAACAGATGGCGTTTCTGTGGTTTCTGTATGAGCCCGTGTGTGTGTGTGTTCATCGAACTTCCTTCCTGGGCCACCTCCTAGACACCCTGGCATCAGGTGGACTCATCGACCCTGCGTTTCCAAGTGGGGACAGCGGAGGGGCAGAGGCACGCGGCGGCTTCCTGCAGGGGTGCTGCCGTGCCGTCGCAGTTTGCTGTCTGCTTTCTGGAAAGCTTGGAGAGCCAGCCAGGGGTGGCTTCTGGCCCCGGGGGACCGGCTGCGCGCTAGCAGGTGGCTCTGTGCCCTGTGCTGTCGTCGACACGGCCCAGTGGAAGGGCACGCCTGTCCCGTGGCTGGCTCTGTGGCCCCAGCTGGTTGCCAAGCCCGAACTCAGTTAGCGGTAGGGCCCCGACCGTGGGATGTGGCCGTGGGGAAGGATACCTGTGTGCTTGTCTGTGGCGTGGCTTCTGCCATTTTCCTTTCTCTTTCAGAGAAGGTCAAGTGCTACTAACTTGCGCACCTTTGCTTTCCTGTCTGGGCCTCTGCTTCTCTGTCTAGTGGTGGCCTCAAGAAGTTGGCTCCTGTTCGCAGAGCACCGAGCTCCGAGGCTGGACCTGCTCCCAGCCTTGCCCTGCGGGGCCGAGAGTACGGGGTCTGGGACACTGGGTGTGCACCCGCCTCCCGCCCTGTCTGCAAGGCCTTCGCCTGCCGTCCCTGCCCTCCCTCCACCCCTCCCCCCTTGAATCAGGCCAACTTCGGACCATGTTTGGCAGTCCGCATACCAGGCCTTTTTTAAGGAGAGATTTCTCCTTTGCTCAGCACAGAAAAGTTAAAAGAGGGGAAAAGAGTTGCCTTGTGGTCTTAACTGTCCTGTGTCAGTTTGGTGTATTTACTTTAGATATTCTTTAAGTTGCATTTTCCTGGTTTTTAAGTTGTGTATTTCCTGATTATTAACATAACACACGCTCCTGATAAACAGTGTGCATGATTTAGACAAGGGGAGGAAGAAAACGAGAAGAAAAAAATGGTGACACCTCCTAATTTCGTCTGAGAACCCCTGCTAACCCGACTTCCACCTGTATTTGTGAACGCAGCTTTTACAACTATGACCCTGCTCCAGATGCGTGTCCTCTTTTCGTTTACTAGATTTATAAGCTTTTCTCATTTCACTCGAAATGCTTTGAGAACCTAGATTTTTGTATCGGTTGCATAATATCACACGTTTAGGTCTGTTGCTTTGACCAGTTTCATGGAATGGACACTTAGCTTTCAGTTGCTATCTTTGTGCGAAATGTTGATTAAAAAAACATTAATAAATTACCTTTGAAGTAGGATTACTGGACGGACCCCTTCTCAGCAGAACGTCCCAGTTTACATGCCGGCCAGCAGGGCACATTTCTCTGTCTCTTTCCCGATATTAGACATTGTGGTTTTTCATCTGAGTAGTGAAACCTAGAACTTAAAGCAGAATTTCTGTCACTGTGGTTATCATACGCTAGAATCCGTCAGTCGGTGTGGTCAAATATTGCAAAATAGGTTTCTTGATCTTTTACAGTTCTCCGTCAGTTATGTTCACGTTCTTTGTCCATTTTTCTAGTGGGATGTTTATGTCTTCCTGATTGTAAGAACACATCGTATATGAAAAGTATCAACTTTTAGTTGCTATACGTTGCAAACATTTTTCCTCGATGGTTGCTGGCCATTTAACTATATTTATTGTGTGATGATTATATTTAGGCTGTGGGATCTGACATGATTTTTTTTTCTGTGTAAAAATTTATTTAAAATGTCTCTTGTAAAATCTTTCCATCTCTTAAAACAGTTTTTCTTCGATGCTAAGAATGCCCACCCCCCTCCCCCAAATCGCTTCGTAGTTTCCTAAATTTCGTTTCATGGCTTCTAAATTGCAACACTGAAACATGTTCGGAATATTTTTTTGAAACTTAGTAATTAGGCATTAATGATTTTTGGATTATTATTACTTAGCATATATATATATATATGTTTTTTTCAGCTTTACTAGTGTGATTTGGAATTTATGATGTGATTATAAAGGTCTAACTTTATTTTTCTAGATAGTTAACCTACTAGTTATTGCCTAGTTTATCCTTTTCTCACTGGCTTAAAATGCCACTTTGGAAACATTTAAAAAAAGCTGTATTCTAGAGTATTAGTCCAGAAACAACACCTTGCCCTCGTATAGGTATTTGTCCTGTAGGCCAGATATTCATTGATTCTTGCCCCATTTCACATTGAACTAATTATTGTGGCTTGGAAATTGTTTCCCTATTTGTGTGTAGAAGTCCCTTTACTCATTTTTCTTAGCTACTCCCAATCATATTCTTACAGATGGATTTTATAACCACTGAATCTCCTCGGTATACGTTTTTGTTTTCTACATCGATGTGACGACATACTTTATGAAATTGTTTTTTGATTTTATTAAATACTATTCTTGTAATAATATTTTCTGTCATTAGAGCCTCTTTAACCTCATTTAAAATGTCTGCAAATTATTTCACTATTTCTTGTTATTTAGAAAAAACTTTTTTTAATGTTTTTATTTACTTTTGAGAGAGAGAGAGAGAGACAGCGTGAGCAGGGGAGGGTCAGAGAGAGAGGGAGACAAAGAATCTGAAGCAGGCTCCAGGCTCTCTGAGCTGTCAGCACAGAGCCTGACGTGGGGCTCGAACCCATGAACCGTGAGATCATGACCTGAGCCAAAGTCGGATACGTAACCGACTGAGCCACCCAGGCACCCCTATTTCTTGTTATTTAGGATAGGGTAGTGGCATAACTGCTTGAAGAAAATATATGATGTATTATTATTATTTTTTTTAGCATCTGTCTCCCATACTAGTGTGGAAACTCTGTGAGAGCAGAGCCATGTCTTTCTTTGTTTAAGTGTTGTGTCCCTGGCACCAAGCTCGGTGCCTGTGATACTGAAGTAAGGGCTCTATCGATATTTAGAACATTAAACAGAGTGGGCATGATTTAATTTCCATTTTATTTTTCTCTCCTCTCTTTGTTGCTGTTACTAATAATGCTGAACCGAGTATCTTTTTCAGCGTCTCTTAATAGCCTGTACGTCTATGTCATATGACAAATGGTCACTGATTCAGTTAAAAACAATAGTTTTGATGCATCATTTAAAACCTTTTTGGTTAATTGAAAAGTTACATATTAATGTATTTTGTTTTTAATTTTTAAAAATTTTATTTTTTTTAAGTAATCTCTACAGCTAACATGGGGCTCAAACTCACAACCCTGAGATCAAGAGTCACCTGCTCTTGCAACTGAGCCAGCCAGGTGCCCTGCTAGTAATAGTATTTAAAGTCTATTGCGTTGGCTCTGTGGTGTCTGTTGTACTATTTCTGAGGCCAAGCCATATCCTCTTCCTTGTTATGTTCTTTTTAAAGTTTTCTGAAACCATCAGATGCACATTTCTTAGTGTAGTGTCAAGGCGTGTGTTACATACGGGTGTCTTATCACCAAGCCTAATATCTGATTTTATATATGGTAAAACATGATTTGTAAAACAATGTGTGTCCTCTTCCTCTGAGATGGGGTCCCAAGAATTGGGCGGACGGCTGTTGCATGGAGGTCTGCAAAATCCCAGATCAACCTTTTTGTCAGTGGCCAGATCTTTCCTGAAGGCTGGAGCCAGAAGGCAGGGGTAGAAGTGTGTGGTGGGGGAGGAGTCGGGGGGGGGGGGGGGAACCGAGGAAAAAGAACTCCAGGCAATCTGTGTAGGGAATTCTGGCTTGGAGATAAGGAACAGCTTTGCAAGAATGGCTTGTTAGGGAGGAAGCTCTTGGTGTTTCCTTACAAAGAACTCTTGAATCTTAAAAGTTGTCCTAGATTTTTGCAGGAATCTTAACTTTCATTCGTTCATGAATGAACTTCCTGTCCTTTGGAATGAGAGGGTGGTTTGGTGAGAAGAAAGAAAAGCCACAAGCGAAGGCAAGAATGAAGTGTGTGTGTGTGTGTGTGTGTGTGTGTGCAGGGGTGGGGTGGGGGTGCAGTCAAGCACGGTGTCCCTCCGAAGAGCCCCAAGTGGTTTAGGATAACTAAGGTTTGGGGAACACAAAGACGAGTTTGAATGATACTGCTGGAGGGGTAGACCAGATGGCCAAGTTCTCCAGTTGCCTTGCAAAGGCTGAGCCATTGGGCGGCCACCTGGGCAAGGTACTTAACCTCTCAGTGCCTTCAATTCCTCATTTGTAAAATGGAGGAAATAAAATCCCTACCAAGAAACTGCTGCTATGTGGATAAAATGGGTTAATGCCCGTAGAGCCTTGAAAATGGTGTCTGGCACATAGTTAAGCACTCACATATTGGCCATTATTAATGGAAACCTGTTTACCCTAATTCTTTTTTTTTTTTTTTGAGAGAGAGAGAGAGAGAGAGAGAGGGTGCAAATGAGTGAGGGGCAGACAGAGACTCCCACAAGGGTAGATGGAGAGGGAGAGAGAAGGGGGAGGCTCATGTTCACCTGAAGTGGGACTCAAACTCACAAACCATGAGATCATGACCTGACGTGAGGTCCGATGCTTGATGACTGAGCCACCCTGGTGCCCTTTATCCTTCTCGTGATTCAAAGATGAACACAGGTTGGTTCTAGAAGAATTATCAAGGGGGGGAGCTTTGGGACAGCATAAAGGCAGGAAGTCCTGCTGAACTTTCTCTTCTACATTCAGTCTACGGCCAGGTAATAGACATAATCTGGAGGAGACATTTCCTACACAGGCTGTTGAGATTCCAAAAGGCATTGGACCCCTCCCTAAATGATGTCAGCTGTTGTGTTGAGTGAGGCTCGCTCTGCTTGGATCCTCAACCCTGTCAAGCTTTGTGGAGGACCTCAGCCTTTAGTCTGATACTTTGTTTAGCACTGCAGGATTTACAAAGTCTTTCTGATATTCTCTTTTGAATAATTCTCCCAAAATGTATGATTCCCATTTTACAGATCGGCTGAGAGAGGCCCAATCTGCTTCCCTCTCCTGTGTCCTGCAGTTAGGCAAGCCTGGGGAGTGGCTGAGCAGTGGTGTGATAACGAATGGCGTTCTGGAAGGAGAGATGTGGGTTTTTCCCCTGGCCTGGGACTTCCTACAAGGCAGGATTCTCTTCTGGGCACTTCCGGGAGGGTGCCTGCCGCTAGGTACTCCTCACGCAGTTCTGAGGATGAGTGTGTGACCCTTGGAGGGGAGACAACTGAAGCAACGGAAGGGGGTAGAAAGTCTAATCAGTCTCCCCCCCCCCTTGCTCTGCACCCACCCACAGTGACCTGAGGGAATAGCCAGGGAGATAAGAGGTCAGGGCGGGGAAGTCTTGTCTTCCAGCTCCCAGAGCAAGACAGAACGGCAGCTGCCTTTTTGACCAGCTTCTGCTCTAGGGAAGTCACTTCATCTCTAGAAGCCTCAGTTTCCTCACCTGTGGAATGGAGATGGTTTCATTTTTGTGTTGCCTTGAGAATTAAGTGAGCAATGAGGGCCTGGCAAGTAGTAAGCACAGTTATGTGTCCTGTTGTCCCCAGTTACATCAGTGACTTATTTTTATTAAAAAAATGTTTTTAATGTTTATTAAAACATTTGGGGGGGGTACACAGAATCCGAAGCCGGCTCCAGGTTCTGAGCTGTCAGCACAGAGCCTGATGCAGGGCTCGAACCCACGAACCGTGATGAGATCGTGACTTGAGCCAAAGTCAGACGCTTAACTGACTGAGCCACCCAGGCGTCCCTTTAACTTTTTTTTAATGTTTATTTTTGAGAGAGAGTAGAGAGCGCAGAGGGGCAGAGAGAGAAGGAGACCCAGAATCGGAAGCAGGCTCCAGGCTCTGAGCTGTCAGCACAGAGCCCGACATGGGGCTCTAAGTCACAAACCGTGAGATCATGACACTTACCCGACTGAGCCCCCCCGGCAACCCCAGTGACTTTGAATTTAAGGAATGAGGCAAAGGATTACTTGTTATACTTTCTCCGTAGCTGAAGTTTTCTTTCCAGATTAATTTTTAGCTTGAAGTTTGGGTATATAAACTGAGCAAGCCAAATGCTCCTTACATTACTTTTTTTTTAACGCTTTCTCCTTTTTTTTTTTTTTGAATGTAAGAGCAGCACATACTTACTGTAAAATAGAAGGCCAAACACAAATTTGTACTCTAGACAGTTTTCCATAATCCACATTCCCAGATTTTTCTTAATCACGCGTTAATCTAATTACACGGACACACATGCATACATACTTCTAGAAATAAGTGTGGCCCTTTTTTGTTAAGAGAAATGGGATCATATTATATATTCTAATCAGCAACTTGCAATTCCCCCCCCCCCCACAGAATATTCTCAGTGTTTTCATGTAGGTATATTAGAAAAATAAAAAAGTTGATCTTTACTAGTTACAATCCATTTTATGGATGTCACATAAATTGTTCTGTTGAGGAACATCTGGCTTGTTTCCATTTTTTCTAAGTTTATTTTATTTATTTTGAGAGAGACCGAGTGAGTGGGGGAGAGGCAAAGACGGGGAGACAGAATCCCTCGGGCGGTGCAGAGCCCGGCGCACGGCTCGATCTCACGAAACCATGAGATCATGACCTGAGCGGAAACCAAGAGTTTGGACGCTTCACCGACTGAGCCACCCCAGCGCCCCTATTTTCATTTTTTAAAATAATTCTCGCAGCACGTCAGTGAACTTTCATGCGCGTGTATCTTTGTGCTTAAGCAGGGGTGAGAACATGTGCAGGATAAATACCCGGAAATATGGTCGCCAGGACAGCGTTTAATAGATCCGGCCATCCTGCCTTGCGGTGCTGTTCCTAGTTCAGTGCCTGGAGTAGGTGACTTCTTTGCATGAATGAAGAAGGTCCATTCTTCTGTAATTTTGCCAAAACCTTTTAACCTTAAAAACCTTAGAGTAGGGGCACCCGGGTGGCTCAGTCAGTTGAGCGTCCAGCTCCTGATTTTGGCTCAGGTCACGATCCCAGGGTCGTGGGATCGGGCCCTGCTTCGGGTTCCGCACTTTGCATGGAGCCTGCTTAAGATTCTCTGTCTCTCTCCCTCTGTCCATCTCCCCTGCTCGTGTGTGCATGTACACACACGCTCTCTCCCCCCCACCCCCCAAAACCCACCGAAAAACCCACTTCAAGCAGGGGGGAAAGCATAAGGCATTCCTGTTGTAATATTCACGTCGTCGATGATACTGAATATGTATTTTGTTTTTTAATGTTGTTTTTAAGTAGTCTCTCTACGCAGCGTGGGCTCGAACTCACAGTCCTGAGATCAGGAGTCATGCTCCACTGACCAAACCGTCCGGGTGCCCCTGAAGAGATATATATATTTAATGTTACTTGGTTATTAACTATTCTGTTTGCTTTTCATGTCGTATATGCCTGTTTTTCAAGTGGGCTTTTTATCCTTATTTATTTGTATGGGCTCTTTGCATATTTGGATAATGTGTTAGAAATATTTTTCCACATTTTTGTTGAATCATTTTTCATTCATTTGTTGACTTGTTTCTTTTACACAGTATAGGTTTTTATAAATTTTTATGGAATCACGGGGCGCCTGGGTGGCTCAGTCGGTTGAGTGTCCGACTCTTAATGTTGGCTCAGGTCGCGATCTCGCAGTTCCTGGGTTCAAGCCCTGCATCACATGGGGCTCCGCACTGACAGCCGTGGAGTCTGTCTGTCTCCCTCTCCCTCTGCCCCTCCCCAGCTCATGCTCTCTCTCTCTCTCAAAAACAAATCAGCATTAAATCAGCATTAAACATTTTTAAAAAATTAAAAAAATGTTTTTGTATGCGTGGGACCAGGTTGTTGGATTTTGCCTTAATTCCTTTTGTCCCATTCTTCATATCCCATTTAGGAAACATGTTCTCTACCTCAAGATTTTAATTTATTCACCTGGTTTTAAAAAATGTTTTTTCCAAGACTTTGACACTGCGGCGTTTGTTTTGGTGTGTCAGGAATGAAGTAGGAATCCCCGCGTGTTACTTCCCAGGTGGATATCACGTTGTCCCACCGTAACTTATAAACTCTGTGCAGCCATAAACAGCATGAGACAGCTCCTTGCTTTCATCCATGAACATAGCCGGCATGTGGTGTCAAGGTTAACAAAGTCTTGCCCCTTCTTGGTAACACAGTTTGGATGACACCCTTGTCCTTTCTTAGAGCCTGGGGGGCAGAAGAAAAGCTGAGAACAGCCCACCTTACGGTTCTGGCTCTCTCTTCTTTCCCTGCTTACTGAACCTGTTTTCAGCCTGCGCTTCCTATGAAAGACAGAACACCCCCTTCGGGTGTTTGGAGAATTAAATGAGATATTTGTTGCTGTTTTTTGCTTGTTTTTGCCAGGCACGGATACTTTATTTTGGGGTTTGTAAAGTTGAGAAATGTTTGATCAGCAAAGAGTTTTTCTAAACTGCGTAACATAGGTTAAAAAGAAAAAACCAAAATAAGGAACAAACGCTTTCCCAAATGTCAGTTCCCCATGATTAATCATTGAACGGGTGTGGTGGTTGTGGATTGGTTTTTTTTTGTTTGTTTCTTTGTTGTTTTTAAAACCAAGGGGCATTTATCGAAATGAGTTAGAGGTTAGTTGTGCAGATTGCTTATCTCAGTTCATAGCATATAGAAATGGTTTTTAATGTTTCAGAGGTCTCTTGGTCACGTCAAACTTTAGTGGACCAATCAAGTTAAACTATAACACTTAAACACTATACTTCCAGAGTGTCCAATGAACTGGGGATGCTATAGTCATAAAAATTATGTTAATACCATCTATATTCTGGAAACACTATATTAGAAATGAGAACAACGCTACATAGTTCAGTAACACGGTAAATGAAACAGGCC
>CM053578.1:8254608-8278099 GCA_028646485.1 Cryptoprocta ferox
TCTGAATCTGAATCCGGTCTGCCCATCACCCTGCCTCCATCCCTCACAGCAGGGCCTGATGTTGCGGGGGGGGGGGGGGGGGGGGTCCTTATCTATTTAAAATGTAGCTTTTCTTGTTTTTCAAGCACCATGAGGCCAACAGACAAGGAGACAATTACCATTGAAAGATATCTCACCCTCCTCAAGAGGAGGGGGCACCCCCCCCATGCAGGGGGTCCCAGAGTCCCTCAGGAGGCGGAGAGATTGAGTGGAAGACCTGGACCAGAGCCTTTATTGTGGTTTCTAGGGGAAGGAGTGGGCGAGGCAGAATAAATAGGTTTAGGAGTGGCTCTGGGACCTGGCCCTGGAGTGGCCTAGGCAGGGGAATAGTGGCCGAGAGCAAAAGGTCTGAAAGGAGGTGGTTGGAGTGTGGTCAATGGTTGCTTGGTTTGCAAATGAAAGGCACACACAAAGCCTAGTTATTTATTTTTAAATGTTTTTAATGTTTATTTATTTTTGAGAGAGAGAGAGACAGAGACAGAGACAGAGAGACTGAGCAAGAGCTGGGAGGGGCAGAGAGAGAGGGAGACACAGAATCCAAAGCAGGCTCCAGGCTCCAGGCTCCGAGCTGTCAGCACAGAGCCCAGTGCGAGGCTCGAACCCACAGACTGCGAGATCATGACCTGAGCCGAAGTCAACAGACAGAGCCACCCAGGTGCCCCAAGGCTGGTTATTTATAATCCGAGAACTGTCTAGCCCTAGGAGGCTTTGCAAGGCCCCAGACGCCAAAGCATCGAAACATGGTTAATTAATTAATTTTTATAATGTTTATTTATTTTGAGAGAGAGAGAGAGAGAGGCAGAGAGAGTCCCAAGCAGGCTCTGGGCAGACCCTGGGCTCAGCTTCCCGGAACTCGAGATTAGGACCTGAGCCGAAATCGAGAGTTGGCCCCTTAACTCATTGAGCCGCTCAGGCACCCTGGAAACGTGGTAAATTTATCAGGTGACCTTGGGCGCCGCCGGGGGCTGCGAGCGGAACAGTGGGCACAAAGGAGCCGCTTGGAGAAAAGCCCCGTTTCAGGCTTGGGTTCAGCCACTTTTTTCGTAGGTGACTCCGTCTGCACGACCCCCAGCAAACTGGCGTGAGCTGTGTTCTTGCGGGAGCTGGTCCGCTTCGGGCTGTCCCAGTCTTCGGCCGCCTTCCCGTCGGACCGAGGCTTGGACGCACAGGCCTGATGTTTCATGCACCTGGCGCAGGCGCATATGCCCTCCCCCGCGGGTTCCTGCAGGGTTGCGTGTCCTTGATGTAGCCGGGGTCGGGCAGGGTCGTGTCCTTGACCTAGCCGGGGTCGGGCAGGGTCGGGCAGGGGCGACTTTGGGCCGCAGCGCGCTTTGACTCTCTTCTCCCTCGAGGCAGGTGCATTTCCACCCTGGAGAGCGGCCGCTCTGGTCGCGGACGTTTGGTTTGAAGCTCAGGTGCTTCGTGCCCTTACTTTTTGTCACGTCACTTGTGAAATCCTCTGTGTCTCTCTAGGTCTTTTAGGGAAACGTTCGCAGCATCGCTGAGGTTCTTCAAGACGACCTCTCATCATCTTGGTATCTGTCTTGGCGACTCTTCCTGTCTGACGTCACGTTGCTGTCGTTCTGGTGATCTCTGAGCAGAGCCGGGGAGTGTATCGTCTCAGAAGTGTTAGCTGGTTTCCTTTGTCACCGCTGTCCCCTTCCCTTTGCGTGTCGTTTCGCAGTCACTTTATTCTTTTAGCTGTGACACCCTGCCTGAGCTGTCAGCACAGAGTCCAAGGTAGGGCTCAAAATCACGAACCACAAGAGCATGACCTGAGCCGAAGTCAGACGCTCAACCAGCTAAGCCACCCAGGTGCCCTGGCCTCTCTGTTTTTAAACAGTTTTATTGGGATGCAATTCACGTACCATATAATCCACCCACTTAAAGTACACCATCCATGTTTTTTAATATATTCAACTAAATAGATCACACCACCACCCCTGTTAATCTTAGAACACTTTTTGTCCCTCAGACTCTGCACCTGTTAACGAGCAGACAGTCTCCGTCCCCTCCCGCCTCCCCACCTCCAGCCCTGGGCAGCCACTGTCTGCTTTCTGTCTAAAAATTTGCCTGTTCTGGATACTTGATACACGTGGTATTATACAAATGGTGGTCTTTTGTGATGGACTTCCTTCACTTAGCATAACGTTTTGTTTAATTTTTGAGTCCTCTCTCCACCCAATGTGGGGCTTGAATTCACATCCCCAAGATCGAGAATCACATGTTCTTCCGACTGAGCCAGCCGGGCCCCCCCTGGTGTGTTTTCAGGGGCCATCCGTGTTGTAGCGAACTTCATTCTTTTTTTTTTTTTTTTTTTTTAATTTTTTTTTTTTTTGAGAGACGAACTTCATTCTTCATTGCTGTACAATACGCTGTTGTGTGGGTGGCCCTGATTTTATTGATCCGTTCTTCAGTTAATAGACCTGGGGTTGTTTCCACTTCTTGGCATCTTATGAATATGCTGCTATGAATATTGATGTACACGTTTTTGGGTGGACCTGTGTTTTCATTTCTCTTGTGACTGTATCTAGGGGCAGGATTTCTGGGTCATGCGGGGACTCCATTTCAGCATTTGAGGAACTGCTAGCCCGTTTTCCGAAGCAGCTGCCCCATACTACATTGCCAGCGGCACGCAGGAAGGTTCTAGTTTCTTCACAGCCAGCCCTTGTCATCCATCTCTGTGACAGTGTCAGGACAGGGTGGTGGCCGCGATGGCTGTCTGCTGGCATCACACAGAGCAGGGGACCTCGAGGCATGGCTGCAGCCTCGCCACAGAAGCAAACGGAAGCCAGAGGCTTGAACGCCACGAGACTTCTCTCTCTGACCTGCTTCCCTGTCTCTCTCTGGGGATCTGCCTCCTACTCTCCCTGTGGCCAGAGGGCAGACAGTAAGGCCACCCAAAGCTCCTGAGAACATAGGTCCTCTCTGCACCGGAGGGGTGCTCTCATTCCCTGTGTTCCCAGGGAGGGAGCCGTCGGCCAGGCCAGGCCACATGCTCACGGGGCTGGGATGTGGCCCAGGACCCGGGGCCTCTGTAAGCAGGGCTGCTCCCGCCCTCTCCCTTTCTCCACCCTCAGGCAGCTCCTTGCCATGGGCCCCGGGTGCTTGCTCTTCTGGAAGGCCTGCCGCTGAGGGGAAAGAAGAGGTTTTGGTTGTCTTGAGTCTGCACAGACAGGGACTACAAAGGCCTTCATCTCACCAGAGGCTGAGAGAGAAAATGGGGCGCCCCAGGGCCAGAATGCTGGGGGGCTGGAATCTGAGTGACCAGGAACCCTGGCTCCTACCTCTTGGCCAGCAAGGCGCACGTGAACGCGTCGGCCCAGGATGTGGTACAGGGTAGGTCTCAGAGGGGAGGTGACCCAGTGAGTCACAGTTCTGGACCTTATCTTTGAGATTTGTTTTTTTTCCCCCTTTACTGTTCTTTGTCCTAGTAATTTACCATTCATACCCCTGCGACCTGAGCAGCAGGGTACCTGTTTCCACACATCCGCGCCTGGGCTCTATGTTGTCAGCCTTTGAAACCTTTCTAATACGCATAGAGAAAATAAGCTCCTTATTTTAATTTGCATTTACCTAATTTCTCGGAACTGTTAGGAGTGTAATTGGATATCCTTTTATATGTTTACGTTTCTTTTACAAAAGACTGGCAGTTTCTATCCATTGCTCATTTTTCTGTTTCCCTTTTGCTTATTCATCTGCGAGAACCATTGTATTAAGTTGAACCAGATGCAGTTACCGCTTACTTTAACTTACCATTAATTTACCAGTTAAATGGAGATGGCTGTAGTTACATATTGTTCATTTTAATAGATTAAAGATTCAGTTTAGCACTGTGGCTGGATACAAGTTCAACATACAAAAATCCGTGCATTTCATATGAACCAGCAATAAACAAATAGGAAATAAAATAGGAAAAAGATATGCCATTCCCAGCCTATGAGCATGACCATTCCTGGGTCCCATCTAGGTCTACTATCCACAGTTCTAGATGGCACTTGGGAATCCAGAACGTTCTGGGGAGGGAGAAGACAATAATTTTAGACTTAAAGTGTCAGAGGGGATTAAGAGGTGCAAAGTGTCAAAAATAGTACCAAGATTCTATTCCGCTTCCCATTACGTCAAAATCACATATAAACATAGTTCAGGGTGGCGCCCGGCTGGCTCAGTCAGTGAAACATGTGACTTTTGGTCTTGGGGTGGTGAGTTTGAGCCTCATGTTGGGTGTAGAAATTGAAAAGTAAACATGGCAGAGTGCTTGAAACCAGGTACTTACATTGGTGTGAGGCTCTTACCTGTACTAGTCTTGGCATTTTACCAGTGTCTCCACTGCCGACCTTTTCTGTTCCAGGATCCAATCCAGGATCCCACGTGGCATTTTGTTGTCTAGTTTCCTTAGTCCCTTGCAACTGGGGTTGGTCCCTCAGTCTTCTCTTGTCTTCTATGACCTTCGGACTTAAAGAGTGCTTACTGGTTAGTTATTTGGTAGAGTGCCCTTAATTTTGGTTTGTTTGATGTTTTTATTTTTTTGTTTTTATTTTTAATTTTTTAAATGTTTATTTTTGAGAGAGAGGGAAGACAGAGCGTGAGTGGGGAGGGGCAGAGAGAGAGGAAGACGCAGAATCTGAAGCAGGCTCCAGGCTCTGAGCTGTCAGCACAGAGCCTGAGGCAGGGCTTGAACCCACGAACTGCGAAATCATGGGCGGAGCTCGAAATCACAGACCACGAGTTCATGACCTGAAGAAGACGCTCAACCCACTGAGCCACCCAGGCGCCCCTTGTTTGATGTTTTTAAATAATGAGATTGAGGTTTTGCGTTTTTGGCAAGAATGCCACAGACGTGACATTGTGCCCAAGCTAGTGCATCATATTACGGACTCACGATGCTAATTCGTCTCATTGGTGGTAGTGCCAACCTCGGTAAGTTAGTATGTCGACCAGGTTTCTCTGGTGCGAAGTTGGTATTTTCCCCTTTGTTGTAATTTATAGGCATCTTGGGGTGGAGGAGATAATTGGAGACTATGCTAATACCTTGATTATCCTCAAACTTATGCCCACTATTTTTTTTAATGTTTATTTATTTTTGCGAGAGATAGAGAGACAGCGCGAGAGGAGGGGGTTCAGAGAGAAAAGAAGGCACAGAATCCTAAGCAGACTCCAGGCACAGAGCCCAACATGGGGCTCGAACCCATAGACTGCGGGATCCTGACCTGAGCGGAAGTTGGACATTCAAGCGACTGAGCCCCCCAGGCGCCCCAAGCTTATGCCCACTATTAGTTGATCCTTTGGTTAATCATTTTTGTACCAATTTTTACTGTTGCATTTGCTTAATGGTGATTTTCTATTTATTTCTCTTTCTACATTTGGTAATTGGCATGCTCCTGTCAAAAGGAGCTTTTTCTTCTCTACCATTCATTTACGCGTTCACTTATTTATCACACGAGTATGGACCTGTGGATATTTATTTTATTCTCTGTCTTAAAATTCAACATTATTGGGGCGCCTGGGTGGCTCAGTCGGTTAAGCGTCCGATTTCGGCTCAGGTCATGATCTCACGGTTCGTGGGTTCGAGCCCCGCTTTGGGCCCTGTGCTGACAGCTCGGAGCCTGGAGACTGCTTCCGATTCTGTGTCTGCCTCTCTCTCTGCCCCTCCCCTGCTCATGCTCTGTTTCTCTCTGTCTCAATAATAAATAAACATTTAAAAAATAATAAAATTCAACATTATTGTTTCTGAGTTTATACCCAATTTGTGCCAGTTGTGGCTAGTGGGGGCTCCCCCAGATTGGCCTCCGTGTCGCGTTGACGTGCCTCCCTGTCCTTTCTCTGAGCCCTGGAAACAGCCCCTTCTCTAAAGAGTTTCTAGGACACGGACACCTTTCCTCTTCTACATATGCACACGTACTTACTGTGTGTGCGTAAGAGATCCGTTGTGTGCCAGGCATGGTGCCTAGTCCCTGGCATAAGTGGCCGAGAGGAGGTTGAGTGCCCTGTCCAAGGTCACACAGGTGACAGGCCATCACCATCCAGGCTTGGGTGTGTTGATGGCAAAGCCTTTTCACAGAAGCCTGCCTTGTGTCCACACACTGGCATGATAGTGCCCACAGGCAGGTGAGAAGACCGACTCCGGTGCGGGACACTGTGTGCCGTGATCGTGCTTCCTCTACTGCCTCTACTGCCCGGCTGCTGGCGGCCACCCTCCTTTCTCGGAGGTAGCGATGGCCTCCATTACGTTTTATGCGGCATTAATTACCCAAAGCAGTAACTGTTGGAAAGTAAACAACCTTTAAATCTTGGCTGGCCACGCAATTGCCTCCTGTCCTCGGGAACACTGTGATCTGGGCAGGAGGCCCTGCCCTGGGTTCCGCTCACTGGGCAAAGCGTGCTTGCAGCCTGGGCGAGGCCGGCAGGGCTGGGCCTGCTCCGGGCAGCAGAGGTGTCCCCCACGGGGCCCCCCCAGACAGTGGGGAAGAGCCTCGGGTAGCGTGTCCCGCGTGGCTGCCTCCTGGCTGTGGCCAGGGTGGCCGGGTCACTCGGTGCGCAGAGCTGCTGTGAGGGCTGGAGCAGTCCGTCTGCGACTTGGGACCTGAGCGCATTTCAGGCCCTTTGCAAGTGCTCGCCAGGACTGGTACTGACTGAGCACGTCCTGCAGGCCTGGCTGGGAGAACGTTCTCTCCTTCGGTCTCACGGCCCTTCTGCAAGGAGCATTGTGCAGAGGGGAAGATGCGGACAAGTTCACGAACTTGCCGGGACATGGGAGGGTCTAGGCTCGGCTCCAGTGCATCGGACTTGACCCTGGCTGCCCTCCCCTTTCCTGTCTTGGGCCAGGCCACGGGCTGCTCAGACTCTGCCGTTAGCCTGCATCATCACCTTGCGTACGTCAGTACCTCTCGGGGCCTTGGTATCCCCAACCTCTAACACGGGCACGGTCATAATGTGGGTTGTCAGGGTGATCTCTCAGAGAGACGCTGGGTCCTCCCTGGGTCTGCCCTTGTCTGCGTGTGTTTGGTGCTCTGTTCATTGGATGGAGACTTTTCCCCACATGCCCCCCGTCTCGTTGGGTTCTGGGTACCGGCCTGACACTGGGGAGAAAAATACCAACCACGGTCACTGAGGGCATCTGCTACATGCCTGGAACAGTGTGAGGCACTCCCTACTGTTTGTTTTATGGTTTTCAAGTTCACAGGTAATATATTTCTAGTCTTTGGCAACGGTAGTGCTGAAGACGTATATAATTTAAGAGGGAAGGATCCTTTTCTGTCTGCTGTTAGATGGCATATATTAGACTCAGAAATAGAAGGGGACATATATAACATTTAAAACTAAAAGCGCAATTACATCATGCACATATTGTTCAGCAACTTTTTCGATGGGGGGTTTGCATCATAGACTGTGTGTATCTTCCACATGGATGGGTATTGTCAAAATGGCCCGTAGGCTGTGATGTAATCTCTCCCATCTCCATGCCAGTGTGTTTGAGAGTCCGGCCCTGTAGTTTGTCCTTTGGGGGTGCCAGCAGTCGGTTAAATCTTTGCCAGTCTGATAGCTGAAACTGGCATTGCATTATTGCCATTTGGCATTTCTTTGACCATCAGGGAGGCTGGTCACCTCTTCCTGTTCTTCCTGTGGCCGACCAGTACAGCTCTGTTACTTGCGTTAGGGACTTTAATATCAAAATCTGCCACCATTAATTACGCGCCTGTCACACGCCACGCCTGTACAAGGGGGTGGATGTGAATGTGTGTGTCTGTGTGTGTGCACATCTGGTTCAAGTGAACAGGTGGCTGGTCTGTCCTCCAGCTTCCGGCCTCGCTGAGGAGCTCCAACTTGGGCCTCGTGCGAGAAAGCCAAGGGGCAAGTTGGGAGGGAGGAAGAGGTCAGCAGAAAGAGTGAACATTATGTACAAAGTCAAATTTCAGTGTCCATAAATAAAGGTTTATTGGATCACAGCCACACCCATTCATTCACGAGTTGTTTATGGCCAAGTCAAGTAGGTGTGACAGACACCTTGTGGCCCACAAGGCTGAACGTAGTTACCGTCTGGCCCTTTGGGCGGGAAGTTGGCTGATGCCTGGGCCAGAAGGCATTAGATATCACGGGTTGGGAGGGAAGAGGGGGGAGAGGAAGGTCTGTTGAGCACTTGTCTGGACGGGGTGCAGGGTAAAGTGCCAGGTGTATATTTTCCTTGGAAAAGAAGTTGCCCCATAGAGCCCTTGCCCCCCTCTTCCATTTCTGCCAGTGCTGGTGGAGGGTAGAGGTGAGGAAGGGCAAAGGGGGGGTGTAGGCTGGGCACAGTCTTAAGGGTGGGGGAGAGGGAGGCTTCTACACCCTTTGGACCGGCGTCTGGGCCCACTGGGCAGGGTCCAAACCGTCCTTGGGGACCGTGGCCCAGCTCCCTACTGAGCCTCAGCTGGGGAGCCCCCACTGCTCCCCGAGGGCTGAAGCTGGAGTGCCTTGGCTGCAGTGCCAAGGCGGTAGGGGTGGCCAGGGCTCTGCTGGTCAAGGCGGGGAGGTGGATGAGAAGCTTGTGCCTGCCCCTCTTCCCGGTGGCCCCCTGCGGAGGGCTGGTTTACATCACCAAGTGCCAACCCTCGGGCTCCTTCCCTTTTAGCCTTTCAAAGGCCATTAACTGCTCCCCAGGAGAGGGTGGGGCCAGGGATGGTGGAGGGAATTGCCCTGAAGGCTTTGGGGGCGGAAGGACCGCACCAGCTGGTGGGGGACTGGTGTGCTGTCGCGCCTGGTGGTCTCACTGCAGAGAGGTTTCAGATCCAGCCAGAGACCCCTGTGCCGCTCTCCGTGGGGTGCACCTTCAGTCCTGCGACCACCCTCTGCCTTAAATACCAACAGCACCCCACATTTCGGAGTCCCGGAAACTGAGGCTCACAAACGGAGTGATTTACCCAGTAGTTGGTGGTGGGTCCAGCTCTGAGCCCAGGCTGCAAACAGGTTCCCCAAAGGAGTTGTTGGGAGTATGCAGAAGAACACCGGTAGGTGCGTATCTTTGTACTGTTTCGGTTACTGTTTATCTCTGGTGTGTGATGGTGGTTTTCTGTTTGCAGGTATGATACACACTTTCCAAAACTAGGTTTAAAGGGTGAGTTGATTAAATAAATAGGATCCTCACTCACAGGAGTTCGTTTCAGTGGCGGAGTGTGGGGTGGTGTGTGAATGAGGGTGGGAGCGCTGCCCCGCTAGCATCTCGGAATGCCCTGCACCCAGCATGTCACTGGGCACAGAGCAGGTGGCGGTGGGGGGTGTAGGGTGACCGTGAGATCATGACCTGACCCAAAGTCGGACACTTAACCAACTGAGCCACCCAGGTGCCCCCATTTTTTTATTTTAGAGAGAGAGAGAGAGCGAGCGAGCGAGCATGAGTTGGGGAGAGGGTCAGAGGGAGCGAGAGAGAATCTTAAGGAGGCTCCACACTCAGAGCGGAGTCCGACACAGGGCTCGATCCCAAGACCCTGGGATCATGACCTGAGCTGAAGTCACGTCAGATGCTCAATCGACTGAGCTACTCAGGTGCCCCTGGAGTATTTTAAATGGAGTGTTTCAGGAAGACTAGTTTATCATCAGGAAACAAATATCCGACCTCATGCCACAGTGCGGTTACATGGCCATTAGACTTTGAAGGCGCATCTTGGTTCAGCAGGTGCTTCAGAGGATATTAGGGATTTGAGCCTTAAAGGAAGGGGGGAGGGTTTAGGTGTGTGGGAGAGGGTCATATAATAAGATGAATATGAAGAAATTCGGGAGGAAATAGAGAACGGACTCCTTGAATGTTAGAACCAGAAGGGACCTTTGGAACCACTAGAGATTGTGTGGAGTATTTGGCTAAGTGATCAGTCTTTGGACTCTGATAAACCCAGGTTTGTTCTTCACTAAGATTCTTAATGTCTCTGGATCTTAATTTTAATGTCCTCGTCTATAAAATGAGAGCAATGATGGGTTTCCCTCATGGGACTGTCGACCACATCAAATAACACACGTAACGGGCTTGGCAGTGTCCTGGCACGTAGCTGTACAAAAACTAAATGATAGTTACTTATGACCCTATTTCCTTGATTCTAGGGCCAACTTCTTTTTCTTTTGCCACATTTTACAATACTGGAATTAGAACAGGCTTTTCCTATCGTTTCCCGTAGTACTTTTCTTCCCAGGCTGTTAAGGATGTGGGAAACAGAGTATTTTATAGACTAGGCAATGGGGCCAACATGCCCTGTGCAAGATCCGCCTCCCAAGTTGATTTGGTCATCCTGGGAATCCTCTTTATCGCTAATCCTAGAGAGAAGACAGAAGGGGAAAAACCCATGTTAACTTGGAATGGGGATGGTCTCTAAGCCATGAGATGCTGTAGGCAAACCTATCCCTCCCAGAAAAGAAAGGTTGAGAGAGAATCATGTCCCCTACATCCCCTACTACAGATGTCCCCTGCCCAGCACACGACACCCACCCGAGGATGTGGTAGGATCTGGAAACAGATGTAGTTTCTGCTCCTGGCCCTGCCACTTCCAAGCGTGCCCAAGTCAGGGGACCTCTGCCTCCTCCTGTCAGTGGGGCCCATGATCCCAAACTGCCCGTGTCACAGGCTGATTTGTGAGCACCCAGTGAATGGGAGCTGCCAGTCATTGTCCCCCGAGGCACGCCTCTCCCCTCCTGCCACGTTGCCTCAGCTTTGCTTGGGATTGCTTACTCACTCATCCCCTCTGCTCTAGACATCCCGAGTACTCCTCAAAGTCCATCTTAAATGTTATCTCCTAGTTCAACCCTTTTGTCCCCCTTCCCCCCCGCCACCCCCTCACCCCCATTCTCTGTGAGTATTGCCTGACTTTGGGTCTCTGTTGTCTCTTAGGGAGATTTTCCAAATTCTGCCTTGTAGGAGTGCCGTGATGTAACCCAGAAGACTGCTAGCCTTTGAGGGCCAGAGCGTGTCTCAGGTTTGCAAACCCTGTGTACAGACCCAACACAGAAGAGCCTCACGGAGAATATGAAGTCACGTTCAGGCACACACTTGCAGCATGTCTACTGTGGGTCAGGCAGCATAGTAGTGAGCAGAATGGATGCACCGTTCACGGAGCTCTTCACGGAGCTCTTCCCACGGCTCCCGCCCATGCCCCGGAACGATGCTGGCCAGGCCGAGAGGTGCCCCCGTGTCCAGGCCAGCTCAGCTTTCGTGACCGCGCTGATGGGTGTGTGTGATCGTGGACGATGGCCTTCTGATGGCGCCGTGTGAGAGCAGAGCTGGGCGTGGGGAGGTCCGTCCGGCCCCAGGGCTGGCATCCAGGCGGGCATAGGAGGGAGGGGCCCCCGAGTGTGTGTGTGTGTGTGTGTGTGTGTGTGTGTGGGAGGTGGTGGGGAGGCATGGGGTCCGGGCTCTGCTGTAGCCCCAGACCCAGGGCCCCGCTCACTAGCTCCCATCCCCGATTTGCTGCCCCTTGTTACGTTCCGGCTCAAAACTGCCCTGCATGGGGCGCAAGGGGCCCCTGTGTGCCGGAGCCGGGGGGGGGGGGTGCGCAGAGCCCGGGGTCGGTGTGGATTGGGCCCCGGGGGCACCTGTAAAACCAGAGCGATGACGCCTCGGGCCTCCAGCCTCATGCCAGAGCTGGCTGCATTCTCCCTCGGAGAAGGGGGAGGACACTGGAGAAACCAGTTAGGGTGTGGGAGGCTCCATTTCACATCGCCGTTCAGGGAGTGTTGGCTCCAGAGCCCGGAACCGTCTGTGAAAGTCTGGCTCTTGCAGAAAGCTAGAAGCGTCGGGAAGGTCAGCGAGTTGCGTCTCCTGGACTGGCAGGCGGGCAGGACGAGCGTTTGGGGCTTACGCCGCCTCCTTCTGACGGGAAGGGCGCCCCTCGCGGCGACCTGAGCGACGACTGGGGCCTTGGTGCATCACTGTGTCCGCCGGTCCCGGCCCCGAGGCTGGTGAAATGCTGTGGGCGTTGGCGGTGCTTGGCCGGCCCCGTTTCCAGGCCCGTGGGAGGGAGCTCCGTGGCACACGGCCCTGTGTCCGTCCCGCTCGCTTCCGAGTCGCCACGATTCATGTGGCGTCGGGCAGTGGTTGTTGTCAGCAGTATTTGGAAGGAAAGATTTGATCGTGTGTTCCGCGCCCATTCTCTTCATTGCAGGGACGAGTACACTGGCGTCCTGTGGCTGCTTTACAAATTACTACAAACCTTTCGGCTTAAGACAAAACAACGGAAGTTTATGGTCCCAGAGCTCTGGCGGCTGGAAGTGGGACATCCGGTGGGGCCACGCTCCTTCCGGAGAAGCCCGTGTTTGCACCTTTCCGCTCCGGGGCTCCAGGTGTTCTTGGCCTCCCATCTCTGCTGTCATGGTCGCATTGTCTCCTTTCCTCTCTGTCTTCCCCGTGTGTCTCTCATAAGGAGACTTGTCATTAGATTGAGGGACCTCCGGATAATCTAGGAATATCTCCTCACCTAAGTGTCCTTAATTTAATTGCATCTGCAAAGACTCTTTTTCCAAATACAAGATGATAGCATTCACAGTTCTGGAGATAAGGGTATGGACAGACCTTTCTTTACTGGGAGGGGGCAGCATGCAACCCACCCTGGGGGGGGCGGGTCTTAGGATTTTTCTAATCATGGCTGCTTTCGCTGTTTTAAAGCTGCTAGCTGCTGGGTTTGTGCTTTGCATTTAAGGTGTGTGTGCGTGTACATATAAATATACATACACATACACACACGTAGAGGGGGGAGAGAGAGAGAGAGAGAGAGAAAGAGAGGTGGATTTTACTATAGGTAGACTTCCCGTTTCCCCAGTTTTAGTTTCTGAAAGTCCTTCCCTATTGAGTGTCAGCTAAGTATGATTTATGTTTGCATAAAACCTTAAGAAATTGGGGGCTCCCAGGTGGCTCAGTCAGTTGAGCGCCTGACTCTTGATTTCGGCTCAGGTCATGATCTTGCAGTCGTGGGGCTGAGCCGCCCTGTCCTGAGCGTGGAGCCTGCCTAAGATTCTCTCCCTCTCTTCCTCTGGTGTTTCCCCCTTCGTACGGTCTCTCTCTAAAATAAAAACCAACCTTAGGAAATTTACTTTTTAGTCCAGTGGTAACTTGTTTTGATATTTGCTGTGAGGTGAACACCTGTAAAACCCAGGGAATTCTGAGTCAGGTCTGTAGTTGGGTGAATTGCACGTGCCATGGCCAGTTTCCTGGTTTTGATAACGTACCGTACTTACCTCGGATGCCACCACTGGGGACACTGGGGGACAGGCACTCAGGACCTTTCTGTACTGTATTTGTAACTTCTTGTGAGTCTATCCTTATCTTAAAAAAAAAAAATTCAAACAGCCAATCAGATTTACCCATACCAATCATCAAATCATTTATTCTCTCTTAATTGTAAACCATCCTTTGTTAGTTGTGAAATGCATTATTAGGGTGTTTTAGAGTTGCCGTTACGCTTATCTACTTTCGGAAAAATTGACATCATTTGATACATGGTCTTTCCGTCAAGGAATATGGCGTCTCCTGTTTGTTCAGACTGTATATTATTTCCTAATAGAACGTGCGTAGTTTCCTTCAGGTTAATCGTAGATGCGATTCATCGATTCAGGTTCTGTTACTCTGCATCGGTCTCTTCTCCACATATGTTCTGTAACCAGCTTGTGCTGGTTAGAATCCCCACACCCTTTAAATACATGAAATTCTTTTAACTTGGGAAAATGCTTTTCATTCTGCAATTAGAGACAATGTTTAACAGGCTTTTGCTCGTTCCTTTAACCTGCGCTCGGGAAGGGTATGGTCAGTTATTTACTGTAATGTGGATTTGGGTGAGTGGCTGTGTTCCCCATCCAGGTGAATGGGGGGCGTCCTTTATGAAGAAATGAGAAGTTATGTTCCGTAAATTTAATGTTAACTCCATTTTGTTGAATTCCAGTTTTTTGAAAACTGTAGAAGTGCTGTGTCTTGGGGTACACGTGGCGTGCCACCTGGGGTGCCCTAGGTGTAACCAGGCTGCGTGGACAAGCTGCGGTGTGCAGTCCAGAGAGCCCATCGGAGTTGGCCACGGACTGACGCCTCTGCTTTGTCCCCCTGGGGCCATATGGCCTGGGTGGCCACTCAGGAGGTCAAGGAGGCCTCTATCTAGGCGAACCCCAGATTAGAAAACACTCAGAAATGGAAAATATATTGTTAACCCCCCCTCTAGGTCAGTCCTATGAAATTCGGCTGCTGGAGAACCGGAAGCTGGGAGACTTTCAAGATCTGAGCACAAAATATGTCAAGGCAAGGCTGCGGGGCCGCCCCCTACCCTGTCCCCAGGGGTTGGCTGGGGCCCGGGAACCTAGGCTTGTGGGGGTGGGGCTCAGGAGGTCTGGGGAAAGCTCCGGAGTGGGAGTGGGCTCCTGTTCCCCGGAGTGTGCTGTCTCAGGGGCCGGGGGCGAGCCGGGGGCGAGCCGGCGGCGCTGAGAACCGGAGGGGCCTGGGCTGTTGGAATGGGCTCTGGGTTGGACAAGACTCAGGTTTGAGCCAGGCTTTGCCACTTCACTGAGCTTCCCCGAGCTCTGGTGTGCTCATCTGCACAAAGAGTATAGCTCAGCCATGCTTGTAAAGCACTTGGTGATCCTGGATACGGTTTTCACCGCATGAGCGAGGGAGAAGCATGCAGAGCTCAGAGCTGGGAAGGGAGGCTCCAGCTGGGGGGCCTTGGTCTTGAAGGGTAGGATGTTTGCCCTGGTAGGTGGTTCCTCTTGGGTTCTCATTGGCCGCACACTCAGCTGTCCCCTGCCGGCCTCCCCTTTTGCAGAGCATCATCCGAGTGGTTTTCCACGACCGCCGGCTGCAGTACACGGAGCACCAGCAGCTGGAAGGATGGCGGTGGAGCCGGCCCGGGGACCGGATCCTGGACATCGGTGAGTCTCCTGGGCTGGGAGGGGCCGGGCCCTCCAGGCACATGGGGGTTCTTCCCGGATACCTCTCGGGACTCACGCCTGCCGTACCTGCCGGGGACAGACATTCCTGCCTTGGGCAGAGTGCTGTGGGAGCTGGCTCAGGCCTGCCCTCGGGGACTTCGCCTTTCCAGTGGAATGCAAAGGCCCTGTCCGGGGATCGCAGGGAAGGCTTCGCAGAGGGCCCTGCCGTTAAGGATGTGATTTGCGATGAAGGGAAGCCCAGCGTCACGGAGATGGGCAGCAGAGACTAGATTTTGGAGTCTGAGGCACGGGTCCGTGGTCTTTTATCTATAACCCCGGGAGCCGTTTGGGTTTTGGAATTTAGAACCTAGAATGACAACAGGGTGCATAGACCCCCTCGCCGCAGGTCATTTCCCCAGCGGGCAGTCAGGCACACTGATACTTCTGCAGCAGACTAGAATGACCGGTCACACGAATCAGAGCAAAGGCTCTAAATAGCTTCGTGGCACTTCAAGTCCGGCTCTCTGCCAAATGGGTCATACAAAACATGTCTTTCAGAACTTTCGGCCTTTCAGATGGTGCTTAAGGAATTGGGACCTGCAATGGGAGTCCTGACGATTGCACTTTTGTGTATGTGTGCAGATATTCCACTGTCTGTTGGTATCTTGGACCCCAGGGCCAGCCCGACCCAGCTGAACGCCGTCGAGTTTTTGTGGGACCCTTCGAAGAGAGCCTCTGCGTTCATCCAGGTAAGCGGGGGGAGGTCGTCCTCTGGGGGAGCCGAGAGTTTCGGGGCCCAGTCCCTCTGCAGGGCCCTGCGGGGCTCCCGTTCTCTGTTGCAGGGACACACCCTTGAGGGGAGGGGTGCAGGAGTGTGGCCCAGACGCGGAGCTGGCTACTCCCTGGGGCTGGAAAGGGACTTGGCGTGTTGTAGAATCCCTGGGTGACGTTTGCTTATCAGTATATAAGCTTGTTACAAAATGAGCACGTCTTAGCCTACATCCTATGAAATAGAATGGTTTTCCGTGGTCATTTCTATGGTTACATTATTTGATGGTCAGGCACCTGGTGGGGACTCGGGCACAGGGCCCCTGTGCTTCTGGGCGGACACGGGCGGTCTCACTCACTGTATGTCCCTTTCTGAGCCTCTCGTTTCTCCACCTGTCTTATGAATCAGAGAGTGAGCATAAAGTCATTACTGCCATGCCTGGCCCATAGTAATTGCTCAGTAAAAGTTAGTGACCTTTTTTTTTAAAAAACATAATTACAATGTTATTCCTTTATTTTATTCCTTTATTTTTTTTTAAGTTTATTTATTTTGAGAGAGAGAGAGGGAGGGAGTGAGAGCATGCGTGCATGCAGAAGAGGGGCAGAGAGAGGGAGACAGAGAATCCCAAGCAGGCTCTGTGCTCAGCATGGAGCCTGAGGCAGGGCTCAATCCCATGAACCATGAGATCATGACCTGAGCCGAAACCAGGAGAAGGTTGCTTGACTGACTGAGCCACCCAGGCGCCCCTCTTACTATATTTTAAAATCATTATTGCAGTATTGTTGCATTACCGCAGTAATACGTTATTATAGTATTAAAATAATAAATACATAGTGAGCAGCTTTTCATGTAGTAGGTACTTAGCAGAAACATAGAAATGGTTCCAGCCTCCTGGTCATGCTTCTGGCCCGGCCCCAGGAACCTGGACCCCCAGGGCCCCAGGGGGCTTAGCTGTGGTCCCACCTGCTCTGCAGTCTGTGGGGTTTGCCTGGGGAGAGAAGCAAAGGGGGGCTGTTGTGGTCCGTGGGCTGGAGCAACGGCAGGACTTAGCTGGCCAGGCAGGGCCTCTGAGGTCAAGGGACCAAGGTGGGAGGGCGTGTCCTTTATAACATGGGGACGGGGGAGAGCTGGGAGGCGGAGACAGACCTGCACCTGCCTGGGCAGGACGGGAACCCTTCATGCAGCGGCGAGGGGCCCTTGCGGAGCCCAGGACCTGTCCCCATCCCCGCTTCTTGCTTCTGGCCCACATCCCCCCTTCCAGGTGCACTGCATCAGCACAGAGTTCACCCCGAGGAAGCACGGGGGCGAGAAGGGCGTGCCTTTCCGGGTGCAGATCGATACGTTCAAGCAGAACGAGAATGGGGAATACGCGGCGCACTTGCACTCGGCCAGCTGCCAGATCAAGGTGTTCAAGGTGGGACATTTGTGCCACGTCCCGCCCGGGGTCACGTGTGCCCACGGGTCCCCGCCTGCGCTGGACGTGACGCCAGCGTGTTCACCTGTGAAGCCACCCCCCCACCCCGCTGACACCCGGCAGGGGGCTCGGCGTCCCTGGGGCTCCGCCGGGATCCCTCAAGAGCAGAAGCGGCACGTCCTGGGGTGACAGGCCTGCTGGTGTGGGTGTCCTCCTGCGCGGGGCGCCTTCCGTCTCCCGTCACCACAGATGGCTGTGCCCGTTTCTGCTTTGTAAGAGTGTCTGGACTTGAACGAGTTTAGGTTCCTGTTTTCCTCCCACGCTCTTGGTAGCTGGCCACAGGTTGCGTGTTCTCCGTACACTGAAGCCAGGAGGCCCCCTGCGGGAGTCCGTTCTCTCTGAGGGCCCGAGGCCGTGTCGCCATCCTCAGGGGCCTTTTGTGCTCACCCCCTGCCGTTGCCTGTCATCACTTTTCAGGGTTGGTGGCCCATGACGGGGTTGGTGGCCGGTGACGCAGCCCAAGGTCCCGAGTGGCCCTGGGAAGGTGCAGGGTCGCGGCTGAGCCTGTGGCGGCCCAGGGGTGAGGGCGGGTGGGCCAGCGGTGCCGAGGTAGCACCCTTCGGAGCCCTGCTTCGGGATTACGACTCCTTGAACTCACTCCCACTGTATCGGTTTCCTGTCGCTGCTGTAACAGTACCTACCGTACGTTTAGGGGCTTAGCAGCACACACGTTTATTGTCTCCTGGTGCCCGAGGCCCCAAGTCTGAGCGGGTCTCCCTGGACTAACGGCATGGCCTGGGGGAGGGCTAAATTCCTTTCCCGAGGCCCCAGGGGAGGATCCCTTTCCGAACCTTTTCCAGCTTCTAGAGGCCTCCACGGCCGGGCCCTTCCCTCGCCACGCCACTCCCCCCTCCCTCTCCCTCCCTTGCCCCCTTCCGCGGGCCTGGGATTGCATGGAGCCCTGGCGTAATGCAGGATAGCCTTCCTGTTTTCACCCCATGCTGCTAGCTCGCTTAAGTCCACACGCAGCCTCACCCCTTCTGCCACGTAGGGTATTGGCCTTGACGGGTCCTGGGGATGAGGACGAGGCAGCCTCGGGACAACACGCTTCTGCTGACCTGGTCCACTGGTGCGGTGGTCTTGCTGCCCGCTCCGGGGTCGCACAGTTGTGGTTGCCCGTGGACGGCTCCCCCACTGCGCTGCTGGAGGTCCTTGCCTGTCCCCAGTCATCCCTCTGTCCTCGTCATATACAGACCACGTCTATGGTCCCTCTAGTCGCACTTGTCCTCAGGCCCCGTGGCGTCCAGTGGAGTTCCTAGGGATCAGGTGCTGCGCTGGGCAGCAGGAGAGAGGGACAGTGTCTGCCCCCCTGGAGTGCCTGGGCCACCCCAACCCCCGCCAGCTCCCCTTTCTACACCGTGAGGCAGAAGCCCAGGGGCGAGGCTCTGCCCACCGCACTCCCGGACCACACACCAGGAACTATTGAGGAATTGGTCTGGAGGCTTCCTTGTCCGAGGGACTCAAGAAAGGCCTTGGCGTCTCCTGCAGGGGTGCAGGGCCCCTGTCCCCTGAATATGGCTTCTCAGAACGCCTGAGGAGGTGTGGCCGCCCCATGCGCCCAGCCCCATCACAGAAACAGTTCTAGCAGGTGCGCGCAAGCACCGAGTGAAGTCTGGCCAACCTGTCCATCATTCCTCCGCGCCCCCCCCCCACCCGTCACCCCTGTCACGGGGACGCCTCCTGCTTGTTGGGGCCACGCCCTGGGGCTCAGTGGCTACGTCAGGGCCCCTGAAGGGACAGGCAGGACCCCTCTCTGACCAGCCACCTCCCCCACAGGCCTCACTGGGCTGAGTGCCAAGCCCACACGCAGCCTCGCCTCACGTCGGCTGAGTGGAGAATCCCTCCTGTTAGGGACGGCAGCGGGGAGGCAGGAGATGGGGGAGATGAGAAAACCCGACTCCCTGCGAACCCGTCTCTAACTGGTGGCGTCACCCTGAGGGCTGTTTCCTAAAATGCCCTCGAGCTGGGAGCCAACAGCTGAGGCCTGAGGGAGGTGCATGCTGGGACGGGAGTCCCTGAAGGTGCCGCTGAGCGTGAGAACGGGCAGGTGTCACTGCACACCGCAGCCCACCGCGTACGTGGTGACACCGCTCCATCCTGGGCACTGCAGCTGCTTGGAGTCCTGACGTCTGAAGCCACCAACCAGGCTGTGACTGTCCAGAGCGCGCCCATGAGCGGGGCCACCGTGGCCAGCCGTGCCGCACACACCCGGGAGCTCTCTCCCCTGCTCCACACTTAGTTCTGCTTCAGTTTTTCTTTTTTAAGATCCCGGATGGCTAAAGCAGGTTCCTTTTTGTTTTTGACAAGTGACTTGAGCCTCCATTTCCTCACCTGTAAATGAAAGACGTGCTAGAGCTTGTGAGGCCCGGGCCCCCCTGAAAGTTGCTCACGGTTGCTTGGCACCCAGGCCAGGCTCTGTCAGGATGGAGGTGTCACCCTGCGTGGGCGGGGCGGGTGAGCGGGGAGCTGCACGGGGGCCCCAGGAGTTGGGGGTCCGGAGGCCTTCACGCGTGTCCAGGCTCTCCCAGCCTGCAGGTGCAGACCAGACTCCCCGTACCCGTAACCCGAGGAATGCCTTGGGTTTTGCCCTGGCTCCCAGGGGTTTGTCCAGGGGCCAGTGGCATTGACATTCCCCATGAGCCGCCAAGAGGCAGGCCCCCGGGGGAGGCTGTGAGTCCCCTCGGGTGGGGGAGGTGCAAAGGCTCCGGGGAGAGGGCCTCGGGCTTGCCGCCTTGGGGGGCTGGCAGAGATGCCCTCCTGTCCAGAGATCCTGCCTGGGCTCCTGGGCCCCGGGCGAGGCGGGGCGTGTGTGGGCCGTGGGGACTGTCGCTCAGCCCTGGTCTTTCTCTGACAGCTGCCTCTGCCCGCTTTGGACTAATTGGACCTCTGTGCTCTGCACTTGCAGCCAAAGGGAGCCGACCGGAAACAGAAGACCGACCGGGAAAAGATGGAGAAGAGAACTGCCCAGGAGAAGGAGAAGTACCAGCCGTCCTATGAGACCACCATTCTCACCGAGGTGAGCCGGCCTGGTGCCGCGGCGCGGGGCCCAGGCCTTCCGCCAGCAGCTGGGCGACGGCGCCCTGGGTCGAGATTCCGGGGAAACCGCCCGCCGGCAGGGAATGCTTCCCTTGAAAGTGCCCGTTACACTGCGGCAGGTTCCCGGGGCCGGAGCTGTGTTCATGCGATGAGGCCCGGCGGCCAGAAATAGCTTCCAGCTCTGTGCTGCACTTGCACTTTCCAGAATCAGGTTATTATTAGTTCTTTAACAGGTAAAGGCCCTAAGTCCAGAAGGTACCAAGGAAGTGTACGTACCTCAGAAAATACCCCTCCCGGAGGGGCCCTAGTCTCGAGCTTCGCCCGGGGCAGCCGGTGTCTCTGGGTCCACCTGTGTCTGGCCCACGTTTCGCTGCTTAAGGAAGCCAACTCACACACGCGTGCTCCCTGCCCAAGTGTTTTGCACCAACGGTGCACACAGACACACTGTTCTGTAACTTTATCTTATAGCCTGTGGGAGTCGGTTCCCTGTCTGTTCCCAGAGAGCTTTCTAGTTCTCCACCCAGCGGCGTGGCCTCTGTTGTGTGTCTGGACGGCCTACTGGGGGACGTTGGGCTCTCGCCAGGCTGTGGCTCTTGCAGACAGGGAGCGTCGGATGGCCCGTGCACGTGACGTTCTGCGCGTGGTAGAGAGATGCGGGCTCCCTTTGTCGGAGCGGCTGGTTGGGCCAGATGTCGGTGTGGGTTCCCCCCTAACCTTGACCCCGACTCCAGCCCTCGTTCTGCCCAGGGTGCGTCTGAGAACCTCGCCGTCACAGGCTCCCCTTCTTCCTGTCCCAGGTCGCCGCTGGTGCCCCCCTTCCTGGGCCCTGTTTGTTTCAACAACTGTTCCCCACCGTGTTCTGTGATCAGAGCAGCTAGTGGCCGTGTGTTCGCTGAATAATTTGACAGGCCCTCCCTCCGCAGACGCATGAGGCCGGGTTAAGGCCATGTTGAGGGTGAGGCCCCGGGCACGGAGCATCTAAGCTAACAGTGGCCGGTCCTGGTCCTGGCTGCCGAGCTGTGTGTATGAGCACGTGTAATAAGCCATAGGCAGAAGGGTGTTTGCAACAGGAAAGTCTGGAAGCTAGTTTTGCGGCACAGACCGCTACGCACTGGTGTTTATGTAACTTGGGATGGCAGTGGGCAGCGAGCCCTGGTGCGGGAAGAGCCTGCCTTACTCTTGCAGCAAAGCAGTGCCAGGCCCGCATTCATGAGTTGGGCCCCAGGCCTTAGTCCCCTCCTCTGCGGGTGATCCCATCGGGGGTTGGCCTCCATGCCCCCACTGCCCTCCGTCTGAGGACACCTTTCCCTTCCTGGCTGAGCCTCGGCCTTCTGCTCCTGGCCGTCTTCGGACTTCCCCAGTGGAGGAGAGGTCCGGGGGTGCTCCAGGAACCCCCCAGCCCTTGTCGGAGTGTGGTGTGATTGGTCAGCACCCCCACCCGGCCCGTGACCTTGTGAGGTGACCGTGTGTCGGCTCTCTTCCTTGGCTCCCGGATTTAGCACCGACACATTCCAGCCCACGCTCCCCACAGAGTTAAATATTTACCACCCTGTGGTTCGGCGGCCGACAGTAAGTCTTCAGGAACGTTCCAAGTCGGCCCTCTCCAAAGAGGTGTCATCACCGGGAAGGGAGGAAATGGATACTGGGTCCGCTGCTTCCCCCGCAGGCAAAACCTGTACATCTTTGCTGTCTCCGGGCGAGTCTCACATGGGCTCCTTTCTCGCTTCTGCCCAAGAAGGTCCTCGGGGGTGAAGGGCCGTGTCTTCCGTGTTGCTTTGTGCCCTTTCCTCCCGGCAGGGCGCCTGGGCTGCCCTCAGCACGCACAGAACACGGTGGACAGGGGCCGCCCCTGGGGCCTGAGCAGGTGCTTCCTGCTCTCCGGGGCCTGTCGGCCGACTCTGCTGTCAGTGCAGGTTTTAGTGCCGAGCTTTCCTGATGCCTTTTTTTTTGCTCCGAAGTCACCCGTGGTTAGTGCTTCCTGTCTCACGCAGTCACGCATTTGTCTGTGCCTGGACCCCTGCGTCTGGGCAGCTGGCTCCCTTCTCGTGGACCCAGGCGACCGCCGAGGTTTCTTTCGCTCGCTGGCGGGACTGCGGGGAGGCTCAGAGAGGCACACGCCGCCCTTTGCTGGCTCCAGGAGTGACCGAATGTTCGGGCTCTTCTCTGTCGTAGTTGATTTCTTCCGCGCGGCCCGAGAAACCCACGCCTCGCCAGCTCGCGTGGGCCCCGGGAGAAGGCGGACCCGCTGTTAGGGCTCCCCGGTGCCACACCCCGGCCTCGCCGGCGGCTGCGGCCCGAGATCCCCCGAGTCACCGCTGCCCTGTGCTCTTTCCGCAGTGCTCCCCGTGGCCCGACATGGCCTACCAGGTGAACAGCGCCCCGTCTCCCAGCTACAACGGCTCTCCAAACAGCTTCGGCCTCGGCGAAGGGTACGTCCGCCGATTTCTCCCTTTAGAGTCCGCGGGGTGCTCGTGGGGGTGGGTTCCCTCCTGGGTCGTCTTCTCTGCGTTTTCCCTCCCTTAGTACCTCGGCCTCGACTTGGGTTTCGGGGTGGTGTTTGTCACGTCGTTTTCTGTGCATGGACACGCGCCTGTCTACACCGCGTGCCGGGGCAGCGCACGGCCCAGCCGGCTGCCCCTCCCCCAGGTAAAAGCACCCAGGCGCCCCAAAATAACTCTTCTTAAAAATTTTTTTTTGAAATGTTTATTTATTTTTGAGAGAGAGGGAGAGAGAGAGAGAGTGCAAGTGGGGGAAACTGAGCCACCCGGGTGCCCCTGGGGAGGGTCCTTTTAAAATGTATCTCTCAGGGCCCCTGGTGGCTCAGTTGGTTGAGCGTCCAACTTTGGCTTAGGTCATGATCTCACGGTTCGTGGGTTCAAGCCCCGCGTTGGGCTCTGTGCTGACACCTGGGAGCCTGGAGCCTGCTTCGGATTCTGTGTCTCCCTCTCTCTCTGCCCCTCCCCCACTCATGCTCTGTCTCTCTCAAAAATAAAATTTTTTTTTTGATTTTCAGTGTTTATTCCTTTTTTTAATGGTTTATTGTCAAGTTGGTTTTCATATAACACCCAGTGCTCTTCCCCACAAGTGCCCTCCTCCATGTCCATCAACCCCCTTCCCCTTTCCCCCTCCCCCTTCCCCCCTCAGTTTGTTCTCAGTATTCAAGAGTCTCTCATGATTTGCCTCCCTCCCTCTCCCTAACTCTTTTTCCCCCTTCCCCTCCCCATGGTCCTCTGTTGGGTTTCTCCTGTTAGACCTATGAGTGCAAACATATGGTATTCTCCGCCTGACTTATTACGCTTAGCATGACACCC
>CM053578.1:8278599-8303294 GCA_028646485.1 Cryptoprocta ferox
AATGTATCTCTCTCTTGGGGCGCCTGGGTGGCTCAGTCTCTTAAGAGTCTGACTCTTGGTTTTGGCTCAGGTAATGGTCTCATGGTTTGTGAGATCGAGTCCTGCGTCGGGCTCCGCACTGACAGACAGTGTGGAGCCTGCTTGGGATTCTCTCTCTGTCTCTCCCTCTCTCCTTTTCTTTCTCTGCTCCTCTCCTGCTCATGCTCTCTCTCAAAATAAACCTAAAAAAATAAATAAAACGTATCTTTCAACTTAAAAATCCAGATATTTAGGTCTGTGCCTTCTCTGTAGTGAGCCCTGGGGGGGGGGGCGTCAGTGTGTCTCTGACTGTGACTGTTTTCTTGGTGGATGGACACCACAGGGTGGCTGTCATTCCCTGCAGGACGCCTCCCCGGGGGACCCCAGCCTTCTCCTGCCTCCTCGGGCTGCCGCCATCCAGGCACCAAGTCGCCGTGCAGAGTGGCGTCTGGGGCTCCTTGGGCGGCTGCCCTTCCCGGGGGCGAGGCTGGGGTGGGAACGGTATAGGAAGGGATCGGTTGCAGACAGGCTCCGAGCTTGGGGTGGCGGGGTTATCGCTGGCCCGGCTGGGTAGCCAATCGGAGCATCGTGTCTTCCCTGAACGGTCGGTCAGGGATGTTGAGGGATGTGCAGGCGGCTCCTGCCTACATTTCTCTGACCCAGGAGGTTCTGGGGGCCCTGTGGCAGTTCCCACAAGTGCTGTACCGAGGGGAGGGGAGAGGCCAGGGGAGAGCCCCCGGGGGGGGGGGACCTGCCCGTGTCCCTGAAGGCATCTGCACCCCCAGCACCTGTTCTCTTCCTTTTCAGGAACAGCTCTCCGACCCACCCAGTGGAGCCCTTGCCCTTGGGCAGTGACGTAAGTGTCTGCAGCCGGGCCCTCTGGCCGCGCGGGCCTGGGTGGACCCTGCATGGTCACTTCAGGCCCCTTCTCTCCGCCCGCAGCACCTGGTTCCGTCGGCCTCGATCCAGGATGCCCAGCAGTGGCTGCACCGGAACAGGTTCTCCCAGTTCTGCCGGCTCTTCGCCAGCTTCTCCGGTGCGCGGCTCCGTGTTATGTTATTTTTTAAAAAATGTTTGTTTATTTTTGAGAGACCGATTGAGTGGGGGAGGAGCAGAGAGGGGGAGACACAGAATCGGAAGCAGGCTTCAGGCTCCGAGCTGTCAGCACAGAGCCCAACTCGGGGCCCGAACTCACAGACTGCGAGATCATGACCTGAGCTGAAGTTGGACGCCACACAGGCTAAGGCGAAATCGACTAAGCCACACAGGCGCCCCTGTGTTTTTAAGACCCACAGGGATCTTAGACACACTTACCAAAGCCAGTTACCTTCCAGGACCCTCCCGCTGTGCCTGCAGGGCCACGGTTTTGTCCCGGGGACCCAGCGTGACATCGGTCATTCACTCGCATTTGCCAACCCCGAACCAAGTGCTAAAATAGGACGTCGTGCCCCTAGAAGTTTCCAGTCGAGTGTGGCTTTCAGGGTGGACCATCTGGGTCCCATAGTGGGGGAGGGACTCCCGTGGCCAGGCTGCTGCGTGCTCTGCAGGCGTTCCTGGTAATGCGGCTTGTTGGGCACACTCTCCAGAGCCACAGCCCGTGAGATGGTGGCGAAGCCACAGGTGAGAAGGTTGTTCAAGGCCTTGCTGATGGGGCTGTGGGCTGGGTGTAAGGGCAGACTTGAGCCGTGAACCTTGCCTCCAGGTTGAGTCAGTCCAGAGGGACGGGGAGGACAGTTTGGTCCCCCAAGGGGCATCTGTGGCCATGGAAGGAACACCGCACATGGTCGTCTTCCCGCCCAGCTTCCCTAAGACCCTCCTTTGTGCTGGGTGGCAGGTGTGAGGACCGTCGGACAGACACCCTGTCCTTGGGCTCTTGCAGCTTCGAGTCAGCGCAGCTGTGTGAACCATGCATGTCCGTGCAGTGTGGCCCTTCTGTGATGGGCAGCTCCGAGGGGGGACATGGCCCCATGGGGGGTGGGGAGCAGGCGGGAAGCTGCCATCTGAGGTGGGGTGCTCAGCACAGGCCTTCCTGAGAAGGTGCCCGAGGGGAGGGAGGGAGCCAGGTGGGTATGGCAGAAGTGCAGAGACCACAAGGGGGTGCCTGACTGGTGTGACCACAGGGCAGAGCATTCAGGTGACCGGGGCCCCAGGGACCGAGGAGGGAGGTGGGGTCAGAGAGGTCCTGAGAACAGTGGAGGGATTCGGGCTGTTACTCCGCGTCAGGGGAGCCGTTGCGCCTACAGAAACATACCTGAAACTGTGCCTTCGCCGCGGCAGGAGAAGGGGAATGGATATTGTCACTCCCGGCCGGGTGGCTGTCGGCCGGCTTTCAGCAGAAGGCTTACAGCAGACTTGTGCCTTGGAGAGTCTACCTGGGCACAAGGCTGTAGGGGTTCCGTGGGCTTTGAGGAGGAGACCGCACCTGCCGACGAGGACGTTCAGAGACCTTGTTCGTAATCGCTCCCGACTGGGAGCACCCAGCGCCTGTCAGCAGAGCGGACACGTGAAGGTGGTGTACTTGTGCAACCAGGAATGTCCAGTAAAGGGCATGAATGCTGACTAACCACAGGCAGCACGAATGAGCCCTGAAATAGAACTTGGAGGGAAAGAGCATCCCGTTCGGTTCCACTTCCGTACGTTGCAGGGAAGCGCGCAAAGCTCATGCGTGTGAGAAATCAGGACAGCGGTTCCCCGGAGGTGGGGGGGGTGGCTGGTTGGCACGGGGAGCCTGTGGGGGGTGGGAACGTTCTGCCTCTTGCTCTGTGTGCCGGGAGCACTGATGCCTTCAGAAGGGCCGCATCCGGTGAGCTGTGTCCGTTTGTACTCAGACGCTGCACGTGTAATCGGTGTCCTGTGCGAGGCTACGCACGCTTACGTTACGTGCCGGTGAACGGTGCAGAGGGAGTGACAGGCAGGCGCCGGCTGGGAGGACCCGTCAGCTCTCGTGAACGCCCGTCTGTTCTGCGGGTTTTGAGAGCACTACTCCTCTCGTGCTGTGATTCTCTGATGTTTAGCTTCTTGCTGTTTCTTTCTCCCTGGAATGTCTGGTGCTCCCGGAGGAGGAGGCTGACTCTTCCCTGTGCCCCCGCCCACAGTGCAATGTCCACCCAGGGACGGAACCTTCTCTGTGTGTCCCACTGACAAGCGGCCCCATTTACCTGCCTAGGTGCTGACTTGCTGAAGATGTCCCGAGACGATTTGGTCCAGATCTGTGGCCCCGCAGATGGGATCCGGCTCTTTAATGCCATCAAAGGCAGGTGGGTGTCCCTTTCAAGCTGGAGGCGTGGTGTGGCCTCTTGCGTGCCACCATGTGGGCTGGCTGGTGGGGACAGGGCTCCTCTGGGGACAGGTGCCGGAGGAGAGGGGATCAGGGCCATAGGGGGTGGGGGCTGCAGCTCACCTGCCCGGAGGCTCCTCCCCCATCTCATTTCCCCGCCCCAGGAGCCTTGGCTCTGGATCTCAGCCCCTCAGCCTCTGCCTGGGTGCCCAGCCCCTTGCATGGTCCTGGGCTTGCAGCCTGTCCTCCCCAGAGGGAGACGTGGACTGGCTACTCGGCCTCATGCCGCAGTTCACGGCTCTGGGCAGACTGGAGAGTGGGTCCAGGTCCGAGGGAGCTGTGTGCTGGGGCGGAAATGTTTGGGGGGTGCTGTTCACAGCAGCCCCAGCCTTGGTCTCAGGCTAATGTGACCCAGCAAGTGACTTTTAAATTTCATTTAACTTTCATGCATGGGCAGCAGGTTTCCGAGTGAGGGAGAGAGCCTGGGTGTGAACCTCAGATCCGAGCTGCCCCTGACGAGTTTCTTACAGTGAGGTTAAAGCCCTGATCCCTGTGAGCCTCAGTTTCCTCCTCTGTAAAATGCAGTTCCAGCTCCCTGGGTGTGTGAGGAAGGAAGGAGGGAGGCAGGTAAAGTTCTGAAAACGGTGCCTGGTGCAGAGTAAGGCAGAGAAGGTGTTTGCTCTTGTTATCACCCTGGAAAACGCCTTGTATCTTGAGGTTCGTGTTCTAGGCAAGTGCCTCATGGGTTGTCACGGGACCTCCTGCCTCCCGCAGACCTTCGTGCAGCAGTCGAGGCCCAGAAGTCCATATGCATCCCCGCAGCCTCCTTTCTTCTCCCCAGATCCTTCCCTATGCTAGTTCCACCCTGTATGCCGGAACATTCTGGAACAATCGAGCTCAGTCCTCCTACCCATCCCCCATCTCTGCTATTTATTTTCTCTGCTCCTGTCAGGAACGTGAGACCGAAGATGACCATTTACGTCTGTCAGGAGCTGGAGCAGAACCGAGCGCCCTTGCAGCAGAAGCGGGATGGTGCTGGGGACAGCAATCTGTGCGGTGAGTTGTGGGGACCCTTCCCCAACCCAGGGCCGCTTAGAGGGGTTGGCAAAGTAACAGAAAGTTGCAGCAGCAGCAGCGTGAGCCCTCTTGGTAAGAATGTTTCCACCGACCCACCTCCCTCCGGCTTCAGGAGGGATGAGTTTTTGTTAAAACTTCCTCCCGCGATTGAAATTATTTTTTTTAAATTATCTATTATTGAGAGACAGAGAGAGACAGAGCATGAGCAGGGGAGGGGCAGAGAGAGGCGGAGACACAGAATCCAAAGCAGTCTCCAGGCTCCGAGCTGTCAGCACAGAGCCCGATGCGGGGCTCGAACTCACAAACCACGGGATCGTGACCTGAGCCGAAGTCGGATGCTTAACCGACTGAGCCACCCAGGCACCCTGTCGCGATGGAAATGTTTAAGCTGGAAGTCATTCCCCCAGAACATGGGGCCCAGGTTATTTCCTACTGGGGGAACAGGCCCAGAGAGGGGGGGGTGTGTCCCCCCAGAGCCGCTTAGCCACTCGTGGTAGCGGGAGTCGGGCCTTCTGGCTCCCAGGCTGGTGACAGGTGCCACTCAGTGGCTGTATTGCCACAGCGTGTTGTCCTGTGGTTCCCCCCCCGGCTGGCCGAGCCTCTCCTGTGTGGTTCGGTGGCTGCCCCAGGGCTACGGGGCACCTCAGGGGCACACGACTCTTTCGGGTTGGCTGTCTGGTGAGAGGACACGGCTGAGTCCGAATACCGGCTGAGTCCGAATACCAGCACTGGCCATGTGGCCGTGGGCAGGCTCCCAGGGCCTGTGGCTCAGCTTCTGCGTTATGAGATGGAGGCAGCAGCGCTACCCCCGGAGCTGTGTGGATTCAGCGAGACGATGCGTGTAGAGAGCAGCCCTTGTTTCTGAGAAAGCGGCTGCCAGCGCTGAGGGTCTGACAATCCTCCAGTCTCCGGAGAGTCTGTGCCCCGTGTGTCTGCAGGGAGCAAGGGAGCACCCCTTGTGCATCTGCAGGTCCCCCCGGATCACTGCGTCCCTGTTCAAAGGCCGTTCCGTGCGCTCACTTCTTTGCTTCTAGTAGGAACTGTTGGGAACGTTGTTTCGCTGTGGGCACAGAGCGGATAACTGCCCCCGGACGAAGTGTTGTAGAGACAGAGCCAGGACCCAAACAGCCGGACCCTGGGAGCTGGCTTCTCAGCCCTGTGTCTGGAACCTGTTCGTTTCTGGAGAATGTCTAGGTGCCCCCGCCTCCGCTGCAGCTGCAAAGGCTGCTATCAGCCTGCGAAGGACGGAGTTGAGCTGCAGGTGCCCTGAGGCTCCGGGACACGTGGAGATCGTTCGAGGCCTTGCTTCTCGCACGGCCGGGTTGGGATTTGAACCTGGGGTCCTCTACGCTAGAGCCTTGTGTTCCCCCAACCTGCCCCTCCAGACCCCGGATGAGAGGTGGCCTGGGAGGCGTTCGGAGGAGTGTCCGGTTGACCCTGTCAGCCGCTCCAAGGACTCCCGGGGGCACCACACTCAGCTGGGGGAAGGCAAGGCCAGCGAAGAAAGGTCACAGCACAGGGTGCCAGCCTGCGAGCCGTCTAGGTGTTTGTGGCCAGCCTGATTTGCCGGCCGAGCAAACTCGGAGAAAGTGGAGCGGGCCCTGAAACATAGATGCCACCCGGAGAGGAGGCCTGGCATCCTGACCCAATGTTGGCACCAGGAGGGGCAGCATGCAGCGGCTGCACCCTCTGCACAGCGCCGGACGGCGGGTTCGGCCCGTCTGACACGCTGGGACGGCGAATCTGTCGCCCGGCTAGGACCCCGTGGCCCTGGCACTCTTCAGGGGAGCAATGTGTGTGTGCCCGTGCACACATGCACGCTCTTGAAGCAACAGGGCCTCTGATCAGCCTTTCTGGAACCAAGGGTTCCTCAGTGGAGGCGGGAGTTTGGGAACCTCTAGTCGAATCTGGTTGTGCTTTACCTTCGAGGAACTGGAGCCCCCCTGCCCCCCCTCCCCCCCCCCGGCGTGGAGTGATGACCCGCAGGGCGCCCCCAGAGTTAGCTCGGACCCGGCTGGTTTGGGTTTCAAATAAGGCAGCATTTCCAGCCTCCGGGTTACTGCCGTCTTCCAGCGGGCTGGTGACACTCCCAGCGCCTCGCTTCCCTTTGTGGATGCAGTCGGTTCCCGGATGGAGTCAGGCTTGTGCTGCGGGGAAGGGCAAGGGCGAGGGCAAGTGACAGTCACCCCAAGATGCCGCGCTCTGCTCCCCGAAGCCATCCAGTGACCCCTCTGTGCGATGGAAAGGGGACGCAGGGTTTCTCCTCCCTCCAGCCTCCACGCCATCAGTCACTGGGTGGGGGGGCGGACGCGGGAGCTCTCCACCTCACGGAAGGTCCCCCGAGGAGGGGCTGCCACGGGGACGGGGATGCATGGCCTCGTTGCGTGGCCCCTGTCGCTGGGCCGTGCAGGGGCTCTGCGCCTCTTCCCGCCGGGGAGTCACGCCCAGGGAGCGATGGGGGTGGGCGGGCTCCTTAGAAAGCAGGCGCGGGGTCTCTAGCAGGCGCTGCCCCTCCCCCTCCAGTGTACCACGCCATCTTCCTGGAGGAGCTGACCACCTTGGAGCTGGTTGAGAAGATCGCCAACCTGTACAGCATCTCCCCCCAGCACATCCACCGCGTGTACCGGCAGGGCCCCACGGGCATCCACGTGGTGGTGAGCAACGAGGTGAGCGCCGCCCCGCCCCCACCGGGCCCGGGGCTGCGGGCTGCAGGGGAGCCCCCTGGGGCTTTGGGGGTGACTTCCATCCAGGGATGGCAGGTGACTGTCATCTGCGTGCTGTGTCCCCTTGACTGTGCCTGGGGGTGGTTTGGAGGCTCTGAGTAGCTACCCCGTCCCGGCCAGGCACCGGTCAGGGCTGCAGGGAGTCAGGAGGCGGTCCCGGGGGCGGGTGACGGAGAGGATGCAGGCCGCCTCCGAGAACAGGGCGCGCCTCTGCTGAACGGGGAAGGCGCCGCAGCCCGCCCGGCTCTGTCCGCGGCCGCGGACAGTCTGGGCCCGCTCGCCGCTGAGGACGGGGCGGTCGGGCATTCCTGCACACCGTAGAACAGGGGCTCTCAGGCCTGTTCTATCCTGGCCCCTCCTCTGGGTATTGACGGTAAGACTGCCGGCATTTATCCCCCGCTTACTGTTCTAAGTGCCCGTGTGGTGTCTCACTTAATCCTGACAGGCTCCTGTGAAGTGGGTGATATGATCCCATTTCACAGATAGGAAACTGGAGGCGCAGAGGGGCTGAGTGGTTGCCCCGGGCCTCACAGCTGGGAAGGGGTGGAGCCAGGGTGGGGGCCCTGGTGTCCCGCTGTAGAGCCCAGGCTTGTGGCCAGCAGGCTACCCCGCCTCGCCTGAAATGAGGCCTTTAGAAACACAGCTGGGCTGATGGGAGCTCAGCAGACCCTGAGCCCACGGCGAGAACTCGGAAAGCATCTGCAGAGGACTGTAAGGGACATGGGACCTGAAAAGCTGAGCAGGTGTGGGCTTTGGAACTGGATGCGTGTCCCCACCTGGACCTTGCTCCCAGGAGCGGAGTGACCCGGGGCCAATTTACCTAAGCTCTTTGAGCCTCAGTCTACACATCTGTGAAATAGGGATAAGCATACCCACCAAGGAGGTTGTAGTAAGGATAAAGTGAGAAAATAGCATCAGGCACTGGGAGATACTGGATAGGGGAGGTGGCTTTAATGGAGAGCGCTAGGCACTTGTAACTTCTGGGAGCAAGTGATGGAGAAATCTTTACATCTGACAGCATATACAGCGTAGGTGTTAATGGTCTGTGTGCTTCATATATCGTCATTATGAGTAACAATCCTATTGCCACTTGTCAGTACAGTTGCGCGAGCCTCTTAAATGAGAGTCCCCATCTCATAGGAGTTGGGTCCTGGAGGTTGGCAAGGTGGTGGCGGTTTCCTTCCTTTTGAATTAAAAAGCAATTCCCAGTTAGTATAAGTCAAGAGATGGAAACCAACCGAGGGCAAATGTGGAGGGTCCTTACCTTCCCCACTCTTTTCCTAGAAGAGTTCATAGTAGCTTTGAAGTGATTCTGCCAGACAGCGTTTTGTGCAAGCGTCCGTTGTGTGCCTGAGCACACAGGTGTGTAGGTGCGGGCTTTTAAACCGCACGGCAGAGACGGACGGACGCCTGGCTGGCTCAGTCAGCGGATCACGCAGCTCTTGATCTCGGGGGGTTGTGAGTTCAAGCCCCATGTGTAGAGAGTACTTAAAATCTTTATCTCACACACACACACACACACACACACACACACACACACACACACACACACCCAGCCCCCCAAGAGCCAGCTGTACATTATCTGCCACTTGCTGTCTTCGTCACCAGTTCGGAATTCCTTCCGTATCATTACATTTAAATCTAATGCAGCTATTTTTCTACCCCCATCTCACAGATAGAGAAAACGAAGCCCAGGGTTCCTGACCCGAGCACCAACTTTAGAACAGTCAGGGAGGGAGGTTAAGGCACCCTGAGCAATGGGCTGCTGTAGTGGCATGGAAAACTTGTCGCTTTGCGTTTCAGAATGAATTTCTTTGGTGAAGACAAAAGCCAAGAATGTGCGGAACCCTTGCCGGTTCACGGGTCCCTGCAGGAAGTCCCTTCCCCAGCTTGCCCTGTGCCCTTTGGGGGTGGGCAGTTAAGCAAGTGAAGCAGAGAACAGAACCCAAAAGCTGCCCCAGCTAAGTAGGCGATTCTTATTCCCCTGAAGTTTCTTTGCCTCTTAACCCTGAATCAATTGGAAACCTTTGGTTCTTAATTGCCCAGAGCGCTGGAGGCAGCCTGCCCAGCCGCGGAGCGGCCCCGGAGGTGCAAGGGCACTTAATTAAACAAGGGAGTTACTGATTAAGCCCATGTGAGCTTTGCTTAGGGCTTTGCATGCCCAAGTGGCTGGGCCGCCAAGAGTCCTAGAGGGCGCGGGCCAGTGGTATAGAATAAATGTACTTCACGCATCATTAGGCCCTGCAGGGAGGGGCAGGGGTCGGCGGGTGGATGGAGTTGCAGGATTTGGGGGGCAGTAATCCAGAGGAGGCAATAAAACGTAGCTTGCATTTTTTAATTTGGAAAGGGGGTTTGCCGTCGTGTTGGTTAGTGGGTGTGTGGGGGTGTGTGTGTGGTGGGTATGTTTAAGTGTATTGTTAATATTCTTTCCGTTGATATTGTGAAATATGGCAGATGTGGGCAAGGAGTGTGTAAAATGAATTTGTACAGCTTAGGGAACAAGTGACCAGTACGTGCACTCAGGTTAATGCCATGTGTTAGAAGCCCCTTTGTGGGCTCGTTTCCTGGTCCAGTCCATCCCTCCAACCTGCTGGTCTGAATTTTGTATTCACCGCTCCTTTGTTCCTCCTCAACATACTGTTTAATTTTTGCCTATTTTAAAGCTTCATGTAGGTGGAATGATAGCATATGGTTCTGTGACTTTTTTTCATTTCGCTTTATATTAAAAAAAGCTTTTTCTTTAACATTTGTTGTTGAGAGAGCAAGCAGGGGAGGGGCAGAGAGAGAGGGAGACACAGAATGTGAAGCAGGCTCCAGGCTCTGAGCTGTCAACACAGAGCCCGACCCGGGGCTCGAACCCACGCACCGTGAGGTCATGACCTGAGCCCATGTTGGCCGCTCAACCAACTGAGCCACCCAGACGCCCCTCTCTTTATATTTTTGAGATTCACGCAGGTCGAGATGCTTCTGGAAGCCACTGGCGCACCGAATGGCGTGGCCTGATGCAGGCACTGGCTCCAGTTAGCATTTTCTTCTAGGTTTTTATTTAGGCAATCTCTACACCCAGCGCAGGGCGCAAGCTCACGGCCCTGAGGTCTAGAGTCAGTCCTGTGCTCCTCCGACGGAGCCGGCCAGGCGCCCCTCGGGTTAACAGGCAGCGCTGCTCTAGACAGTCTCAGGTGTGCTTCGAGTGTGCACGTGCAGGAGTTTATCTAGAACCCCGGCCCGTGGGAGGAAGGTCCTGGGTCCCGGGGACAGTCTTATGAAGCAGTCACATAGGTTACTACCCCACCAACACTGGGCGCCATTCTCCATTGTTCTACACCCTGGTTCTGTGCTTTTGTTCTGGAGGCGGCCCCATTTTGCAGAGAGGGTGGGGAGGCCAGAAGGAAAAAGGTTGACTTGCCCAAGGTCACTGGGTAGTGAGTCAAGATGAGAACTGCAGAGAGTTGGCTGGCTAATGGTTCCATTACTGCCCCTTCGTAGACATTTGTAGACATAGGGGGCGGTGTCGTGTTCGTGTTGGTCCTCCTCGGGCTCTGATACACGGAGGCCACTAACCACCAAGTTCTTTTTTTTTTTTTTTTTAAGCACTTTAATCTTTTCTTTGTTGCTATTACACACGTACCCGCTCCTGTAATGCGGCCGTTACAGGGAACGGAGGACCCGGGAAGTTGGAGAACGCAAAACGAAAGCAAACAGACGTTTAGTTCTGTATTAAATGTGAACATTTTGCCTCCCTGCCAGGCTCCTTTCTGTCCTTTCTGTTCCGTCTTTGTTACTTAAAACGGCAATCATTTTGTACCTTTATCTTGTCTCGTGTTTCCTTAGTAAGTGTTAAGTGGGATCATTCTCCTGCGTTTGTGCAAACACGGGTGACCGTCCTCTCCGCCAGCCGTGGTGGCTTAGCTCGGTGTCACTGAGGCTTTTCGTATTGGGAAGGCATTGCTGACGGGACACGGTCTCTCTTTTGCCTTTCAGATGGTGCAGAATTTCCAAGACGAGTCTTGTTTTACCCTCAGCACTTTGAAAGGTAAAGCCCCCCTCACCCCTTGAAGTATGCTGGCCATGCCCCCTGCCGCCTCCCCGGGTAATAGGGCGAGCCTGCCCCGTGGGTCCCCAGACGCAATGTTATCTGGGGACATCACGTGGGAAGCAGGCACACAGCCTTCCTGTGAAGTCTTGCCCTGGAAATGTGAGGGCTGTTGAGATGGGCCCCGCAGTCCGTTCGGAAGGGGAAAGCCTTGCCGGGCGTTGTGTCCTCCTCCACGAACGACCTCAGTGCTGAGTAGAAGATGCACTTGAGCTTTTCTAAAGTCAGGGTCTTAGGAGGAGCAGGTGTGGAATGTCGCAGCCGAGCCTGTAGGCCTGGTGGCTCAGGAATCTGGGGCTGGGCTGAGACATGAAGGCTCCCCCGAGGAAGGTCTCTCCTCGGGGACAGCCAGGAGACAGACTGGCTGGGACCCTCCTGAGGGCCGGGGCAGGTGAATGTACGGAGCCTCTCAGCATGGACGCCCTGTGACCGGGTCACGCACTCTGGACTGTGACGGGGCCATTCCTGTCCCCCCGTCCCCGTTCTCTGGATCCAGCCGGCAGCTGCCTTCAGAGAGCTGGGGCCTGTACCATCCCAAGAACCACAGTCTGTTCCAAGCCTTCTTGGGCCTAGAGCCTTCAGTCCTTGGGCCCAGGGCTGTGGTCGAACGGCTCATTGCCGACAAGAAATCACTAAGGCGGAAGGCATGGGAAGGCGTGTGTTAAAATGCCTGGTTTTGTTAGCCCGCCTTGCTCTACGCAGTCTTGCCTTTGGAACCAATATCCACGGCGGGACTCCAGCTGGTACGCCAACGCCATGGCCTGCCTCCTCCCCCAGGGTCACGGTGGCTTGCCCTTTCTAAAGTGTCCAGTGTCTCTCTTTGCAGCTGAGAGCAATGACGGCTACCACATCATCCTGAAATGCGGCCTCTGAGCAGACGTAGAGCGTGTGAAGTAGGGCCTCCGCCTCCCAGCCCCATGCACTCCCTCGGACGTAGAAACTGCACCACCGTGTGCCGCGGCCTCCCCTGGCAAGCCGTGGCTCGGAGGGACGTGGCCCAGTCCCGGAAGACCGCGGCCCCGTAACCAGCAGAACCCCGCGGACGCCGGCTCTGGTGCAGAGAGAGCCAGCGGCTCCTCTCTCCCGGCCTCCCGGCCTCCAGCTTTGGAATGTTCCTTGTTCTTTCCCAGCCCTGCTGTCCTAAAGAGGCAAATGGCAAGGGGCACCTTCTCCGAAACCCCTCGCTCCCTTGTTGGAAGCCGGTTCCCTGAGTGTCTCAGGACCTTCTGACCGTCGTCCCCCTGCCTCCAGGGAAGGCCGTGCCTCACCCCGACTTTCACCTTTTCTGGTAACCAGCTCCGTGACCAGGATGCTTGACTGGGGGCGGGTGCCTTGCCACCGCTCTGCCGTCTTCACGTTGGCTTCCCTTCTCCACGACCCTGGCGGGCCTCCATCTTTCTGCTTCTTGGACGGATCGGTGGGAAGGGGATTTATTCTGTGCCTTCTGCCTCCTTCACCTTGACTCCCTTTCTAAGGACCTGCTTTTGCAGTGCCCGGCGAGGGGCTCCTGTCTCTGCGTCGGTAATGTAGACACCACAATGCTGGTGTAGGACCGGCCCCGGAGACCTAGGTCTGTGGCCTTGGGAGGAAGAAGGAGAGGATAGAACAACTCTTTTCTGATCCATTCTCATGAGAATGACAGGGATGAGGACAGCATGATATTTTTCTTGAGCAACTTTTATGTGATTTTATGTCCTAAGCAGTCACGGGTGAGGAGGAATAGGACATGAGCGTTCCCTGTATGAGCAGATGACCTTGACGTTCTGATAGCGGGCCCTGTTGGGTGGACTTCACCAGGTCCCATTTAGAGCAGACCTCAGTTACCCACTGCCAAACTGGCCAAGTTTCCTAGGGGCTTCATCTTTCCTGTGAGGCCCCGACTGAAACGTTTCTCTTTTTTCATGCGTGGAGGGAATGCTTAGGGCATTTTGCCTGCATTGGCGTGGTTGGCTCACCTTTCTTAGTGGCTTAATTGTGGGGACATTTGATTATCAGAAACCAGTCAACTCAGGAACTAGTCTTTGTCTGTTTCCCAGGTATCTGTACTCTCTGCTAACTTAGGTTTATCTTCCAGAGCATTGAGAAGCCTGTGATCAATGGAACAGGATTGTACAGCTTCTAAAGTGGAGCTTTGGGGAATACAGTGCTAGCGTCAAAAGATGACCAGATCTGGGGAGACCTGGCTTTACAGTTGGTGAAAATGAAACCTAGGGGGGCAGAGCCATCTGCCTGATATCACATAGTGGTAGGGCAGTGGCGTACATTTATTATATAAATCAAGACACTTCTGAGGGTGAAGGGGGCTCTGTAAGTAATACTTATGTTGGGACAACAGGTATGGTGTTCCTGCAGAGTAAAACAGACTCCTGATTCCTTTCCTGTTTGCGGGGAGGGTCCGGGAGCAGGCAACAGCTTTATTGAGATATAATTCACATACGATACAGTGGACCCATTTAGAGTATACAGCTCTATGGTTTTTAGTAAATTCAGAATCAGCACATTCGATTTTAAAACATTTTCCTTACCCCCAAAAGGAACCCTGTTCCTTTTAGTGATCACCCTCCCACTTTCCCCCCAACTCCCCTTTTGGCCTATGCAACCGCGAATCTCCTTCCCATGGAGATTTACCTATTCCGGACATTTCATGGATATGGGATTACAGTGGCCTTTTTGGTTTTTACTAGCATAATGTGTTCCAGGGTCATCCATGTTGAGCATGTATTCACACGTCAGTCCTTTTCATAGTTGTGTGGTATTTCATTCTCTGGATATATGCACCACATTTTGTTGATCCACTCGTCAGCTGATTGACATGTGAGTTTCTCCTTTCTGGCTGTTGTGAGCGATGCTGCTGTGAACATATTTGTACAGGTTTTTGCGTACAGAACGTGTTTCCATTCGTTTGGGTGGATCCCTACGAGTGGCCTTGCTGGCCATACAGAACTCTATGTTTAACTTTTTGAGAAACTTCCAGATTGTTTTCCAAAGCTGTGGCGCCATTTTACCCTCCCACCAGCAGCAGTGCAGGAGGGCTTTGCTTTCTCCACATCCTCCCCAACGCTTGCTCTCATCTGTCTTTTTGATGAGAATGTTCCCGTGGATGTGAAGTAGTATCTCACTGTGGTTTTGATTGGCATTTCCCCAATGGGCTAATGGTGTCGAGCATCTTTTCATGTGCTTACTGGCCATTTCTGTGTCTTCTTTGGAGCAGTATCTGTTTAGATCCTTTGCCCATTTCTGTTTGGGTCCTTGGTCTTTTTTATTACTGCGTTTGCATCAGTTCTTAGTATATTCTAGACACAGGTGCTTTATCAGCTCTGCGATCTGTAAACTTTTTATCCCATTCTGTGGATTATCCTCGCCTTCTTCTGATGCCCTTCGCAGCACAAAGGTTTATCATTTCGATGATGTCCAAGATCCCTACTTTTCCTTGCTTGCGCTTTGCGTGTCGTATCTGAAAAACCACGGTGTGTTCCAAGGTCAAAAAGAAATTCTTTCTAAGAATTTTCATAGTTGGGGCTCTCTAGCGGCCTTTGATTCATCCGAAGTTAATTTTTGTCCATGGCCTGAGGTAGAGGCCCAGCATCACTCTTTTGCCTGTGGAGACCCAGTTCCAGCACGAGTTTTGACCTTGCCTCCCCTCCCCTCCGCTCCCCCCACTCCCCTCTGCTCCCCTCCCCAGCCCATGTCTGGCTCCACTATAGACGTTACTGGCTTTCTGTTCTCCTCTGTCTCCCCCTTACTCCCCCTTAACCTTCTCAACGGTACTGGGTCATATTGTGCGGCCTTTCTTGGTGCGTGTTCTAACTGCACACATTAGTCCTACGGGAAAGTCAGGACCAGTCATTTCCTTTTTTGAGGACAGTGAGCCACAAGGAAGTGGAATAATTTGCCCAAGGTCACACAGAGTCAGGACTAGACCTTTGGTCTTCTGACTTCCAGAATTTCAAGGTGTCTGTCAGTAGTGGTGCCACTCCCCTGGGCCAAGTGCTGACAGCCTCGATTTAATTATTTGTGGTAGGCTCATATTTTTAGTTCTTCATTCCAAATGAGGGTCTAATAAAAATCTGTTACCTTAAGTTCACTGTTAGCGGAGTCTTCCATTTTCAGGAACCCCCACCGCTGTTTTTTGTTTGTTTGTTTTTACCTTCTCTCTCTTTTTTTTTTAAGATTTTATTTTTAAGTAATCTCTATACCCAACATGGGACTCGAACTCATGACCCTGAGACCAAGACTCGCACGCTCCACCGCCTGAGCCAGCCAGGCGCCCCTTTCACCTTCTCGCAGTGGCTCTAGTCAAATCTCGCAGCTTACGAAGAGATAGAAAATAAATACGCTTCTTAATTTGGCACTAAAATGTCCCAGCTGCTTGGTTTGGGCGGCTTGTCCTTCCCCAGAGCTCAGGTGAGCTAGCTGTCCCGTTTAGTTTCTTCATGTCAAAGCACAAAGAAGCCATAGCTTCCCACTCCTGTCAACTCTCTTTCCTAAGAGCTCTGAGGCCAAGGCCTGGGGGATGGGGCAGCCCCTCCTGGAACTGTGCCCCCCCCCCCCCCCCCCCCCCGTGATTCTAGTCTGTGGCTTCTCCATGGCAGGCATACTTTTTAAAGGTGCTCCCCAGAGAGAGAGAGGAGAGAGAGAGAGAGGATCTTCTCGAGTGCTCAGGCCACCATTTTGAACCAGAAGCCTCAAGCTGAGGTCCTTATTCCCAGGCCATCGCATTTCTTTCTCTGTTTGCAAGGTTGTGATAGACCTTTTCCTGTTTACCAGGTTGCAGAACTGTAGGCGTTGCAGGGGGAGGGGTGGATGGGAAGAGCAGATGGGGCGGGGGTGGGGGTGGGGGCCTGAAGCCTGGGGCTTAGGGTCCTAAGCAAAGGTCAGCCGGCCCAGGCAGCCTCAGGGGCCTTGGGAGGAGCTATGAGCCTGCAGGGGGTTCACTGGGAGCACCCAGGGGCTGGCTGAGCCTTGTCCCGAGTTTCCAAGTCCAGCGCGGCTTCGGGGCCTGGCCTGAGTAAGCCAAGCTCTGAAAATCATTAACGAGCCGATGAGGAAAATGGAAAGCCTTTGCTGTTGCTGGCGGAGCTGAGCGAGCGAGCCCGGAGGCTTCCGGACGGTGGAGGAGCCGAGGATCAGGGGTGGGGGCGGCGGCGCCCGATGTGACAGCGCCGGAGCGCGGGAGGCAGGGGTAAGGGGCGGCAGCCGGGGGCCCCCAGGCCCCTGCTAGGCCTGAGCGTCTGCCTGTCTGGAGTCGTGGCCGGCTCCGACACGAGGTGAACGGGGGGCGCGGCGGGGCTTTCCCGGTGTCCCCTCGGTGAAGTCCTGCCGCGGGCCGGTGACGGGCACGGGCACGCGTACTGGTTGCGCAGTGCACCGCCAGCGCCCCTGCTCAGGCCGCCGCGCGCGGCGGCCAGAGGCACAGCGCCTGGGGCGTGCCTGCGAGGAGTGTGTCCAGTCCCTCAGCGCCCCTAGAGCGGCCCCGGGGGGATCCCTGGCGGCCTCAGCCCCGACTCCGTGCTGGCCGGCGCCGCGTCTGCACTACAGGGGGCGTGCTGCGCGGACCCCTTTCCTCGCTCCTGTGTCTGGCGGGAATGCGCCCCGAACCTTCTCCGCTCCGCCGGATGTGGGGATGAATGCTCTGGCTTTTGGGTCTTGTGTGACACCGCGGTTCGGGCTCCGCTGAGGACACTGGTCAGGGGCCAAGGACCCCGAAACGGGGCTCGTGGAGCCGGTCTCCCAGCAGCTGCCTCAGGGTCACGTGCTGTGTGTGTGGCGCCGTCGGTCCCTTCACCCCGGGGCAGGGCGGCGGGGTCTGGGGGCAGCAAGGTGCCGGTCAGGCCGCCCCAGGTCTTCCTGGGACCCCCCCCCCCCACTCCCAGGGCACCCCGGAGCCCCTTGAAGCTGCCTCTGAGCTCTCTGGCCCTCTCTGCGCGGGCTCCTCTCCGGTTGTCCTTGCGCCTCCGTGGGGACGGCCAGTGGTCCCAAGTGGTGGCTCTCCGGCCCCGCCCCACCCGCTTTAGTGGCCTCCCAGGGGCAGCGTCCCCAAGCAGGGGCTCTGGGAGAGGCGGTCTTGCCACTCGGTGCAGGGCAGCTGATGAATCTCACCCTTTCCAGAAAAACTTTGCCAACCTCCGAGGAGGTCAAGCTTTCTGTCGCTTTCTGTCCCCACTGGCGATCCCGCTAAATCAGGGCCCTCCAACAGTAGTAGTAACACAGAGTACGCGACCGTTCTGAGCTTTGAGGCAAGAGAAGTGTCGGTCTGAGCGGCACCGGAATCCCGCTACCTGTCGGCCCTCGCTTCTGTGAAGGGCTCACCCCTGCCCGCTGGCCTGTTCCTGGAGCCCCGAGGGACCTTCGGACCCCTGGGTGGGTGCTCGGGCTTGGTGTCGGGCGGCCGTGTGGCGAAGGGCCCTGTGCAGGTGTTAACAGGCCGGCAGGCTGTGGAGGGCGGTGGCCTCCTGACCGAGGTCCCTGGAACTTTCCTGCCCTGGAGCCGGCAGCCTGACCTTCACCTCCAGCTGGCACCTTGAGCACCTCTTGGCTTCCCTGGGGTCCCGCAAGTGTCTCTCTGCGTGTTCTGCTCTTCCTCCTGCCACGGGGACCGCTCGTGGTGGCCTCAGCTTGGTGACAGACAGCGGCCGCGGTCTAGGGAGAAGCTGGAGTGAGTCCCACCTGCTAGTCTCTGTGGGCCCCTAGCTTCTCTCTCCAGGAGCAGGTGGCCACACGCCGCAGCCAGCCTCCCATTAGTCGTGGCACCAGCAGCTGTGGCACACGCCCCTGGCCTCTCCTGGGTCGGGCGTCGGGCTCAGCGCTTTGGCCATTGTCCCTTTCCATCCTCCCCGCCCTGCCGTGAGGCCACCGTGGCCCAGTTTTGCAGGTGAGGAGATGCCGGCCCAGGGTCCTACTAGCTCCTGGTGGTCTGAGCCAGGATGAGAATCCGAGTCTGGGTCCCACGTCCACACCTGACGCCCTCACACACCAGATTTGGGGGGCAGGCGGTGCCAGCTTTCATCCCGAGATTCCACCCCCGGGCTTGGTGCGTTCCGGTGGGGAAACCTTCGTGGGGCTCGGGTGTATCAAGAAAGGGGGGGTCCCCTCCCCGTGCTGGGTAAAAACGTGGTGACTGTGTCTTTGAATGTTCCTGTACGTAATGTGATTCTTTCTCAAAATGTAACGTCCCCAGTTTTCTCCGGATCGGGTGACCCTTTCCTAAAGGTGGTGGGAGTCCATGCGGGTGGCGTGGGCCGTGGACGGGTCAGGTGGGTGACGGGGTTGTGGGAGGCGGGCATCGAGGCGGAAGCTGTCATGCTGCCACATTGTTTTTGTGCCTGAAATAAAGCGTGTTTTGCACTTGTTACTGTACTGTTGTGCGGATGAGAAATCTGTGGGATCTGTGCTTGGGTCAGAACGCAAATAAAACTCATTTGTAAGAAACCCTGCGGCTCAGGCCTCCAGTCTCTCTCTCTCGCTCTTTCAAAAGTGTGATAAAATACAAAATAACACGAAATTTGCCATCTTAACCGTGTCGAAGTGCACAGGTCAGCGGCATCAAGTACGTTCATATCGTGTAACCGTCCCCGCCTTCCGTCTGCAAGGACTTCCTCATCTTCCTCAACTGAAACTGTACCCTGTCCCCCCACGCAGCCCCCTCTAACCGCTGTTCCGCCCTGTCCCTGTGAATGTGACTGTTCTGGGTCCCGCACCGGAGCGGACTCCCACAGTCTTTGTCCTTTGTGACTTATTTCACTCCCATGCAACATCCTCAAGGTCCACCCGCATCGCCGCACGCGACAGGCTTCCCTTGTCTAAGGCTGGATCATACTCCCTCGTACGTGCACACGGCATGGTGGTGACCCACCCCTCCGTCCGGGGCCCCTGGGCGGCCGCCCCGTGCCAGCAGCTGTGAATCATGCCGCTGTGACCACAGGCATGCCGGCTCCCTGTGAGTCTCTGCCTTGGCTTCTATGCCCCAGCTGGGTTTGCTGGACGTGCGGTCCTATGGTGCCCACCCTGGCCGGTCCGCTTCACGGTCCCACCTGCAGCAAGCAGGGACTCTAACGTCTCCACGCCGGCCCGACACCTCTTCCAGGCCCGCCTGTCCCCAGTGCTCTGTTGCAATCAAGTACATGTGCTGTGTCCCCGCCCCGGGGCTGCTGCTCCTCTGTGCTCCCGCCCACGTTCTTCCTGGCTCCCCAGCCCAGGGGTCACAGTTCCTCTCCCTGCCACACTCCGGTTAAGTCCCCTTCTCCCGACTTGCCTGGGCACAGGGTGTGTGCGTGGCGGGGGCGGGGGGGGGGTTGGGACCCTGGAATTATGTGATGGAGAGCAAGCTCAACCTCCCCAAACCGGTCTCCTGGTCTGTGAACTGGGAATGTCACCTGCCCTGGGACCCTCTGGTCACACGGAAGGAGGTTCCCGACAGAACCCAGGAGCAGCCTCCCGGGGCGGGGGGAGGGGCAGGCTCTGCTGTGGGAAGCGATCTGGTGTTTTCCAGGATCCAAGGGAGAATGACATCGTGGAGGGCTGGAGGAGAACTAGATGGGGACCGCTCAGAAAGTGTCGCGAGGCACAGCCCGTGGCCCAGCTGCCTTTCCGGGGGCTGGAGCAGAGTCATGCCAGAGGCCAGTCCATTTCCAGCAACCGCCCCGCCGGCCGTGCTGTGGGCAGGAAGCTTCCAGAATGAGTCCCACTAGAAGCCCCGTTTTCAGGCCTCAGGTGGGCTGCCGCGGTCCTCAAACAGCATCAGAACCCCCCAGAAGGCCGCGCGACCATCCCAGTAGGTTTGGGCTGGGGTGTGAGTGCTCGGATCTAAGTGGCGCCCAGAGGGGGCCGTGCTTGCCGAACCCCTGCCTGGAGGAGCGTCCTTCCTGGAGGAAACCTCCAAGAGGCGGAATGAGTCACTCAAGATGCAGACCCAGGTGTGGGCTAAGCTGGCGGGGGGGGGGGGGGCTGGAGGAGGTTCGGTCAGCTGATGTGAAGGTCACCTGGAGCCTGGGGACTGCGGTCAGCCGTGGGCCCCTCCCATCCTACTGCTAGGGAAGCTGACGCTGCCCCTGCAGCCTGTCGATTGGGCCCTCCGGGGAGGCAGCGGGGCCTCCTGGCTTGAGGCTGCTAGCTCCCCCCACCCCACTGTCTGCTCTGGGCCAGGCGCGGGGGTCCCGGCTGCAGCTGCCTGCACGTCCTTGGCGGTGGCAGCCCCCATGGGAGACCAGACGAAGGCAGCAGTGGGGGGGGGGGGACGCCTGGCGTCTGGGCCTCCGTCCTGTAGGCGGGAGATTCCACCGGGAGTGTGTCACTCGGGGGAGGCCCTAGGAGACTGACTCCCGAGGCCCAGACTCCCAGGGGCCTGAGGGAATCAGCCAAGGGCCAGTAACATGCAATCCCTGGAGACGTGTGCGGGCCTGTTCTCCCAGCGGAGCGCAGCGGTGGGGAATCGCCTTTCCCTCTGCTTCCTTCTGTGGTCGGAGCACTTTACCCTCCCCAGAGCACCCCGTGCTCGGTCCTCCCCGGGGAAGGGCAGGCCCCGGGACTCCCGTGCTGCACGCACAGGCACGGAGGCCAGGGACACTCGGCCCCTCCGGGCAGCCCAGGACCGGGTACTCCCCAGTCCCCGGCCCCCGCCGCACATGCTTTCCGGGGAAGGCGGTGCCCCCCGTGGCTGTCCCTCCCTCGGCCCCTTATCCCTTCACTCCAGGGAAGGGAGCCTGGTGGCTAGGAGGCTTCCAGAGCTCGGCTGGGTTGAATATTAACCTGCCTTGATTGGGCGGATCAATATTTAAACTCCATGACAAGGGAAAGGGGTTATCTGGAGGGGCTCACCGGGAGAGGCAGCTCTTGGAGTAGCTGATAATCCGAGAGGCTGACCTGGAGTCGGGGCAGGGGCTGGGCTTCGAACACGTCCAGCCAGAGTGGGAAAAGGTGGAAGGAGGGAAGCCAGCCAGCTTACTGCCCTTCCCTCCCTCCTTCCTTCCCTCCTTCCCTCCCTCCTTCCTTCCCTCCTTCCCTCCTTCCTTCTTTCCTTCCTTCACCCCTTCCTTCCTTCTTTCCCTCCCCCTTTCCTTCCTTCCTTCCCCCTTCCTTCCTTTCTTCCTTCCTTCCCCCTTCCTTCCTTTCTTCCTCCCTTCCTTCCTTCCCCCTTCCCTCCCTCCTTCCTTCCCTCCTTCCTTCCCTCCTTCCTTCCTTCTTTCCTTCCTTCTCCCCTTCCTTCCTTCCTACCCTCCCTTTTTCCTTCCATCCTTCCCACCTTCCTTCCTTCCTTCCCCCCTTCCTGCCTTCCTTCCCCCCTTCCTTCCTTCCTTCCTTTCTTCCTTCCTTTCCTCCTTCCTTCCCCCTTCCTTCCTTCCCCTTTCCTTCCTTCCTTTCTTCCCTCCTTCCTTCCTTCTTTCCTTCCCTCCCTCCTTCCTTCCCCCTTCCTTCCCTCCTTCCTTCCTTCCCTCCTTCTCTCCTTCCTTCCTTCAACTCCTTCCCTCCCTCCCTCCTTCCTTCCTTCCTTCCTTCCTTCCTTCCTTCCTTCCTTCCTTCCTTCCTTCTTTCCTTCCTTCCCTCCCCCCTACCTCTCCCACTCCCTCCCTCCCTCCCCACTCCCTTCCTTCCTTCTTTGTGTGGCCACAGCTCTCTCCTGGCTCCAACAGCTCACTAGCTTGCCAGCCCGGCTTTTCCTCTGAGCTCCCATAACCAAGTAACCAAGAGGCTGAACTGTCCGTTTGTCAGTCTGTCCCTCTCACTGGGCAGAACTCCTAGAGGACAGAGGTTGGTTTGCCTGACCAATGCCACTCACAAGTCCAGCCTGGGCCCTGGCCAGGAGAGGCGGCTGCAGCCGTGTTTGTTGAGTGAGTAAATGATGGTCTGCTGATTGGCAAGTGAGGGAGCTGGAGCGGAGGCTCCGGGCGGGGGGCCAGCTGCTGTGCCGTCTTAACTGGACTTCAGATGAGTTCATTAGCTCAGCGCACTGGGAACAGGGCTGGGGTGGCAGGGGACAGGGGACAGGCGAATTCGGGTGGGAGAGTGGGGAACCCTGCAAAGTACCGAGTGTGTGGCAAAGGGACCCTGGGTGTGTCAGCACAGCCAGGCCCTGGGGGCGGGGGCTCCTGTCGGGCACCTGCCGTGTGCCAGGGGGCTCACAGGCTGCTGAATCCACAGGATCCAGAATACACGCTGTGGAGGGGTGTGTGTGCGTGCGTGTGTCTGCGTGTGTGTGCGTGTGTGTGTTCTTTATGACACTCTTTACCTGCCTAATAGCTGAGGCTCCCAGAGAATCCAGCTGCCGTGGATCCGCCCCCAGGGAGCCGTGTCCCCAGGGCACATAGACCGAGTCCCATCAGGGGGAGCAGTGCCCCTGGAGCGAGAGCTGAGCTCCCACGTGTGTCCTCCCGGCGGCTCCCGCTCACGCCTCTCCCTCCCCGTCCCTGTGAAGACGCGAGTCCCACACTCTGACCGCCTCGCTGACTCACTTCGCCCGCGCGTCTGTGTAGACGGGAGGGAGGATAAAAACCTGCCTGTCGCTTGCTGTCTTCTGTCCGTTCAATTCCCCGGCCCCAAGCACTGAACGTAAGAGGGTGGCGGGAGTCTTTCTCCCTGATGTTTCCTGGTCTCACCCAGTCCTCACACTTTTCGACGGGCATTAGAGTCTCCACATTGCCCACGGGGATACTGAGGCTCAGGGAGGCTGCGTAGTCAGCTCGAGGGCCCACAGCTGCTCGTGGGGCAGAACCGGCCTCCTGGGGCTGGGAGGGAGGGTCCAGGATGGTCTAGGTGGGCTGTGGGATGTTCCCCTTCCCAATTCCCCACACTCTCAGGAGCGGGGGGAGTGTGTCTTTGGGACAGGCTAGTACCACGGTCATCCCTTCCTTGTCTCCGCCATGTCCCAGTTGTGTCCTTGGGGCCAAGCAAAGGGGTGAGGCAGGACCACCTCCTCCCTCTGGGCACTGCATCAGAGTCCCCAGCACCCCGGGACGGCGGAGGTGGGGAGGAGGGGCCCAGCCGGGGTGCTAGCCCTAGTAAGTCTTCAGCTGGGAGCCCCCTCCCCCAGCCCATGGACCACCAGTTCCCAGACCTATCCACGGCCCCTGCGTGGGCATCTTCCCCACAGCTGCCTCGTCCCTCCGTCGCCCCTGCTGCTGGCCTCGGGAGCGCATGTCCCCGGAAAGGAGGCCTGTCCCCAGGCCCCTGCATTGCAGCTCTTCCCCACCATGGGCTCCCGATCTCCCGAGTTCACTCGGCACCCACACCCCCCAGAGGGCCTCCTGCCCTTCAGAGCCCTGCCCTTCAGAGACGGCCCCTTCACTGGCCTCCCGGGTCCTGCGCCGCTGACGTGCTTGTGACGTCAGCTCGCTGCTCCCCTAAACTGATGGGCATTGAAGGGTATCTGAGGCAGGCTGTCTGGAAGTCTTCCGTTTCCAGGGCCTTTGGGCCTGGCATGTCCTGTCCTTCTGGAAAAACACTGCCGCTCGCCGGTGGAGATGAGCTTCAGGGGGAACTTTGCTCTTCCCTTTGGGCCGTAAGAGCATCCCAGCCGTGCAGTGACCGAGGGGGCGGAGGGCCCATACTCCCACCTGCCGGTCGGAAGCTCTGCCAGGGTGACCATTTGGGAAGCTTTCCCCATACCCCCGACGGCCCCTTATTAGAAGAGTAGCCTCCATGTCCCGAAATTAATCTGACTCCAGGAAAGGAGTCACAAGGGCCCCGGGCAGAACCATGCGTGAACGTTGTGGGAGCCATTTGGTTTTTTTTGGTTGCTAGTGACTTAAGAGTTTGAAGAATGGGTTGGCCATGTAGACTAACTGAACTGTCCATAAAGTGTCCACACGACAACGTTAGAAAGGAGACCACCGAGACTATAAAGCAACACCACTACGGTCATAATCGTAGAAAGAAAATTAAGTTAGACGCATCCTGAGAAGAACGAAAGGAAAGGGTCTCACGTTGTGGCCATGTTAGGTAAGTAACGCTAGACGCCATCAAAACAAGCCGTAAAGGTGAGCGGCTTCACACTATGAAGGTCTGTCTCTGCCCCGTGTGCCAGGTGAATCTGCCTCGCCAGGATGCCTACTCTACACCGTCACTGGGGGGCCCGGTGCCTTCCCTCTGGGGGTCTCCCCGTGAGGCCTGCACACGACCCTTTGCTCCAGGCAGAGGAAGGGATTAGAGCCTGGAGAACCGAGGGAGGGGTTTGGGGGACCAGGCCTGCGAGGGGCACCTGGCCGCTTCCTCTCCCACGACCGTGGGCGGAACCCGGTCCCGTGGCCCCAGCCCGTGTGGTCACCGGCAGGCCGGGAAATACAGTCCAGCTGTAAGTGCAGTGTCCTCTGCCACCGTGGCAGTTAATAAGTGAGTAACCGAACCCGCCAAAATGAATGAAAAAGAACTTGCCAGCACGTACGGTGTCACTCCTGTGCTGGGCTCCGTTTGTGATGAGGTTTGGGGGCTGACGGGGGGAGTCCGGAGCCGACGGCCAGGAAGGAATCCTTGAAGATGTGTTTGGTGCAAAAAGGTGAATTTTATTGAAGCACGGGGA
>CM053578.1:8311330-8484461 GCA_028646485.1 Cryptoprocta ferox
GTTCCCGGGAAGAGCAGCCAGTGGTGTTCCTGCTACTTCTCCAGTTGTGCTGGTGGGGCTTCCGGCTCCGGGCGCGGAGTGCGGGCCAGACAGGCCGGGGCTCCCACCCTGGCCTCCCCCGGCCCCGGCCCGTCCTGTCTCTACATTTCAGCTTCCCCATCTGCAGAATGGAGCTAGGGGAGCCGGGCGGCAAGACAGCTGGGAGGGCTCGAGGACGTGCACGCCTAGCTCTGGGCACCGTGCTGGGGGCCAGGGATGGCGACAGTGATGTGGGGACACAGGCGCCGGCCGCTCTCCGAGGACCTCCTGCGAGGCGGCTGCCCGGGTCGGGCTGAGCACCATGGACAGAGCAGGGGCCGTAGCTGCTCTGTGCTTGGAGGCCAGTGGCAAAACACACCTTTTCCATGAAGCCCTTGGGACTTCTTGCAGCCCTCATCGTGGACCCTCCTGGAGGCTTCTAGACCTCGTGTCATCTATTCCTCTCTTTAAGCTCTTAAGCGGTGCAGAGGGTATTGGTTACTGGGCTGGGAGGGGACCATCCTGCATATCTACCCCCTCCTTCTCTGAGAGTCAAGCCCCGGTTACAGGAGCACTGGCAGGAGATAACCCACTCACTGCAGACGCGGAAGGGGGCAGACGTCCCTTCGCCCCATTCCTGGGCAGAGCGACCCAGGCTTGACGCAACGGACTCTCCCACCCAGGGCTCGGAGTCTGAAGTGGTAACATCAGGCAGAGGGAGAGCCGGACTCCGTTCCCCACAGCAGTGCCCAGAGGCGGCAGCAGCCGTGGTGCGGGCAGGGGACCCGGGGCGTGACTCGGCTATACTTTTTGCTCCCGGCCTCCCTTAGCTCCTGCCCCTTTCTTGGGCCTTGTTCTCCCAGCCGCCTGTTGATTCTGAGCTCCCCGACAGGCAGAGTTGTGTTTCTGCTATTTGCACTCAATGCACACACATTTCCTTTGCGTGATACAGACTGTTCCGGGCAAGCAAAAGTTTTCCCCTCAACGGGACTGCACGCCCCGGGGGCAGGAATGCGGGTGCAGCTCTCACCCAGTGCCTCCTGGGGTGGGCCGTGGCGTCACGGACCCAATAGGATCCAGGTTCTGCCCCTTTTGAAATGTGGGGCTCTGAGTAGTTGCTTAATCCCCATAAGCCTTGCATTGCTCATCTGTAAAATGGGCATAAAGGTGTGTACCTCCCTGGGTCTGGGAGTAGGTTTGACCCCTACCCAGATGGAGGGAGAAATGGGCTTTAGGCCGCTCGCAGACCAGCTCCTCGTGCTGGGACTGGTCTGGGAAAGGGGACCGGGGTGGGGGTTCAGAGCCCAGCCCTGAGGAGCAGTGGTGAACAAGGCAGGGCCCCTGCTACCAAAATCTGTTTTTCTCTACCGGCTGTGTTATTTAAATCTTGTTTCTTGGTTGATGTTTCCACAGGCTTGTACGTCCTCTCCCGAAGCAAAACATGAGTTCCTCGACTTTGCGTTCTTCAATTTTTTTTTATCCCTCACGTTGTCCAGCACATAGTAGTGACTCAATAAGTATTTGCTAATTAGACTCGAATCCTGCAGCCTTAATAGGCTTCGTGCCGCTTGGACTTTTCAGAAAGGGCCTGTGCACATCCTACGGGCTTTGGAAGATGCAGACTCTGGAAAAATCCAGTTCCCTTGCATGTTCTCAGCTTCTGCTAAGAGTTGGAAATGAAATTGAGCCCACAGTCCAGTGAGTTTGTAGTCTCATTACAGAGTCATCTGTGTGAAAATAATAATTTTATTTTCTTTAAATATTTCATTTTTATTTATTTTGAGAGAGAGAGAGAGAAAGCGTGCATGAGTGGGGGAGGGGCAGAGAGAGGAGAAAGAGAATCCCAAGCAGGCTGTAAGCTGTCAGCGCAGAGACCAACATGGGGCTCGAACCCATGAACCCGTGAGATCATGCCCTGAGCCGAAATCGAGTCGGAGGCTTAATTGACTGAGCCACCCGGGCGCCCCCAAAATAATAATTTTCCAATGCATGTTATTACTTATTCAGCACATTCTTTATGCCAGGTACGTGCTCTAAATGCATTATCTCAGGGCGCCTGGGTGGCTCGTTCGGTTAAGTGTCTGACTCTTGATTTAGCCTCAGGTCATGACCTCATGGTTCGTGAAATCAAGCACCGTTTGGGGATCTGTGCTGACAGCGTGAAGCCTGCTTGGGATTCTCTCTTTCCCTCTCTTTCCTGCCCCTCCCCTGCTCTCTCTCTCTCTGTCTCTCTCTCTCTCTGTCTCTCTCTCAAAATAAATAAATAGACTTAAAAAAAACGACTGTATTTCCAGAGCAAGCATTGTGCCTGGCACCTAATATGCACTCGGCAAATGTGGGGAGGGGGCTGTTGGGGAAGGCGGCTACACGGAGGAGCAGCAACAGCTTCCTCCTCTGCCAAACCCACCACCCAGGGCAGGTCCCTTGTCCCTTGGGACAAGTATCCCTTGCCTCGGAACTTGGGGCAGGCATGTCCGAACCCCCTCCAGCCCTGGTCCCTGGGAAGCTGCCACAGACGCTTGCCCTGCCGTGGTGCTTGAGGCCTCTGAGCGGCAGGTGACAGCTTGGGCTAAGCTGATCCCTTTGTCCCCAGCTCCAAGGCGGCCCGAGCAGATGCCACGCAGCCAGCACTGCCAGGCCGGGCCTGCCAGGACAGGGGGCCAACGCCGAGCCAGGGAATGTGTCAGGAGATTCTGGTTGGGGGTGGGGAGCACAGCGAGAGCACTCCCAGGTCTGCTGGGAGCATGCCCGAGCTCCATGTCCACATGCCGGGCCATGCTGCCCACTGAGGCAAGAGCTCCTGGCAAGGGCGGGCAGTGACAGAGGCAGGCTAGGTCTGCCCCAGTGCCTCCTGGGAGATTCGCCAAGTGGTCACAAAAGCAGCCAGTACACGTAGAAGTTTGGGCGCTAGAGTGGAGAGGTCATGGTTTACCAGCCCCGAGACTTGAGGCGTGTGTCTTCGGCTCTCGGAGCCTCCATTTGTTCATGGCCAGAACGCTCCCCTTCTCTCCTCTGCCTGTGCAGCTCGTCCCTGTTCGGCATCCTTGGCCCCCTGTCCCCTGGTGGGTCAGGCTGGAAGGGCCTAGAGTGGGTGGTCTGTGCCTACTACACCACATGCCTCACAACCACGACTCGGCCTTAAATCTACAGGCCACCAGGGCGCGGGGCGGCTCAGTCGGTTCTGCGTCGGACTTCAGCTCAGCTCATGATCTCGCGGTTCATGGGTTCGAGCCCCGCCTCGGGCTCTGTGCCGACAGCTCAGAGCCCAGAGCCTGCTTCGGATTCTGTGTCTCCCTCTCTTTCTGCCCCACCCCTGCTTGCGCTCTGTCTCTCTTTCTCAAAAATAAAGATTAAAAAAAATTTTTTTTAATCTACAGGCCACCACTTACTGTCACCATTAGCCCTTATGTTGATTTGTCCCTACCCAGAGTTGGTTGCCTGAAACTCATTCCTTGATAGACTTCTCAGGCAGGGCTCGCGTGAATCACAGCCCCGGGGTTCTTACAAATGCCTGACAGTTCACGGCCTTTATACTTGAAAGCCACTTGGGAAAGAAAGAAAATCCTTAGCTCACATTATTATTCCCTTCAATACAAACGTGTTTATCTAATGACTTATGATCATGAAATGCTTCTGACAAAGTATCTGGTGCCAGCCTGACTTCTTTCCCTCCGAGAAATGCTGTCCGACAGAACTTTCTGTGATGATGTAAGCTTTCTAGAATCTGCACTGTCCCGTGTGGTGACCACGGTACTTGCTGAGCGCTGAAAGCATGAGAAGAGTTGAATATTTCATTTCATTTCATTTCATTTCATTTTGTTTCACTGATTTCATTTCATTTCATTATTTCAATTTAATTTAAATAGCTACATAGAGGCCAGCCAACTACCACACTGGACGTTGCCGCCTTAGATTGATGGGGTCTTATTTCCTACGTACCCAAACGACTTTTTCTTTAAAATCTACTGATCTTACTTTTCAAAAGGATTCAGAGGTCAAGCTGAATTAGATCCCACGTGGGACAGTTTACATGATGTTGCCTCCCACGAATCGTCACAAGGTGGCGAATTTTTCCCGAATTGGAGGGGGTCCCTGTGCTGTGCGGCCCAGAAGGAAGACAAACGTCACCAGAATTCCTATGTGTGTTTCCTGTGAGCTGCTATGGGGCCATCAATCTCCAGTCCAGTTTGGGGGAGAGGCTGAGCCGGAAACAGTGCCAGCCACCTGGCCCCCGAGTGAGCAAGCAGGGTCTACATGAGGAAGAGTATGTCGAAGCCATAACTTTTACTTGAGTAATCACTTCTTTAGTTTTTTTTTTTAAATTTTTTAATGTTTATTTATTTTTGAGAGAGAGAGAGAGAGAGAGAGAGCGCAGGGGAGGGGCAGAGAGAGGGAGACACAGAATCGGAAGCAGGCTCCAGGCTCTGAGCTGTCAGCGCAGAGACCAACGCGGGGCTCGAACTCACGGACCGCGAGATCGTGACCTGGGCCCCGCATATAGGATCAAAACAATCCTATAACCTGCAAGTAGAGTTAAATGTTTAAGAACAGAGTCTCTGAAACCAAACTACCTGGGTTCAGATCCCACCTAGATCATCAGCCAGTCCTGTGACCAGGGACAAGTACTAAGGTTCGGTTCCCAGTTTCCTCCTCTATGACAGGAAAGGGTTCTCTGTACTAACCTCATATACTGGTGAGACAAAATCAGGTTGGACAGATAACGTGCTTCCCCCGGGCCCCGGCAGGTAGTGTGTTTCTAATACGTGGCAGCTACTGATTTCGTCTTTACTCTGAGGAAAATGGAGGGACATTAAGTAACTTGTCAGGGACATACAGCCAGAAAGTGACATCCTCCTGACATTTCTCTCTCCGTCTTGTCCGCGAGGAGACTATGAGTGATTTTTGCCACAGTGTGGATCAGATACGCCTTGTCTTCCACATTTCCTTGCTCACCAATGCTTAAAGCCTGTCCTGCGGAAGACAAGCTGACACAGGAAGTTAAGAAAGAGGGTCAGAGAACTTTCCTTGTTGGTTATTCATCTTTTTTCTTCACCTAGCCTATGAGATCTGGGCATCAGAATAGAAGAATGACCAGAACAACACAGGGTCATAAATACGCAGCAAATGACTAGAGCGAATAAATGGATGAGGGAATAAATGGACAATTAGTCTGAACACTGCAAAGCTGTCCAGAGCCCAGACCCTTGATGACGTGGGCTGTGGCCTGGCATGGTGACAACTTTCATTAGTACAGACATCCTAGGGAGTTGTGTCTTCTGCTCCTTAGGAAGTTTGTTCACGTGACACATGGGGACATTTCCAGTGCTAGAATCTATAACCATAAAACATTTTTAAAGTCCAATCAACAACCATCACTGCTGTATATAAACATGCCAGGAAGGAAAATGACCGCCCCGGGACGCTGGCTGTAAAAGTCAGGGCCACACCAGCTGCTCCCCCTCCTTGGGGGGCCTGCCCCAGCTCTGTGAAGTCCCGAGGCTGGTCAGGCACTGAGACTTTATGGGGATGACTCAGATTCTCATCCCTTGCCTAGAACCATCGTTGCTGAAAGATTTAAGTCCTCACCCTTAAACCCGACTGTGCCAAGCTGCAGTAGTTACTTACCTACCTGGTGCTGGGGAAATCCAAGACTGGCGTCTTCCTTCATCTTTTTGCCCCCAGTCAAGGGGTGGAAATCCAAGGGTAGGGAAGTGTCATCTTCTGTAGTAAGTAACTCAGCTCCCGAGAGCTGCCCACAGCCCCAGCCCTGCCTCTCCCCACCCTGCCCTGATCATGCTTTAAATTGTACAAGACCCCCAGCTGTGGGTGCCTCGAGGTGCTCCCTACACTCTGCCTCATTGCTTCAAGATTCAGTCTGTAGTTTTTTACGTCTGTGGGTGTTTGAAAAACATCCATTAAAAAGTTGGGCTTTCAAAAAATTTCAGTTCAAGAAGCCCCACCTCCTCCAGGAAGCTTTCCTTGTCTTCTCTGGCCGTTTCAGGTGTCATGACCCTCCTTTGGGTTTCCACAGCATCCAGAGTTTGTCTCTATCAAAACACGGCAAAGCAATGGTTAAAGCTGTGAATGTAGGGGATCAGATGCACCTGAGTTCAAATCCCGATTCCACCATTTATTTGCTACCTGACCGTGGGCAGGTCCTTAAGCCCCAAATTCTGGTTTTATAAAATCAAGTTGATAAAACACCTACGTGCTAACAGTTTTTGCTACAACTAGATGAGATAATGCATTTCTTATTTTTAAAACTTTTTACATTTATTTATTTTTGAGAGACAAAGAGAGTCAAAGCACGAGCAGGGGAGGGGCAGGGATAGAGGCAGAGACACAGAATCCGAAGCAGGCTCCAGGCTCTGCACTGTCAGCACCGAGCCCGACGCGGGGCTCAAACCCACAAACTGTGAGATCATGACCTGAGCCGAAGTCAGACACCACCAATTGAGCCACCCAGGTGCCCCAAGATAACGCATTTTTTAAACATTTATTTATTTATTTTGAGAGAGAGAGAGAGAGAGAAGGAAAGGGGCAGGAGAGAGGGAGAGAGAATCCCAAGCAAGCTCCACGCTGTCAGCACAGATCCCCATGTGCGGCTTGATTCCACGAACCATGAGATCATGACCTGAGGCTAAATCAAGAGTCAGACACTTAACCGAATACCGAATGAGCCACCCAGGCTCGAGCTCATGAACCATGAGATCATGACCGGACACTTAACCAACTGGGCCACAGGGCATCCCTGGACATACAGTAGTTATAAAGGGAGCAGCCTCTCTGCTTTTATGGAATTGAGAGTCAAGTTCAGGAGACAGACCACAGCCGAGTAAGGAGATGAGACAGGCATGAATTGCGAACTCTCAATCCCAGGTGTGCATAAAATGTAACTTTAGTTTTCTGTAATTTACCTTAATTTCTATTTTGAGACTTGATTTCGTTGGGAGAGCAAATGTTTAATGATCATGGTTAGCTTGGGGTTCCCTCCCCACCCCCACCTCCCACCCCGGGGTTATGTTTAGGTTCTGGAAGGCTGATGTAGCTCCGTGGACAACTTATGTTGCAGGAGCCCTGGGTCAGCCTACTTTCCCGGCAGGCCCGGCGGCTCTCTTGGGGCTCTGTCCGTGGGCCCTGTGCCTCCTCAACTCCCCAAGACCTTCCCTGGACCTGTTCTTCACTGGGCCTTGGTGACTATCCCAGAAATACGACCCCCCCCCCCCAAGCAAACAAATCCCTACCTACAGGTTACAGCAGAGCTGTGAAGGAGGCAGAGGACACTTTGGCGGGAGAAGGAGTTGGTTTTAGGTGGAGAGGAACCAGGAGGGTCTCTTTGAAGAGGTGACATTTGAGCTGACACCTAAAAGAGTTCAGGAATGAACTGGAAGGATCAGGTGGGCAGAGGAAACAAGTGCCTGGTGAGGGCCCGGAGATGGGAATGAGTGCCACGTCCAAAGGCCCACAGAAGCCGGTGTGAAGAGAGCCCAGCCAAGTACCTTCTAGGGGGAGGGTCCCCTAGTGCCACCCAGCATCTGTGTGGCATCTGCCTGACTCCCGGCGAGTGGGCGTGTGCTCTGTGGCCATCTTGTGGCTGCTCGTGCCAGAGGCGTGAGGAGGTAGGGAGAGCAGCTCACACTTTACACACAGCTTCAAGTCACCTGCCGGCACTCATTTTTCCAGACTCGGTGGGATCTGCTCTGTGAAAGCCTTGCCGATCACATCCCTTGGGGGGAAAAATACCCTGGGTCCCCACCCCTCCCCCTAAGTGCCACCTGGGAGGTCAGCCCTGGTCCTCTTCTTCCAGTACCCCACCCCCCCTCTCGTGGACCCTTCCCTCCCCGCCCCCAATCCTCATGTCTCCCTTGTGTCCCTCCACTTCATCACTCATAGGGTGATGAAGCCATTAACAATGGCAAAAACTTTCCCACTAGAGCATGAGGGACTCACTTTGTTAGCTCTCAATTTTAAAAAGATTTCTTGACTCAACAGAATGACAGAATCTGGGGCAGAAACTCTCTTGAGCCCTTGAATCCGCATCCTGCCGGCTGGCCTCCTCTTTACACGCACGAGCACACACGCGTGCACACACACACACCTGCCGTCCTCATCTCCAGCTCTGCAGCCCCCTCTATGTCCCTATTGCCTCTGGAGGCCTCTCCCCGGCAGCAGGAATGCGGCTGAGCGGGCCTGGGAGAGCAGGACACATCTAGCGTGTGTTCTGCAAAGGAAGGCCGACGGGACAGGTGTCAGACAGGAGGCAGCCATATAACAGACACAGGGCCTGGTGCTTCAAATGTTTTGCTTTAATCTTTGCCGAGGCTCTGAAAGCTACGTATGTTGTCATCTCTGCTTTGGGATGAGGAAATCGGGGTTCAGAGAGGTTGAGGGATTCATCTGCGTCAGCCCGCAAACCCCTTTCCCCACTGCCATGCGCTGCTGCCCTGCTGTGCGACCCGGTGGCCCCAGAAGGTTCAGATCTGGGGAGAGCATGGCAGCAGGGCTCTGTCCTGTCCTCAGGACACGTCTAGAAATCTTTTTCAGGGCCTGGGCTCCATCCGTCCTTGGCCCTTCACCGCCCAGAGCAGGGGCCAGCAATGGAGTGCCAAGCGTGGTGCATCCTGATGGCTCCCCAGGTGTTCGGTGACAGCTGGTGGAACCGAGCAGGGGACAATAGGCTCTTAGCCACGGCGCTCGAACCACCAGAGAGTGGAAAGGGCTCAAGTCTGTGGTTTTCCTGATGCATGAATGCGCGAGGGCTGGGGGAGCAGCTGAATAACCCTGGGGGGACCGGGGTGTGAGGCAGTGCCCAAGCAGAGTCTGTGTGACCCTCGGGGGAAGGGGAGGGGAAGATGCCCCGTGCCCTCGGAACTCACTTCTGTCTCCACTACGGAAGGCAAAGCTAGGAATGGTTAAACCCAGTCTCACTCGAGCCTGCCTTTTGCAGACATGATTTTTTCTTTTTCATTTCGAATTTTTATTTCAGTTCCAGTGAGTTAACATAGAGAGTAATGTTAGTTTCGGGGGGAGAATTTAGTGATCCATCACTTACAACACTCATCACAATCGCAGACGGGACGAAAGAACACCGGCCTACAAACCCCAGGGCTCGGGCGCTCTCGGGTCTCGAGCCTGGAAGGTTACAAGTTCTCCAAGTACGGGGAACCCCCATTTCCAACATCAACAAGATGTCAAGTACAGGATGGCTTCTGGAATACACGGTTTGACAGAAAATATAATGAAATAAAAAAGCGTAATATGTAGTTCTTTAAAAACACGAATTTATACCTATTCGCCAAAAGAGCATTCAACTACGTTGTTTGGAAACATTGACACCAAATAAATGTGTGTGATGTTATTTATGCACAATGGAGACAATCTGGGGAGGTGACTATGGACTCCTCTGCCAAGGGCAGTTACTCTGAGCTACTCTGCACGAGGAGACCCCCCCACCCCCACCCCAGTGCTACAGGTGTGTCCGTCTACACCACCTCATTGCCAGGTCCTCGGCCCATAGTCCAGTAGTCTTAGATTTGAGGGTTCTGGTGACATCCTTCCCTGAGCTTCCGTGTGACCGTAGGCAAGTGACTTGACTCCTGTGTGCCTCAGTTTCCCCCTTCTTGCTACGTATGGGGTGCAGGGCTAGGAGGAGATGATGTCTGGAAAGACACAGGCCTGCGGCCTCAGCGGCTACTCCTCTCATACTGTCCCAGGTGGGAACACATCCGAGACCCTCTCCCCCATCATTATGAAACCTGCATCCTTGGAAGGGGAGGGACAAAAGCAAAGACTACTTCATGGAGGAGAGTTGATGGCCAGGGCGTTTCTGCCTCAGCGTCCCCAGAAGAACTGTATCAGGGAGAAAGTCACCCATGGGCTCAAGTCACTTCCCTGAAACCAGGGGCTCTAGTCGTTTCCCCTTCAACCTTACACAGGGCTGGATCAGGTCCCAGGGAATAGTTGGATTAGACGGGTAAGGTGCCCAGAGCCACAGGAAACTGACGGAGGCTTAGGATGAAGCAGGAGACCCAGAGGCCAACCTCTCCCATTTATTTCTCCATTCATTTCATTACCAAGCTGCCCCGGAAACCTTTTCTGCCGTCTGTTCTGGGCTGGGTCCCTGTGAGGGTGGGGTGGTCACAAAGTGTATGGAGACCCGTTCCTGTTGTCAGGGAGTTCTCTATCTAGCTGGAGATCAAGATATATCCACAGCCTATTTTCATACGGGGCAGTAAGCGCTAGGATTGAATGGGGCATGGGGGAGGGGCACCACATCCAGCTTCAGGTCAAAGAGGGCTTGCTTCCTGGTGGAAGTTACAGTGGAGCTCACCACGAAGGACTGAGTGAGTACGGTCTCAGACATGGGTGCAGGAATGGCCTGCTGGGGAGGCAGCGGGCAGGAGGGCTTTGCTCATGAATGGGACCCTCCCTGGGGGTGGCTTTGTCTCCCTTGCTGAGTACAGCCCAAGTCAGAGCCCCAAGTTCACAGCAGGCAGAAGCCACAGTCCGTGGGCTTATGACCAGTGGTCCTTGGCTCTTTGCAACTCACTTCCTTGGAAACACAGGTGGAAAGACACCAGTGGGGGTAGAATGACTTTAAAACATCAACAATTTGTGATCCTGGCCCATGGGCCGCCATTTGCAGACTCCTGATCAAGACGGTGTGGTGCCGCTCTCAGGAGAGACAGACAGACAAACGGAACAGAAGGGAGAGTACATGGGCATACCTACAAGTATATGGACGATTGATTTGTGACAAATTTGCTGAGGCAATTTGGTGCAGAAAGGGTAGTTCCTGCCTCAAATAACGCTACGACAATGAGATACCCATATGTGAGAACGTAGACTTTGATTCACACCTCACACGGAACATAAAAATTCACTCAGGGTGAGTCACACTCCTAAACCGTATTTGCAACGAACTTAAGGTGGATCACAGACCGACACTGTCTGTAAAATTGTTACGAACTGTAAAACTTGTAGAAGAAATCATAAAAGAAAGCCTTTGTGACATTGCGTTAAACAAAGATTTCTCTGATATGACCCCGGAAGTCTGTTCCGTGAGGGGAAAAAGAAACCCTAAAGTAGTATATTGGACTTCGCAAGACTGAAAAAGCTCTGTCTTTTGTATGACACTTTCAGAGAACAAAAGACAAGCCACAGACGGGGAGAAAAAAATCTTTGCAAAAGTACATATTTAATAAAGAACTTGTACCTAGAATATATAAAGAACTATTTATATACTGAGAAATATATGACTATATTGAGAAACTATAATGAGAAACAAACAACCCAGTTAAAAAAAGATAGGCAGAAGGTTTAAATAGACACTTCACCAAAAAAGAGATATGAATGGCAAACAATCATATGAAAAGATTCGCAACATCACTGGCCTTTAGGGGGATACAAAGGAAAACCACAATGAGTTATCACTGCTCACCTATTAGAATGGCTAGATTTTATTTTGTTGTATTTTTTTAAGTTTATTTTTTATTTTGAAAGAGACAGAAAAAGAGAAAGGCAGAGAGAGGAGAGAGAGAATCCCAAGCAGCCTCCACGCTGTCAGTGCAGAGCCCAGTGCAGGGACTCTTGAACTGTGAGATCGTGACTTGAGCTGAAATCAAGAGTCGGGCACTTAACTGAGCCACCCGGATGCCCTGGAATGGCTAAATCTTAATTTTTTTAACGTTTATTTATTATTGAGAGACAGAGCATGAGCAGGGGAGGGGCAGAGAGAGGGAGACACAGAATCCGAAGCAGGCTCCAGGTTCTGAGCTGTCAGCACAGAGCCCGACGCGGGGCTCGAACCCACGAACTGCGAGATCATGACCTGAGCCAAAGTCAGACATCCACCCGACTGAGCCGCCCAGGAGCCCCATTTTAAAAGCACCGACCATACAATTAATCAAAACAAAGGAGGCAAGAATATTCAATAGGGAAAAGGCAGTCTGTTGTCTATACTGGTGCTGAGGAAACTGGACGGCTTTCTAATACCACACACAAAAATGAACTCAAAATGGATTAAAGACCCAAATGTGAGACATGAAACCATAAAAATCCTAGAAGAAAACATAGGCAATAATCTGTTTGACATCGGCCGTAGCCTCATTTTTCTAGGTATGTCTCCTCGGCAAGGGAAACAAAAGCAAAATCAAACTACAGGGATTGTTTCGAAATAAAAAGCTTTTGCGCAGCGAAGGAAACTATCAACAAAGTGAAAAGGCAACCAACTGACTGAATGGGAGAAGATATTTGCAAATGACACATCTGACAAGGGATTAATATCCAAGATACATAAAGAACTTATACAATCCAACACTAAAAAACCCCCAAATAATCCACCGCCCTCAGATAAGATACACTCTCCTCACTGTACATTCGAGGCCCTCCATGATCTGGCTCCACTTTCCAGAACTCACTGGTTCAGGAAAACTGGAAAGGGCTATTTATAGTTCAAGACTGAAAAGCGAAAAAAGGTTGATCTACAGTTTGGGGCAGATTTTTTTTTTTTTTTTTTTGGTAAATAACACTGTTTGGAGATTACTCATGAGAGATATCCTCTTCTGTCCTTTCCTTCCCTCCTTCCTTCCTTCCCTCCCTCCTTTCTTCCTTCCTTCCCTCCTTCCCTCCTTCCTTCCTTCCTTCCTTCCTTCCTTCCTTCCTTCCTTCCCTCCTTCCCTCCTTCCCTCCTTCCTTCCTTCTTTCCTTCCTTCCCTCCCTCCCTCCTTCCTTCCTTCCTTCCTTCCTTCCTTCCTTCCTTCCTTCCTTCCCTCTTTCTCTCCTACCTTCCTTCCTTCCTTCCTTCCCTCCTTCCCTCCCTCCTTCCTTCCTTCCTTGCTTCCTTCCTTCCTTTCCCCCTTCCTTCCTTCCTTCCCTCCTTCCTTCCCTCCTTCCTCCCTTCCCTCTTTTCTCCTTTCTTTTTTAAAAAAAATTTTTAATGGTTTTTAAAATTTATTTTTGAGCGAGAGAGAGAGAGACAGTGTGAGCAGGGGAGGGTCAGAGAGAGAGGGAGACACAGAATCCGAAGCAGGCTCCGGGCTCTGAGCTGTCAGCACAGAGCCCGACACGGGGATCGAACCCACGAACATGAGATCATGATCTGAGCTGGAGTCGGATGCTCAACCGACTGAGCCACCCAGGCGCCCCAGCCTCTTTCCTCCTTCCTTCCTTCTTTCCCTCCTTCCTTTCTTCCTTCTTTCCCTCCTTCCTTCTTTCCTTCCCTCCTTCCTCCTTCCTTCCTTCCTCCTTCATTCCCTCTTTCCTCCCTCCCTCCCTCCTTTCTTCCTTCTTTCCTTCCTTCCTCCCTTCCTTCCTTCCTCCCTCCCTCCCTGCCTGCCTTCCTTCCTTCCTTCCTTTCTCTCTCTTTCTTTCTTCTTTCTTAGAGATATCTTTCTGTGTAGCTCAGAGTTTGAGCGCAAGTCAAGGCTAAGGGTGAACAAGAAGCAGATGACACAGGAGTCTGAAAGAATGAGAACACTCTATATCCAGTAATTTGCTCAGCTGAGGAATTATTTATATAAATATAAGTTACATATTTATACTATTTTCATTGATTGGAAAGTGAGTCATGGAGGATTGTAAACTGTGGACTATCCCCTAAACCACAGAATTTCTTTTTTTTTATTCTAACTATGAGTGTGGGGGCGGGGTGGGGGGGAACCAACGCAGAAACATAAGCTTCTTTTTGGAGGAATTTAGAAGAGATAAAAAAAACCTTTGAGCTAAATGGGGTTTTTCAAGGGACATTTCATGTCAGCAAATTGCTGTCACTGAGATGCCAAAACATCTGTAAAGTTACAACCAAAACAGACAGAAGCCAACTATGGTCAACAGTGGATCAACTCAGGGCGCCTGGGTGGCTCAGTTGGTTGAACGTCCGACTGCGGCTCAGGTCATGATCTCACTGTTCATGGGCTCGAGCCCCGCGTAAGGCTCTGTGTTGACAGCTCGGAGCCTCGAGCCTGCTTCGAATTCTGTGTCTCCCTCTCTCTCTGTCCCTCCCCTGCTTTCAGTCTGTCTGTCTGTCTGTCTCTCTCAAAAATAAATAAACATTAAAAAAAACAGTGGGCAAACTCAAAGCAAGAATGAATAAAGAAGTACAGTTTTTTTCTTGCATCAAAGAAAGATACATATAAAATTCATAAATAGAGACATTGATAAAAGTTTAGATCAACTGAATGATATTGGTGTATCTGTGCTACCTTTCTGTAAGACTTACTCTAGACTTTTATCTTTTGTTGACATCAACTTCTTAATATTGATATCACTTTTTAAAAGAATTGCTTTGTAGAAAAAATAAGATAGATACTAGATACTAAACTGGAAACTAAACTGTTTCCAGTTTCCAGTGGGTTATATGTTCACAGGGAAAGCAATTCTGACCATAGTATGTGCTGGAAAGGTAGTTATGTTTGCATAGGTGAGGGATATGAATTGTAGTGCAATGTATGAGCCTCTGGTGCGGAGACTGGCAAACTGTAGCCAGTGGGCCCGCGCTAGGACATGGTCTGTTTTTGTGTGTCCCACAAGCTAGAATGGTTTTTACGCTTTGAAACGAGTACCGTATTTAAAAAAAAGAAGAGGAAGAAAATAGAGGAGGAGGAGGTAGAAGCCTGTGTGACAGGGGCTGTATTTAGCCTACAAACCTATAATATTTACTATTTTAGGTTTGCCAACCCCTGCTCTGGTGTATTTAGGGATTGCAAGTAAGTCGCACACGCAGCACTCCGCCGTTTCCAGTCCATTGCAGACATGGCAGATCAATTACCCGTCTTTTCCCCAGCTAAGCCTGGATTAGGATCCGTCTCCGGGCAGTCATTCCAAATCAATGGGAACTGGCATTGGGATGAAACCTATTTTCCATCTCTAGACTTGTGGATATGCCTGAGTTGTTCAAACCTCTTTTAAAAACATTTTTTATGTTTATTTATTTTTGAGAGAGAGAGAGGGAGACACGGAAGTGGGCTCCAGGCTCTGAGCTGTCAGCACAGAGCCCGATGTGGTGCTCGAACCCACAAACCATGGGATCATGAGCTGAGCTAAAGCCGGGCGCTTAACCGACCGAGCCACCCAGGCGCCCCATGAATTGTTCAGTCTTCTTAAGGCCAAATGACATAGACTCCAAGGATTATCCGCAGTTAAACTCAGATGAACTGTTTAGTCAGAGTGATAGGAACCTTACAGCTCACCTGAGAAAAGTGAATGGAAAAAGGGATATTAGTGTGCCATAAAGACAAAGAAGTCTTATTTATATGTTAATTCTCTCTCTCACCTTTTCATCCACGACGGCTCAGAACTATACTCCGTTAGTGCTTACCCTTAGCCTGAACAAGTCCTTTTGATGTGCCCATGTGGCTCTGTGCTTGGCTTTCAGCTATGAGATTAGAATGTTCCTTTGGCATAAGACGTTTTAAGCATCTTAAATATGGAATGTGGACAAAACAAGGGCAATACAAGCTTGCCTTTAAATTGGCTGGCTCAAGGATCTCTGCAGGGTGGTGGAGGGAGGAGCAGCTCAGGAAGGCGGCCTACACGAAGTTCGTAGTTGGATGCAAGATGTGTATTTCAGGTACCCAACCAACCAGGAAACATAACCATCCATCTGTCTATCCACATACACCTGCACTTCTCATGGTGTCTAGAATATTTACACTGGAGGACTTTTCCTTATACTAGAATTCTCTATGATAATAATAGCGGACACATGTCCAATAGAAATCATATGCCAGAAACGTCACATACCATGTCTACTCCTTACAACCATTTCGTACGTTAGCTTCTATTATTCCATTTTATAGAGGGAGTAACAGAGGTTGAGTTTAGAGAACGTGGTCAAAGTCACATGAGCTAGTAAGCACCCCCGTGGGGTTTACACACCAGTCAGCATGAGCCCAGAGCAAGCTCTCTCTCCTTCACCCTGGGGCGGGCCGAGACAGGCAGCAGGGCAGTGAGGGGGCGCCTGAGCACACAGTGAGGCCCTGCCCTGCAGACTGCCCAACCGTACCAGCTGGAGTTCAGAAGCTAAGCCGGAGCGATGCTCTCGGAAGGCTTCACTGCTTCGCCATGCCACACGGTCTGAAGGCCTCTACCTGCTGAAGGCTGACCCAGCCAAAGGCTTGGCCGAGGATGCTTGAGTAAATCTTTCCATTGGCCTGTTTTCTTCAAGACTTAATTACACCATCAGCTATTTCTGCGTTCCCTCCCCACTTCAAGCAGCACGATGGGTTTGGGATCTGCACAGCGTCTTGGACAAAAAGGGAGAGTGGATTTTCAGGTGAAAACAGGTGGGTGTCTGGGACCCGCCACTCATGTGGATCTGGGGTTTGTTTTTCTCCCAGGCAGCTCGGTGGTGCCGAAAGGCTGGGGTTTAGGTGCAGGTACTATTTAAAAAAATTTTTTTTTAAATGTTTATTTATTTTTGAGAGACAGAGACAGAACATGAGCAGGGGAGGGGCAGAGAGAGGGAGAGAGGGAGAGAGAGAGACAGAATCTGAAGCAGGCTCCAGGCTCTGAGCTGTCAGCACAGAGCCCGATGTGGGGCTCAAACCCACAAACTGTGAGATCATGACCTGAGCCGAAATCGGACACTCAACTGACTGAGCCACCCAGACGCCCCTACCATTTTTTTAAATTTATTTTTTTATTTAAAATTTATTTATTTATTTATTTATTTTAAACATTTTATTTTTATTTTTGAGAGAGGCAGACACACAGAATGTGAGTGGGGGAGGGTCAGAGAAAGAGAGAGACACAGAGTCAGAAACAGGCTCCAGGCTCCAAGCTGTCAGCACAGAGCCTGACGCGGGGCTCGAACCCACAAACCGTGAGACCATGACCTGAGCTGAAGTTGGCCGCTTAGCCGACTGAGCTACCCAGGCGCCCCCCGTTTTTTTTTTTTAAACACACTGCAAACAAATCCTCCCTGTCTTTGCCTCCTACCATAAACATGTCGGAAGGCTGGTGAAACAAGGAAAATATCAAAGTGCAAGATGAGAAAGGAAATGGAAAACACTTATGCAGAAGGTCTAGGACAAGGCGAGAAAGATGTCTTGCACATGGAATATGTTTCCAGGCAGGCTTCTTTATATCCCTCCCACTAAGTACAGCTAAAAGCCTTGGGCATTATGCCTCACGCAAACTTAAGAAGATTCTATAAGGTGGAGAAAAGAAGGTACAAGTTACCCTAGCCAGGGACCTTGGGACCCAAGGAATGAGAGTCATGAGTCCCGGATTTGTTGTTTGTTTGCTTGTCTAATATACTCTGGCCCTGCCAGCACCCCAAAATGCTAAGAAGCACAGACCAAAAAAAAAGCCCCAACAAAAGCCTGTTTTATCTAGCTTACGGACCAGGAAAGGGGCAGGAAACTTTTATTTTATTTATTATTATTTTTAAAATGTTTATTTATTTATTTTGAGAGAAAGAGAGAGTGTGTGAGCTGGGGAGGGGCGGGGGGAGGGGGGGAGAGAGAGAGAGAGAGAGAGAGAGAGAATCCCAAGCAGCCTCCACGCTCAATGTGGAGCCAAATGGGGAGCTCAGTCCCACGAACTGTGAGATCATGACTTGAGCTGAAATCGAGAGTAGGATGCTTAACACACTGAGCCACCCAGGGGCCCCAGCAACAGAAAACTTTTAAATAACAGCCATCCAACTCCAGTCAAACACCATCTCCTTCAGCCAAGGCCATGCTGACCATGTTGGGAGCAGTAATGGTTTGCCCTTTCTTTCCAGGCAGGGTGATGTCAGAGAGATTTCATGGGGAGCCTGACCTCCCACCCCTATGTAAAAGTAACATGGCTCCACTTTTTTTCTAGGTTTTCTGGGTTTCTAGACAGAATTTTGTCTCCATCTGGCAGTAATAGGCTGGTACATCTCCCCTGACCCTTTTAGCCGGCTAAAACAGAAAATTTAAACAAGACTTAGCATAAAGACTCAAATGCTAAGAGTCCAATAAAACATCACTTATTATCCCAAACCCCTGAAAAATTGCTCCTTGAATGAATGAAAGATCATCAGATACCAACATGGAGATGACAGAGATGTTGGAATGATTTAAAGAGAGTTTTAAAGACAGCCATCATAAAGATGTTTCAACAAGCGGTTATAAACACAAGTAAAATACAAAATAAATGCAAAATAATAAATACATAATAAATACAAATAAGCACAATACAAAGTAAGTACAAAAATAAGGTCTCAGCAAAGAAAAAAATCTCAGCAAAAAAATAGAAGAGATAGAGAACAACCAAATCCTCTAAAATTGACTGTGCTGATAGATGCACATACTGTGAGTGTCCTAAGAGCCAAGGAAGTATATACTTTAAGTGGGTGAGTTGCATAGCATGTGAACTATAGCTAACAAAGCTACTAAAAATGTGAACTACAACCATCATGTGGATAAAACATGCAAAGTGTCACATTCAGCTTAATGAGTCATAATGAAAAGAACTGTGCAACCCCCACTCATGTCAAGGAATAGAACTTCTCTGTACCCTGGAGACTCCCCGTGTGTCCCACGGTGTGGCTGTGATCTTCCTGATTAACAGCTGTATTGAGGGAATAATTGACATACAATAAACCGAAAATATTTAGAGTCTGCGATTTGATAAGTTTTGACATATGTAGACACCCATGAAACGGTCACTGCAATCAGGACAGTAAGCATACCCATCCTCCCCGTGTAGTGTCCCCATGCCCTTTATAATCTCCCGCTTGCCCTCTCCCTGCCCATCTCTGTCCCCAGGTGGCCAATACTCTGGGTTCTGTCTCTACATTTTAGTTTGCGTTTCCAGAATTTTATACAAATGGAATCATACAGCTTCAAAATTATGTATATTTAATGTAAATGAAAATTTTATATTAAACAATTATAAGTAAACCATTATATATTGTATATAATTTAAAAAAAAAACACTGACACATAGATTTACAGCCAGACTAGAGACCCTTTCAAGGCGGGAATTCCACTTTGGATGCACAGCATAATAGAGACTCACAGGATGTTGCTTCAGCACTCGTGTCCCTTCGATGGACCCCGTTCTGGTTGAGTCGGTGGTGCTTCCCTTGGGTGTGCTCGTTGGCGCACACCTCCCCTGCTGCATGACATCCGTTCCAGGGTGCTGTAAACCGTGGGAGTGTCTGTCTTCCCCAGGAGGCTGTGAGCACTGGGCAGGTGCACCAAGCTGAGAGGAGAGACTGTCTTGGGCATTGGGGGTCAAGGGCAGATGGAATTGTTTATGCTGTATTTAAAGAATAGAAGACGTCCAGGGAAGTATTCACTTTTGTGTTTCCAATGAGCAGTATCTAGGTGTTTGTTGAATGAACGTGGCCTTCTCGAATTTTCCTTCATGTTTGGTGGCCGATGTGTTCTTCCTAAAAAGAAAGCTTCAGGGAGTCTCACCTTCTGGTGTTACCTGCCAAGGTTCCTCCTGAGTCCTGAGAGAGTCCCCGTGTCCTGACACAACCCCCAGACCTCGTGCTGGAGGCTAAGCTCTCCTCTCCCCACTGGCTGTCCCCACCTGCCTGCCCGTCTTTACGTTCCAGGACGCTGGGCTCTCCCCTCCACCTACCAGCCCCGTGCTCTGTCCTGCCTCTGTGCTTGCTGCCCCTGCCACCTGTATGCTCTTCCCGCTTAGTTCACCCCTGAGAGCGCCTCCTGGCCTAAGACTTGGCTCAGCACTGCCTCCTCCAGGTAAACCTCCTCCTCTCCGCTGGTGCAGGTGTTCCTTTGGGCCCTTCCTTTGCAGCTGAGCAGTGCACATATGTCATGGGCTTTCTCCAGCAGCAGCTCCTGGGGGCGCCTCCTTGCATAAGTGAGCACCCTGAGCATGGGCTTGGTCTTCCCTAAGAGCATGTCCTGGAGGGCGTTCAGTAAATGTCCATGGCTGACTGAGGAAGAGAGAGAGAGAGAGAGACAGAGACAGAGACAGAGAGAGAAAGAGTGTCCATCTGGGGGCCAAGAGGCAAGAGGCCCTTCAGAGAAGCCAGACGGGGAACTCCAGACCACGCTTGGGGACTGGAAGGGGCAGGAGAGGGGAAACGGCAGCTTTCAGGGAAAACCTGGGGAGCCGCTCAGGGCGGAGACTCGGGTGGGCTGCTGTCAGCTCAGGCCATGCGTCTCTGATTTCTGAAAAGCGGGTTGCACCAGAACCTTCTGTCTGGTCCCTGAGTTTCACCTGCTGAATTTGTGGCATCTTTTACCCGTGTGGAACTCAAGACCAGGCTCCTTCTCCCCGGTTCGTTCTCCTTCCCCCCCTCCCCACCCGGGTCTCTCCTTCCCATCCCCCCACACAGAGAACAGGTGATTCTTTCCAACTGGCAAATTCAAGTGCATTACATTGTGTTCTGTTTGTGCAAGATGGCTGCCAGGCCGAAGCTGTTATGTTGTTCTTGTTACATCGAAGTCAAGACAGAAGATTAGGGCTCCACTGACCAAGCCTCCCGTGAGTGCCCAGCACAATGGCACGTGCTGCACACACACTGCTCGTACCTCACAGCACCTGGGAGAATGGTTTCTCCTCCTCTTACGCGCGAGGAAACCGAGACCCGAAAGAGACTGAGAGGCCAAAGAATTTGCCTGAAACTTCTTCCCTGGGAAGCGTCAGAGCCAGATTCCACCCAGGCACTTCTGACTCCGTACAGACTCCCGAAAAGCAAAGGGAAACACGGAAAAAATAAAGAGTCTGGAAAAAGAATCATGTAAAATACTTTCGGTTCCAACTTCTCGATTTTTACGAATGAAATGATGGTTCTGTAATGGTGATTCCAGGACGTTTGGGTCACGATGCTCTGCAGCCAGAGCCTTCTGGGATGAATCGGGGAGAGAGGTGTTCTCAGGGGACTAGCTCCTGTGTGGGAGAAGGCAGCTCACGGAGATGCGGAAACGTTGCTCCCGGCAAAGGGAACCGCATCTACAAAAGCCTCAGATGCTGCGAGGTCAGGGCACATGAGGGAAGTGGACCCCAGGGCTCCTTCCCAAAGGAGCCTTCCGAGGAGCACTGGGGAGCCACTGAAGGTCACATGTGAGGGAGGCTCATGGCTTATATTTCAGAGCCTCTGCTCTGGCTGTGGGATCAGGAGGGACAGGAAGTGACAAGACCGACCGGAGGCCCCAGGGGCGGGGCTGGGGCTGCTCCGGCTGCTCCGGGCATTCTCTTTCCTGCCACTTGCAGATGCCCGCCACTCTGGCTCCGAATCCACCTCAAGAGCTCCCCTTCGCTGAGTTGCCCGCCCTCGTGGGATGAAGCCTGCAGACCCGGCCACCGTGGGGATTCTGCGTGCAAGGAGGCTGCAGCTTCTTTCCAAGAGGGGTGGGTGGGGGTAAAGGGAAGAAGTGCTGGGCTGACCAGAGCAGGGGCTGGAAGGGACGAGAGGGACCGGCGAGAGCCAGGAGGGGCCTGGTGGCATGGGCCTGGGGCCAGGGCGGGATGGAGTGGCGGGGATATTCTCCTGGTGGAGAAGAGACTGGTGGGCTCTTAGCGCTGAGCCCTGCGCAGCGGCCGCCCCTCCGGGCCGTCCGGCCCCCCTCCCCGCTTCCAGCATCTCTCTTGTGTCCGCTGCTCCCCTTTGGTTTGGCGGAGGGGCTGAGCCTGCACCCGGAGTCCTCGTGCGTGTCACGCCTCGGGAGATGGATGCCGGTCACAAAGCAGAACTGCAGGGGGGTGCATTTGGAGCCAGAGCTGACCTTGGGAGGGCCGACCGTGGAGAAGCTGCCAGAAAACTCGGGGAAGGCCTTGGAAAGTAGAGCGGGAGAGGATGGGGGTGTGGAGGCTGTTTGTCGTGCACCTTCGGTGCTGCTCGAGAGAGAAGTGCCAGGTTTATTTTCAGGCTAATATGTTTCCTCTTGTGATTCTGTACCGATGTAGCCCTGGCCCTACCGTCCGAGTATGATAAGGAACATTCTCTTGTTCAGGGTCAGGGCAGTGGCCTGCAGGCCCTTGGGCCCGCAGTCAGGCACTAGTGGGGTGTGAGGGGCTGTCCCTTCACCTCCAGCCTGGCCCTGTCAGCTCCCATGGGTGCTCCACCCAGAATAGAGCAGGACGCATCCCCCCCAGGGCCTGACCCTTGTGTCTTTGACCGCAGAGGCTCTCGGGCCCTAGACCTGGCTCAGGACCCAGCCCTACTCACAGGGACCACTGTGGTTTGGCAGAGCCCCCACGAAGCTGCGCCCCAGGGCTCGGGCAGACCTGGCCCCTGCACCCTCTCCCCACCCAGACCACCCTTGGAGAACAGGCTGCCCAAGAGGGTGTTTGTTCCTACCCAGAATAACGTGTTCAAGGCTCATTTCCCTCAGCTCACCTGGCTGTAGATTGACAACTCTGATAGAGCAGAGGGGCCTGTGGGGCCTGGCTGGACCAAACCGGCCTGGCGGGAAGCAGGACCCGCCCCGCCTAGCTGCTGCAGGGTCCTGCTCTCACCCCTCCCTCCTGCTGGCTTCGGGTCTGCCCCCGGGGTCCATCTCCCCGCCTCCCCATCTTTTCCTGCTGCCTTCTGTCTCCCCCCAGCCCGTCAGCTTCTCTGCTGCCCACTTTACGTCCTTCTGTCTCTCTGCTCTTCCCCCGGCCTTGACTTTCCCTTTCTGCGTCTCACATTTCTCTCTCTGCCCCCCGCCCCCTCCCCTCTGCCCCATCACCCAACCAGGCAGGTTTATTTGAACAGCAAACGGCAATATTTCCTTTAGAAAACTAGCTTCTGTGTTTATAAACAAGAGTCCCAGAGTCAGCGCTCAGACCCTGCCCATGGGAAAAAAATGACTGGGGACCCAGCCTGCTGGGGAGAGGCTCTGGGGGCTGTGGGGACCCCAGGCTACATGTGGATTTGGAGGGAAAATGTATACAAGAGTTTTCCGTTTCTGTCCTTTGACTTTGTTCACCCTGCCACGTGCAATAATAAGAATAAATACGTCAATAATAATAATTAACAGGGGGAAGGTGGTGCCCAGCGTGCGGTCACTCAGCCAGCCACCGGTGATGGAGCAGAGCCCATCAGGGTCTGATGTCCAGGAGAGGAGGGGAGAAGTGGGCTTGGGACCATGCCTGTGGCCCCAGCAGGTCTCTTTCCTAACTGTGTGGCCCCAGTGAAGCTGCTGTCCCTCTCTGAGCTCTCTCTGTCCCCACTTGAAAGTGGGAATTCTAAAATCCCCCCATGGGGGCTCTGTGGAAGCGTCTGTCCCTGGGCTGAGGACACTAGGACTCTTGTTTTTCAAACTTAAATTTCACCATCCATTTGACTTCTGCCTTCGATTTTCCTACCTGGGAGGTAATGCTGTGAATTCAGAGGAATTAAGCAAAACGATGCTTTAAAAAGAAAACTCCACGAATGCGGCCATAATGAGATTGGGTTCTCAGGGGGCCCCCTGCCCCATCACAGAGGGGACAATTCTACTCCCCCAGATGCCCTCGGGCTCCCAGGCCACCCCACTTTTAGGCTCCACAAGGCTGCCAGCTTGAGATTTCTAGCACCTTTCATTCATTCGTTCATTCATGCACTCATTCACCACGTATTTTGCCAAGTACCGGCTCTGTGTCAGGGCCATTCTAAGCATGAGGGGTTCAGCAGAGAGCAAAGGGATCCTTGTGGTCCCGCCTTCTAGGAGGGAGGAAAAATGATAAGATAAATGCATGAACCATAGATGGACAGTTTAAAGTGATCGGGGGGCAAGGAAAGGAAGAAAGGGCAAAGCAGGGGTTCGGACAGGGCGGTGGGGAACCCTCAGCCCCATGTCCTTCCAGGGGCCCCCCACCTGGCCCACCAGGGCCAGGCTCCTCTCCTGGGGACGCAGGCCTTTCCTGTCTAGCCTCGGCTTCTGGCGCGTGCTCGATGCCGCCACCCCCCAGGCGGACCGACTTCGCTCTGTCTCCTCTCAGGGTTTGTACAGGCCATTCCCACGGCCGGGACCGCCCTGCCCGCCCGTGTGCGCTGCTTCGTCACCCTGCGCTCGGGATTTTGTTACAATCAGGTGTGGTACGGTGACACACACACAGACAGCCGCCTCAAAAGAAGAGTGTGTCACCGCAGTCCCCAGGACGGTGGGGCACGCCACACGGCGACACGTGGGAGCACGTGGGAAGCATCGGGGTGAGGCAGAGGGGCAAGGGGACAGCACTGGGCCCCTGCAGATGCCTCCTACCTCACCTGATTGGGGTGGCCCCGCGCGAGGCCCAACTGTGGCAGAGTTGAGCGTTAGTTTCTCACTTATGGGTTTGGGTTGTTGGCCCTCTGTGTCTCTCTGAGCCTCGCTTGTCCCATCTGTGAAATGGGGACAAACACCACCAGCCTCGTTAGAATCACTGTCTTTGCCGGGAGTCCTTTGGTTGCATTCGACGGAAATCCGGCTCAAGGTCATTTAAGCAAAAGGCGGCCTTTATGGGTTGGTACAGTTGGCGAAACCGAAGGGCCTTCAGGCTTCAGCTGTGACTGGATCCCGACACTTGTCAGCAAGGCACCCCTCTCCGTCTGCCTGTCTCCGCTTCGCTCCCCTACTTCCCGGTTCTATCCGCAGGCTCACTCTGCCCAGGTGACAAGGTGGGTGGCCAGCAGCAGCTGACGCGCACTCAACTCCGTGACAGCTCCGGCCAAGGCTCGCTGGCCCGGCTCGGGTAAATGCCCACCACGGGCCCCTCAATCACGGCCGCCAGAGGGGTGTGAGTGCTGACTGGCCAGGCTGCGTCATAGGCACATTCGGGAACCGCTGAACCGCATGGAAGGGAGTAAGTCCTTCTGCCAAAGGCAGTCCCGGGTGCCGAGGCTGAGGAAGACGCTGGAGAACACGGCCTGCAGCTGGCCGGCCCGACTGGGAGAGCCACGCGCTGTTGCTGGAAGACAGCCCAGCGCCCCACCCCGGTGGGAAACTGGGCTCACGTCACCGCTAAAGTGCTGATCGCCGGCCCATCCCTGCTCTCCGGGTTAGGGTTAGGGTCTGGGCTCTGCCTTCCTTCGGGTGCTCCGGAATTTCCACCCTGCCCTGCGTGAGGCCAAGCCCTCCGCTTGGGCCCTGGGTCCCACCCCCTCTGGCCTCCGTAAGCCCTTCGCCCCAGTCCTCGTCTCTCTTTCTCAAACATTAGTGACTTCATCGTCGATTTTGCACCATCCTGGGAGCACACAAACACGCCTTATCGTCGCGTATCTCTAAAAACGCCCTCCTTGGGGCCCCTGGCTGGCTCAGTCGGTTGAGCGTCCGACTCTTGATTTTGGCTCAGGTCATGATTCCAGATCGTGGGATCGAGCCCCGACTCCAATGTGGAGCCTGCTTAAGACTCTCTCTCTCTCTCTCTCTCTCTCTCTCTCTCTGCCTCTTCCCCACTTGTGTACACACACACATGCGCTCTCCCTCGCAAAAAATTAAAAAAAAAAAAAAAAAAAGAAGAGCGCTCCGTAGCCCCCTGTCCCACGCCGCCCTAGCTGTGGCCCCGTTCCTGCATTCGACCCAGCTGCGGGCCGGTGGGCTCAGAGTCAAAGTTCCCACTAGCCGGCCTTCCGCTCTCGCTTGTAGGGTCTGTCTTCCACGGGCGGCGCTGGCCGAGGCACCCGGAAGGTGAGATATACGTGCCATTTGAAGTTTTCAAGAGGCCCCCAGAAAGGTAAGGAAAGCACATATACATAAGTTTAGTCGTATATTTTTATTTAACCTAATACATCCAAAGTCTTGTTAATTCAACACGTAATAAAAATACGTAACGAGACGTTTTCATTCTTTTTGTGCTAAGACTTTGAAATCTATCACCTATTTTACCCTTGCAGCCCCTCTCCCTGCGGACCAGGTCCATGTCGGTGTAGCAGGTCTAAAGCGTCCATCGGACCTTGCCCTCCAGTGGCCTCCAACTGCACTCAGAATACAACCCTTACGTCCTGCAGCGGGAGACAAGGCGCTTCACGACGTGGGCTGCGTCCTGATCTCATCTCCTCCCATCTGCTCCCCCACCCGCCGCGGCCTCCTGGTTATTTTCTGCCTCTCGCACATGCCAAGCTCACCTCTACCCCAGGGCCTTTGCTCTTCCTCTGCGTGGACTGCTCATCTTCCAGTCTGGGTGGGCTTGATCTCCCCGTTGTCATTTTGTTCTGTGCTCACTCACCACCTCCTCAGGGAGCCTCCCCAAGTGCCCCCTGTAATGTGCACCCCACCAGAGCATTCCGCACCTTATGTCTGCACCGTATCTGCGTGCTCTTCGGAACCAGCTAATTTCGTCCTTTGGCTCCTTGCTGCGATATTCGTTTTCCGTCTGGAACAGACAACTGTCCTCCGCAGAACCTTGCACACAGTAAGCGCTCAACGATGCTCGCTGTCTTGAGTTAATCTCTCAGAATAGTCAGTATGTGGCCTCGTTGACTGCAAATTCCGGCACCGAGGCACTGAACAGATGGGGACCGTCATGTGCCGGAAGGTGGCTGGCACAGCCCGGGAGGGAAAACTTCACCCAGTGACAGTCTGCTAAAAGTGTGATTTCTTGGCAAACTTTATCAGAGCTTGTACTGGTGACCACCGCTGGTCACGTTAATGGGTCTGTGACTGCTTCCAGCCGGGGCCTGCCTTGCCAGCAGCAAATGCCGTCCTATTTGGATGGTAAAATGCTGATGTGAAAGAGTCATGATAGTGACCATCTAACACTCTTGGGCTGCAGCTAATACGACCAGGTAGGTAAGAGCCCCGAGCCCGGGGGCACACTAGGTGTGCTAGGAAATGGGAGTGCTTTTCAGAGCAATTCAGCAGATAGGTATAGGGCTCCTGGCTTGCGCCTGGACATGGTGCTTAATGTCGGAAATCCATGGAGGAAGAAAGAAGACCCAGGTGGCAGGTACCGAGATTTCCTCCTCAAGGAGAGACATTATTTTCCCACCTGGCTGCTGGCCACTCACAGGGCAGAGAGAGCCACCTGCTTTATCACCAGGCCTGACCTATGTCTCTGTTTGGACACACACCTACCTTTCCTCCACCGTGTCACTGGGTGCAGGCATTCGGCGGGCATCCTGGGAGCTCAGCCAATGTCCAACCCAATGGGGAGCATTTCCAGTCTTTGGGACTTTTGGGAGGGTCACTGAAAGGAGACCCAGGCAGGACCGGAGCTCTGGCACTATGGCCAGGGTGTGCCCAGGCCGGGCCACTTCTCTCCCCGAGTCACCTAGGGGGTGAGGCCAGATGAGAGGTTGTTTCAAGATATTTAAGAAGAAGACCTTGCCTCAGATGAACTCTTTATGAAACGCCAGTAAATAAAACAGAACGCGCAGGGGTTTGGTCGCTGAGGGAGGGCAGGAGCCCAGGGCTCTCCCTCACTGTCTTCCCCACTTCATCCTCTCCGGAATCCCTAGCGATCCACAGGCCCCAGGTTCAATTTAATTAATTAATTTGTTTTTAATATAATTTATTGTCAAGTTGGCTGACATACAGCGTGTACAGTGTACTCTTGGCTTTGGGGGTAGGTTCCCGTGGTTCATCGCTTCCGTACAACACCCAGTGCTCGTCCCAACAAGCGCCCTCCTCCAAGCCCATCACCCGTTTTCCCTCTCCCCTGCCCCCCCCAATCAACCCTCAGTTTGTTCTCTGTATTTAAGAGTTTCTTATGGTTTGCCTCCCTCTCTCTCTGTAACTGTTTTTCCCCATCCCCCTGGTCCTCTGTTAAGTTTCTCAAGTTCCACATATGAGTGCAAACATATGGTATCTGTCCTTCTCCGCCTGACTTATTTCGCTTAGCAGGACACCCTCGAGGTCCATCCGCTTTGCTACGAATGGCCAGATTTCACTCTTTCTCATGGCCATGTAGTATTCCATTGTATAGATGAACCACATCTTCTTGATCCATTCGTCAGTTGATGGACATTTAGGCTCTATCCGTGAATTGACTATTGTTGAAAGTGCCTCTACGAACATTGGGGTACAAGTGCCCCTATGCATCAGCACTCCTGTATCCCTTGGGTAGATCCCCAGCAGTGCTATTGCTGGGTCATCAGGGAGTTCTATTGCTAATTTTTGAGGAATCTCCACACTGTTTTCCAGAGTGGCTGCACCAGTTTACATTCCCACCAACAGTGTAGGAGGGGGCCCGTTTCTCCACATCCTCGCCAGCATCTGTAGTCTCCCGATTTGCTCATTTTAATCACTCTGACTGGCGTGAGGTGGTGTCTCAGTGTGGTTTTGATTTGTATTTCCCTGATGATGAGTGATATTGAGCATCTTTTCATGTCAGACCCCTATTTTTCATTTCATCTAATTCTCTCCGTTGTTCATTGTGTGGCCAGCCTGGTGAGGAGGCTTTGCTGTGAGGTTCTGGCCCCTGGAAGCTCACCCCAATCGACAAGACAAGACCTTTGTCTTAATAGACCCTTCCCACTGCCCTTTAAAAAATACGTTTTATTTTGAAATAATCATAGATTCATAGGAAACTGCAGAGACACCTGTGTACCCTTCACCCAGTTTTCCCTAATGGCAACATCTCACATAACTGTAGGATGTTCTCAAAGCCAGGAAATCGATACGGTCACAACCTCAGCAATCTGTCAGATTGCACCATTTTTACATGCCGTGTGTGCGTGTGCGTAACTGTGTGTACCTATGCAATTTTATCACAAGTATGGGTTCATGGAACCCCCTTCTATCAAGATCCAGAACTGTTCCATCTGCATGGCCACACCCTGTCTGCATCCCTGCCTCTCCGTCTGCATCCCTCACTCCTGGCAACCATTACTCTGTTCTCCATTGCTGTAATTGTGCCATTTTGAAAGTGCTATATAAATGGAGCCATATATAATATAAAAATTGTTTTTACTTAACATATATGTATGTGTATACAGATGGTCCCCAAGCTACAGTGGTCTGACTTCCTCATTCAGGGGCGCCTGCGTGGCTCAGTCGGTTAAGCATCCAATTTCAGCTCAGGTCATGATCTCACAGTTTGTGAGTTCGAGCCCCGCGTTAGGCTCTGTACTGACAGCTCAGAGCCTGGAGCCTGCTTCGGATTCTGGTTCTCATTCTCTCTCTGCCCCTCCCCAGCTCATGCTCTGTCTCTCAAAAATAAATAAAAATGGTAAAAAAATAAAATAAAAAAAGTGATCCTCATTCAATAGAAACCATACCTTGAATTTTGAATTTTGATCTTTTCTTGGGCTGGCTGCATGCACTACGATGCTCTCTCGTGATGCCGGGAGGCTACCCAATCACGAGGCTCAACAACTGATACACTCACAACCATTTTACCCAGACAGCCATTCTGATTTTCACTTCCGGGACCGTGGTCTGTAGGGTGCATGAGATGGCGCACACTGTAATATAAATCGGCTTTGCGGTAGATGACTTCGCCCAGTTGTGGGCTTGCGTAAGTCTCCTGAGCACGGAGGAGGTAGGCAAGGCTGAGCTATGGTGGTCAGTAGGGAAGGTGGGTTAAATGCATTTTCGATTTAGATATTTTCAGCTTAGGATGGGTTGACTGGGCCGTGGCCCCATCCTAAGAGGAAGATGTGTATATAAACTGAAAATTTAGATAGAGCTGAGGGTCATCTCTGGTCTCCCTCTCAGGTCCTCCCTCCAAAGGCAACATTGGTAATGGTTTCTTGTGTTTCCTTTTTTTTTTTTTAACGTCTATTTATTTTTGAGAGGGGGGGAGGGGCAAAGAGCAAGGGAGACAGAGAATCCCAAGCAGGCTCCACGCAGGGCTCGAACTCATGAACAGTGAGACCACGACGTGAGCCGAAATCAAGAGTCAGACGCTTAACCGACTGAGCCCCCCACCCCGGTGTCCCTCTTTACGACCCCTCTTCTGCAAAATTGCAAAATATCCCCAGTTCTTAGTCCCTAAGTTTATATTTAGACACAACTTAGAACAGCTAGCTGAAGGTGGCGAACTGTGTGCCCCTGTTGGCATCCGATCCCTGAACATCAACCGCTTCTTACTGAGTCCCCAGCTCCCTAACTAGTGACTTGTCTCCTGCCCGGACAAGGAGATGGTCTTCACTGCCGGCTCCCTCCGGGTCCCTTTACCGCAGCTCATCTCCGCCGGGTGCTCTGCCCACCCTGGCCAAGGTCTGCAGACGTTTTTGGTTGTCACAACAGAGGGAAATGGTGCTTCTGGATCTAGTGGGTAGAGGCCTGGGATGCTTCTAAACCATTGTGGAATGCACAGGGGAGCCTCCCCTCCCCCTGCAAGGCCTCAGTAGCGCTGACATTGAGAAGGCTTCCTCAGTGCCCCATCTCCCTGCAGCCAGCAGCCAGTGTCAGTCTCTTGCTCAAAACCCTTCCGTGTCTCCCCAGCTCTCTCGGCACAAAATCCAAAATCTTCCCATGACCCGCAAGGTCCATTACGATCTCTGACTTCATCTCACCCACCTCTCTGGCCCGGCTTCAGCATCCATTCCCTCTGCGGATCTTCAAACATGCCAGGCACACCCCAACTTCCCGTTCCCCCGGCCTGGCGGCCCCCTGCACACGCAGCCGCATGTCGGGCTTCTCTGCTGCATTCCCAGCTCTGCCCCAGCCTTCCTGGGCGCGCTCGTCTGGAACACCGCCTTCCCCTTGTCCTCCCAGCGTCCAGCCGCACCTGACATGTACTTGATTGATGGCACTCCTGTGTGCCTCGTCCGCCGGCTCACTGGCCCCTGTGGACGGGCACCGGGCACGTGGGAGACCCTTCGGCGACTCCCGGTCGATAAGCAGGTCTTCGCGGAGCACCTGACAGGTGCGGTCTGCAGGGCCGCTCTGAAGGCCAGTCCACGCGCCCACATCGGCGGGCGAAGGGGGAGCTGAGATGCTCCAGGTCCGTGGCCGGCACGCCTGCGCCACGCACCCCACCGGGCACATCTAGGACTCGACGCACCGTCGTCCTGCTCTTTAAAACGTTTTCGTGCATTTGCAGCCACTGCACACGGGTTTTGCGGGGGACGTTTCGTATGACTGCTGTGCTTGCTTTCCGACCCGGAGCCCTTCCTGTTTCCATTTCTTCAGTCTGCCATTTGGCCTTGACGCCGGGGGCCCTCCTCCCAGGGCTGGAGGAATGTGGCATTGGCCCTGTTTGCGCAGGTCCCTGTTGCCACTAAACACGACGTTTGCAGGAGCGGCCCCTCCCCGCACTCAAGAATGCTGCTTTTAGGGCACAACATGGCCTTGTGTCCTGTTCTAGTGCTCAGTGAACCCGACGATGGACCCTTGAATGGACAGTTACCTCTCACCAGCTACAGGGGACAGCTGTGGCCAGCGAGTCCTGGGAGTGGCAGGTCCCAGCAGTGGGGCTCTAGGTGGGGGTTGTCTGTCCATCTTCTGGACCATGTCTGGACGGGCAGGTCAGACAGCCTGGGTGCAGGCAGGGGCCTGCGGGAGCTCCCCTGGGGCCGGGCCTGCCCTGCACATCAGTGCCTCTCCTACTGGCTGCGGGACGGTGCCTGATGACAATGGCTGAGAGCCACGTGCTGGGAGCTGGAGGACCTGACCCCACGACCCGCTGAATGATCCCGCCTCAATCCCTCCGAGCTCCTGTTTCCTTATCCATTGAATTAAAACAACCCAGAGATGTGGGGCCTGGGCGGCCCAGTGGGTTAAACATCCAACTCCTGATTCCACCCCCCCACCCCACCCCCACAGGTCATGATCTTGTGGCTGTGAGATCCAGCCCTGCGTGAGGCTCCGTGCTGACAGTGCAGAGCCTGCTTGGGATTCTCTCTTTCCTTCTCTCTCTGCCCCTCCCTCACTCACGTGTGTGCTCCCTCTCTCAAAATAAATAAAATAAACCTAAAAAACCCACAGTTACTGACTCACATGACCTCTGGGGTATTTGAAAACTAAAAAAAAATTTTTGAGAGAGAGAGAGAGAGGAAGAGCATGAGCAGGGGAGGGGCAGAGAGAGAGAGAGGGAGACACAGAATCGGAAGCATGCTCCAGGCTCTGAGCTGTCAGCACAGAGCCTGACACGGGGCTCGAACCCACCAACTCTGAGACCATGACCTGAGCTAAAGTGGGACGCTTAACTGACTGAGCCACCCAGGCGCCCCGAGCCACCCAAGTTTTTATTTTTAAATTGAGGCATAATTTAATAAAATTTGCCCTTTTGTGTATGTGTGTGTGTGTGTATGTGTAGTTTTGTAAATTTTATGTAGTCAGCACCACCACAATCGAGATATAGAATAGTTTTGTCACCCCGAAAAGTTTTTCGTGCCTCTCTATAGTCAACCTCTTCCCCCAGCATAGCCGCAACAACCCATCTGATTTCTGACCCTGTCACTTGGCCTTTTCCCAAATGTCACATAAATTGAGTCACCCAGTATGTAGCTTTTTGAGCGTGGCTCCTTTTATCTTTCTAGCACAACGCACGACAAGATTCACTACTGTTTCTGCATTTGTGAGTCACTTGTTCCCTTTTATTGCTGAGTAGGATTCATTCCATCTTGTGGCTGTGTCATGGTCATTCAGTTGAGGAAGGGCATCCGGTTGTTTCCAGAACTTGGTGATTGTGAACAGAGCTGGTTTCTGGGTGAGCAGTTTTCATCTCTCTAGGGTAGTGAGTAGGACCCGTGGGTCCTGTGGTAAATGTATGTCTAGCCTTTTAAGAAACCGCCAAGCTGCTTTCCATGGTGGGCGTACCATTTTGCACTCCCACCGGTATTGTAGGAGAGTCATAGTTTCTCTGCATCTTTGCCAGCATTTGTTTTTGTGGTTTGTTTTGTTTTGTTCTGTTTTAGCCATTCTAATAGGTGTGTACCGTGAAGTTGTTTTTTATCTGTCAATCAGTAGTTCCCAGTTTTCGCAGGCAGTATGGAAATGGGGGTGGGAAACAGGGCTCTGGAGCCAAAGCATCTGAGTTCAAATTTGAACTTGATTATTGATTAACTCTTTAACGTTTAACTTCCTTATAGGAAAAAATAGATTGAATGCGAAGTTGTTCAAAGATTTAAGTATTAGTGTGAATGACAAGTACTTAGTGTTCCCAGTGCTAAACCACTATTATTACTAGAATAATGCCTGATCTCTGGTTCTCCCAATAAGCATGAAGAAAGGTGCTAAGATACCCCTTTTATAGATGAGGACATTGAAGCTCAGTGGAAAACTGCATTTCCTAGTTCTCTAGCAGATAGTTATAGACATAGAATAAGTTCTGGCCAATGAGATGTAAGCCTAAATGTCATGAGGGGCTTCTGGAATTTTCCTTAGCAGAAATACGACATAACCTTTTACTTTTCCTCTTTCTGTTGGGAATGCAAACTTGTTGGCTGTATCTCCAGCAGCCTTTTTGGACAATGAGGCGATCTTAAAAATATAAATACGTGTTGAGGACCAAAACATAGGAGTGTGGGTCTCTGATGGCATCATGAAACCACCATAGTAGCCCTATACCACCCATCCCTAGACTTCTTCTATGAGAAAAATGAACTTCTATCTTGTTTAAAGCAAAAACAAACCCACAAAACTTGGCGGCTTACTCACAACAAGCATTTATTCTCACGGCCACAGTTCGATGGTTGATTAAGTTTCGGCTGACTTGAGCTGAGCTTGGCTGTGACTTTGCCCAGACTGTAGGCTGGCTGGGCTTGGCTCTAAGCTGAGGGTCGGATTTAGGTCTTCTCCACTCCATATGCGTCCCATTCTTTTTGTACCAGCTTTTCTCGGCAATGTCAGAAGTGCTAGAGAACAAGATCAATTTCACAGACACGTTAAGAACCACTGCTTGCGTCCTGTATGTTAACGCCATTGGCCGGAGCGCTTGGCCAAACCTACCCTCAGTGGGGTGCGGAAACATATCTTTTCCATAGTGGAGCAACTGCAAGGCAAATGACAAAGGGAATTGACATGGGAGGGGTGGAAAATTGGAAACAGTGATACCACTCACGATGGCTACACTGAGGTATGACCACTGTGTCTGCCATTTTCCAAGATGGCAGGGACGTGATAATGGAGGTAGAATAAAGCCCATGAATAAGGCAGGTAGAAAGCATTTTATTTTATTTTTTAAAATGTCTATTTATTTATTTTGAGAGAGAGCAAACCCGAGTCGGGGAGGGGCAGAATGAGAGGGAGAGAGAGTATCCAAAGCAGGCTTCACACTGTCAGCCCAGAGCCTGATGTGGGGCTCCAACTCATGAACTTTGAGATCATGACCCAAGCCAAAAATCAAGAGTTGGACGCTTAACTGACTGAGCCACCCAGGTGCTCCATAGAAAGCATTTTAAAGGAGAACGTTGGGTTTTCTTCATCCAGAAAGCTAAATACCACTTCCTCATCCAGACAGAAAGCTTATGCAGAAGGAAGAAGATCTGACTTCAGATCTCTGGCCAGATCGGGTGTTGATGAACTTCTCAAGGGTAAGGCTTGTATGTGATTTTATTTTATTTTTTATTTTTCTAGTACCTTCCCCAATTCCTGGCACTGCCCTTGGCATAGAGCCAGGGCCAAATAAATGTTCCTGCATTTATTCATGAATATGTGTGAGTCTGACTTTTTTTCACCAAAGATCCAGTAAGACTCTCATAAGTTTATGGAGAACAGGGTTTCTTAACTGTGGTACAGTGGACACATGGGGCCGGATCATTCTCTGGCGTGGGGCTGCCTGGTGCATCGTAGGACATTCGATAGCATCTCTCACCTCTACCTACTACTCCTTCCTCAGCCGAAACGACCAAAAATGTCTCTAGGCTTTGCTCAGTCACTCCTGATGTAGAGAGAAGAGCCCGTAATGCCCCTTCTTTGCAGCAATTCTGAGAAACATGTCCGAAGCGCTGAAATTTAACTTAAAATAACAGAAATGAAGGGGCGCCTGGGTGGCTCATTCGGTTAAGTATCTGAGTCTTGATTTTGACTCACGTCATGATCCCAGGTCATGGGTTTGAGCTCCGAGTCGGGCTCTGTGCTGACAGCGCAGAGCCTACTGGGAATTCTCTTTCTGCCCCTCTCCCACTTGCGTGCGCACTCTCTCTCTCAAAACAAACGAATGAATTTTTAAAAAAAGAAAAGAAATAAACAGCCTCAAGACAGTTGGATTACATCTACCTGTTTGTAGCTAAATATTTTGTGCAATTTCTCACAGCTTTAGAACTGGTCACCAGCCCAAGGAAATTTAATGAACTGCAGACATCAATCGCTGTGTTGGCCACCGATTATTCTGGTAAAGGCACAGGATTTTCATTGGGTTGATACAATTCCATCTTTCCCTTGACCCATATTTTTTTGAGGGTCTCCTATGGCCCAGGCACTGTTCTAGGCATTGGGGATATAGCAGGAAATGGAGGTCCTGGAGTGAAAGAACATGATGAACATATAAACACAAATATACCGTATCAACACTTTCGTTCTAGGTGCTAGGAAGAAAATAAACAAGGAATGACTTGGAAAGAGCAGCCATCTTAGGAGGCAAATTCCAGGAAGTGACAGAAGTGAGCATGTGGAGCTTTGGGAGAAGTATAAGCCAGGCAGAAGAAAGGCACTTTTCCCTTTCCATGTGGCGATATGATGATGCAAGATCCAGAATTTCCCTTCTCCTCCCCCCTTCCTCCTCCTTCTTCTTTCTTTTAGAAAAATCAACTGAGATGACTCAAGTGATGAGAAATCTATCAAAGCTATTTGACCCCCAGACTTTTGTCAAACAGGCTTTGTGTCTGGCCAAGTCACCTCCCACCTGTGGGCCTCAGTTTCCCCATGTGTCCAATGTGAAGGTTCATCCGGGTGCTCAGGAGCTTTCTAGGACAGAGGGGAGAGGAGAATTGTGTTGACAACTGGGTTTGAATGCTGACTCCGCCATTCTCTAACTCAGGAGCTGTGGAAAAACGTGTTCACCTCTCTGAGCCTCGGTTTCTTTGAAACAACCCTCTTGGGACTGGATGAAATGCCCTGAGTCTAGTCTAGGGTCTCTGAAGCCCTGCACCTCTCCAGACTCCCAGATCTCAGAGAGATGATCCCTTTGAAAGGGGTTTGCGAAGAGCCAGGACGCCGGGGCGCAGAGTTCCAGTCTTACCACTGCGATGACCCTAATGGTAAGCGTTCGTGGTCATTCAGAGGGCAACTCAAGCTTTGTAAGCCCTCACATCTACATGCTTTCACTGTGGACCACGGTGTCAGCAAAGAAAGGGACATCCGGGATTCCAGCACCGGGGTGGGGTTGGGGGGCATGTCACCTTGTCATTTCTGAAAAATCAAGCACGATTCTATGACACCTGGAATGTTCTGGGAAAGGAAGTGAGTTCTGGCTATTTGGATTTCCCACGCATTTGGATTCTGGGAAAGCAGGTGTTTTCTGAATGAAAATCAAGGTCAACCAAGATGGCCAGGTCCGGATGTTCATAATAACCGGCCTCCTGCCAGAGGAAAACTTGATCTGCAGGTGTAAGGGTGCCCGGAAGGCAGGAGCGAGGGGCTGCCCTGACTGGCTATCTGGGTGGTCGGGACAGCCGGGTGCCCTCGTGCCCCTTCTCCCTCCTCCTCTCCATCAGAAGCCGGGTTCAGTTGGGGGCATTCTCCCCTTCCCAGACACCTTTGCAGCTAGGAGTGATCACATGACTTAGGGCTGGCCAGTGGTAAGCAGAGGTGTGCTTCTGGGGGCATCTGGGTAAATTCCTGTGTTCCTGACGCAAGGGAGCTGGCTGGCTGGTATGTACCCATGATTCCCCCGCCCTTCCCCGCTTGCCCGGTCTGCAGCCGCTGCCGTGTCCCGAGACGGAGTGGCCGTCTTCCCAGCAGGAGGGAGAAGCTACATGTGCAGGATGGCAGAGAGGAAAAGCACATCCCAGCAGTGTGCGGGGCCAAGGTGTTGGTCCTGGGTTGCCCACCTCTGGACTTCTTGACATGAGAGAAAAAGTAAATCCCATTCAGTTAAGCCCCCTACTCGGTTCCTGCTCCATCCGGTGGGACTTAGGGCTGACAGATTCAGCGTGCCAATGTTTCGGACCCTGCGTTGGGCACCTTCGCTCAGTCCCTACAGCCCTCCTCGGGGTCATATCCGAGCCCCGCTTGACAAATGAGGAAACTGAGGCTCCGAGAGGATTTCTCCCCACCCCTGCTCGCAATCCTGCAGGTAGTCGGTGGTGGAGTTGGGGTTTGAACTCAGAGCTGCTCGCTTCCCAATGCTGCTCGCGCACTCCCACCCCATAACTCTAACAGTAAATAACAACAGAGTCACAGAATTTGCTGTGGGTCTGAATCCTGGCAGGCTACTTGCTAGTTGTGGCAGGATGTTACCTAGTACCTCTGAACCTCAGTTCCCTCCTCTGGGACCTGGGATGGTAGCAGTGCCTACCTTGTAGGGTGCAAGAGACAGAGTGCAAAGGTATAGAGGGACAGAGAGAGACAGAGCATGAGCAGGGGAGGGGCAGAGAGAGCAGCAGACCCAGAATCCGAAGCAGGTTCCAGGCTCTGAGCGGTCAGCACAGAGCCCGACGTGGGGCTTGAACTCATGAACTGAGAGATCATGACCTGAGCCGAAGTCGGACGCTCAACCGACTGAGCCACCCAGGCGCCCCGAGCTAGGTGCCCTCAAAACTGCTGTGTGATCCTCCCAGACTCTTGCAGGAGCCCCTTGGACTCTGAAAAGGTATCCTAGTTTCTCTTTGCAGGTGAAAAAACTGAGGCTTGGAGAGGATGAGTTCCATTCTGAACCTCAGTCTCTTCACCTGTAAAACAGGAATGGGAACACTACCTGACTTGTATGGATATTTTTGGATTGAATGAGATAAGGTATAGGCAGAACTCAGCCCAGTGCCTGGTACATAGTAAGCACTCAGTTAATGCAGCTGGTGCTGTAATTTGGTATTATCGTTACACAGCTTGGCACCAGCCATGCCACTCATCTGTTTCACCGCCCCCAGGGATTCCAAGGGTGGACGTACGGCCCGACTGCAGGCTGCGGTCAGCCTCCGCATGACTTTGCTGACACTGGCCAGGGGCCAGGCGGGGATAGAGCCGTCGCAGCTCTCCCCACCCACGAGGACCGGCCAGGATTCCCTCTCACACACCTTGAGTCCCGGGAGGCTGAAGCCTGTCCGCTCACAGATGCTCCGGACAGATAAAGAACGGTCCCTGCCCAGGCCCCACTGCCGGCTACTCCTGATTTATGGAGAAATTCCCCTGTGTCAGATGTGACCTTGCCCTCTTCCCTGCTGGTATCTGGCGGACTGGCCCCTGGCCGTCGGGTCACTTTTCTGTAGGGCAGTGGGGAAGGGGGTCAAGACACACACACATAGACACACCCACACACACACACACTCCTCTCTCTCTCTCTCTCTCTCTCTCTCACCCATACTCTCTGCCACACAAGTTCACACTCATATTTGCTCTCAGGAATCGAGAGGGCTGCGAGGGGCTGCCTTCTCTCTGGGGGTTCCCAGAGCGGTGCTCTGTTCTGCCGTGTGCCCTGGGGGGATGGGTGGATGGACGGATGGATACAAAAATAGTGGATTGTGTATTCTTCTGAGCTGAGCATTGGCTCAGCCTCTGTCTATTAAGCGCCTACGGCATGCGGGCTCTGCTCCAGTTTTGCGGGAGAATAGGACTACACAGAGCCTGCTCTCAAAGGTCCACCCTCCAGCTGATGGATAAATGAGCAGAGGGAGAAAGGAGGCTCCGGCACCCACACCTCCATTTCGCAGGGGAAATCCCCCTTCCTCCGGGGACAGAGCCAGAGTGAATGACCAGGACAGAAGGCTGCATCTCCTTGTTCAGGTCCCAAACGCGGGACAGGGACTCGGGTGGCACAAGCGAGCCCCACCTTGTGCTTGCATGGACCTGGATGGGTGCCTCCCTAAATGCCGCGCCCCGGGGGCCTCAGCTTGCCTCTGCTGAGTCCTGGCGCAAATGCTCCTGCCACCTTTGGAGAGGGCGCTGGGCCTCCGGAAGAATTCTCATCGATCCAGGGCTCCGGGGAGACGCGGTGGCTGCCCCAGGAGCGTCCCCCTGAGTGTGGGACAGAGCAGGCCCATCACAGCGCTGACAGGCAGGTGGGGGGTGATGTTGACAGGAGCTGACGTTTATGCGTTGCTGCAGATTCACCACAGCCCTTCATGGTGGTGACAGCTCCCCCAGCCCTTAGATGAAAGGACAGGTGCTGACAGAGGGTGAGTGACTTGCCTGAGAGCGCACAGCAGGTAAGAGGCAGGGCAGGGTTCAAATCCTCTCCTCTGCGGTTTGCAAAATGTGGCTCCAAGCGGTAGAGTTATAAGGATCGCGAGCAGTCAGAGGGGCCCAGGACAGAGGGCTGGGGACAAGCCTTGGGAAATGTGTACCCTGATGGGAAGGAGATGGGAAAGAAGGCTTGTGCTCAGGGCGTGGAGGTGGGCTGAGCCTGAGCAGGTGCTGGACATCGACCCCAGGACCCTGCAGGGCTAGGCTGAGGGTATGTAATCTAGCCCTCACTGTACTTATGCTATGAGACTCGGCTCAGAGAGGAACACTTGTTGCTTAAGGCCACACCCCACGGCGAAGGCAGAGCCAGGGCTGGAAGTGGTGTTTTTACACCGGGAATCACAGCAAACACCAGGAAGAAAAAAAAACCCCAAAGCAGTATTTCAGTCCACCAGGTAGTGCAGTTAAAACAAATGAGCCACCCCAGTTATTTGGTCTCCTGTAGGAAAACAAACGTCCATGTGACCTCACCCTCCCCTGCGCCCAGTCTCACCTGCCCCTGTCCCCGCCTCGCCGCCCCTCCACCCCAGCCAGATACCCAAGATCCAGGGGAACAAAAACGCTGGGGGAAAACCCTAGGTCGTGACTGTCCTGAAGCTGAAAGTCAAGTTGCCAAAATAAACTCCTTTTGTCTTTCTTCATTTTTCCGTGTTTAAATAATAATAATCTGAAAATGAAGTCATTGTGCTCACTGGTTGGCCTGCCTGGCGTCGCCCGCGGTGCCCCAGGCAGCCCTCTGGCGGGGGCATCGTGGCCCATCTCCCTGGGCTCCTACTTGGAGGCTCAGCCCCCCACTCTGGCATGGCCCCCGCCCCCCCCCTGCCCCCCACGTCTCATCAAAATGTATCCATCTCGTGAGCTGTTCTCTCAGGGTCCAGTTATCTGCTCCCAGGAGGGGCCACCTCTCCCGAAGGCCTTGTCTCTCGTTGGTGGCTCCAACTCTCTCCTTTAGAGAGACAGGCGGCCTCAGAGACAGAATTCCCCACCCCTAAGGCGTGGATGAGTCTCAAGCAGGAGAATCCAGGGCCTGGGTAGCAGCCACATGGGAATCTTGGTACAGAGGAAGGGTGGTTGGAGCTCTCGAGCCCTAGAAACGCACTCCCTCTGGCCCTTCTGCTCCTCGTCCGTCTTCGATGACAGGCCTGGCAGGTGTCCTTCCCTCGGCCCCCACGGCGCGCGGAGAGACGCCCCTCGCCGCAGCTGACCATCCTGGCTGCCTCCCACTGCCTTCTCTCCGCAGCAGCGGTGTTCCTGGGGCAGTCCCTGGAGGGTCTTATTCTCTCCTTCCCTCCCCCCTGCAGAGATTCCAGTCTCTGGTACACAGTAGGCGCTCCCTGGTGGCCGCAGAGCCGAGGAAGGAAGCCCTGAGCCCTGCCTTCCCGTCCGTGTCCTTGGCAGTCACCTCTCGTGTGTTTCTTTCCTCTCGGGGCTCCCCCTTCCCACTCGGCCCCTGGCACTTACAGGAAGTGGGGAGACGCAGTGCTGGGGGTGGGCCATCAGACAGCCCCGTGGCTAACGACCCCTCTCTGGCCTCGGCTCCTTGTTGGCCCGATGGGAGTAACAGCATGTTACCTCTTACGGTGCAGGGTTCATGCAAGGAGGTAACGCATGTAAAGTGCTCAGTAGGGCTCCTGTTCATAGTAGGAGCTTAATGATGGAAGGTTCTGCTGTGTTTATGATCTGAGAAGGCAACACGGCCAAGAATTTCTTGCACACGAGCCGTGTGCCCAGCACGTGCCGAGAGCTTTGATGCTGGTGCTCCGCGGTGGGAGCGTTTACTGTCTTCATTTTACACGGCGCAAAGCTAAGCCTTCGTGAGCGGCCAGGCTGGGCCTGAGTTCAGGATTACCTTCTCTCACATGCTGGGGCTTCCTCCACGAAGTCCTCGAAGTCCGAGCTTGCTGGCCTGGGCTGGGAACGCAGATGCTCTCCCTGCCGTCCGTGTACGCTGAGGGGGAAGGGGAGGGTCCTCAGCCCGCAGAGCCTCCGGCCAAGACAATACAGGCACAAACGCACGTGTGCACACGCACACATGCACAGATACCTGCAGAGACACAGGTGCCCCCGCGCCTGCGCGCCCGCGCACCGGGGAAGTGAGGGCCTTTACAGAAGCAGAGGCCTCTGCCGGGCTCTCGCACAGGGAGATGCTGATGTCAGCTCTCCGGGATGGGTGGGGAGGGCCGCTGTCCTTGTTAACCAGGGGCTGCTTTCTGGCTGGGAAGAGAGGAGGGTCCCAGAGCGTGGGCTGGGATGTCCGGCTGCCTCTAGAGGGTGGAGGCCCAGCTGGCCATGGGGACACAGGGGTCACTGAGTTCTGCAAACAGGAGGCCCAGCCTAGACCTGCTGGACTGGAAACTGCTGACCTTGGGTGGCTGGGACCGGTTGCTCACCTTTGACCTCTCTGGGGGCGGGAGGGCAAGCACAGGCTTAGGGGGTGAGCCTGACTCAGGGCAGGACGGTAGCAGCCGGGGGAGGCCCCCATGTGCCGAGGGTTCAACAGCCCGACCGGCGGGTGCACCTGGAGGTGTGCTCCCTTCCCCTAAGTCCCCGTAGCTTGCTCACCGAGCCCACCGACCTCCCCCGGCAAGTGGAAAGACACGGTGCTCTGGCCAGTGCTGTCCAACAGAACTTTCTACAGTGACGGAACTGTTCTGCCTCCCCACCTTCCAATGGGGTCGCCAGATGTAGTTACAGAGCCCAGAACTGAAACTTTAATTCCACTTCATTCAATTTAAATTCAAGTAGCCGTGTAAGGTAGCAGCTACCACACTGGATCGTGTGGCTCTAGATATCAGCTGGCGGGAGGGACAGAGGGCCTGAGTTCTGGGAGGGCGCGGGGACGGGCTCGAGCCCAGCTCATCTGCTCGATGGCTGGGACCCACCCACGTTCGTGGAAGGGCACCCCCCAGGACCCGATACCAGTGTGGGTGCTCAGGTCAGCAGCACAGGGCCCTCTAGTCACCTGCCTGGGCTCGAGTCCTGGGCTGCGGGCGTGCCTCAGTTCCCCCATGTGTAAAATTGGGGCAAGAGCGGTGCAGACTTCTAGTAAGTGCCCTGAGTATCAGCAGCGAGTTACTTATAAACACAAGTATCAGAAGGCAAACTCCCGAGCCCTGCAGACTGGGATTTTCCGACCGTCGTTGACAGACGCTAGCTCTCGGGGCTCTAACGTCCTCGGCTTGGAAGCGGGGTACGGGGACTGGCCGCGTACGTGTACGCAAGCTTAGCATTTAACAAGGATCCCTCCAAGCAAGGGGGCTCCGGTCATCCAGGGGCCCTCCTTTCTTATTAGAGATAACATTCCTCCCAACTCGCAAAGCAAATCCTTAAGAAGTGGGAGAAAAATGTGAATGCTCTTTAATTAAAATTCCTTCCCAGGCCCGTCCGTCTGGGCGGGCGGGCCCCTGGCTGCTAAGGGAGTTGCAGGTCTGTAGGAGCTGGTTCCTGGTGGGGCCGGGGAGGCCCCGAGGGACCGAGTTTAGGATCTGGTTCAGGGAGGGCGTCCGGTACCCATGCCAGGGACACGAGCCAGGGCTCCCCCAGACGCACACTGCAATCGTCTGTCCTTTCGTGACAAAGACACAACATCACCCGGTGCCCGCAGCGAACCAGCGCGTCGCTGCGGCCGATCTCCAGGCCTTCCAGACGACCTGCGTGGCGAGGGTTTTTGCTACCAGTCTGCAGCCCGCAGAGCTCGGGGGGCAGAGCGGCGATGTGACCTGCCCCAGCCGCAGAGTGGCAGGGCTAGGGTGCATGGCCGGGGCTGCTCACCGCTTCAGGATGCCTGCGTCAACAGCCAGAAGTTCCTCAGGGGCGGCGACCGTGAGAGGCGCTTGTCCAGACACAAGACACAGAGTCATGAACCAAGACCTTTTTTTTCCCCTCGTCCTTTTAGAAGAAGCACAGTAGACCCGTCCCATCCAAACGCACGCTGCCCTTCCTCCGGGGGCAAGACAGTGCTGCCTGCAGAGGCGTCTGTCACGCTCACTGTCCTGGGGCTTCTTCGGGAACGAACGTCGGCATCCATCCGGGAGCTACAGTCCCTTTATCGCCACATCTTGTTTGTGGCAAACCAGTATTGCCCAGATGGGCCCCCACCCTCGATGAGGGAGTTTACTCAATTACCTTTTGGTGAGATACCAACTGAATGCTTGGAGGATGCTATTTAAAAAGAAGCTCCAGGGGCGCCTGGGCGGCTCAGTCGGTTGAGCGTCCGACTTCAGCTCAGGTCATGATCTCACGGTTCGCGGGTTCGAGCCCCACGTCGGGCTCAGTGCTGACGGCTCGGAGCCCGGAGCCTGCTTCGGATTCTGTGTCTCCCTCTCTCTCTGCCCCTCCCCTGCTCATTCTCTCTCTTTCTCTCTCTCTCAAGAATAAATACTAAACATCAAAAAAAAATTTTTTACAAAAAGGATCTTCCGAAACCTCACTATTGTGGGGATGTTGTTAGGACATTGTCTCCTCAGCCCACGAGACCCACTTTATTTGGAGCCATAAGCAAAATTGCCTTCCGATCTCAAAGTCAGGAAAGGCTATACTTCTGGACAATCAACTTGTTTATATCTTGTGGAATCTGAGTGCCTCGAAGCTGACCATTTTCCTTCTTTGCTTTGGCCACTAGGAAGCTCAGGGTTGCATATGGAGCCCGCTTCTGGCACTACGGCGCATGCATATTCATTTCCCCCTCTGACCATTTACTTACTTCGTATTTTCTTGTTCACACAGCTTTGCAAAAATCACCTCAAATCCATTTGCAAGGAGAGCAAGATAAACCTAAACAGCAAGCTACGACAGATTGTCCGCGCCATTCGCCAGGTTAGGTCTGGGGTGGTTTTGGTCGTTTCCAAAAGTCAGTTCCACTCTCGATCTGAAAATCTCCGTGTGGGATAAGTGCTTTGCCTCCCACGTGAGGAGTGTGAAGGAAAAGACACACTTGAACATAGGATGTCTTGGGACTTGGCTGACAAGTCATGTGCTTGGGTCACAGTCGAATCTGGTATATGGGGTTGGGTCGGGCAGCGCAAAGAGTCAAGACACTGGGTTTGTAGACCTCACGCTGGTGCAGCCAACTGTGTAACGTGGGGAAAGTTGCTTCACCTCTCTGAGCTCTGTACCGCTGCTACGGGGAGGCAAACCTGACCCCAAGCCCTGTTTAAACAGCTTACGTGGGATTTCTATAAATTACCATCGACGGTTTGGAAGGGCTGGACAGAGCCTGTGACCTGGGGGTTGGGTTGGACCCTGGGGTCGGAGTTATGCCTCTGGGGTCAGGATCTGAGTGATATAACCCAAACTTAACCAATAGCAGGTCACAGAATTTTGGGGTTCTGCCTCAGCCCACACAGTTTACGGTAGCTTTGCAACCCCCACCCCCCCAGAAGCGTCTGTCACTCACCGGAGTTGTCCCCAGTGGGTGCTTGCCCCCCCCCCCGCCCAGGCCCAGCAGGTAACAAAAGGCTAAACTTAGGATATTCCGTGTTAGTTTGGTTTAGAAAGTTAAAACCAACCATATGAGAAAATCCCTAATCATACTAGGCGGTTTTCACCTTTCTGACAATACGGGTCTGTCAGGTCGCATTTCCATTTTCCCTGGGCCTGCCAGGAAGCCCGGAACAAAATGCGAATTTCAACTTTGATAATTTTATAGATCGCTGTCACCTGGGGTTTTATGTTTCTATTTCTTATCCCCCCCCCCCCACCAGCCCTGACTCCTGACTCCTATTCCTATTTTCCTGGTTTTCATTTGTTTTTCTAATTCATATTTTTGAATTACGCGAACAGCACATAAACACGTTCTACTTGAAAAAAAAAAAAAGAAATGGAACAGGAAAACCACCTCTTTGGTCCTCTTTGGTCACCAGCCTAATCACACTCTGCTACCTGGGGGGCCACTGTATGGACACGTACACCTGCCTGAGAAAGTGTGTGGTTGTTGTGGGTAACTGCGTGTCCTCACAGGGGGTGTAATCTTGGAGGTCTCACTGTGTGACTTGCTTGTTCTCTAACAGTATGTCCTGAAGTCCTGCCCTTGTGAAAGCAGAGGGACTCCGCCAGTGCCTTTAATGCGATGTGTTATTTCACTGTGTGGCTTTATCATAATGTATTAGGCCAGTCCCCTATCTGTGACATTTAGCTTGTGTCTCCTGCTTTTGCTGTTGTAAATAACACTGTCATATGGGCGCCTGGGTGGCTCAGTGGGTTGAGCGTCTGACTTCGGCTCAGGTCATTATCGCACAGTTCTTGAGTTCGAGCCTCAAGAACTTATTGCAAAATGATCATATTGCAAAATGATCACCACAATAAATCTAGCTAACATCCATCACCATGTATAGTTACATTTGTTTCTCATGATGAGAAATTTCAGGATCTACTCTTCTAGCTATCATTTTTTAAAGTTTATTTATTTTGAGAGAGGGGAGAGGGAGAGAGCACGAGCAGGGGAAGGGTAGAGAGAGAGGCCGAGAGGGAATCCACAGCGGGCTCCGTGCTGTCAGCACAGAGCCCGACGCAGGGCTCAGTCTCACAAACCGGGAGATCATGACCTGAGCAGGAATCAAGAGTCGGCCACTTAACCGACCAGGCCACCCAGGTGCCCCATCTCCTACTACTTTTAGATATGCAATGCAGTATTATTAATTTGTTAATTAATTATTAATAAGTCCCCATGACTTTTATAACTGCAAGTTTGTACCTTTTTACTCCTTCATCCAGAAATTTCAATTTTGATGCAGTGAAATATGTCTGTTGTGTGTGTGTGTGTGTGTGTGTGTGTGGCTTCTGCTTGCTGTGCCTTCCTGCCAAAGGGTTCCCTGCTGCAAGAATGTGACCATATGCTCCTATATTTTCTTTTATTGGTTTCGAAGGTTGGGTTTTTTCTTAACTCATTTGCCTATCTGTCGATAGGCACGAATTTAATTTAATGAATGGTGGGTAGTGACTTTTTCAAATATGGTGGCTGCTTGCCTTGGTACCAATCGCTGGTCCACCTGTGCCCCTTCCCCCAGGCGCCCTGTTCCCTGATGTGCGTGGGCTTGTTCTGCTCCTTGTTTGGTTCCGGTGATTTTTGTATCCATTCTACTAATCCTGCTCTCCTCCTCCAGGCCCTGGCTTTCTAGATTAGATTACAGTTTTCGGGTTTTTATTTTTAAATTTATTGAGTTTTTCCAATAAATTTTTATATTGAAGCAAAAGTCACGTAACGTAACGTTCACCATTTAAAACATTTTGAAGTGTGCTGTTCAGTGGCTCTTAGTACATTATATGGGGTGTGTGGCCTTCATTACGGTCCAATTCCAGACCATTGTCATCACCCCAGAAAGAACCCCCATCCGCCAGCATCCTCTCTCCAATCCCTCCCCTCCCCCAGTCCCCCGCAATCTGCTTTCCGTCTCTATGGGTTTGTGTGTTCTGGGCATGTCATATAAATGTGATTGCACCATCTGTGGCCTTTTGTGGCTCCCTTCTGTCACTTAGAATCTTTTTTTCAAGGTTTACCTATGTTGTAACATGTATTGATCCTTTCTTCCTTTTTATGGCTGAATAACATTCCATTGTATGGACATACCACATTCTGTTTATCCACTCATCTGTTGACAGACACTTGTATCGTTTCCGTTTTGGGCTGTTATACATAATGTTACTATGAACATCTGTGTCCATTCTGATTTGAACACGTCGTCATTTCTGCTGGGTATGTACCCACACATGGAATTTCTGGGTCATATGGTAATTGTATGTTTAACTTTTGCGGAGCCACCAAATTTTTTCCACAGTGCCTGCACCATTTGTATTCTCTCCAACAATGTACAAATTTTCCGGTTTCTCCACATCCTCGACAACACTTGCTAATGTCCACCTTTTTCATTAAAGTCATCCTAGTGGATATGAAGTAGTATCTCATTATCGTTTTGAATTGCATTTCCTAGTGACTAACGATGTTGAGCATAGTTTTATGTGCTTATTGGCCATTTGTAGATCCTCTTTGGGGGAATGTCTGTTCAAACTCTTTGCCTATTGCTATTTGCGTTGTCTTTTCTACTATTGAATTTGAAGAGTTCTTTACATATGCTGGATAGTAGAACCTATCAGAAATGTGATTTGCAAATACTTTTCCTATTCTTTGGGTTACCTTTTGCTTTCTTGATAGGGTCCTTTGATGCACCAAAGTATTAAGATTTATTTTTAAAAATTATTATGGATGAAGGGCACCTGGATGGCTCAATTGATTGAGCCTCTGACTCTTTTTATTTTTTATTTAAAAAAATTTTTTTAATGTTTATTTATTTTTGAGACAGAGAGAGACAGAGTGCAAGCAGGGGAGGAGCAAAGGGAGCGGGAGACACAGAATCCAAAGCAGGCTCCAGGCTCTGAGCTGTCAGCACAGAACCCAATGCGGGGCTCAAACTCACAAACCATAAGATCATGACCTGAGCCGAGGTCGGACACTTCCCCGACTGAGCCATCCCGGCGCCCCGAGCCTCTGACTCTTGGTTTCAACTCAGGTCATGGTTTCACAGTTCGTGGGGTCAAGCCAGGCATCGGGCTCCACTCTGTCAGTGCGGAGCTTGTTCGGGACTCCCTCTCTCCCTTGCTCTCTGCCCCTCCCCTGCTTGCGTACTCTGTCTCTCTCTCTCTCAAAATAAATAAATAGACTTAAACAATTATTATAGGTGATATCCAACCCTTAAGGGACATAGGAGGACAAAAACACATCTTAAAGAGTAAATAAAGAAATAAAGAACATCAGGTGGTGTAGGACAAGGGTTAAAGATGCAGTGTTTCAATAGTTTCTATAAAAGTTCAGAAGGCAAGATCACGGGGGTGAAGAGAGCGAGGAAACACCCGTAGACGTACAGGGCTCGGGCAGGATTCAGGCTAACACAGTCTAGGAATGTGTTACTAATTCACCGACCACACTTTGATGAGCATCTTCTCGAGGGCAGGTTTGTGTGTGAGGAGTGGCAGCCCGTGGAAGGATGGGTCCAGACCAGGAAGCGCGGCTGAGAGGTCCGGGTCACACACGCCTGCACGGGTGGGCTGCCGTGGCCCGGGGAGCACGCAGCGTTGGGTGTGGCCCCACGACAGAAGGGAGGCCTTGCCTGGTGGCAGAAAGAGTCTGCAGAGTTCCAGGCAGAGCCTGGGCCGTGGGGTGAGATCTGGAGCTTGGCAATGGGAAGGGAGGGTCTATGGAAGGCCTGCCTGCCGCACGAGGGGGACCAGCCTTGGCTCTGGGGGCAGAGTCGCCTGTGGAGAATGTTGGAGCAGAAGAAAGACACGATCAGACATTTGCACTTTGTGAGGGTCACACAGAGTAACACATATGGGGGAGGGGGTCAGCCTGGGGCCCAGGGGCCATTGGGGCGCTAGGGGCAGCCCCAGGTCGGAAAAGAGATGCTGGCTGGACAGATGTGCTTTTTTATACTTCTTTCATTATTTTTCTCTTAATACTGGCGTGGTCCATGATCGTTCCCGAGGACAGAAAGTATCAACTAGCAAGGAAAACATGAAGGACAGGCAAGGCGCAGAGAAAGCTGCCCAGAGAAATTACTGCTCACACCTTGTGGCCCATGAGCACGCACACACACACGCACACGCACGCACATACACGCGCTCACACACCACCCCGCACCAAAACATCCTACATGCTTGTTTGAAACTCAGTCCAATTCCTTAAATCAAACCCATGTTGGTGGCCATTTCATTTTGAGCTTTATATGATTACAGCTCAAAATCGGGATAGTTGGCTAAAAATGAATGAGAACTAAAACGAGACATGGTTTACATCTGACAAGGATGCTGGCTTCTGTGTGCACCCGCGGTCAAAGAGCCCACGCTGCACCACGCTCGTCAACATTTGGACAAGCAGGGAGCGCGAGCAGGGAGCTCGGAAATGCGGCCTTCCTCCTGCTGGCCAGCGGGGGCCACCGGATGAGCAAGGTGCCAGTGGGGGCATCCGGACAGAGCGAACTGGGCATCACCTTGGCTTCTGGGCTCCCAGGCCAAGTTAGGGGCCACCGTGGGCTCCCATCCAGCCGGGCCACCCCCTGGTGTGGTCTCCATTTGGGGGCCAGTCCTGGCCCATGGGCCTGTAGAGCTTTCTTGGAACCTGGTAGATGTGCGTTCAACCGATGGATCAGGGAATCATGGCCTTGATGATGTAAGAATGAGGAGGGCGCTAACTGACCAGCACGGAACATGCTAGATCTACCTGGGAACAAGCTCTGCAAGAGTCTCTTCAGCTTTGCCCCTTGTCCAGCAGCACGTCCCTCCCAGCTGCGCGCTCATCCCCTGGGAGCAGGCCGCCGCGTCAGAGGCCCATCTCGGGCGGGCTCAGCGCCTGGCCATGCCGTGGCTCCACTCCAGCCGGTGTGCCAAGCCTGGGACCTGGGGGCCCTCAAGCCAGAGACTGAACTCTGGCTGTGCCATTCCCACTGGGAGAATCCGGGCAACTCTTTCACTCACCCACCCCTTCATTCGTTCATTCGCCCAGATCTCTGTGCTGGGCCCCGAGATGAGTAGGACCCGGGCCAGGGACACTGTACACAGTTGTGCGGGTTCACTAAACCCTTACCTCGGGGTGGTTCCTGGAGGACCGATTCTGTGTGGTGGCCCTGACCCCTACCTTGCCCTCAGAGAGTCCACAGTCAGGGCCAGTAGGGGGCAGTGACAAGCAAGGATGCCTGCAACACAGCACAATCAGGGCGGTGCGCAGACGAACTCTGGTCTTGTGGGAGTTGCCCCAGTAGCTAAAGCCTATCAGGGGAGGCTTCCTGGAGGAGGCAGCATTGCCACAGAGACCTGATGATGCGGGAAGGAGGGGAGGGCCAACAGAGTGAAGGGAAACCTTAAGCACAGGGCTAGAGACAAGTGGGTGCACAGTGGGTGGAGAGGCTGTGAAAATTTCAGTGTGGCAGAAACATGGGGTGTGGGTAGCGGCAGGACCCAAGGGAAAGGGCTTGGACCCTCTCCTGAGGGCAGTGAGGAAGCACTGGAGGATTTTTACCAAGTAGGTGGCCCACTTAGCCTCTATTGTCTTACCTGTAAAATGGACACAGAGATCCCTGCTTCTCGGGTGGGATGCAGCTAGCCCATGGCGGGTCCTCAGCAATGAGGCTGTAGCCACGTCTGCCCTCCCAGCCCGGGCATGGGTGTGGTGCCGCACTGGCCAGGCCCGGTTGGCACAGCCTGCCATGCTCCCCTGCCCCAGAGCCCTCCATGGGGGCGGTCAGGCGGTGAAACCAGATCCCAGCCCAGAGAAGCCTGACGACGTGCCTCTCCGCCACCCTCCCCCAGACACAGGCTGGGCCTCTGACACCTGGCTCACCTCCCCTGGCACCCAGCCTTTGAGGCAGAGCCAAGGTAGCCGGGCAGGGCCAGGCCGAGGGCACGCAGGGTGGCTGGGCGCACACGGGCTGGGCTTCCTGGGACTGGCATCTGCCAGTGGAAGAGGAACCAGAGGGACCTAGAGGTGCCGTGGTACCTGTCTGGCCGCCTCTGCTCTCTGTGGGAACAGACACGCCGCCCTGCTCCCCATCCCCGTCCTGCTGGGCCCAGCTCAACCGCCCGGACCCCCAGCCTCGCCATCCCCTCCCCGCTCGGTGCTCCCGGCATCGCCGCCCCGGCCGCTCGGTTTAGCCAAATTACACTTTAGATGTTTGAGTCTCGACCCCTTTTCTGACTGCCCAGGTAGTACACGCTCATTTTAGAAACCTTGGAAAATGCTGAGAAGTCAGAGAAGGAAACAAAAATCAGTCCATCACCCAGGGACAAGCTTTGGTGAGTTAACAGTCATGCCAGATCTTTCCACACCTGTGGGGGGACACACACACACACACACACACACACACGGGCACACACACATTTGGGATCACAATGCACACACAATTTTGCGTTTTGCTTTTCTCATGGATTATTTTATCATGAGAGTTTTCTTAATTCATTAATAATGTTTACTTTTGAGAGAAAGAGACAAAGCACCAACAGGGGAGGGGCAGAGAGAGAGGGAGGCACAGAATCCCAAGCGGGCTCCAGGCTCCGAGCTGTCAGCACAGAGCCCGACACGGGGCTGGAACTCATGGACTGCGAGATCGTGACCTGAGCTGAAGTCGGATGCGTGACTGACTGAGCCCCCCAGGTGCCCCTATCATGAGTGTTTTCATCAGTCATTGCAGACGAATGAAAAGCATGTCCATGTTTCATCGTGGAAAGGTGCAAGGGCACCTGCAGGTGGAGAGAATCACAGAAGGAACCCATGTACCTGCCACCAGCTTCTATAAGCAGCCTCCATCGAGACCCAGGACCGGCAGGGAGGAGCCAGGGAGGTAGTCACCCATCTCTCTGCTCCCCCTTCCACGGTTCTATGCGGTTCCTGACTGTCCAGGCCTCCCTGGAGCCAGAGGGCTTGGGGGACGGTGGCTGTAGACCCCAGAGGTCAGCCTGTTTAGCCTCCTGGAGCAAAGAGTGGGCAGAAGGAGGAGATGGGGCTGGGGTGGAGGTGGGGACGATGCAAACGGAGGGAACCCAGGCCAGGAGGGACTGACTCAAAGCAGTAAAGCCGGGAACGGACTGTCCTGGGGACAACCGGCAGGAGAAGGGGACCGGGGACTACATCTTCTCAGAGACCTACCGGTTTTACTGTGATAAACAAGAACAGCGAGGTGAGATCGCCCCACAACCCATTTCTCCTTGACCGAGAAACTGGCCCCGCGTGGACGCCGTCACAGCCTGCAACAACTGGGAGAGGGGAAATCTCACGTTCTCGGTCATTCTTATTAATGTCACGTCGGGGAGGTTCCCTTCTCTGGTAATCCCCGAAGTCCGCGCGCCTCACAGCAGTTCTGCAAAGCTTCGCTGGTTTGATTCAGGCTGAGTTCACGGGCGGCACCCCGGACGACCTTGGACCCTCCCAGATGAAACCCCTCTCCCTGTCTGGGCAATTGCAATCTGCCTTTGTGCCCAGACCCTTCCTAAATGCACGGGGACGTTCTGTAGACATGTTCGCTCTGCGCACCTTTCCTCCTCAGCTCGCTCCGTCTGTCCTCTATCGAGTCTCCAGCTCACCGCCTGCCGCCCCCTCCCGCAATGATGTCCTGGTTGGTAGCGGCGGGGGAGGGAAATGAGCCCTAAGTTGTCAGACTCCAGGCAGGCGGGACAAGGAGGACAAGGCTCCCGAGGCGAGCCTGTCATTCTTAGGTGAGGAGAGAGAGCGGGGACGGGGAGCAGAGGGCCCCCGGGACACGGAGCAGGACATTCAGGTGAGTGGCTTTCCAGTTGATTAAAAGTACTTAGCCTTCTCATTTTGTGTTAAGATCTGCTTTCAGTTTCCCCCTAATTTCTCTGTGAGAGAGAGAGAGAGAAACAGAGAGAGGGGGAAGGAGACACAGAGGGAGGGAAGGAGATAGAGAAAGACTGAGAAAGAGACAGAAACCTTAAATTCTGCCTCAGGACCTTGACTTGACCATTAAGGCAGCTCAACGTCAGAGTTTAACAGAGGCCAGGAGACCAGAGAGGCTACAGTGCTGGCAGGAGAGATGCATGGATTTGTGATCTCAGCTTCCTGGCGGCCGGGTGCCCTGACTGCCAGACTCAGGAACCCCCAGCACCGGGTGACCTTGCGCCATTCGCACCAGGCAAGACTAGAAGCCTCTGAGGAGAGGTCCCGAGGGCCTCGCTCGCCAGGCTAAGGCTAGAGCCTCTCACGCTCCGAGGGCCTCTGTTCCCACCCGCTTTGGCATGGGCTTCTCCAGGCCTGCTGCCCGATTCGGGGAAAGGGCGGGCTGCCCAGGGCACACGGGCACCTGCACCGGGAGCTGGGTACGTTCCCACCTCCGGCTCGCAGGCTGCGCGAGGACCACCGTCCTAGCTCCGGGCCTCAACCAGCTGCAGAGGTGGGAGCTTCGTGCTGCGGGTGAACGGGGCAGCCTCGCAGCTCGGACATCCCTACCCGGTCCCGCTCTGTGGGGATAATCTGGGCACACGTTTACCGGGGTGGACACTCCACACTCCGCGACTAGAACCTCGCTCGAGCCCACTCCCGCCACCCGGGCAGCTGTTACAGGTGAGGAAGCTGAGGTCCGCTGGGAAGTGGAGCGGACTCGGGCCTGGGCATCCTCACGCCACGGCCTCCGCTCCTGACCAGCGGCCTGGCGAGGACACCAGCTGATGCAGGGGCCCTGCGGGGGGAGGGTGATGGGAACGTGGGGGCCACAGTGGACGCAGGGCCCAGAGTTGCAGCTGTTCAGGGAGGCCTCTGCTGCCTCTTTGGGACAGAACTCTAGCAGGGAGGGGCCCCAGACCCAGGCTGTGCCCTTAGGGACCTCTCCCAGGACTGTGGGTGGTGGGGACTCACAGGACCCACCTAGCCTGGGGCTGTCCTTGACTTTTCCCCTTTTGTTCTTTGGCCCCCTCTTTCAAAAAGTTTGCGTTACAGGGTCCCCTACCCTCACCCACTCACCCCACAATGCTGACGCTTCTTGAATCATCATGAGGCCCCCGAGGACAAACGTGATCCTGGGAAAACCACAGCTGTCCTTGAACGCTGGACACGAGTGCCCCAAATCGCCCTGGGCCTGCACCTTGTCACCGCACTTCTGGGCTCCGCTGGGGTGTCCTGGTGCTGCCCGGCTCCAGCCCGGGCCCCCAGCTCCCAGCTGACCCGGCCGCTTGCCCCTGGGTTAGCTCTGAGAGCCTCAGGGCCTTCGTCCTGAACCTGGAAAGTGGCTGGGGTTGAAAACTGTCCCACCTCGTGTCTGTGAAACTGCCTGGCACAAGCCTGGCCTCAAGAGGCTGCAGTCTGTGTATTTTAGCTGCGTTTCTGTACCCACAAAGGACCCCAGACCTTTCCAGCTCTGAAATCCCAAACTAAAGCTGCCCCCAGACCCCATTAGACCTGGCTTCTCCCAGACCCGCAGCTCCCTGGCCTGGTCAGCAGGACTCCCTCCAGCCTCACCCAGCAACGACCTATTGATTTTTTCAAGTGTTTAAAAGATTATGTAAGTGTTATGTAAGCATGTTTTCTTTCTAAGAAAATCAAACCCTACGGGGGCATACAGAATATAGAGTGAAAATCCTTCTTCTACCCCCCTCTACTTCCTCACCTCCATCACTCCTCTTCCAGAGACAAGCATGATTCGGAGTTAAGTGCGGATCCTTCCAGATGGCTTCTATCAATTTCCATACACACACACACACACACACACACACACACACACACACGATACAGTAGCCTTTCTGTGTTGCTGAATCTTGATCTACCTTATTATTTTAATGACTAATTACCATCTTTCTCAGGGTGTATGCGCCGTGATTTATCACTCCCCTGGTTTATGGGCATTTAGGTTATTTCTCATGTTTTAGGTAAACAATGCTGCAACGCATATACTCGCGCAGGCATCGTTTTTCATGTGAGGGCCTCTCTCTGTGTTACGTGTCTTGGAACTAACATGTTTGGCCAGAGAGTATTTACACCGTACGTGTGGATAAACGCCGATGAATTGCTCTCCTTGAAAGACCAAACCAATTACCACCCCCCCCCCACCCCACGTTGTGAGAGGGCCCAGGTCCCCACACTCATGTTAACACTTGATAGCCTCAGTAGTTTGCATTTGGGCCAGGTCAAGCCCGTTTCTGGTACAATTTGCGTTCCCCTGATTATGGTGCAGTTGAGCATCTTTTCATGGCTACTGGCCATTTGTACTGAGTCAGCTGTGAGTTGTCTCTTTCTACACTTTTGCCTGAACTTCTATTGTGTTAATTAGCTTTTGCTTATTTGTGTGTAGGTTTTGCCTCCTTTTTAAAAAGGGATAAATGTACCTGATGGTTAAAATTCAAATAAAACGGAAGGTATAGAGGCCAAAGGAAGTCTCCCTCGCACCCCTGACTCCCAGAACCCGGCCCAGCATCCAGGGAGCACGTCCCCGCTGGGCACACAGGAATGGCGTGCACGGCCACAGTGTTTAGGGGTCTTGAAAACCTAGAAACGTTAAATTTTTTTTAAGTTTATTTATTTATTTGAGAGAGACAGAGCCAGTGTGAGTGGGGGAGGGGCAGAGAGAGAGGGAGAGAAAGAGAATCCCAAGCAGACTCCACACTGTCAGTGCAGAGCCCGATGTGGGGCTCGAACTCACGAAACCATAAGATCAGGACCTGAGCCGACACCAGGAGTCAGACGCTTAACCAACTGAGCCACCCAGGAGCCCCTGGAAATATTTTAATTGTAATTTTTTTACAATCCGAAGAAAGCATGATCATAATAATGAACATATAATAATGAGTGCTGCCTGGATCATATTTATCTTTATACCAAGGTAATTATAAAACATATTTTTATTATTTTTCAAAAGAGACAGAAGTGCCCAGAGCCCACAAAAGTCATAATGCATGCCTGCCTACCAGTGACAACCATTTACTTGGGTCTTGGACATCATTCTAAAAATATTTTACGCAGATCTATTTTACATATTTACTTATAAATGGCCTTTCTTCTTTTTTATTAGGCAACATGTTAAATATATTTTTATAAATTTTTTAGTGTTTATTTTTATTTTTGAGAGAGAGAGAAGAGTGAGCACAAGCAGGGAAGGGGCAGAGAGAGAGGGAGACGCAGAATCGGAATCAGGTTCCAGGCTCCAAGCTATCAGCACAGAGCCCGACACGGGGCTCAAACCCATGAACCGTGAGATCATGACCTGAGCCGAAGTCGGACGCTCAACCGACTGAGCCACCCAGGTGCCCCTTGACGATATTTTTAAAAAAGAAACAATATAACAGTCAGTCATGAATCCAATACCAAGATCGATAGGAAGTAAATACAGTTTTAACCATGTTTGCCTCAGAGCTCTTTTGCGATAGAAGAAATGGAATGTGATGTAGAAACTGGTCGTTCCCCCGTAGTTTTCCTCTCTCCCGCTCCCGGCGGCTGCTGTGGGCCCTCCAAGCATGTCTGTGTGCAGACCACAGACGCGAGGCTAAAGCCCATGGTCATGGACTTCTCCCTCCTTCTTGAGGTACTTCCCTTGCTCCAGGACACCTCGCCCTCCTGGTTTTCCTCCCTCTGCACTGGCTGCTCCGTCGCAATGTCCTTCGCTCGTTGCCCCTCGTCTTTCTGTCTGCTTGAGGGCTGTGCCCTCTCCATGATCCTCCTTCCTCTGGGTTTCAATACTATTTATGTACTGACACACATCTACATCAACACCTTTGGCCCAAGACTTTCACCTAACTCTATGTCCATATACTCAACTATGCATGCTCTTGGGTGATTGTTGAGCATCTCCATCAAGGGACCAGAAGCCAACTCATGAGCTCCCTCCCATTCCTCCCAAATATCCCCCCTCTCAGTAGATGGGCACTCCGCTCTTCTAGTGTCTAAGCCCCAAGCCTGGGCCTCATTCTGGATTCCTCTCCCTCTCTCTCTCTCTCTCTCTCTCTCTCTCAATCTCGCAGACCATACATCAACACCAAGGAGCATACCCTGCTGGCTCTACCTTCAAAACATGGCCAGGATCTGACCACCTCTGGCCACCCGCACCGCTGCCGTCCTGGCTCCAGCTGCACCCATCTCCCTCTGCCATCTTGTAAAAGTACTCGTCATCCACTCCTCGTTTGTGTCTCCCAACGAGAAGGCAAGGATGTTATTTATTTTGTTGATTCCTGCACCACCTGGCCGGAGAACAGTGCTGACGTGTCGTAGGTGTTCAATAAACATTGGTTGGATGAACGAATATTTTAATAATCAGTTTATTTCTGTACTCCAATGTGATTCATTGAATGATTTGACTGTTCCTGCATGAATACTTCAGTATTTTAGTTGCTTATCCTTTTTTTTTTTTTGAGAGAGAGAGAGAGAGAGAGAGAGAGAGAGAGAGAGAGAGAGGAGGGAGGGACAGAGAAGGGGGAGAGAGAGTATCTTTTTTAAAAAATTTATTTTAGAAAGAGAGAGTGTGAGTGTGTGTGTGAGTGTGTGTGTGTGAGTGGGGGAGAGGGACAGAGGGAGAGACAGAGAGAGAGAGAGAGGCGGGGCTCACCAGAAGCAGGGCTCAAGCTCACTCAATGTGGGACTCAAACTCACAAACCATGAGATCATAACCTGAGCCTAAGTCAGATGCTTAATGATGAGCCACCCAGGCGCAGTCCATTTTTAATTAAGTGATTCATTTTCTCATTGTTGAGTTTTAAGCATTCTTTGTATCTTTTGGATAATAGTCCTTTATCAGATAAGTCTTTTGCAAATATTTTTTTCCCAGTCTGTGGCTTGTTCCTCATTCTCTTGAATAATTGATACTTTCCTAAACAGTAATTTCAATTCTTTTGGTAAATATGTTTTCTCACGGCCTCTGTATTTGCATTTAACTCACCTGATTAGGCATCTATTTTATACGTAGCCGTGTGCTGGACTTTCATTGCTTAAACGTCAAGGTCAGTTCTCAACAATGTGCATATTTTCTTTTGGGGAGTTACCCTTCACCACAATGCAACAAGTCTGTGGTCTAATGGGATCCACATACACTTGGCATCTGGATTAATCCATTCAATGTAGCTCATTCCTCTCCTGAAGTCTGGGGGTCTGTCGTTCCTGCTGTTGGCAGCCTCCTTGGGGTCAAAGGGAAACCAGCCGTGGGGTAAAATTGGCAGAGAAGAGTAGAGCTGAGTGTGGGGCAGAAAAAAATGAGCCGGAGCCCTGAGCAACTCATGCCTGAAGCCTGTATGATATTGGGAAGTTGTAATTTGTGCCAGCTCTTTTATTTTATTTTTATTTTTGATAATTAAGTAATTTTTTTAACTTTATAGTTTATTGTCAAGTTGGTTTCCATATAACGGCCAGTGAAATTTTTAAAGTCTCAGACCTTCAAAAAAGTTGCAAGAATAATACAAAGAACTCTTTCCTACTCTACATTTACATTCTCCAATTGGCATCTTACTGTGTTGCCTTCTCTCCCTTCTCTCCCTCTCTCTGCCATAAAACCACTAAGTGCTCCCCCAACACAAAGATGGTTTCCTATATTAGAATGATTCCTCCGCATCAGGGAACTAACACTGATGTGTAGCTCCCAACCGATTCTCAGCTCACCTTCAAATTTCAGCAACTATCCCATGTGTGTCTTTTTCTTTTTTTGGGTCCAAGATCCAGTCCAAGATGGCCCCTGTATTGAGTTGTTCTGTTTCCATTGTCTCCTTCCATCTGAGATAGTTCTTCTGCCTTTCTCTGCCTCCCTTACCTTGAGGGTTTTAAAGAGTACAGTACATCCCATAGGATGACCTTCCCCTCAGTGCACCCAGTTGTCCAGACCCCAGCCCTGCAGCCTTGGTGTTCAGGAGCCAGACACTCGCCCGGTGTCTTCTCAGGGCCTCACACCGGGAGGCATGCGTGTCGACCCACCCCACTCCTAAAGATGTCAGCCTTCACCTTGTGGTCAAGCTGGTGTCTGCCAGATTTCCCCACTATAAAGTCAATGTTTTTGCTCTGTATTTGACCGGCATGTTGTTGGGAGACAGTCCAGTATTATGCCAGTATTCTGTTCTTCGTCGTGCTTCTGCCAGCCAGCCTTCCGATCCATTTATGGCTCCTCCCTGTCTCAGCTATCACTACGATGGCTGCCAGGTGGCGATTATTTCTATCAGCCCTTCTACTTCCATAAATTGCATTTTCTTGTAAGGAAGACCTCTCCCCATTCCAACGTATTCATGTATGTGTTTATTGACTTGTATCAACATGGCGTCATGGGCTCCCATTGTAGTTTGTAGGTTGCGTTCTGTATGCTGGGCGTGCTCATTGCTGCCAGGGTGTCACTGCCTCTCAGTTCTCTTGGCAAACATATGCCTACATCAATATGCCCATACACAAATATCAACAACTATTTCTTTTTCTACTACCTCTCTACATAAATGTATTTATAAGCCTGCGAGTTCACATGATACTTGCAATTCCTCTCCAGCTCCTCAGGGTTCTTTCCATCCTTCCCTGTTCCCACGTTTCTAACTCAGATAGTGAGAAACTGGCTCCCATATCCTCAATATATTTACTTATGTGCTCAATCCATCAACTATTTGCTCAGTATAACTAATCTTCTGTCCACTCCAGCCACCTCCGCAACCTGCCACCTCTGCCCTAGTTCCTTGGAGCCTGGAGAAAACAGGTACTCCTTCCTCCGCCCCCCTTCCCGCTCCCCCCTGCTCCCTCAGATGCAGATGACTCCAGGCACCAATGGGAAGGTGCTTCTTTTAAAGCAATCTGAGGTTGGGTTTTCTGTTAGGATAGGCTGTCAAACCCGATGCTATCGGGATTAGTAACTGGACCATTTTGAAAAAGTTCACGTACGGATCCATAAGCATATTTTGAAAACCACAGGCATGAATGTATTCCTTAAACTTTTTTATTTTACTTTCAAAACACAGGCGTGTCTTTATTTTCCAATATTTTGATGTAGGGCTAAGGCCTTTCTTCGATGTGGGTTGTCTTTCACACATGGACCACACAGATAGGACATCATCCACAATTTCCAGTTTCAATGTCCTTGGAGTGACCTTTAAAGGTGTTTGCAAAGCTCTTTGAATGCAAAATTAGTCTAGATTTGTGAAATGCCCCTAACCCAGCTTTGTACAACTCTCTTGCCCATATTTGATTTAATAGCAATCGGTTTTAGTGCCTTGCATTTTTTGTGACTTTCCACGTCATTTCATCTAATTTTTATAGTGATTACACTTTCTTTCCACACTCTTATTTCATTGATTTAGAGGCACCTGGCTGGCTCGTCAGTTCGATCTCATTGATCTATACACTATTTACTTAAATTATATACTTACAATAATAAATATAACTAGCACAAATAAGTTTGGAGCCAGACACAATGATTGGCATGCATACAACTCAGCTGATAAGAGCAGAAGTACATGATGTTCTAGAACAGTCCAGGATACTTTTTTTTTTTTTTATAAGGGTCACAAAGCAAATATTTTGTCCTTTGTGGGCCATGTGGTCTCTATAACAATCTCTTAACTCTGCCGTTGTAGTGAGCAAGCGGCCATAGACAATAGATGCATGGATGAGTATGGCTGTGTTTCAATAAAACTTTATTGACAAAAACAGGTGGCGGGCCAAATTTTGTCTTCAGGCCACAGTTTGCTGACCCCAAAGGGGTACCTAACTCCATGCACAGTGGGCATCCATCAGCATGTACTAGGGGGAAGTGGAGTGCAGTGGTTACTTGAGTGGACCTAAGTAAGGAGACCTCTTACTGCCTTGCATCAGAAAGCATCCTGACAGACACCACCTGATTCAGCTTCCCCAGTCGCCAGTCATGCAGACCTTTCGAGTCCCAAGCTATAGCTTGGCATTTTCCTGAGGACAAGTCATGTTTTGTTATATTTTAAGAAGACCTTTCATTATGGGAGATTTAAAACATACAGAAATTAGAGAGAATCGTAACAAACTCGATGTAGCCATCACTCCACTGCAACAATTTTTTAAAGTTTATTTATTTATTTTGTGAGAGAGAGAGAGCAAGTGGGAGAGGGGCCGAGAGAAAGGGAGAGAGAGACTCCCAAGCAGACTCCACGCCACCAGTGCAGAGCCTGATGCGGGTCTCACACTCATAAACCATGACATCATGACCTGAGCCGAAGTGGGACACCACCCAGGCGCCCCTGCTGAAACAACACATGGCCGTTTTCATCTGTACGCAGAGGAGCCTCTTTTGCTTCCATGAAAACCTCTGCTCACTCGAGAGTATGGTCTGGGGACTCACCTTGGGAATCCCTCAGTGCGGGGGTAGAGGGGGCAGGAGACCTGGCAGCCGAGAGAAACAGCCGCCAAGGACCTCGGGTGTCCAAGGCTGTGTCTGTCTCTTAGGGGCTCTCTTACTGAGGAGATCAGAAGCTAAACTTGCAGGTGAATACTTAAGACCTTCCACCAACGTCCCTTCCCCACATTCTTTCTTCATGTTTTTACTCTCTGCAAATATAAAAACACAAGTGCGCACCATGGCCCTTCCAGCAGATTTTTGAAGAGGCCACGCAGTGCAGGGGCCGAGGGGGCTCCAGAGTTACCCAGTCCCCCCACTGCCAAATGTGGGGACATCTATTCTCCCTGTGGCTCTGTTTCACCCTCTGGGAAATGGGGAGGATGATAATTTCTGCTGCGTAGGATTTTTGAGGGCATGAAAAGGGTTAGGGAATAAATATAAGGCACTAAAAACAGGTGTGGGTACATATTAAATAACATTATTAAGATGCAGAAAGATTACACTAGAAACTAGCTGTAAAACTATCTGGGTCTTAATATGTATTAACTGCTGCCTGTAGAGCGTGGGCTACGGTAGGGATGAGATCGGGCTCCTGGCCACTCTCTTAACTCGTTTCGTGACCATGGGTTTGTCTGTGCCTTTCAGGGCCTCCAAGTTCACATCTGTCACAGAAGGTACTCGAGCAATCTATCCCTTTTATACCACTTTGGTCTGAAACCTGGAGTCTGTCTGTAGTAGGAAGTTCCCAGCTCACCTCGGGCCTCCTTAAGCCCTTGGGCTTATTTTTAATTAACCAACCGTCGGGAATGCAAAAGCTTACAGGTCAGATGTCTGAGGCCCCCGGCCTGGTGCCTCCTCCTTGCACTCACTCCCTCTCCGGTCAGGTCTCAGACTCACCAGCCGCAGGCCATCCCCTGGCCCGGCTCACTTAGGCGGGGCCGCTGCCCCTGCGGTTCAGGAGACTGCTGGCTGGACAGTTCCCAGAGCCCTCGCCAGGCCCCAGGAGCCACCTGCAGCGAAGGGGAACGGGGTGGGGCGCCCCCAGCCAGGAAGCCAGCCCCTGTCACCCGAGTGTCCTTCCTCACTCCAGACTCGAGACTCTAGAACCCCTCAGTCACCTGAGGCCACAGGTGAGACGCGTTATGCAGTTACTGTAAGAATTAGAGGCACTCGGATTTCAACCCCACTGCACGACCGTGGACTTTCGAGGCCTCAGTTTCTCTTTTACAACATGGTTATTTATTGATTTTGAAAGAGATAAAGATGGGGGGCGGATCCCAAGCAGGCTCTGTGCTGTCAACGCACAGCTGGACATGGGGCCCAATCTCACGAACGATGAGATAATGACCTGAGCTGAAATCACGAGTTGGATGCTTAACTGACTGAGCCACCCAGGAGCCCCTAAGCCTCAGTTTCTTTATCTGTAAAATGGGAATATTGGCGTGTCTCTTTTACTGGGCTATTATGATAACCAAAAGAGACGATGCATTCAAAGTAATTTGCACAACGCCAAACTCCATGCATTGTATTTATGTGCCTTCTCTCACACCCATCCAAGTAGTGAACTAAATAGAACAGCTTAAATTATGCTTCTGGTCGCCTATGTTTGTAGAATGATCTATTTCTTGAGTTACACATTAATTCAAGGCTTCATTAAGTAGCTCAATGCCTTGGGCAACAGATTACTTATAAATAGCATAATATTTAGTGGCTCCTTAGTTTTGCAGTCAGACGTTATTAATGGGCCATGACTTCGAATCAGGATGAAGAGTAAACACATGCACACATCCACTCATGTTGCCACGTGCACACACACGTGTACGCATTGCAAGATAGAGAAAGATACTCCCGAAGCTGCTGGTATGAGTTTGTCCCACAGTTAACTTTGGAAAAAGAAGATCAGAATGAAAGAGGAGGAGACCAATCCCTTCTTGCATCGGAGAATGGGAGGAACATATTCCAAATGTTGACTAATGGGCTCATTGTGGCTTATCCCTAATTATTGCCAAAGCATTTTTCAAGTTACTCTTTTTACAAGTGTTACTGGTCCCCATGGACAATCTTCTGAGTCCTTCACTTGGTAAAGGAATTACTAAATTTCCCATAGCGTATTTATTTATTTATTTATTTACTTTTTGGAGAGAGAGGGAGAAAGGGACAGAGTGTGAGTGGAGGAGGCTCAGAGAGAGAGGGAGACACAGAATCCGAAGCAGCATCAGGCTCTGAGCTGTCAGCACAGAGCCCGACGCGGGGCTCGAACCCACGAACAGTGAGATCATGACCTGAACTGAAGTCCAACACTTAACTGACTTTGCCACCCAGGCGCCCCTATTCATTTATTTTTAAATTGTAATTTAGACAGAGAGAGAGTACGAGCATGGGAGAGGGTCATGGGGGGGGGGGAGAGAGAGAGAGAGAGAGAGAAAGAGAGAGAGAGAGAGAGAGAGAGAGAGAGAGAGAATCTCAAGCAAGCCCCTTGCTGTTGGCACAGGGCCTGATGCCCGGCTCGATCTCACGACACTGGAATCATGCCCTGAACTGAAATCATGAGTCAGACGCTCAACCAACTGAGCCACCCCGATGCCGCATCCCATGGCCAATTTAATCATTTGGGCAACTTAGGTGAAAAGGAGATCACAGCGATTTAGAACATTCATCTGGGGGAATTCAGGGCTTCCTGTATTTTGCTATGTGTGTGTGTGTGTGTGTGTGTGTGTTACCAGGGACAGGCTCCTGGGGGTCAGGGTTGGTAGGAGAAGGTATCAGCATGTGAAGAATACCTACCGGACACCGTGGAACAGCCTCGAACAAATCAAGGGCTCGGAAGGTGGTCTACATGTTCAGATGCATCTTGGCTAACGCTGCCTACATTACACATTTTTGTTTTGTTTTTCCACTAAAAATAGAGGGCTCCGTCATGCTAAGTGTCCCCGGAGCAATGAGAGATGTGGTTATTCCTGGTCTTCCAGCTCCGGGCAACTCCCTGAACCCAAAGAGCTTGCCCTCACCCCCAGCCCTGCGGGGAGGCTCGGGCTCTGACCCATGTCAGAGACCCCACGAGACCGGCGCACCCACAAATCATTCACTTGCTTCTGGGCGCCGAGTCTATTTCCAGCCTCCGTGATAAGATATGGAAATGTCCTCTCTGGCCAGCGGGTTGGTTCGGCCTCCTGCAGAGCACAGGATTTGGGATGTCACCGCAGAAAATTCCAGAGGTTTGACTCCTGTTTATTGATGATCACCTTCTACCTGCATCTCAGTGATTCCCTAAATCACAGAACTTCGCAGCTGGCGTGGATCTTAAAGACTGTGAGGTCGAACCTGACAGCCTGGGAAACCAGGATGCAGAAAGGAAGCAGAAGTCACGGCCACGGGCAGCCGCAGTGACCAGCAGGGCCAAGGCCGGCCTGCTCGCCCCCGCCCTGAGGTGCCCTGCCGGTTCCTGGAGCCGACTCCTTCTCCATCACGCCACATGTCCTCCCCTGCGTCTGGAGCTCCTGAGTCAGCAAGGCGTCCCAGCCCTCGCTCTGCATCGCCGAGGGACTCAAGGACGTCAGCAGAGCCCAGGAAGCAGACGGTTGGCCCTGCTCGGTGCGTCCTTGAATCGGTTCTGTTCTGCTGTGACACACCCAGGCTGGTGCTCCCGGACAGAAGGAGAAAGTCTGTGCCGTCCATTTGTTAGAAAACCGAGTTCCCGGTTTGCCCGGTGACTCTCCAAACACAGATTTTAAAGTCTCACGTCCCACGGGCCCGAAGGACGGTAGGGCTGCTGGGGCCAGAGAAACGCCTATGAACCCGCCCCTGGAGTCCCCAGGGCCTCTCCTTGGGAGCAGGCTACTCTGTGGAAGCCCCTGGAGGTAGCATCAACTTTATAGTTGTCACCCCTCCTGGCGCTGACACGCATCGTGGCCGCTCAGAGCACACGTCAGCGTGACGGTTCGAGACTGGACAGGGAGTGAGAGGCTCTCACCGCACCCAGCTGCCCCGCTCCTTCACCTCGCTGCTGCCACCACCTCCTCAGGGAAAGGCGACAGTGTTTGCTGAGCTCCTGCAACAGGGGCGAGGGGCTTCACGCCTGGGGGCCGCCCGCATCTATGCGCCTCTCAGGCGGGACTCCGGGGAAGTGAGAGCACAGTTAGCAGGGGCCGGACTGGCAGAGCGGGCTCGGTTGCATAGATGGACAGCTAGGGAGGGTCCCAGCCATGCCCGTCCATCAGGGAGGTTTGCTGTGTGGGAACCGAGGACTTGGAGAGACTTTGAGACAAGCAAGATTAGGGCTGCGGAGGGGAGGACCACCTGGGAGGGTTAGGAGTGGGATGTGGCAGGGTGGCTGGGACGGGCGGAAGCAGGCGGGGTGATGGGACAATGCAGCGAGCAGGCAGATGCTGGCCTTGGAGCCAGACATGCTGGGCTTCGACCAGAGCAGTGTAGCCTCGGGCCATCCCCCAAACCTCTCTGAGCCTCATTTACTCGTCTGTCACCTAGAATGTTAGATCCAGCCTGAGCAGCAAAAGTAAGTGGCGTACATGTACAGGAAGGTGCTCAGCACACAGTCGGTGCTCCATAAACGCTCGCTCCCTTTGGTGAAGCAGAAGAGGCCCTGATGGTCGGCATTTGTCACAGCAGCTAGGAAATGTCAGGCCGCTGTTCCCTCCAAGGGCCGTTCCGTCTCACCCGGCAGTGCCCCAGACCATCCTTCCAAGGGCCATTATGCTGCACGCAGCTCATTTGCATGCCCTGGCTGGAAACTGCTCAGCTCAGGAATGGAATGTTCTGGTCCCACCAATTTGATTTCCAAATCACTTCCCTCTGAGAAGGAGCCGCCCTGGTTACACTGGGTCCCAAAGGCTAAGCTGACTGATTGCAGGACACTGAGATTGGAGCGGGGGAGGGGCAGGCCCGCACCCTGTGGCACACACCCACCTCCCAGTATGCGTACTTCTGAAGCCGGGTTCGGATGCTGTGGGAGATGGCACGGGGGGAAGGCAGGGGAATCTGAGGGGCCAGGACCCCTGCTCTGCAGGATGGGCACTGTGAGTGCCAGGGGAGTATAGATCCCTATTTCTTACCCCGGTAGGTCATCTCAGGATTCTGTCCAGAGTAAGGACCATGGGGCAATGTCTAAACCTCAGGCAGTCGCCGCTTTCCGGACGCGGCCAGCAGAGGGCGCCAGGAGCCTGGCGGAGAAGTTCCCAGCAGCAGGGCGCCGCTTGCTGTCATCCGCCTGAGTTTACGGTGATGCTGTCCCCATGTCACCTGTAGACAGAACAAGAGGCCACATGGCTGGGGTGACGTCAGAGAATTGTCCCAGCTGCTCTTCATGCACGTCTCTCTGAGGTCATTGCCCTTTTCGAAAGGGCAGGTCTAAATTTCCAGTTCTTCTCAGGAAGGGAAAAGGGGATTTGTCTGCTTTTACAAGAAACTATGAGGACCCAGGCTCTGGGAGTTTAATGCCCTTGCCTGAAGTCGCCGGTAAATGACACGGTCTGGGGTTGAATCCGACCAGCCTGATTTCAAAGAAGGGCTTTTATCAAGGCTGCTGATGCCGTGCTGATTCCAAAAGGTGGGTCTTAGACACACCAGAGGAAGGGGTGGACCTCCTGAGGGGTAGCGGTGAGACATCTGTCACGCGGGTCATGCCCTCAGGTCCCTCACAGCTGTCCAGGCTGCCAGCCCCTCTCCCAGCTGGTCCCTCTGCCCACACCCTTCCCTCCTGAGGCTGCCTTGTAGCCGAAGGGTCGGACCTTGCTGACCAGTCCATCAGGAAGCACTCCCTCTCCCCTCCACTCAGAGGCTTCTGGAAGGGAAACTGGCTCTGGAACGAGGAAGCAGTTGCGGGACATTGCAAGCCACGGACTTACCATTGCAGGTAGTACCGGAAGCCCCCATCGTGATGCTGTCGCCATCAGTGCCTTGAGAGCGAACCCTGAGCCCCCAGGCTGGGTGACTGAGCGGACAATTCCACAAATGGGTTGCACTAGGAAATCAAAGGACCGCTCCGCCAAGCGCCCCGTGTGCCTCCGCACCAAGGACCGGAATGAGGTCTGGGAGCCTGGGGAAGTCTGCCTTCTCAAGGCCTGCTTCCGGAGAGCCCAGGGAACCTGGGTCCCAAGTGGACAAAACGGCTGGAAGCAAAAGGCGGCCTCCGAGGCAGACGCCCTGATTCCTGCATGTAGGATGCGATGTTGATACAACCATCACCCCCATTGTGCAGATGGGGAAACAGGGGCTCGGAGAGAATAGGGACTTGCCGGATGGCACACGGCTGGGAAGCCTGTGGCTTCTACGCTGCTGCTCTTAGGACCGGGCGGGAGTCGTGCGGAGAGCAGCTTCCCCAACTAGACCGTTGTCTTAGTTACTACGGCTGCTTGCAGCGCATTACTGCAAACCTGCCGGCATAAAACAACGCAAATTTAGTCTCTCACAGTTCTTCATAGCGGAAGTCCCGCTGGGCTCAGTCAAGGCACCTGCAGGGTGGCCCCGTGCCCCGAGGCTCTAGGACAGCACCCATTTCCTTGCCTTTTCCAGTTTCTATAACCTCGAGCATTCCTTGCCTCCCGACTCCTCGCATCTTCAAAGCCAACGGTGTGACACCTTCGTCTCCTCTCTGTCTCTGTGCCTGTCCCCCTTCCCGACGCTGACCCCCACGTCCCTCTCCTCAGGATGGCCTCCAGGCTGACCCAGCATCACCTCCATCTCAGGACCCTTAGTTCAATCACACCCGCCAAGTCCCTTTTGCCACGGAGGGGAACATATCCCAGGGGGCTAGGGCATGGGCGTCTTGGGGGGCTAGAAAAAGGGCCCTGGACAGGCAACCTGACCCCGGGGTTAGCAGAGTCCGGGGGCTTGGCAGGCTTTGGCTTCCTCCCAGGTCAGAGGCAGGGAGCCCGTCCGCGGGGAGGAGGGGGAACGTCCAGAGGTGGAAGGAGCCGTAGGGCCGAGTTTGCCCCGTTGCTCACCTCCCCACCTTCTCTCGTTCCTGTTAGATTCTTTCCGTTAAATTCTGTGGCCCAGGAAGCCTGTGCAGGAGCTCCGGGCTCCGCCTCTCCCTCCGTCTCCTGGCGAGGGGGCCACACACTGACGCCCACCCTCCCCGGGCCGTGCGCCTCACCCAGTCCAGGAAGGGCCCTGGACTGTGAGTGTTTAACAGGAGGCCAGAGACCCCATGAGAAGCTGTATTTGGAAGACGCTGCATGAGATCACAGACCTCGTTCCTCAAGGCGGGTCGGGGTGGGGGGTTTAACGCGATAGGGGAGAGCGAGTCCCCTCCCTGCTTTGGCGGAGCCCCGCCGGTCAGCTGGCTTCAGGCTCGTGCCTCTGCCGGCTTCCTGAAGGGCAGGTGTCTTCCCATAGACGCGTTTGCTTTGAGCATCTCGCTGTCCTCCCTTGAGCAAGGGGGCTGCCCGGGTTGGGGGGGGGGCTGCCTACACAGGGTTCACGACCATTTGGCCCATCTCAGAAATGAGGCTTAGAGAGTTAGTCAGCCTCAGGCTGGTGCCCCGGTGCAAGCACCTCCCCCGGCCCCCCTCCGCCCAGCGAGCCGGGGGCCTGGGCTGCACCTGCCTCACGGTGCTCTCTGCTGCACCGACACCCCCACCCAGCCCAACCCTCTCCTTCCACCCCAGCCTCCGTCTCCCACTTGTGGAAGGTCCGGCCCCCTGTAACGCCCTCCCTCGCCAGGGGCAGCCCCGAGAAGGTGATGGAACATTTATACCCCTAAGATCCTCCCCCAAATCAGGCAGGACCCCCTCCCCCAGGGAGCCCCGGTCCACTACCATTGCCCACCTTCCGAGAGCCGAAGGTCAGAGTCACAGAGGCTGGCGCAGCGTATCCCAGGCTGCCTGGTACCTGCGGGCCCCTTCTCCGAAACGAACACCGAGGTCACCCTAGAAAGAAGCCAGGCGAACTCAGACCTAGGAAATCAGGCAGAGACGTTCATTTTCAACCCTATACGGCCACCTACTGGCCACATAGGCTGGGTTGTTCCCGGCCAGTGGGGGCCGGGGGGAGTGTCCCGCACGGGCAGGTCCACAGAGCCTGTGTCCCATTTCTCTTCCAAACCTGCTTCTCCTGCACCACAGGACTGAGCCAGGCCTCTCGACGTCCCGAAGAGTGACTGACCCACCACATTTACCTCCTTCCTCCCACCATCAAATCCATCTCAGATGATGGGAAAATTTGCTAAAATAACTCACACTGAGGCATCACCACTGATGCCGGCTTTGATTATTATCCATCTCTTCCCCAAGCTATAGGAGAACGAACGCTTTTTATTAGAATCTAAGTGTGGCTGTGTTTATCTCCAAAGAAACGATTCTCTAATGGTGGAATTTCAGGCCCAATTCACTAATTCTTTTGCAGATGTGTCCCATCTGATGTTTAAACCATTTCTGGCTCTTACAAATTTAATAATTATATTTTCATTCTGGGACGTTGTAGCCGGTTGTGAAATCTGGTCCTTTTTGATCATGTTGTGTTCCCTGATTATATTTTCGATTTCTCCTTTTGTTTCCGGGACCATTTAAAACGTGTGGCTTGTTATTCTGTTCCCGATAATTCCATTTTGCCACGAGTTTGGTGGTGTAATTCTAACAGTCTCTTCTTCTGCTGACACATGCTCGTGATGGATCATTTCTTCGTGTTTGGGCCACTTTTCCCTGGGAGTTCGTATCTGGTCTGTGGAACCCGGTCGGGGGGTCTGCAGACGTTTCTGGTCATTTCTACCAGGAGCCTCCAGACGGCTGCCATCTTGGAAACATACGAAAATAATTCTCAGCTTAGGTGTTGTTTGGGGAGTGTAAACTCAGACCCCAAATCCGCTTGACGATGAGCCTCCGTATTTAAATTTGGGGGGAGGGGGCAAAATCTCTCCTCCTCTTCTCACCCTCTTTCTCCTCACTTTCTGTCTCCTTTACAGGAAGCGGCGCCCAGAACAGACACGTTTCCTTTTCTGTTGCACCGTTCACTGAGGGCATAGCTCTTCGACGAGTCTAGCTTCTTCCAGAAGTTTCAGTCCTGACACTCCATCTTGTCTACCTGGGCTCGGGGCCCCGCCTCCTCTCTTCTGTACGGCCGGAAATGGTGACTGTGGGTTTCAGGTGTTCTTAGATGTCCCTGGGGCAGCGCTCAGCTCTGGGGGGCACCTGCCACTCTGCTTTCAGCCGCCTCTTAGCTGTGGTCCTCGGGATTCCCTGGCTCCCTGACACTGAGAATCAGGTTTGTCTTATTTCGGTCTTCATGCCTACGTACTGGCACTGGAATTTTTGCCCCAAATGCAAGTCCTACTTTTGTCTTTGTTTTTTGTTTTAAATTTTTTTTAATGTTTATTTATTTTTGAGAGAGAGAGAGACAGAGCATGAGTGGGGGAGGGGCAGAGAGAGAGAGGGAGACACAGAATCGGAAGCAGGCTCCAGGCTCTGAGCCGTCAGCACAGAGCCCGACGCGGGGCTGGAACTCATGGACTGCGAGATCGTGACCTGAGCTGAAGTCGGACGCTCAACCGACTGAGCCGCCCAGGCGCCCCTGCGAGTCCTGATTTTGTACCGAAGCATATGAACATTTGCTCCACGCGAAGACTTTCACAGCTACAACCACTGTGCTGTTGGGGGTCACAGTCCGCACGGCGGACCAGCCCCCCTTCCAGCGCCGGTGAGTTTGCGAGGTGGTCCCCCAAACCACCCTCAGGCGTGATAATTTGCCAGGAAGACGCGGACAGCTGTCACCCTCATGTCATATGCATGGGTGCAGACTCATGTCAGTCAAGGAAAGGAGAACCTGGGGCAGGGTCGGGAGGCCGCCCCTGTGGGACTTCTCTTGTCCTCTCTCCGTGGGGTCAGGATGCCTTGCGTCCCCAGTAGTGACATGTGACAACTCACAGGTATAATGACAAACAGGGCAGCTCCCAGCCTCAGGGTTCCGTTTTTGCTGGGGCTCCATTACGTAGGAATGACCAATTGCCTTTGTGTGGCCTATTGAGTCTCCTGTCCGGCCCTCCGGGTGCGCCCCAAACACCTCGCCCAGCCCCCTCCCCATCACACTGCCGGTCCCCGGCATGGCCAGCTCCCCTCCCCCATGCCCATCAGGTGTGGCCCTCCTCTCCTGGAAGTCACCTTGCTAGACGTTCCAGCGTGACCCAGGACCCCGGGCAAACCGGGACACTCCCATCTGGCCTGATAGTCCAGCTTACGGATCACCTCTTTCGGGGCAAAGGTATTTACTACACAGCCCAGCGTTCCTACCACAGCCTCTCGGTTCTAGAATTCGTCGTGATTCGTCTCTTGGACGCAGAACTTTCAATCGAGTACGTTTTCTCGTACAAGGTGCCTCCCGGGTACCATGCTGTCCGCGTTCTTCCGTGCCTGCAGACATCTGCCCCGTTTCTTTATTCTCGGAGGACAACCGGTCTGAGTGCGGAGTTCTTGGTCACACTTTACCCTCAGGACGTCAGGCCCTGAACGCCGCTTTGAGAGTGTCTCCACTCGCCGTCCTCCCCCGAGGGGCCAGGAGACGGGTCTCCCTGCCTGAACACGCTCAGGGTCAGTGCCTCATGCCCAGCAAACTCACGGGGACGTGTCTCAAGCTGATTGTTGTAATTTTTCCTGGGACGTAAGATAACACGCTGTTGCCTTGCAATTTCAACCTTGCCGCATTTCAGGAAGGTTTCTTCTATTAACACATTACTGGATTTTTATGTTCCTTTATTGTTTTCTTTTTCAGGAGAATCGTCCCTTTCTATTTATTATTCATCCCTTTCTAGTTATTAACTTTCTCCGTGATTATTTCTATTTCCCTGTTCTTTTCTGCTTTATCATACATGGTCCCCCCCTTTTTAGCTTCTCATGTGGCTTCTGGGTATGTGCGGCTTCTACCTCTTTAATAACTTTATTTTTCTCTTTCGTTCCTTTCCTGAGCTATTCTAGCTCACACTTTCCTTCCTTGATGTACCTTGGTATTCCTGCTCCAATCTCTTTCACATCTACTTGAAGCCTTTTTTTTCCCCCCTAAGAAGCCATGTTGTCTTTAATTTTTTTACTATGAAGGACTCTTTATCTGATTTCTCCATTATTCTGTTCCCTGGAGACCCTCTGGGTGAGATTCCTCTTCTGATACGTATTTACTTGTCTCTGCTTCTGCTCCTACCTTCTGGCTAATGCTCAGGTTTTCTTTTGTTTTGTTTTTAATGTTTATTTTTGAGAGAGAGAGAGAGAGAGAGAGAGAGAGAGAGAGAGAGAATGCGGGGCTGGGGCAGAGAGAAAGGGAGAGAGAGGATCCAAAGCAGGGTCCACCTTCATTCTCCCTCCTGCACGTGCACAGGGTGCCGGCGTCCGTGGCGCCGTAGATGGGGGTGGGGGGCCGCCGGGAGAGTCCGGGGCCAGGTGTCCCCTGCCTTTCCCCCTCTGTGTTGTCTCACCTGGGAGCTGAGCAGGATGTCACCCTCCCGCCTCCACCTGGCTGCCCCCACCTTGAGCTGGAGGCTGATCAGCGATGATGAAACCAGGGGCACCTGTGCCCTCCCAGCCCCCTGCCGCTCCTCTCTGTCACCCTCTGGGTTCCCCTGCACCCTCTGGTGATGTACCACCTGCCCCCCCCCCGGGGAGCCACTGCCACTCTCCTGTTCTACCCCTTCTCCCTGCTCTTCTGGCCCCTTCTCCTCTCCTGCCTTCCTTTCCTCTGTCTCCGGAGATGGGTGGGGGGCAACGGTTAGGGACAGGTGTGCAAGCAGCCTCCCTAGAGCCCTGCTGCTGCCATTTGCAGGTCGTTGGATGTTAGGCACGTTAATGAGCCTCCTGCTTATGGAGTTGTTATTCCCAGGACCAAATGAGAGGACCTGAGCCACATGCCTGACACACCGGGCACATCGTGCACAACACATGAACGGTAACTATTATGATTACTCTTAATCCTAGTAGTAGTAGTAGTAATAGTATCAGTTATTGGCTGTCTGAGCCCCTCTGTTTGATCCCCACTTTCCAACCAGCTGGTTTGTCCTGTCCTCGGTTTTCGCCTGTACGCAAGCCTGCTAAGAGCATGGCCCAGCCTCACCCACCCCGAGCAGACCTGCGGAGCCCCTCCCCCGATGGAGCCCAGCCCCCGGGGTGGGGTGGGGGGGGAACAGGCTGCTGTTGCCCCGGCAACGGTCCCTCCCCCTCACTGCAGCCACACTGCCGAATCCAGCAGGTGGGGGACCCCTTCCCGTTCCTGCCACCCAGGCAGGGGGCGGCTGGCCTGGGCACGGAGCTCCTGGGTGCAAACAGGTCCCTGAGCCTGGCCTGCGTGGTCCCAAGGCCATTCCCGTGGTGGCAGCGTTCGGAGCCTGACTCAGCCTCCCCCGGGCACCTGACCTGGGGGCACTCGCCCGAGCCTGCATCATGGGCAGCGGCATGGATGAAGCTACAGCGACCTGAAATCAGCTAAGAGCTGGTGGCCCCTGACAACGACCTCGGTGGGCCTCGGGCCTTGCCCTTGCCCGCGCATGCCGTGGGGGGCTGCACGACCCCCCCACGTGGCTGTGGGTGCTGGCGTCCCATTGCGCTGCCCCCGTGGAAGTGAGTGTGTTGGAAGATGGGGTGTCCCCTTCAGGGGTGGCCCAGCTCTGGCCAGGAGGTCAGCAGGAGGCCTCCTACAGGAAAGGACCAGGACAGAGGATCAGACCATCTAATCGTACTGCAGACCTGCCTCGTCAGAGAGCCGCACCTCCCCCCCGCCCCGTGGTGCCATTCCGGTCCCCAGGACTGGCATGACACAGTGAAGGTGCCTCCAGGTCTCGTCTACGCGGTCAGCAGTAGCCAGGGGCTGGCTGCGTCGGGGAGAGCAAGGCACGGCTCTGGGCACTGGGCTGTTCCGGGCGGCCCCAGGGGGCCTTGGGGGCACCGTGCACGCATCCGGGCCCCACCTCCATCCTCCGCCAGGGAGACTTGTCTTCCTGAGTCTCAGTACTCTGATCTGTAAAATGGGGATAACCTATCCCACGTTTTGGGGAGCGGTGGTCAGCACACTGCGGCCTGAAGGGGTGTCCCTAAGGAGTGGCTGCCACCTCTCCTGCCCGAAGCTTCTCCTCCCTCCTGGCTCCTCTTTGCTCCCTTCGACGCATGCCCTTTCCCTGCATCACCCTTGTTCCCAACAGGGGGAGCAGAATGGGACTCATGCAGAGACCTTCCCTCCTGGCCTTCCCCCAGCTCCGCCTGTCCCCTCCCCACGGTCCCCACCTCCCCGCCCAGGCCACTCAGCCACAGGGTGGAGGCTGCTTTTAACAGAAACTGGGGACCCAGCACGGAATTCTAAGAAGAGGACTTGGAAAATAATTCCCTCCATCCGGGCCTCCTTTCCTTATTTCGTGGGGGGGACTGTGGCCTGCTCTCATCCCTACCCCACCAACAAGCCGTTCGGCCGTGGCCCCTCGGTGTGGCTGAAGCCCGGCAAGCGGTCAGCATGGCCTGAGAGCACCTCGGGCTCAGGCCAGTGGCGTTGTCCGCACAGTTCTGGCTGCTTTGCGGAAAGAAGAAGAAATGGAATCGCGTTTGCTCTCTACAACTTGCTTCAGCTTTCGTTTGCCCCAGGGCAACGACTGGCTGACGCTGCCAGGCTGGGCCCTGGGTGGCAACAGGGGGATGAGACGCCCAATTGCATTAAATTAGGGTCAAAGACGGCGTTGCAGGAAGCCCATGGGTCCAGACATCTTCATCCTGACCTTGACTCTGGGGGCAGAGTGCCCTTAGTCATGAAGAACTCCAGCGTCAGAGTCAGACAGACACAGGTTCAAATCCCAGCTCTGTCGTTTACGGGCTGAGCAACTTCAGGCAGACTACTTAACCTCTCTGAGCCCTTCCTCATGGGCTTAATGATGCCTACTTGAGATATTGAAGGTCCTGGGACACAGAAGTACATGAGCTATCATGTCGGGGGTGGGTCCACGGTGCATTACTCTCCTGGCCTCTCTTCAAAAATCTCCCCCGAGGGAGGCAAACCATGAGAGACTCTTGAATATTGAGAACAAACTGAGGGCTGATGAGGGAGGCGGAGAGGGGAACATGGGTGATGGGCATGGAGGAGGGCACTCGTGGGGATTAGCACTGGGTGTTACATGGAAACCAACTTGACAATAAACTATAAAAGAAAAAAAAAGCAACAAAGCTACTAGAGTTACTAATGATTTATTTTAGGAGCATTCTAACTAGGGTAACTCGTTTAAAATTGATTTTCATATCCATATGGGTTTTTCTTGTTTTTTTTTTAAGGTATTTAAAAAATTTTTGTTAATGTTTTATTTATTTTTGAGAGAAAGAGAGAGAGAGAGAGAGAGAGAGAGAGAGAGAGACAGCATGAGTGGGGGAGGGTCAGAGAGAGACAGAGATACAGAATTCAAAGCAGGCTCCAGGCTCCAGGCTCTGAGCTAGCTGTCAGCACAGAGCCCAAGGAGGGGCTCGAGCCCATGAACCGCAAGATCATGACCTGAGCCGAAGTCAGACGCTCAACCAACTGAGCCACCCAGGCACCCCTCCTTATGGGTTTTCTTAGAGCAATTTCTAGAATAGGATTTTGCCTATGTTAGCTATCCAGTTAGAATTATGTGAATGAATGAATGAATGAATGAATAAAAAATTACTGTTTGTGCCTAAAAAAAAAAAAAACCTCCCCGGAAACCTGGCACCCACACTGAGGAGAGGAAGGCCTTGGCACAGGGCAAAGAAAGAAACAAAACACGCTGTGCTGCCGCCCCCTAGTGGCAGGGTGCAGCAACACACCCCCCTCCCCGCAAAGATGAACATTTCCCGCGGTCTTGGAAGTTGCCGAGCACGTATCAAAAAACCATGATTTCCGGGGGCGCCTGGGAGGCTCAGTCGGTTAAGCGTCCTACTCCTGATTTCGGCGCAGGCCATGATCTCAGGGTCGTGGGGCTGAGTGCCGCGTGCAGCTCCCAGCTGAGCGTGGAGCCTGCGCGAGATTCTCTCTCTCCCTCTGCCCCTCCCCTTCTGGGCCTGAGAATTCTGCACACTGTCTCTGCACGAAGAAAATATTGTGTTTTCCCCTGAAGAACAATTTTTAAAACATTTGCAGCACATGCATGTGTACCAGTTCTTAAAATCGATTCCGCTCCCCGCCCCCCAAATATTTTCATGTAAAATCAGTGTGCTGTTGGATAGCTTCTTACACACGGGAAGATCCAGTCCTTTCCTTTCCACCATTTGGAGCCAACACGGCATCTTGGATAAGTCACTTCATCTCGCGGAGGCCATGCCAACGACAGCTGCTGTTAGTTGAAATAAGGGGGGTGATGCGTGCGTCTCTGACACCAGCATCTCCCGTCTGCTGCTCTGCCCACGCGTCCCACCTTTTGAAAAGTCTGTATTGGGCCACGACCCAGGGCTGAGTTAGCAATAATTCTCCACCAGCCCGCTGCCTGCCGCGCCGGCCATAGCTCACGCTTCCCGCCTCCCTCCTCTCTGGGATTTAGAGCCCTACTCATCATCTGGCTGAAGTGTCAAGGATTTCCTTTCCTGCAGGAAATTAACTTGCATTTTACACTTTACACCCATAGAAATTTAATCATCCGCCATCCCCAGTCTGTCCTGCGTGACAGAGAGATGGCTGCCGGCCCCACTCCTCTGTGAAATACGGCCTCCCCGTCAATCCAGGGGGACCGGGAGGGGGGGCTTTGGGCATCCGTGGAAAGCAGGTCCTTCTAAATAGGTCTCTGAGTACAAGCCGAGGATTTGGTCCCATAGGAGGAAAGTCAGAGGCGGCAGGCATGATGAGGGAAAGGAAGGCTGGGACACGTGCGCTGGAGGGCCCCGGGGCACCCCAGGTGTCCCCCCAGGTGTCCTTCCCTCTTCACGTCAGGAGACAGAGGGCCCTGCTCCATTGGTTGGTGACTTTGGACAAGTCACTTAATCTCTCTGAGCATCTGATGCAACAATACAGGGTTGTTGGAAGCATTGAATAAGTTAATCCACTGCACACAGTAAGCGCTCAGAATTGCTGGCATCATTACTATTATTGCTGTCATTATGATCAGACCTTGTTATCTCTCCCAAATGCAGCAGCCTCCGGGCGGGCCCAGCCACCAAGACTCTTTCTAGAGGCGCAGTCTGGCCACATCCGCCCCCTCCCGTGGCTTCCCTCCGCCTTCGCCTTCGTCTCCTGCCCCTCGCCTCTCCTGGTCTCACGCTCAGGGCGGCTCAGACTTCCGGCGGCGCTCTGCTGTGTGACTCCAAGTGAGTCACTGCTCACACCGCTGCCTCTCCCAGCCTCTCTTTGGTTGTATATTCTTGCTCTGGTATTGCCTCATCTAAGAGGGACCGTCTCCCTCAAGTGCCCCAAATCCCATCCGCCTCTCTTCCACGTGCCCTAAGTGTGACCCTATCACAGCCCAGATGGCACTGCGGGATGGTCCCGGCTCACAGGTCCCGTCTCCTCCCGCCGGCCCGTTAGCTGTCCCACGACAGAATCAAGGTTTGCCTCCATCCCAGTGCTTGGAGGGCAGAGGCCCAGGTCCTGTACAGGGGAGGGCATTTGAACTAAGACTTGTCACGTTCACGTGTGCTGAGCTCAGGGCCATAGGCTCTGAACTCAACTGTATGCAAACACCCTGGGAACATGGCAGTGGGCATTATCTGAAGTTTTTTTTTTAATTAATTTTTTTTAATGTTTATTTATTTTTGAAAGAGACAGAGTGCAAGGAGGGGAGGGTCAGAGAGAGGGAGACACAGAATAGGAAGGAGGCCCCAGGCTCTGAGCCATCAGCACAGAGCCCGACGTGGGGCTGAAACCCACAAACCGTGAGATCACCACTGAACTGAAGTCAGACGCTTAACTGGCTGAGCCCCCCAGGCGCCCCTCCCTGGGGCAGTTCTCAATCAGGGCAGGACGTTAGGGCCGCAACTGTAAGATACTGACGTCGGAAGCAGACATTTAGACTCCTCCCTGCCAGCCAGCGGCTCGCACCGGGGGCCTAGCCGTGGGGGCTCAGGTCGCTCATGCAGCCATGCTGCAGGGTCAAGCATGGAGGCCCCAAGCACCTAGCAGGTGGCCCCTCTGTGACGCAGCCCGAGCTCACTATTGTCCTTTGCCCTGAAAGCAGACAAGGTCTCAAGGTATCTTTCACCCCTGCTGCCCCACCCGCCCAGAGGCCCAGCATTACTCTTCACCTAAGGGAAGTGTCCCCTCAGCGAGGAGGGTCATACACATTCCCACACCCCGCATCTTTGCCTGGAATGACTTGCCCTTCCCCCTCGCTCTACCTATTCTCAACGTCAGGAGAGAGGGAGAGAAAATGAGGCAGAGGTAGACTTCATGGCTCACCTGTTAGTACGAGGCTCTTCACAAGGCGCTTTACAGCTGGTGCCTGCAGAGACCTTTTATCTGCCCCGTCGATGATCGGTGCTGCCCAGAACAAATAGGCGGCCAGCTATACTTTCTGGCTCTCATAATTTAAAAATAAAAAAAAAAGGAACCGGTAAAATTAGCTTCTGAAATATATTTTATTTAACCGAGCCCATCCAAAATAGGATCATTTCAACATGCAACAATCAACAGTCGTTAATGAGACACTTTACATTTTTGGTGCTAAGTCCTTGGAATCCAGTGTGTCTCTGAAACCTTGAGCTCATCTCCGTGTGGACCAGCCACACCTGGCAAAGTGGCCACGGCACTGAACGGTGCGGGTCCAGACTCTCCCCAGCGCTCCGGGTGCCCAACGCCATCTTCTGATGACGGTAAGAGGGGTGAATAATAGCACCCACATCGCAGGGTTGCTTGCAGGGGTGATGGAAGAGAGAGAGGTCCACAAACGTTAGCTGCTGGGGGGCACACACGCGGGTGTGAGTTAGGGTTGCGCTCGTCAGGTGAACTACCTTTAAAATGCCATTTGCCTTGCTCGACAGACTCGTGTTGCATTCTACTCCCCGTGTGCCAGGCGCTGTCCCGTGTGTTGGGGTCACGGCGGGGAGCCAGACGCACACACTCCCCATCGCAGAGGAGGGCCTGACGCTGCGCGTTTGTCAACCTGCAGATCTGCTCGCTTCCCTCCTCCCTGCACAGGTGTGCTCCGAACTCCTGGGAGGTTCCAGGTTTTGAAGGGGGTGGGGTCCCAGGAGGACGGAGAAGCTTCGGTTCCCTCTGCCGCCTTTCTGGCTGTAATGTGGCGGCAGGTGCACTAGGGGGCGGTATTGGGCCACATTCAGTTTTCAACTCTAGCAGGTCTTCACCCCAGACCTTCACGCTTCCAGAGCTCAGACTTTCCAGGACCCCCAAGACTATCTGAGATTTCAGACCCCCATATTCCCGAATCCATGTCTTCCTGGACCCCACGTCCCTAAATTCTGGATGCCCCCAGCCCTCTGACTTCCTAGACACTAGATTCCCAAATTTCAAACCATCCCAGAGCCCAGATCCTTAACACTCTCACCCTTGGACAGCCTAGGGATCCATAACTTCCACACTCACCCCCCAAAATCCTCAGACCAGATCTTCCAGACCCCCAGCACCTCCAGCATTCTCAAACGCCAATCGTCAGACGAGCTTCCATGCCTCGCAGACTCTCCTCGCTTCCCAGATCCTCAGAAACCTAGACTCTACAGACCCCTACAAACTGCCCACTGTCTTCAGACCTTTCTGGATTCCATAGACCCTCAGATGCCCCAGATCTCTCCTCATCTCCTAGATCCACAGACCTCTAGACCTTCACACCCCTACAAACAGCCACAGAGCCCTAGTCTTCTACCCTCCCCGAACGTATCAGACTCCCCAGGTTCCCACACCAAGATCCAGGGCCCTTGACTGCCACTGCCCACCAGAGGCTCCCTGGGGAGCTTTATGCTGGACCAGTGGGTGCCGACGGCCCCTTGCCCTGGAACACGATGCCTCTCCCTCCACCTGGTGAGGCCGTAGCACCTAGGCATGAACGCCACAGCTGGAAGGAATCCCCGCTTGCAGGGATGAGCAGATTGAGGCTGGGAGAAGGCAAGAAGCTTGGTCAAGGCCCCCAGCGTGTGGATAGACGGAGCCCGGACCCCCAATTCCTGGCTCCTGCAGTGACTGGCGCCGAGTAAGTGCCCAGCAAATGCTGGCCATTGGTATTACTATTACGCACTCAGCTTAATCACCCTTGTCCCGGCCCCAGCCCAGAGTGACCTTTCCAAGGCCCAGCGTGGGACCATTCTATCTTCCCGGGACTGAACGAGCACAACACCTCCTAATTTAGCAACATCTGCAAATTTAATTAACAAGCTGTTTATCTTCCTGGCCCAGCGATTAATAAAGGTGTCAGGCAGAACAAGGCTGTACGCAGCTCCCTGCAGTGCCCTGAAAATGCCCCCTCCTTCCACAGGAGGAGCCTGGCCATTTATCAGAGGGAGGGGGCGGGATGTACTTGCAAAGCCCAGAGAAGGGGAGAAGGGAGAGAGAAGGAGAGAGACACAGCTGGGAGCTCCACAGCGTCAGCCCCCAGACCCCTTGCCCTCGTTCAGTGGTTAAGTGATCGGGCACTGAATGCCTGCTGTGTGCCCAGCACCGTGCTGTGTGGACACTCAGCAAACAGCAACTGGATGGTCATCCCACAGGACTTGTGATCAGCTGAGGGGACAATGCAGTGTGGAGGCTAAAGTCATCTTCTCCAACATTGACCTTCATCGGACAAATGGCTCACCAGCCAGGGTCCGCCGTGCCCCCTTCCGGGGAGAACGAGCAGTTAGCTGGTGGGTGTGCTGCCTTCTGGAGCTGGGGAAGCCTTTCAGTGAGGAGTCAAGAAAGCCACCGTCTTTGTGCTTGGTGGCGCCTTCTTGCCGGTCTGGTCCCTGCGAGTTGGAGCTTTGCGGCCACACTCACTCCCCGCCGCCCCCCCCACCCCCCAAAATAGCTCCAGGCGAATAGCTTCAGGGCAGTTACAGTCAGCGTTGTTTATGATCAAAGCTAGGACAGCATTTGACCCTGTGGTCTCCTAGTCATGCAAAGATGGATCCCACCAGCCCAGCACGTGCCTTTTCCAGGTGAGGAAACCGAGGCACAAAGAGCTGAAAGTGACTTGTGCCCGTGAGGAGCACAGCCACGATGAGAAGTCTCCCTAGACTCCCTCTACCAAACGAAACTGCATCCCTCAGCCTCATTTACCACCCTACCCGCACCCTGACCCCTCCACCTGGGAATCACCTTCTCACCCTGCGTGCCTCCTCCAGACACACGTACACCCTGTGGGAGCTCCCGAGTGCGCCCAAACGGCCATGCACGCACATGCACACAGCCTTTTCAAGCAGGCTGATTGAAAAAGAAACCCCAAGGCATCCACCGCCCACCTTGTTCTGCAGACTTTTTCCTCTTCACTGTCTCTTCCAACCCCCACCAGCCTCTGCCTTCTCCAAATTCTCAGCTAATGGCTTTGCTCCTCATGACACCAAGGGGAGAGCAATTGGAAGAAGACAGACTCTCCACCACCAAAGGTCAACCGGCCCGGCAATCTGCACCCCCTCTGGACCCCGACCACACGGTCTGCCACCCCCCCACTCCGCTGCCCTTCTCGTCTCCTTCGCTTGTCCTCCTCACCTCCCAGCCTCAAAGGAGCTCTCAGGGCTCAGTCCGGATGCATCTCTTTTCTCCCCTCGAGTGCACTTTTCGTGTCTACTCATCCAGTCAGTGGCTTTTCATGTGGTCCATGAACTGAAAGCTCCCGAATGAAAGTCTCCAGAGCTGGCATCTCCTTGAACTAGAGATTAGTAAATATCCATCCGTATGGGACTTCTCCTCATGGATGTTTATATAAGCCCCTCAAATTTAGCAGGGTCTCAAAGCAAACTCTGGCAGCCCTAGCCCTCCCCTCTCCCTCATCCTTGTCTGCTGCATGACCAGTGCCACCTTTACACAGGTACGATCAGACAACACCTGGCGTCTGGTCCACGTGGGGTAGGGGGTGTTGGCCAAAAGGCTCAGCACCCAAGCCTGAGCCCCCCCGGAAGTGTGGGGGAAGTTACTACCCCTGGGGCCACCTTGTCCGGTGGGGGCAGAAGCTGCTGGCTGGATCGTGGCTCCCTCATCCTCAGGTGCTGGATCTGAGATGCATCTCAGGATGCCCTTCGGAGGGGGGTCTCAGACTCAAGCTCCTGTCACTGAGCAGTGGCCAACTTGATCATTCATTGGCTGATAATTGATGATCATTGATAATTCTGGTATTGGCTCTCCTCACCTTGCAGCTCCCTGCATGGCTGTTGTCTGCATGGGAGCCAGGGCTATGACCCGGGGGGAGGAGCTGCTCGGAGCCCCTTCGAGAAAGAGCGCTGCCCACGAGGGAGCAGTGGGTTTATCCGACAGTCTTCAGCTGTTGGCTTTGTCGCCTTTTGAGCTGTGGCTGCAGCAACCACAGCCTCGGGGCCTGGCCCTGCCCCCCAATGCAGGTCTCCTGGGATGGGCAAGCTTTGCTCCTTGGGTGGCTGCTGGGCGGCCCATGTTGTCTGGGGGCGGGACCCACACCGCAGTCTAAAGGTCCTCTGTCCCCCCTTCCCCCTCCTCTCATGGGTGAGAGCCCTCCTCCCTCCTCTCTGTCTGCTTTGCGGCTGCTCCAACCTGAGGCGCAGTTTGACAAGAGGCTGGGGGAGACTGAGAATGCCAGCGAACTGGGCAGAGTGGGGAGAGTTTAGACTGGGCTTGAGGGGTGGTGGAAGATGATATTGAACACCCTAATATTCTTTTTTTTAAATTTTTACTGTTTATTTATTTATTTTTATGTGTGTGTGTGTGTGTGAGAGAGAGAGAGTGTGTAGGTGGGTAGAGGAGGGACAGAGAGAGAGGGAGACAGAATCTGAAGCAGGCTCCAGGCTCTGCACTGTCAGCACAGAGCCCGACGTGGGGCTTGAACCCATGAACCGTGAGATCATGACCTGAGCTGAAGTCAGACACTTAACTGACTGAGCCACCCAGGCGCCCCCCGTTTAGTTTGATAGAGTGTGCGTGCATGAGCAGGGGAGAGGGACAGAGGGAGAAAGAGAGAGAGAGGAAAGAGGGAGAGAGAGAGAGGGAGGGAGGGAGAGGGAGGGAGAGAGAGAGAGACAGAGAGAGAGACAGAGAGAGAATCTTAAGCAGTCTCCATGCTCAGCACGGAGCCCAAAGTGGGGCTCCATCCCACAACCCTGGGGTCATGGCCCGAGCTGAAATCAAGAGTCGGACGCTTAACCGACTGAGCCCCCTGGGTGCCTCGTCACCCTCTAACGTTCTTACTGGGCATCCTTCAGCTGGGCCCAGGGAGGCGGAGACCAGATTCTGAGCAGCTGAGGTTGGCAAGTGTTGCAGAGACCGAAGGGGAGGAGGGGGATGGGGCAGGGCTGCCCAAGGAGGGCCACAGAGGGAGGCCCAGGCCTGTGCCGACCAGGGGCGGAGGGGCCACGCGCACAGGCTTCGTCTGGACCGTGCCTGGGGGTGCAGCGTCGCTCTTCCTGTCTTCTAGAAGAACAGACACTTGTCGCGGGACCTGCCCCATCAGCAGGGGAGGACTTGGAGTGCAAGTGTCTGCAGGTGCCCGCCTGCTTCTCCAGGGCCTGTCTCTGGAAGGGACGAGCTCATGGACCTCCCAGCCCAATGCGATTTTACTAAGTGCCAGCTTGGTACCAGCAGGCGTGGGGAACGGTGGGAGGGAAAAGCGGCTGCGCCAAGGAGCCCGCAGTTCTGGGGGCGGGCTGTGTGTGTGTGTGTGTGTGTGTGACAAATACAGGAACAGAGGTGCTTTGCCAAGCTCAGGACAGGTGCCATATCCGGAGACCACGACGGCCGAAGGGGGAGATCTGAGAGGGCTTCCCTGAGCCGGTGACCCTCGCCCCCGAGGATGAGCAGGAATGGGGAAGCAGGAAGAGGGTTTAACTGGGCAGGAAGGCAGGCAGGAGACGCGCTGGGAACCCCAGATCCAGGCAAAGACAGATGGAAAGGAGAGGAGGGTGTGCGGGAGGGGGCTCGGGCTCTTCTCTCCTGGCCTGGGTTTCTCCAAACACCGGCGGGTGGGACACCTTTCTCCTTGCTCCCAACAGAGGAAGAATTCGGCTGGGGAGGGGGCAAGACCCCGCACCTCTCAGCGTTAGATCACCTCGATCTTTCTCGGGGAGAAATTGATGGCGGGAAGTGGCCGGGAGAAGTAAGATTGAGCCTTCCAAACCGGCAGCGAGGAAGGAAGGGACCAGAAGCGGCTCCACCAGCTCATTTGCATTTCAAACAGCCAGTTTGTTTTATCTCCTAATTAGCATACTCACCCTCTGCTGAAAACGAGTCCATTAAAAGGAGACTCTGCTTCAGGCCCAGCTCCTCCTTTAAATATTTTTAAAGTGCATGATTAATATACTTGCCCAGCGCTGCCTGGGACTGTGTTGGGGGGTCAGGGGGCAGGTAAATGAAAGAAAATGGCTGCACTGGGCGCTGACTGGCTGATTAATCATGGCCTCTTTTCTATAAATCACGCCAGATGGCAGGAGCCGGCTGCAGGCCCTCGCGGGGAATGTGCTGGGGACAGGATTGGAATAGGGGTCGGAGAGAAGTCCCAGGAAGGAAGTCCCGGTTGTGTCCCCGCAGACCTTGAGCCCCACCCCCTCCGTACTCCCGAGGGGGTTTCCTAGCTCAAGGGAAGCTGCACCTGCTGGGAAGACAGGAAATCTCATCTCCCTCTTGGATTTTTCAGGATATAATAAGAGAGAGAGCCTCAATTTTAGGAATATCTAACTTGAGGCTGGAGGGGTAGGGCCAGGGCAGTCTTTCTACGCAGATTGTCCCAAATTCTTCTAACGATTCCGTTGTGCAAATAGGAACGTGAGGCTCGGCAAGGTCAAGGATCACTCCTAGTGGCCAGTCTCCCAGGCCAGTCTCACCCCAAAAGCCTGCCCTGCGCCCACCTCCCTTCTGCCCTTTCGAGGGAGGGGGCACAATCCAACCCATCCGTCCAGTGTCCGGAAGTGTAGGTCCCAGGCATTGGCTCGGGTGTCCCCTCCCCCAGGACGTTGGCCCTGCGCGGTCAGCCTCCTGCTGCACTTGCACGTCCAGCTCAGAGGTCCCTCCCCGGGCCCCTTCCAGACACGAGTTCTCGTCAGGTGCACATGCACTCATGTCCACACTTCCCGAAGTGGAACTGAGTGGTGTTTTACTTGTCTCTCGACTTGTCCTTCTTCCCATGGGTGACAGGTTCCCTGAAGATGACAGGGCCTGTGCCTGCAGGCCCCGTGCAGCCCAGGGTGAAGCACGGTGTCAGGTTCTGCGGTGAGGTGACAGACGTGTATCCAGTCTTCTTAACTCAACCGGCCCTTCCGCTCCTGGGACTCCCTTCCCTGCACAGCCCCGATTAGAGTTTGCACGCGATGGGCAGCTGGAAGGGGAGACGCAGCGGTGCCCTCCGGACCCTCAGAACGCAGGGTGGGGGGCACTCACGGGTGTGGCCGATCTGCAGGGGATGGATTTGGTGCGGGGACAAGCCAGACCCTCCCTGAGCCTTCCTGATTCCTGGGAGGAAGGTGTGGTTCGTTCCATGAAGGCACCGGCTTCTCTGGCTGATCAGCTCATCATCAGAGACGTAGGCACAGAGGCAGGGACACGTGGACTTGGGCTCCTGGTCCTCCCTCTTGGGCTCCGGCTCAGGCTGTCCGGTTCAGCATGTGCTTGCCGTCCCCACTCCAGCCATCTTCCCTCTCTTCCCCGGGCCCGTCCCGCTGTCGGCTCTGCCCCCCAGCACAGCAAGCACAACCTCGCTGTTTCCACAGCCACACAGGGAGGCTGGCCGTCCACATCTTCAGAGAAAGGAAGCAGCAAACGTCGAGGTGCTGGGGTCGGATGAGCGTGGTGCTTGCAGAAGTCCCGTCTGGCTGGAGCAGAACGAGTGAGGGGAGACCCGTAGAAGGGAGCTCGGGAGAGGCCGGCGGGGCTAGGTCACACCAGCCTTGTGGCCGGGAAGAGGACGTCAGAAGGGACCCAGCGACGCACAGTTTGGAGAGCTCCCACTCCATGCTGTGTGCACCATGGTCTGTAAGGGGGCAGGAGAGCAGGCAGAGGGGCCAGAAAGGTCGGCACAGCCGTCTGGGCTGGAGCCAGTGGCTGGGGACGTGGACACAGGCTGAGAGCAGTGAGAGGACCCGCTAGCGGCGATGATGGGAGGGAAAGAGGACGGTGCCCGGACTGCTCCAGTGGGTGGCTCGGCATCTGGGTGGGTGGCGATTCCGAAGACGGAGATGGGGCTCTGAGGGGGTGGGGAAGAGATGGGGGGGGCGGAGTCACACAGTTAGGGTCCAGGTGCCAATTTGACATCCACCTGTGGTCCCAGGAGGATGGAGGGAGAGCATCATCTGCTCATATGATGGATGGTGTTTAAAGCCCCCAGGATGGGAGCGGGTGGGGAGGCTGAGCCTTGGGCCTCCCCAACATTTAGGGGTCAAGGAGGCAGGAGCAACCAGCAAAGGAGATCCAAAGGGAACGGCCAGCAAGGCAGGGAAATCAGGAAAGCCAGGATGTAGAGGTTTGCTATTTATCTAATGGCAAATAGTCTGGAGCCGTGTAAGAGTAGCAATTGTTAGAAACCGGGGTGGGGGGGTTCCACCGCCTCCTAAATGATGAGAGAGGCTCACTGCGCCTGGACTGTTTGTACAACGGTGTGGGTTATGCCAGACCCCCGCTTTGCTCTTTCCAGGGAGGCTGGAATTTGAGGATGTGCCAGGCGGAGGGTGTCTCCACCAGGAGCCCCCAGTAAAACCCTGGATTCTAGGGAGTCTGCCTAGTGGGCCGGATTTCAACTACATTGTCATAACGCGTTGCAGGGGGAGTTAAGCACGTCCTGTGTGGCTCCACGGGCAGAGGCTCTAGGAAGCTTGTCTGGTTTCCCTGGACCTCACTCCAGGCACCTTCTCCCTTTGTTGATTTGCTCTGTACCCTCTTGCTGTTATAAAAAAAAACAACTTAGCCATGGGCGTGCTGAGTTCTACTACTCAATCACCTAACGCGAGGAAAGTGGTCTTGGGAAGTCCAGCACAAATGGGTTAAGAAGAATATACTCTTATCATTTAAAAAAGAAAAACTTAGGCCCAGGACTGACGTTCTTCACAGAGCCATTGCCTTTTCTAAAGCCCAAGAAACAGATTTATTTTTCAGGCACTGCTTCTTGGTCCCCCCATGAGAATATTGCCCATGGTCTCTTGCCCACTCCTGAGGCTTCCCACCCTGCCAAGTGCAGATCAGCCACCCTCCTCCAGGAAGTTGGCCGTGAATGCTCCCCTCTCCCTCCCTCGACGTTGGGGCTCGGGCAGGGAAGCCCAAGGGCGCTCCACCCGGACCCCCCTGCCCCTGACACCAGTGCAGGCCATGGATGAAGTGCCCACCCTCTCTCTCACCAGGGGGCGCTGGTGGACTGGCTGCTGGACACCCCCCCCCCCCCATCACCACCCCTCCCGGTTCTGTGGGACCCTGCTATTGGACTAAAAATCATTCTCTCAGGATCCAATTTCAAACAGACTTCAGAAAAGCCGCTTTGAGAAGTTTCGCTGTAGCTTTGACTTTGGCTTTCAGAACCACGTTGGGAATCCAGGAAGGCTCCAGGGCTGACCTTGAACCCCAGCAGAGCCAGAGCAGAAGGAGTACTTTGGGTGAAAGATTCAGGGAGCTTTAGGGACAAATTCGGCTACTCTCGGGACTGGGGGTGCTCAGCGTGAAGTGAGGGTGCCTTCTCCCCTCTTTCCTTCCTGCTTTAGGGGTTGGCATATCTTGGGGGACGGGTGGAGTCAGGACCCAGCCAAGTCTGCAGCAGAACCTTCCCTCAGAGTCCCCCACACGGTGGGAGATTCTTCTTTGAGGCGAGAAGTCAGAACCTGGGGCCAAGGTTCCCATTCTGCCAGTCCAGGACCCGGAGGCAGGTGGCACTCGGGCCCAGCTCCTGGCTGGCTCTGGACAGCAACACAGTCCTGGCCAAGCCCAGGTCGCCTGCGGCAAGCAGGGGACACAGCCCTTCCTGGGAGAGATGCTCGTTTCGTGGACTCCTTCGTCAGACCCGAGCCCACCCACCCCCTGAAGGGGCCTGGCCTCGAGGCTCAGGGAGAGGAGGGGGCCTGTCGCCCAAGGAACCCGTCATGTCCCCAAGGATGGCAATGATTTGCATCCTCAGCAGAGAGACAGAGATGGAGTGTCTGGAGTGGGTGAGGGTGGGGTGGAGGAGGTTGCTGGAAAGAGAGGGAAACAGGGTTGCATGTTTCAGGGCACTAGTGTCCCAGAGAGAGGGACGGGTCATGGAGAAGAGAAGGGGCTTGCTGATCATGGCGAGGTTCGAAACCAGAGTTTAGACTCGATGTGAGAAAAATAGGGAACCCTAGTGGCCTCTGAGGGAGGGAGGGGCAGGGCGGGAGGAGGGAGACTAGGGAGGGGCCCTGAAGGAGATGGGTGATTGATGCAAGTCTGCGTGCATCCGTGATGGGTCTCCAACCCGCAGGACCCCCTGGTTCCAGCTCATTTACTAAATTAACCTGGGGAGCTGCCGTCAAAAATCCTGTTTTCAAGTGACGTGAGAAAGTGCCCGTCAATAGTGTGACGCTGAGTGAGAAACTAAGAAGGCGTCGAGCATGTACATTATCGTCCTGATTGTGTAAGAAACCCCCAGGTGTCTGCATTGGTTGGACTTGTTTATGGTGGTGGTTTTCGTTTTCCCTTCTTTGCTAGAATATCTTCCTTCACCTCCTGGGAGGATTTCTGGCCTTTGCCTCCCGGGATAAGAGGAACTAGTCTCTGGTTACAAGTGATTTAGCCTCTGGATTTCAGGGCCTTCCAAGTCCATCAGGAGGGGACAGTGTAGAGAGGGGGGCAGGGAGAAGCAGGTGGTGGGGAGGGACTCCTCTCAGAGAAGGGGGAGATTCTGGGCCTGGGCTGGATGGGGGGCCCCAGAGGCCGCAGGGAAGGCCCCAGACATTAGGGAAGGCCCCCCGGTGGTCCTCTATGGAATGTTCCACGGCTGCCGGCTTCCAAACCCACCGAGATCCCCACATCCAAGAGAGAGGCCCATGCAGACGCAGAGCCCTGGTGTCTCCCCAGGCCTCCTCATGTGCACAAACATAAGTGACAGGTGACTCAGGGCCCCTCGACAGCACTCTCCACTCACACATGCCTTGGAACTGGGTGAGATCCCCAGGGCACCGTCCAGGGTGCTACACTGAGCTGAGTGACAGCCCAAAGCACCACGCTGTTTCCCGCAGACTCAAGGTGGTGGCCCGGGGTGGGGGTGGGGGTCTCCCCGTCACACACACTGAAAAAAGAAAAGCAGGAAAGGAAGGGGAAGAGGAGAGAGTCTGCAGGGAATTCGCCAGTGCTACCCAGCAACTCTCTCTGCGGGTGGGGGTAGAGTGGTGTTTCTTTTCCTCTTAACACTGAGCTGCGGGCTTCTAATTTTCTACAATGAGCAGATGTGAATTTTAAAATTAGAAGGACAAAATAATCCAATCAGGGCACTAGCCCTGGGGAGACCAGGCTAAGGGGACAAGGACGGCGCGGTGTCACTGGAGGGACGGGGCTCCCAGGGTCGCTTCCCAGGCTGGCCCTGAGAGAGAGCCTGAGGCACCTGCGTGGCATGTGCTCGCCCCTCGCCCCTTCTTGACCAGCTGCCGTCCCTCCCCCTGCTGTCACTCACTCCTGGAAGCCAGATGGTGCCACCACCATGGTCCCAATTAGGGGTGCCTCATTACTGGCCAGCTGAGGGGACTGGAGCTGGTGCAGCGCCCAGCAGTCCACCCCAGCCCCCATTTGTCGAAGTGTGGTTAGGGCTCAGGGTTTCCCCTGAGACAGTGAGAGCACCGTGTCCTTTTCCGACCTCTTCCTCCCGCCTCTTCCCCATCCTGCTTCTCCTTTTTGGCCCCTTGTTCCCACAATGGCACCACACCCTCGCTGTATGCCGGTTACAGGATTCATCCCAATTGTTTTCTTTTTCAACCCTGACAGTTACAAGCCATCAAGCCCTAAGAATTTGCCCTCAAAATCTCTCTCCCCCTCCCATATATCTCCCCATCTCTCCGTTCTCTGCATTTCCCTTTTCCTCACCTCCTCGTGTCCATTGCAGCGGCCGCCTTGCTGGCCTTCCGTCTATCCACCGCCATAAGATCACGCCCCAGGAGAGAAAAATACTGAGACTGTGCTTCTCTATTCAAAATGACTTTAATGACACTTTCCTTCTCTCCCACCAAAGCTTAGAGGATAAAAGCCCAGGCCCTTTTCCTGCAGCTCGAAGCTCTCTGGGATCAGTCCTGGGGGTGGGTGGTAGCACACACAGCACACACGCGACTACTCCCGGCCCTTGCTCTCACGGCAGGCATTACTAATCGATCACAGCACCCTCCCTCTGCTGATCCAGGAGGCGGCTTGGGCGTTCTCTTCAGGACACAGTGTAGCAGACACCCCAAAGCACAACTGATCCAAGTGTGATCTCCAGCGCACTCCTCACCTAAACGTCCGTGCTTTTCTCTCTCCTGCCCGCCAGCCGCGTGGCTGCATTGGTATGCTCACATCAGGATGATCAAAGAGGGTTTACAAGCGGGACTGGCGACACAGGTGTGGGAAGGTGAGAGGTAACCCAAGGCTAGCGCATCCTCCAAGATCACAACAGGAGAGCTGTGACACCCTCTGACTAAAGAGGCAAAAAGCCCCAAAGGGGGGGAGTTGCATTGAATTGTAACCTGAAGCAAGACCCCAGTGAAGGGAGCCGGGGGCGGGGGCGGGGGGGAATACACACCTGGCCTCCTCCTTCTGCCTCTCTCACATCACATGCCTGGGCTCCCCCTTGCCCAGAGCCACATAAAGCTGGACGGTGAGAGAGCCCACTGAGGCTGACCCCATAGGACAGAGCAAGCCTAAGGGTGGATCTGGGAGACACGGGGAGATTCTCGCCCACCGGAGGGTTCCCTGCTCGGCCCCACAGAGAAGAAGTTCTTGTGAGAAGACCCTCAACGTGCTGCTTATTCTCACACCACCATCCTTTTGTTCAGAGAAACTGACCCGTGACAAGAAAATGACACTGAAGTAGGACCAGGGCCACCCTATGTATAGTGTTCAGAACAGAGAGGATGGATGTTAATGGGTGCACGTATCAGGGAAGGCTTCTTATAGAAGGTGGGGATAGAGCAGGGATTTCGAAGGAAGGTAGTGGTCTTGTTCCATAGCTGCCTAAGTCTTCCTTCAGGACAGAAGGTCCTTTTCTTTGGATGAGCTGGACGGGGCTGGGTGACACCTTGTTTGGATAGAGGTCCAGCCGCATGGAGAAGAGAGAAGGGATTTGCAGACGAACCATGGCTCCCACGTACATTCCGGGGAGGGGGGGTGTCTGAGGGGTAGCAGGAGGCCAGGACTACCTTCTTCCTGGAGGGAAACCGGTCCAGAGAGCGGCCCCCCGCCACCGCCTGCCTCATTATCAGGGTGGAAATTCCAAACAGCCTCCACATCATGGCCCTGATAATCATAATAAATTGTAGCATTTCAGAGCCCAAAGCCCAGAGATGGCTGGGGCGCATTAACAAGAGCCTCAACTAGCAGCAATCTGCTGCCACGATATAAAAGCGTGGCCTGCAACCTCTCTGCACCACCCAGCAGCGCCCCGGGTTATTTCCGGTCCTTACCTAAGCCAACCTCATTAGTCTCACCCCAATATGTTCCCCTAACGGCGCTCCAGCAGAGGTACGGGGCACGCGTCCTTATGGTCTGGGCAGCCGGGCCTCCTAATAAAAAGTAATAATAATAATTAACAACAACCTATTAGACGTCTTTCTCCCTGCTCCCCTCCTCCCACCCCCCTCACTGGCTCGGGACCAGGAGCCCTGGGCCCCCGAGGCGCCGCCCGAGATGTATGCGGAGCACACAGCCCCGGCAAATGGCTCCAGTCCCCGTGCTCCCCGCCTACTAACGAACATCTGCCCAAGGTTCCTGGGAGTTCAAGGGCTTTGGGGGGTGGCTTGGAGGTGGTGTGATCAGAAGCCACACACTGCTACCTCCTCTGCTCAGGAGAGCCACGAGCAAGCCCACCTCTGTGCCTTTGGACCCATGTTCTTCCTCCGCAAATACCTTTCCTTGTCGCCCACCCACTCCCTCTGCCAGGCCCTGGCAGCCCCCCAAAAAGAGCTCTGTGTACCGTCCTCGAGGTGCTTTTCCTAACAACCTCTGGTGGCAGGACAGGCCCCCACCTTAGGCTCCCTCTTGGATGGACATCTTATTGTCTCTTGTTTGTCTCTCCGAGGTCAAGGGCTCAGTGCCGGGCACCCAGTTGCCTTATGAGTTTGTTGGATGAATCTGTGTATGTAGAATATGCTCAGAGAAGGAATCTTGGAAATAAACAGAATGTTAGCATCTTGGGTTTTTTTTTTTAAATTTTTAAATGTTTCTTTATTTTTGAGAGAGAGAGTGCGAGGGGGAGGGGGCGGAGGGCGAGGGAGACACAGAATCCGAAGCAGGCTCCAGGCTCTGAGCTGTCAGCATAGAGCCCAACACAGGGCCCGAACCCATGAACCACGAGATCATGACCTGAGCCGAAGTCAGACGCTCAACTGGCTGAGCCACCCAGGCACCCCAGAATGTTAGCGTCTTAATATCGTCCCTTTGGCTAAATGCTAACAGGATCTAAATTCGGCTCCTAGAATTAGCAGGCTCAAGGATGGGCATTGATGCCGCTCCTCCTAGAGACACGAGCCACATGTGGCCCTTAACCTACAGCAGAGACACAGCCAGAGGCTCGGCACCACCGTGTGGCCGGCCACTGCCCGAAGGCCATCGCTGGGGTGAAGGCCGATGGTTTTCCTGGGGCGGCGGCATGGGTAACAGCGCTGCGGCCAGGCTCTCTGTGGAATTTCTGTGTCTGCAAGGTCTCTGAAGGTGATCTGCTGGCCTGTCTGCCCACAGGAGGTGGGAGGGGGAGGGGAGGGCTCCCCCTTCACTGGGGATGTCTCGCTTGAAGAGGGGAAGGGTTGAGTCTTCCTTTTCCTGCCCGAGAGCAGGTGGGGAAGAGCCTGACGAGGGCGTTCTCTGTCTGGGTGCGGGCAGCTAGGAGCAAAGATAAAGGTGTCCTCGAAAGCCTGTCCGGGGGGTTGGTCTCCCTGGGTGCCAGGGGCCAGGCTGGTCCCAAGTAAACAGAGGGCCCTCCCCTCGGAATGCAGGAACGAGAAGAATCCTCCCCATCTCTCTCCTCCACCGGATCACGCACCCAGGGCCAGATGCCTAGGATGTTTGTTCCTGCTGCCTCATCTCCGCCTCAGCGTCCGGAGAAGCATGCGTGTGCGTGGACACACCCACAATGCACACACACATGCAGCAAAAACTCAAGCACCAAAAACATTCCTTTTTTTGTGTATGTGTGTATTTATTTTTGAGACAGAGAGAGACAAAGTGTGAGCAGGGGAGGGGCAGATAGAGAGGGAGACACAGAATCCGAGCCAGGCTCCAGGCTCCAGGCTCTGGGCTGTCAGCATAGAGCCCGACGCGGGGTTCACACCCACGAACCATGAGATCATGACCTGAGCTGAAGTCAGACGCTTAACCACTGGGATGGAGCCACCCAGGCGACCCCCAAAAACATTCTTAAATTTCGTGGCAAAGCACCTGTCGTCCCAGAAGACGAGGGGCAGCCCATCATTCATTGATCTCGTGGGCATTTGCCCTGTGCCCGCACCAGGCTGGGGGCTGATGCAACAGCAAGGGCGCTCACTGCTCGAATCCACCTTTGTGAATCCTCCAGGGCGGAAAGAGAGCTGGACTTTAAACAAACACACGCATCCCAGGGTAATGAGAGAGCAGGGCAAGTGGGGTGAAGGAGAGTGTCCGTGTTCTGGAACAGTGTGGCAGGGGCCTGGCTTTGTCTGGGTCAGGGAGGGCGTCCCCACTAAAAGTGATGGGTTGGAGGACCTGAAGCGTTACTGAGTGGGGGGCAGTGGGAAGTGAGGGTCCGGGCAAAGCGGGCTGTCTGGGCCGAGGCCCCGGGGCCGGCTGGAGCCTGATGGAATGCAGGCCAGGTGGGTGGGAAGCAGGGAAGCAGGACTTGGCCGTTACTGTAGGTAGAAGGGGAGCGTGATGGGATTTGCTGGCGGTGGGGTTGAGAACCGCAGGAGGAGCACATGAGGGGGCACGGGAGGGCTCTCTCGCCTCAGTCCTGGTGCGGGGTGAGGGGAGTGAGTTAAGACATTTGCCAGCGGGGGCGGTGGGCTGGCTAGGAAGGTCCTAGAGAAGGCGGAGTCGAGGAAGCCCCCTGACCCCCTGACTTACAAAAACGGGTGGAGGGGAGGAAGCCCAGGCAGGCCCGGGTTTGAGGATGATGTTGGCTCAGTCATCTCCAGGAGGAGGGGCAGGGGCTGTGGTGTCGCTGAGAGCGTCCCTGGGATTGAAGCTGGGAGCTGAGTCAAGGCCAGCGGGGCCGATGGACGCGGGGGGGGGGGGGTGGTCCAGGACTCTGCCACACACATACATGCCCCTGCCCCCCCCACCGCCCCTCACTCCCCCTCTCTCTCCAGCACCTTCCCGCCTCCCACCGCCTTCCAGATGGAGAGGAGCCAATCCCAAATCAGGGGTCCACACAAGCAATCCTGTTTTTAAAATGCTCCTATGAAAGGCGATTGTGTTTTAGCTAAAATATGAGGGGTGTTCCAACAAGTAGCAAACTCTGAACATGGACACAAATGGAAAACTTGAAAGGGGAATAAACACGGGCCCCAAATGACCGGTGTGAAGCGGACGACAGCCCCCAGGAATGTAATGTCACCGGGCTGTCCTGTGGTCTGCTGGCAGATGGCCCTGGTCGGAGGCTCATCCAAGCCCCAGGGCCACCCAGAGGCTCCGCGTTACCTCCTGGGCAGCTCTCACAGTGTGGTCCGGGCACCAGAGGCACCTGGGAGTGTATTAGAAATGGTATTTCTGGGGGCACCTGGGTGGCTCAGTCCGTTAAGCATCTGACTTCAGTTCAGGTCATGATCTTGCGGTTTGTGGGTTCGAGCCCCGCGTCGGGCTCTGTGCTGATGGCTCAGAGCCTCGAGCCTGCTTTGGATTCTGTCTCTCTCTCTCTCTCTCTGCCCCTCTCCCACTTGTCTCTGTCTCTCTCAAAAATAAATGAAAAAAGAAATGTACTTCTGGGGCGCCTCGGGAGCTCAGCTGGTTAAGCGGAAGGAAGAAGGAAGGAAGGACGTCCAGAGAAAAAGCCACACTTACTAAACAGTTACTTCCCCATCCCCCTTCCCCACCCCAAACCCTGCAACTGCAAGTCAGTACTTTCCATCCCCTACATTTGCTCATTCTGCATATCTTATGTCAGTGGAATTATACAGTGCATGGCCTTTGGGCTTCTTTCACTTGGCATCATGACTTCGGGGTTCACCTACGTTGCAACACCCATCAGAGCTGGATTCCTTCGTGTGGTTGAATAATATTCCGTGGTATGCACAGACCGCACGGGTCTGTGTTTTCACCAGCCCCCAGGCGATTCTGAGGCATGCGCCCATTGGAGAAGCTGCGCCCAGCAGTACTGGGGACCGAGTCCCCCCCAGGCCCCTTGGCTCTACACGCTACAGACCCCACTCCAGGCTATAGCGCCGCTGCTCTGGCTTTAAAGCCTGGCTCTGTTAGTAAAATACCAGCTCCAGGTGAAGTGGCGAGGGCTCTGCTCTCTCCAAGCCTCGGTTTCCCCGCCCATAAGGGGCTATGGTGAAAGGTAAGTAAGGAGCACCCAGAACCAGGTTCACTCAGGACAAACTCTTACCCAACGGGCCCCTGTGAAATTGCCCTTTGTGGACTTGAATGACATTGAACATTACCTGAGGACAAACCTGTGTGGGTTAAGGATCTGGCATTTTATTCTGAACTCAACAGAGGCCGTTGGAGGCTTTAGGCGAGTGAACGAGAACAATGTACTTTATGAAAAGATCCCTTGGATAATAGGTCAGGGATGCTGGTTTCCTTTCCTTGGGATCACTGACAGCCCTTGTCCCCACAGGGTCACTGGGCCTCCCAAGAGATGTCGGAGTCTGGGGATGGCCCAGCTGAGACTTCGTGGGACCCTGTTCTCACTGAACTGGCCATCAGCTCTGTGAAGTGGGTGGAAAGTTGAGAAGATGGGGATCCCAAGACAGATGCCAACCTGTTATCGCCATGCATTCCCCTAGGCCGTGATGTTGGAAGATGGTACCCAGCATCTCCGGTGTCCAGACTGTCCCCGGAAAGTGGAGCGGCCTGACACGCCAGTCCTCTGGGTCACTGTGGAGCTGGGCGGGTACCCAGAAGCACATCAGAGGAAGATCTGGAGCCACGGGTCCCCTGAGACACTTCCGTGACGGTCCCTTCAACACTGCTGGCTGTGAGCACCATTTGTGAGACACACTAGCTGTGTGACCTTGGCCAAGTCGCTTAACCTTTCTGCGTCCCCACTCCTCGCCTGCAAAGACAGAATAGTAATAGCCCCTCAGGGCCATGGGGAGAATCGGATGACGCTCCTAAGGCTGGCCATGCGGGGCCACTCTGTCCTGACCACTTCTAGGCTTCCCCAGATGATGCTTGTCACTGCGTCCCCCCAGCTCGGTTTCCTCACACACGAGGAGATGGAGGTCTGGGCTGCAGGAGACCAAGCCCACACTCCCAGCAGGCGGCCCCTTTGCCCCGGCAGCCTGGGTGAAGGGCAGGCTTTGATTTGAAGGGGAAATTGTCCTGCTCGCTGTCCTCGGAACCTCGAGGAAGCCAGTGACACAACCGAGTGTGGACATTAATGCAATCGAAGGGTAATTCAATCACTTTATAGAAGTTGATCTGTCCTTTTTATTACAATTACTGTCGGCTGGGGTGTTTCGTTCCATCATGGAAAATAAACATCATTTATCATACTTGTAAAGATTAGCCCCCGACAGCTACAGCTCTTGCTTTGCATAAATGTGTATTAATGTCGGCCCTGCCCGCCGTGTGGAGAGAAGTCTATATTTCACAAGACTGATTAGGCCCCGTCACCACTGCTTTAAGTAATGTCTTATCATGACTGATACACCCCGACTGCAAAACAGCAGCCAGGGTGGGGGGGAGAAAGGGGGCTGCTCCAGGCAATTTATGGTGGCACCAAGTAAGGAGCTGGCCCGGGAAGGTGGGCGTCTCTTTCCTCCGGGCCCCAGCCCAGCCCTGACACTGAGGACTGCCCTGGCCACCCTTGTCCCAAGACCCCTGCCCCAGGAGCAAGGGCTGCCCACAGGGGAGTCAGGGCCGGGTTGAGCAGGGCCCACTGGCCACGGCTGAGCACCTAGCCCAGCCCTTGAGCGTCTTCCTCTGAGACCCCCACCAGGGTTCTCTTGCTCCTTTTCTCCACTTTGGGGAGACTGATCCTCCAGCCCCCTCTCTGTCCTGGGCCTCTTTCCACAGATTCCCCAAGGCCTCCTCTGCTTTCCCCTAGTGCCCAGGCTGAGGTCCTGGCTGCCCCTGGCCACCACTGTTGATGGCCAGATTGATCTCCAGTCCAGGCCTCCCTCTTGGACTTGGTCTGGCATCTGTGACGTCCCACCCAGACATCCTACAATGGCACTAATCTCCTACTTGTCTGTCTTCCCATCACCATCCACATTGTGGCCAGCATGGCCCTGATAAACAGATATATGATCACGTCACTCCGATGGCTCCACATTGCCCGTGGGACTTTGCCCAAGCTCCCCTGAATCAGGCTGTCATGCTCTTCTCCTACAGCCAGACCGTCCTGCCCCAGCCACGCCAAGAGGGCCACGCTCCCTCTGAAAGCCACGGGGGACCCTTTTTTGTGTCTTCCCAGCTTCTGGTGGTTGCCAGCAAGCTTTGATGTTAGTCTCATTGTTCCAATCTCTGACTTTACCCTGGTGCTCTCCCTGCGTGTCTATCTTCACATGGTCACCTTCTCGTGACACTTGTCATATTAGATATGGACCCAGGCTACCCCTACCCTCATGTGCCTTCATCTTAACTAATGACATCTGCAATGACCCTATTTCCAAATAAGGTGATACTGGCCATTAGTGGAGTCCAACATACCTTTTCAGCGTGGGGGAGGGGTCTCTCTACACCCCACAACAGTCCAACGGTATCCATTAACTAGTCACTGAACAAGTGGGAGACACAGATGGGCACAAGGTCGTGGCAATCTTTACTATGAGGAGATTGTCACAGGGATAAAAGTGCCCTTATGGGGACATGATTTTCAAATAACTGCTGCTCCCTGGGAAGAAAGCACAATTCGCTGGGCTGGAATTACTGATTCCCAGATGCAGGGTCAAGTGCATGTCAGGCAAGGCAGCCAAAGCCTCAGAGTATCAAGAACAGAGGATAAGATGGTGCAGACAGAGGAGCACGACGCCGTGCTCACAGGTGGCGGGGCCTCAGACCACGGCGTCCAGTCTTTGTGCGGTTTTTCCATCTCCATGAAAAAATTGTCATGTTTTCTATTTCTGTAGATCCAATTTAAGTGTGACTTGCGTTTCACAATGTGATGTGACTGATTTTATGTACTTTTTGTTTTAAGTTTATTTATTTTGAGAGCGAGAGTACAAGGGGGGGCAGAGAGAGAGAGAGAGAGAGAGAGAGAGAGGGAAGGAGAGAGAATCCTAAGCAGGCTCTGTGCTGAGAGCACAGAGCCTGATGTGGTGCTCGATCTCATGAACTGTGAGACCACAACCTGAGCTGAAACCAAGACTCGGACGCTTAACTGACTGAGCCACTCAGGTGCCCCTGATTTTACGTACTTTTGACATCATGTTTCCAACATAACCTTTGACCTTGAGATTCTACAATGTTGAATCTAGCTTTATTAAAACAAAACAAAACAAAACAAAACACACAAAGAAACCCTGTTGTTTTAGCCAGCCAGTTTGAAGTTGTCTAGGCTCCTTGAGCCCTTTAGTCTGGGGTTCCAGAATTCTGAAGAGCTGGGGTGTAAAAGCATTACAGAAAATGAAGGCAGATGTCTGCTGGGCCAGCTGTGCAGAGCAATGGCAATTGACACGTGGAACTGCTACTTCTGGGACAAATCACTGGGATCATGGGCAAATTCTATTTTAAAGACACCCAGGCGGTCATTCTAATTTGGAATTACCTGTTCTAGCTGTTGGATGGCTCCTTGCAGAAATAGGTAGAGTTTAGTGCAGGGAACAGAACCCACGCTAGGTAGTTTAAGCAGAAAGGGATTTAATACAGGGGAATTAAAGATGTACCAAGTCCTTTGCAGGGGTAGAGGGGATGCTCCAGACTGGGTCTCCAGGGAATGACTACCACACAGAACAGGAAATTATTCCAGAAACACCCTGCCGTGGCTGCGATCCGGGGACCAGCAAGCTGGGGTTGGGAGAGTAGCACTGCCCCTACTGCCTCAGCAGTGCTCATGGAGACAGCTGCCTTGGGACCCGTGAGGCTGGTGGCTGGGCTTTGGAATGCTAAGTCCGGCCACTGCTGCCACCGCCTCTCAACACTGTGAAGCTGGAGGCTGGACCCTGGTCTTTCTTGTGCCAGAAGAGAAAGCTCAAAGCTTTTGGAAGGTGGCCTCCACTCCACTTTTCTTTTCTTTTCTTTTTTTAATGTTAATTACTTATTTTTGAGAGAGAGAGAGAGACAGAATGCTAGTGGGGAGGGGCAGACAGAGAGGGAGACACAGAATCCGAAGCAGGCTCCAGGTTCCGAGCCGTTTGTACAGAGCCCAATGTGGGGCTTGAACCCACAGACCGCAAGATCATGACCTGAGCCAAAGTCGTACGCTTAACCTATGGAGCCGCCCAGGCGCCCCTGGAAGAGCCTATTTTAAATCCAGGACTCCATTTGCAGGGGAATCTGAGAAACGTAGTTTAAGCTTTCAATCTGTTCAGTAAGAAAAGACACTTTAAAGGAGGAAGAAATAGATGCTGAGGTCCGTGGCTGCACCCTGTGTATTGGAATTCCTTTTTCATGGGCTAGAAAAATCCATTTTCTCGATAGAGAGGAGGCAGAAAATGCAAATACTCCAAGGAGGAGAAAAATAAAACTAAGACTTCCTCATGCTTACATGTAAATGGAATTCAGTGCTCCTTTCTCTGAACTGAGCAAGGCTGTAAGAGCATGCATGGGAAAGAAGAATGTCTTAGGGCAGGGCTGTCCAATGGAACTTCTTACAAAGATGGAAATTTTCCTATCAGTTCTGTGCAATGCAGTGGCCACTAGCCCTGCGTGGCTATCGAGCCCTTGAAATGTGGTTAGTGTGACTGAATAACTGAGCCTTTACTTTTCATTAATTTAGAATTAAATGTACATGGCCATATGGGGTAGTGGCTACCATACTGGACAAGGTCGAGCTCGGGACCCTGACTTCCTCTCTCTGTTGAAGGCTGGATCCAGTCAGGTTTGGATAGGCCCAGAGGTAGAAAACAGTGAAGAAGGTAGAAAACGCTAAAGAGGCGGTCGCATTCTTGAGGCTGGGGTGGCAGGAAGTGTCTCTCCTTCTGGAGTGGCTGGGATGTTGGAACTAAAAGAGAAGGAAGAGACAGGGCTGTAGCCAGGAGGGGAAGCAGAAGCCAAAGAAGTAGTTCTTCTGGGTTTTCCAACCAAGTAGGCAGATCCTCAGTCTGAAGAAGATACAGGGGTCCAGAAGGCTGGAATGCGGGGAGAAGAAATCAAACAAGAGGGAGGGTGTGGCTGAGTGAGAGCAGAGCCCATCCAGGGAAACCTAGCCGGGCTTGTATGAAGCTGACCTTGGTGACCTTCCCTGGCCTGCATAAATGACAGGACAATATTTAGTTGGCAACCAAGAGTATTGGTTTCCTACCGCTGCTGTAACAAGTTACCACAAACCAGGCAGCTTAAATAGCACACATTTTTTATTTACATTTCTGTAGATATCCAAAGTGGGTCTCACGGGGCTGATGTCCAAGTGGAGGCAGAGTTGCATTCCTTCTGGAGGCTTCAGGGGTGAGTCCTTGCTTTGTCTAGCTTCTTACGGCTGCCTATGTCTGTGGTCCCTTCTTCCACCTGCAAAGTCCCCCAAGGTGACCTCTGCTCCAGTCATCCCACCTCCTCCTCTGACTGGTCCTCCTGCTTCCCTGTAGGGAACCCTAGTGGCCGTATCTGGCCCACCCAGATAACCCAGGATGATCTCTTGGTCTCAAAAAGCTTAACGTATCATACCTGCGAAGGCCCTTTTGCCTAAGGCAACCTATTCACAGGGTCAGGGGTTAAGACATGGACATCTCTTTGGGGATCATTATCCAGCCTCCCACCCCCTCTATTCCTACCCCCTCATTCCCTCTACTCCATTTCACGGTTACCCTGGCCTTCCTCTTCCTCCTTCCTCCCAGGCTGCCTCAGAGAAGGATAACAGGATGGTAGAGAAAATGGAGTCATTTCTTTCGTTTTACATTTCAAGAACCTAGCCTTGAGACAATGGAATAGGCCAGAGATCGTAAAGCGACCAGTAAGAAGCCAGGTGTCCTCAGAAGAAACCCCCCCAGGTTGGGAGGGCAGGAATCCCAAAGGAGCCAGGAGTCCTTGATTCCCTTCGCCCTGTTCCCTTTGGCTCAGCAATGGGGATGTTAGACCCCAGGTTGATTTGGAAGGTTAAGAGCAGAGGAAACTTGTGACCCTGTAGCAGTCAGGATAGGTAGGCTTTGCTACAGTAACGAGCAGTTCCAAATCTCATTCGCTTGATCAGATAGGTAAAGTCCTCACGATCGCTCCACCTCCATTGTGGGTAGACTGGGAGCTCTCCTCATGTCTTGTCACACCCGGCCCCAGCCTAGAGACCCTGCCCAGGTCCCCGGTGGATGGAGAAGCACCATCCAAACAGCCACCAACACACTTGTCTGCACAGCCGTAGAGGAAAAGGGAAGCTTAACAAATTGCAATCTCACTCTTAAAGTATCTGACAGTGGGTGCCACTCATCACTTGTCACTTTTCATGGGCCAACCAAGTCACAAGCTACACCTGGTTTCAAGAAGACAGAGAAGTACAACCCTGCCTTGTGCACAGAAGAACTGGAAACGTCTGGGGATCCGAGCTAATGACCACCGAGTTTCCTTTCCCGGGCAGAGCTCCAAGGAGGGGACAAAGCCCCAGGAAAGGGGCTACTCAGGAGGTCTGTATGGGCAGATGGACCCGGCATGAGCCCACAGAGCTTTCCTGAGCCCAGGCGACCAGGGAGCAATGGTGTTCCCTGCTGTAGGAGAGGGACAAGGCGGTAGCTGTGGAATGGGCACGCCAAGAGGCCAGGCATGAGCCGACAGCAGCCGGAATCAGGATGTCCCTGCCGAGGCCAGAGCGGGATGGCAGTGCCCCAGGAAAGGAACAGGGGATCCCGAGTGGGCTGAACTTACATTTCCGCCAACAGGGGAGTAGGGGCTCCAAACAGAAACTAAGCATAGGTGTAGGAGAGTCGGGAGTAGTTTGCTCACACACGCCACACCTGCACAGAAACCAAAGGCAACTTGATGAGACATGCAGGTAAAGTGACTAACAGGTCTGTACACCTTGTGGCATGCTGGTAATGCCAATGCGGAGCATTCCCTAAACCACTCCTTTCTGCCACTTAAAAAAGTGTCCTTGGGGTACCCGGGGTGGCTCGGTTGGTTAAGCGTCCAACTCTTGACTTTGACTCAGGTCATGATCTCATGGTTCAGGTGTTCGAGCCCCTCATCGGGCTCTGTGCTGGCCGTGCAGAGCCTGCTTGGGATTGTCTGTCTGCCCCTCCCTCACTCGTGCTCGCTCTGTTCTCTCACTCTCTCTCTCAAAATACATGAAAAAATAACTTTAATAAATAAAAAAAATGAAATGGTAAAAAACTGTCCTTAATGACTATAAGTTTTAATAATGAATTACATCATTCAAAATTCAAACATTCAGGGGCACCTGGGTGGCTCAGTTGGTTGAGTGTCTGACTTCGGCCCAGGTCATGATCTCGCAGTTCATGAGTTCGAGCTCCGCGTCGGCTCTGTGTTGACCGCTCAGAGCCTGGAACCTGTTTCAGATTCTGTGTCTCCCTCACTCTCTGCCCCTCCCCTGCTTGCGTTCTGTCTCTATCTCTCAAAGTCAATAAAAATTAAAAAAAAAATTTAAACTCAAGCATGCAATGCTGGACAAAATGCAAACATATTTTCACTTACTAACCACTAAAACTGAGGGAAAGCATTGTCCCTCCTAACATCATCTTTCTGCTTTGGGGAATCTTGGCCAGAACAGGAGGTAAGGTAAGGGGTAGAAAAGGGGTTGTTGAGCTTCCAGAATGTGCCAGAAACTGCTGGGCACCATGACACCTTAACCCATGGGAGCCTGGGAAGAATGTGAGGCCTGAGAGTGTCAAGAACTTGCCCCTAGTGGCTCAGAAGCTGGCCCAAAGCCAAGGCCACCCACCCTTCACTCCAGCTGCCACTTAGAAGAACTTGGCTGGCCAAGGGCTCTCAACCCCCAGGGTCCCTAGTGCCAGGGGTCAGAGGGCAAGCCCCTCAAAGAGCTGTCAGGGACAGGACCCTGGGAGGAGAGTCCGAGAATGGGGGTCTAAATGTCGTCCACCTCCTGCTTGCTCGGCCCTTCTTGCACATGGTGACTTACGGTGCCCCCAGGGGAGGCTGAGAAAGCATGTCCACAGTGGGAAACAGACCTTGGCAGTGGAAAATGCTAGATCCAAGTTTAACCATTTGCAGAGTGGTCAGTGGGCCCAACATATGTGGTTCTCAGGTAACACTGCCAAGGGGATCTGAGTCCCCCCCACAAGGGTAAAATGGAAAGCTGAGAGGTGAGCCCTACCCTGTGCCTAAAAATGGCTCCGGGGTTCACATTCCCAGCTGTCCTGCCAAAGGGGAGGTCGGCCCATGGCCCAGCATGCCCTGCACCACCACACCTGCCCACGTCAGGCTTGGTGAAGATAGGGACAGCAGTGTCCCAGCACTGGGGAGTCCGATCCAGGAGTCTGAGGGCCCCGGGTGACCAAGAAGCACTGGCCAGTCGGAAAATCCCATGACTCGGGAATGAATCTCAGATCCCGCACCTGGGAATCAAGTGAGTCAAGAATAAACCACACGCACGAGCTTCTGTGGGTGGCAAGACAGCACTCGAGGCCGTCCTGACATTCTGGGAGGCTGGGGTCTTCTGCCACCCTCACCACAAAGCTGTCAGGTGAGTTCAGCAGTTATTTATTTTTAAAGTCCCCATTGTTCTAAAGTTAAATCCAGGCAGAGTAAGTGGGCACATATGCAACAGACAGCTCTCTGTGGAACCGGGTCCAGGGCCCAGGATTGCTGATTCCCTTTGGCCACAGTGCTTCCCTGTAAAGTGTAGTGGCATTTATGGGGCAGGAATATTTCCCAGACAGCAGCCAGGCTGTAATAGAACACCCACAAGGGGGCTCTACCTTGCCCACAGGGCATTATTGGTCCTGTCCCATCCTGTGCACGGGTCCCCAGTAATTGACCTCAACAGTACCCGCAGGCTGGGCCGGGGGTCTGCAACTTGGGCATCTCCTGGGGGCTTGTCCCTAAGATCAGGGAGGAAGCCCACTTGGGGGGAGAAGGGTAAGTGGGTGACAGTCTTTTTTCCCAGCAGGGAAGGAAGAGAAAGGAATATTTCTCTTCTAGCCCTGGGAAACTCTAGCTCCAGTGCCACAAAGCCTTCCAAGCCATCCAATAGCAAATCAACTATTCTTCCCAGGCACTGTTCTTTCCTAGACACGGTGGGACCCTTCATCACATTGGGGTTGATGTTCTTGTGCCCACATGTTGCCGCTATGGCCGCCTATGTGGCATGGTGTTTGTTCCCTGTGTGTGGGGGGGGTGGGGACAAAGGGGTGGGGAGCCCTTTTTTTCTGGTCTTATGAGTAGTATCTCTAACCACCTGCAGGGGTGAGGGTGAGGCAACGGCTGGGTGGTCAGCCATGGGGAGGAGTTCCTGGCTGAGAAGGGTCAGGTGCTGCTCTGCTCTGCTCAGGCTGGGGCTAACTCTCCTCTGTCTCTTCCGGGTGCTGCCGTGTGCCTTTCCCTGAAGCACATGCTCGGCATGTGTCTGGGTGATTGTGCCAAAGCCATTCCAAGCTCTGAGTTTTGTCCTTGGAACTCTTAGGGACTGGAGGTAGGCCATCCCTCAGCAACCTCCCTTTCCTGACCTTCCCCCCTCTCTTCTCACTTCCTGCAGTCCTGCCTCCTCCCTTCTGGGGTCTCCTCCTCACCCCTTTTCCCCAGACTCTCATTGGGTGAAGGAATGATCATCAAGCCTGCTCCTCTGGGTCTACACGTGTGTGAAGCCTGCCAGTTGGGTGGCCTCACGTGTTTATGGCTGTCCCTTGCCTTAGCACAAAGGCTAAGCTTCTCTCTCTCCAAAGAAATGCATTGCATGTATTCCTAAACACAAGTGTTTTTTTTTTTTTTGGCATAATCATAGAACTATTATCAAAATCAGGAAATTGACATGGATAGAATATGATTATATAATCTACGGAAGTTATTCAGATTTTACCAGTGGCTCCCCCAAATGTCCATTACAGTGATTGAAAATCCAGGGTCATGTGTCTCTTCTCTTTAGCTTAACCTGGGACAGTTACGCATTTCATACCATGATCATCTCTGAAAAGCACAGGCTGGTTATTTTGTAGACTCTTCCTTAACCTGGGTTTGTCTGATGTTTCCCCGTAGTTCAACATTTTGTCAGGAATACTGCAGCAGGGAGGCTGTGTCCTTCCCAGTGCATTGTATCAGGAGGCACGTGCTGTTAATCTGTCCCACCAAAGGCGACGTTCATTTTGATAACTTGGTTAGGATGGTGTCCTCCAGACTGGTCCACCGTCAAGTTACTATTTCCCCTTTTGGAATGAGTAAGTGGGTGTGCTTTAAAAAAATACAATACGATGCATATTCCTTGTAACAAATTCAAAGAACAAAACAAAGACACCTGGTCCAATCTGGTGTTTCAAAGGTCACTCTTAACAATTTGGTTAACAGTTGAGTCTCTTAGATGCATTTGCATCTGTATTTTCCCTGGAGATTTTTCCCCGTATGAAAACATATATTTTTTTAAACTTTATTTATTTTGAGAGAGACAGAGAGCAATCAGGGGAGGGGCAGGGATCAAGGGGGGACAGAGGATCTGAAGCTGCTCTGTGCTGACAGCAGAGAGCCCACTGAGGGGCTCGAACTTAAGACCCATGAGATCATGACCTGAGCTGAAATCAAACACTTAACTGACTGAACCATCCAGGTGCCCGTAAGCATATCTTTAAATAAGAATAGTATCATCTTACAGAAATTGTTTTTGCAACTTAGTTATTTTGCCTAATGACATATAATCATAGTATTATTTATTGTTCATCATTGTTTTAATTTGCTTTTTAATTATCACTAGTGAGAGTGATATTATCGGCTATTAGTATTTCTTCTGTGAACGTCCTGTTCATATCCCTGGTCTGTTTTACAATTGGCAGTTGGTCTTTTCTCTCAGTGTTGTGGGTGCTCTCTGTATATCACTAATAACCAAACAGTAGAGGCCAAATAAGAGGGAGAGGGGTGTTCAGGGGACTTGGAGGAACTGAGGGTGGTGACCATGCCGGGGCTGGGGGAGGTGGTGGGAGCACAAGTCCGGCTTGCAGTCCGAGAGGCTGGACCTGCTTCTGCAGGGAGTGGAGGGCTCTGTGCACAGGACCTGGCCAGGTGGGCATGACTTCTAGAAATATCTGTGTGCATCGAGGCACAGAAAGGCCCCTGGCCGGCGAAATGCTTTCTGGTTTAGGGAGCGAAGCAGGGGGCCCAGCAGAGGCTTTTCAAAGCCCCTTTCATTTGAAGGAAGTTTCAGATGGTGGAAAGCAAAGTTCTGGAGAACTCCAGAAAACTGGCCATTGGAGACGAAGCGGGACTCCCGCCTTAATGGGCGTCTTTCATTATCATTATCCCCATTAGTGCTTTATTGTATTAGTTATAGCTAATTTACATTTTACTGAAGCATTGAAAACAGATTGCAGATGTTTAGAAACAGATGTTATCCTAATGTTAAGGCAAAACCATGAATATTTATGATTATTATTGCCCGCATCAAATTACCTTGCTTAAATAGAGAGGCATGTTCTAACAACTTTAGCCAGGAACCTGGCGAGGGAAGACAGAAAAGTATTGATGAACTTTTGGGCGCACTTCAATTTTCCTTCACGTGGGATGCATTTTTTCTGCCTTCCCGCGGACCTGGGAACAGAGATTGGTTGTTATGGAACCAATTTAGGGATTTTCCTGCTGCTCGTATTAATTGGCCAAGTCAGGATTTTCCATCTGGCTTTTTCCACCCTCTCACCGGAGAAGGGTCTGCCAAGCTTTCTCTCGTCGAAGCAACAGCGGTCACTTCTCAGGCGGTGTGGGGGCAGGGAGGTCGGGCCTTTTCCCTCGTGCCCCTGCCAGGGGCTCCGGAGCCCCCAGAAGTCAGGCTGGGGCCTCGGGGTGAGCAGGGTTTGCAGATGTCACCGCTGGGGGTGGTCAGGGGTCCAGGCCGAGTCGCGGCCCCCGCGGGACTTGATCTTCTGGTGGCCACGCCCACATCGGCAGAAGCGTCAGAAATAGGGCGGTCGCTTTGCGGTCTTCAAGAGACCCCTTCGGCACTGAGGACAAACATTCGGGAAAGTGTGAGGAAATTTTGCCCAGTGTGGCAAGAGGGATAGCTCTCTCCCAGGCCCCTCGGAGTCCTTTTAGCATCCAGGACCCAACCCCACCCCTGCCATGTACTCTCGTATTTACAACCTGCACCTGCAGATCTTCTTGGGCAGACGGGCTGTTCTCAGCCCCCTAGAGTCCCCCGGCTCCAATGCAGAGAACCAACTTGCCTGGGAGCTGACCCCCTCCCGCCCTTAACCAGTGGATGGAAGGAAAGCCCAGATCTGTGGCTTCAGGTTGGCACACGTCTGCGGCCTAGTTCCCACTCCGGCATCCCCTGTGGGGTCACGGTGAAGCTCTATCCCGGCTGGGCCTCCTTCCCTGCCCCCCTTGTCTGGCATCCCCACTAGTGTCTCTTGGGAGCATTTCTCAGTTAATCCCTGCTCAGGAGCCCTCATCCCAGGCCCTGCTTCTGGAGACCCCCACCTAAGACACTGAGGGTCCCCCTGCACCTCGTACCCCGAGATGGGATGCAGGAGGAATGAAGGAACAGATCCTGTGTGAGAGAGGCCTACAGATGGTGGTGGAGAGAAATGGAGAAGCAGACAATTTGGGGAGCTGAGAGGCAGGCACGGAGGGAAGGTGGACTACTGCAGACATTAGCAGAGGGTTCTCCACCAACACCACCTGCTGTCACTCTTGAGCACCCACTGCGGGCCATACACAGGGCCAGGGGTTCATAGTAGCCCTGCAGGGTGGACTTCATCAGCCCCACTTTCCTCCTTAAAAAGATGAGGGGGCACCTGGGTGGCTCACTTGGTTAAGTCTGGCTCTTGATTTCAGCTCAGGTCATGATCTCACAGTTCAAGAAATGCTTCCTAGAGTGCGAGGGCCTGCACTGGGCAGGGGGCAGTTCTCATGAGCTGGTAAATACTGCCTCCATCTTCATGGGTGGACCCAATGGGGGAGAGAGCTGCTAATAGAGATAAGACAGTTGAGACCATATAATACATGCAGAATTCCATGCTGTCAAAATGCTGAGGACGCTGTGAGAATCCATTACGGGGAATGACTTGGAAGGTGCGATTTGGCTGGGAGGGAAGGGTGAATGGGAGTGCCCAGGTGAAGGGGGTGGAATGGGGAGTTCCCAGGCAGGGAGTCAGCATGTGAGAAGGCCCCCTGGTGGAAGGGGCTCAGGGTTGAGCAGGACAGCGTGACTGGAACAGGGTGGGTGGGTGAGAAGCCGGAGAGGCTGACCAGAGTCTGACACCACTGGCTGGGTCTGGATCTGAGAACTATAGGGTACACCTGCTTACACTGGAAGAGCCAGGGTCAGGTTTGAACCCCAGAGCCGGAGCTCCATTTACAATTTTGTGCCTGTAAAGACAAGGCTCTGGGAGTAGGTCCCTGGGCCCAGTCTTGGATAGGAATGAGGGTCCGAGAGTGTATCCAGTCTGGCCAGTCCAGTTGGCTTCTCCCATGTGGGCTTAGTGTGCCTCTTTGCCCTGAGCACCTGAACAGAATCAACAAAGGACAAGATATCCAGGTTTCCCCAGGGATGATAGTTTTCAAACTTGAGTTTCTGGAAATGGGTGCATTTCTTACAAGCTCCCAGATGATGCTGGTGTTGGTGGGCTGGGACCACGGTTTGAGAACCACTGTGCTGGGCCATTGCTGAGACTAGTCCCAAGGAGACACCTCCCCTAAGGTTCCCCTGAGGACCAAGCCATACAATGAGTCATGAGCCAATAGCACCCCGGTCACCAGGGGAATACTGAATGCTGCTCCCTCACTAAAGTATCATTGGGGCTCAAGAAGCAGAACTGAAGCAGATTAGATATGCTCTGCTGTGGGCGCTGCCTGAGCAAGTCTGAAGGTAGTCAGGAAGGACTGATGAGAAGTGGGCTGGACCCCCCAGATACCCGCCGAAACTTGTGGTCTCAGACAAGGGTCAAGAGGGAGGACCCAGGGGAAGGGAAAGCAAGGGTAGACCCTGCTGTGGTTTAGAGTCTCTTGGCTCAGGGAAGACCTAAGTCCTCCAAAAGGGCCCCTAACTGCTTAAGTCAGGCCCATCCAGGAACATCTCCCTTTTGATTAATTTAAGGTCAATAATCAAAGTCAACTGTCTTGGGACTTTACTCACAAGTGCAAAATCCTTTCACAGCAGCACCTAGATGGATGTGCGACTGAATAATTGGGAAAAGGTGTGTGAGTGTTACAATGTGGCTATTGCCCCCATCCAACCTCTGATGGAAGTTCCCTTGGTGGCTCAATGTAACCAGAAGCACACTCGAAAGGGCCCTCTGGGGACTGTAATCCAGCTGGGCCATGCTGACAGTGCACACAGCCTGCACCGCAGTGGGCCAGTTTTCTCAGCCCTTGGGAGGCTCAGGTCATGCCCTGCCAGGGCCCAGCTTCCAGTGCCTTCACCCTCCTGCTGACATTGCTTTCACACTCCTTTTTCTTTGAAATGTGCCTGCTGACCTGGCCTCATGTCTTGTAAAACAGCTTCCAAGGTGGCAAGATATTGTTCCCAAGGCTGGAGCCCCATCCAGCAGGTGAGACCGAGGCAGGAGATATCTAGGGAGGGTCAGGGTGGCATGGAACTTGTGTAGGGAGGAAGCCTGCATTAATCCAGGCTGGGGTACGGCATGGCAAGTCTTTTTCTCTGGGCCCCTGGCTTCTCACCTGGACAGTGAAATGAGAGAATCCATGATCCTTGAGGACAAGAGAGATGATTCTTGGAACTTCCAGATTAAAAACCCCATGTCAAACACCCAGGAATGTGACTTGCATTGGGCCACTCAGTGCAGCACTTTATCCTCGAAGAAAATGGAACGGTGGTTTCAATGTTCTGCAAAAAATGTATTCTCAATCTAAAATTTTATACCCAGCTAAGTGATCATTTAAATGTGAAGGCAGAATTATTGTCATCCCTCAAGACCTCATAAAACTCAGTTCCCAGCCACCCTTTCAAAGGAAACTGCCAGAGGATGTGCTTTGGCAAAAGAAGAGTCTAGGCTGAGACTGAGAAAGTGATGGGCTGAGGCTGAGGAAGTGATGGGCTCTACAAAATAGGCTGGAGAAGGGGATGCCTCAGGATGATAGCTGAGAGAATGTCTGGTCCAGCTAGAAAGGGAGTGTTAAAACTGGGCCTGAAGTTTGAAAAGAAATATATTGAGGGTGCCTGGGTGGTTCAGTTGGTTACGTGTCCAACTTTTTATCTCAGCTGAGGTCGTGATCTCACAGTTCATGAGTTCAAGCCCCGAGTCAGGTTCAGCGCAAGTGCAGAGCCTACTTGGGATTCTGTCTCTCCTTCTCTCTGCCCCTCCCTGCTTGCATGCTCATGCTGTCTCTCTCTCTCAAAATAGTAAGTGAGTAAGTAAATAAATAAATAGACTGGCATATGACAGGCTTGTGGGATATATGAAAAAAACAAACAGGAATAAACTGATAGAAAATTAAGCTAGTGAAAAAATATGTTAATTATTAAAGAAAGATAAAAGATGCTCAAGAAAGGAGACAAAAATCATTGCTCAGTAACAAATAATATTTACAGGATTATTGTGATATAAAGACCGTTAACCTAACCAGGAAAAATACATAATTATATTGAGGAAATGGGGAAGAGATTCTCAGGGGTGTGGAGGAGAGCTAAAACTTAGCTGTCCTAACAGGAAATCAACAACCAATACTAAAATGGATCAATCAAGAAACTAGGTGGGGGGCGCCTGGGTGGTTCAGTCCATTAAGCATCCAACTTTGGCTCAGGTCATGATCTCACAGTTTGTGAGTTCGAGCCTCGCGTTGGGCTCTGTGCTGACAGCCCAGAGCCTGGAGCCTGCTTCAGATTCTGTCTCCCTCTCTCTCTCCCCTTCCTCTGCTCTAGCTCTCTCTCCCTCTGTCTCTCAAAATAAATAAAAGTTAAAAAAAAAAAGAAAAGAAAAAAGGAAATTAGGTGAAAGCATATTATAAACACTAAGGCTGCCAATGCCAGAAGAAACGGTAAGAGTGTCAAGAAACAAAAGCCATTGCCTTGTAAGGGTTGGGAAGAAGGTTAGGAAACCACTGAAGAAGGCTTTAAGTAATAGCTGATTCAAAAACTGTATGCATATATAATTTTGGTAAAAGTCAAAATAATTTTAAAACAACAGAATTAAAATTAAAAGTTGGGGAAAATGAAGAATTAAGAATACCATATTGCGGGAAGCCAGCCATGAAAATATCAGATTGTGCCGCCCCTGGCCATCCAAACCTGCCAAGCTACCCTCTTGGTGGCTGGGAAATTAGATGGACAGCGGACTGGAGGCTTTGGGGGAGGAGACAGCCAGCTCTTAGCCAGGGAAAACTTTTTGATGCTTTGATTGTTTGGGGGCAAACGGTCAATCTGAAAGAAAAAAACTTTTCAAGAGAGAAGTAAAGGCTTTGGTGGATGATCCCTTACCAACACTTAAAATAATGACACTTGGTTAAACAGTCTTTCGAGGACTGTTGGATGTGTGAGAAGGGCTTATAGCAGATGGCTGTGTAAATAGGAGCAGCACCATGTAAAGTGGCTTAGGGCATGGCTTTTCCCTTGCTTTCAAAAGCGAGCAGCTCTATTTACAGATTAACGTGGCCACGGGGCCGAGTTCAGGAATCTCACATCACACAGGTTCTAAATAGCCGGGCAAATATGATGCCTTGTACCGAGTTATTTACGTGACCAGCTGCTCTGGTTACATAGTACGGAAAGGCTGTGTGTTCATCGCCAGGCAAACAGAATTCCTTGCAAGAGGCTGTTTTTGCAAGTTCTGTATTTATCTAGCCAGCTCCTCTATTTTTGTAGTAGGGGATTCTCTGAAAGGTAAATGTAATATGAGTCTACTTGAAGGCAGCTCCGGGAGCGCTCTGCAAACACCGTCATTCATGGATATTCGCAGGCACCGCGAGTCCCCATTATTTGCGAGTCCCCATTATTTGCGGATCCCGTCTCTGTGAACGCAACTAAATTTTATTTCCAACCCCCAAGTCAGTGCTCATGGTGCTTTCATGCTCATTGGTAGACAGGTACAGAGTGGCAATAACGTCAGTCGCTCAATATGCATCTTCCCAGTGGAAGTTGGACAAGGTGACGCTGCCTTCTTGCTCGGGCTCTCATCCCCCAAGTGTCCTTTCTGTGATCTCTTTAATGCCACATTTCCTACATTTGTGTGTGTGTGTGTTTGTTGTTGTTGTTTTGTTTTGCTTTTGGTGATTTCACTGTTTCGTACAGCCTCCAAGCGTGGTGCTGAAATGCTGTCTGGTGCTCCTGGGCACAGGAAGGCCATGATTCACAGAGAAAATTCACGTGTTAGGTGAGCTTCATGCAGACGTGAGTTACAGTGCTGTGGGCTGTGAGGTGTTCGTGAATCGGCAGTAGATATTAAATAGGGTGCCTTTGAGTTTTTATTTATTTATTTATTTATTTTGAGAGAGACAGAGAGACGGAGAGCAAGCAGGGGAGGGGCAGAGAGAGGGGGAGACACAGAATCTGAAGCAGGCTCCGGGCTCCAAGGTGTCAGCACAGAGCCCGACGCGGGGCTCGAACCCACAGACCGCGAGATCCTGACGTGAGCTGAAGTCGGCCGCTTAACCGACCGAGCCGCCCAGGCGCCCCTAAATGAGGTGTCTTTAAAGAGAAGCCCTCATAAAACGAGGTTATGCATTGATCAGTTGACAACATTTAGGACAAGAGGCTCACAGGAGCCCTGTCCTGTACTTTTCCCTAGATGCAATGGTTCTGTGCTCAAAAATTCAGTGTTCTCCGTGACCATAATGACCTCGAATAACGAGAACTACTCAGTTACCGTCAGCAATAGTTTCTGTGGTCTCCTCAACATCCACCCCCCCATGTGGAACAATCACCCTCAAAGTCTGGGTCACCCCCAGATCGGTCTCAGCAAATCCTTACTGTCCTACCCCTCTGGTTATAGCGATTTGGTTCAGAAACGAGATCATGTCCTAGGTTGGTGCAATCGGAGTAAAGTTTGTCTTAAATTACACTCCCCGGAAGCAGGCTTGCCAAGCGCAAGACCCCGAATTAAATTTAAGTTTCAGATGGACAGCGTATAATTTGTAAGTATAAGTATGTCCCAAATATTTCATGGGACATACTTACACTGAAAATGATTTGTTGTTTGGTGAAATTCAAATTTAACTGAACTTTTATGTATTTTCATTTTACTTATTATTAATATTTATTTTGTGGTTATTATTAACTGCATCTTTGCTGAAACTGGCAACTGAACCCAGACACGGACTGGGAAACGAGGATTCACATTCAGGCGCCGTATTCAGGAAGCGCCCGCCGGGGAGATGAGCGAGGGAAGGGGGAAACCACGCCAGGCTGAGATTTCGGGGGGAGGGTCGTGCAGGAGGGAGCTGGCTCTGCAGGGAGCTCCGAGTACAAGTCACACGGCACCTGAGCGAGGGAGCTGGGCTTCCAAAACACACTAGGCGACTTTTGGCAACAGAGTGCCCGCTGGGAATGTCGGCTCTCAGGTGCCTCCAGTTCCTTGCCTGAGCCTCTCCCATAGCCCAAGGGCAAAGCTCTACAAAGAGCGTTAGGTGTAGGCAGTTAAGAGGAAAGGCAGAGGGGCGCGTGGGTGGCTCAGTCGGTTAAGCGTCCGACTTCGGCTCAGGTCATGATCTCACGGTTCATGGGTTCGAGCCCCACGTCGGGCTCTGTGCTGACAGCTCAGAGCCGGGAGCCTGCTTCGGATTCTGTGTCTCCCTCTCTCTCTGCCTCTGCTCATGCTCTGTCTCTCTCTACATCAAAAATAAATAATAAAAGCAAAACATAAAAAAAGAAAAGAAAATAGCTGATACTGTGCGAACCTGATTGTGTGAAGCTACCGCTGTTTCCCTGCAGAAGTGTCCAAAGCCAGTAGGGAGTGTCCGGGTGACCCTGAGAGACGCCGGATCTGTAGTCCGCATGGTCCCCCGGCCCTGCCCACGGCTCTCTGCTTGACTCCTGTGGGCAACGCATTGTCCGTTCTGCTGCCTCCTTCCCTCTGGAATTCAGAGGCGACATTTACCCGGAGCCTACAGTGCGTGGAGCGCTCTGTGGGACTGAATCGAAGCGGCATCTCTAAGTAACAGCACGAAGTGCCTTCGCAGGAAGCAAGCTAGCAGGGCCCGGCCCAGACGGACTCCCTCATCACAGGCTGAGCCGCCCGGTCCCCAGATCAATTGGCCGCCAAGACAGAGCGCGGCAGGCGACAGGTCCCCGGCGCCCCACCCCCTGCATCCCGGACCTGGCTCAGGGGAGCACATGAAGGCAGGGGCGGGAGGGGGGCCCTCTTTTCCTCTTCCTTCCGCAGGCCCGCCTGCTCTGAAATATTTATAGGATACCAAGAGCAGGAGACTTCTGGGGAGGAGAGGCGCAGAGAGCCGGGTTCCCGGTGCTGCGGAAACAGGCCAAAACAACTGGGCGTTTGCCTGTCGCCGGCTGAGGCTTTATCTGCGCTGAGCCATACACAGAATTCTCTTTGAAGTCCACGGAATGTAATCAAGGGATTTTAAACGTTTGGTTTTCTGAAATTTTCTTTTGTAGCACTTAGGTTGTGTAAAGAGGTCTGGGATGTTTCGGAAGGGCGGGAGGGACGGGATTTCATTCTGATCCTGCTGTTTATTAACTGCATATCCTTAGGGGGGGTTAGCGACTCCTGTGGAAGGGGTTCTGTTGTCTGTAAAATCGGATGATCCCTCCGCTGTCACTGGACTGTTGCGGAGATTGCACGAGCCAGCGAGCAGCGGATGAAGGAATGTGACTCCCTCTCCCCACCTGCCCCGCCGCGCTGTGCCTGATCCCTACAGGGGCTCAGGAGCCCGAGGTGACTTGAACTTTTTCATATTTGTCATGGCAAGTCCCCAGGGTCTGGCCTTGGATTTGTTCACCCCTTTCCATTCGAGAGCCCCACCAAGGACGGCAGCCCAGTGTAAGCCGCTGTCTGTCCCTACCTTAGAAGAGAACCTTGCAAATTCTTTTGTCCGAACTTTAGCATAATGGGTGCCTTTCTTCTTGGCAGCCCCTAACTCACGGTCATCCCCCACTGGGGGGACCGCCCAGCCAGTGGCGGAGAGCCCAGCGGCCAGAAAACGTTTTCTTCTCAGCCTGAGCTGACCGGTCCCCGTAACGGCTAACACCTCGGTCCTCTGTAAAGGCAGCAAGGGTTTCCTCGGCCCTGTGCCCACTCTAACGCTTCGAAGACAGTCTTGTGCCCCTGTGGAGTGTTCCCCTGATGAACATCACTCCCAAGTGCTGCCTGAACACCCTCATTATCCGACATACAGGTTACAAGGGCTACATTTCACGCGTACAGATTCAAGTACATAAAAGCAGATCGCCACTCCTTGCATCACTTAATTTAACTTCTGATGCCGAGGCCCCGTTCTGTTTGACAGCTCCTAGTTACTTGCCGAGTCACCATCGGTGATTTCTTAGCCACTGGGGGTCTAACACTTCATCAGTTCAGAACACCCCCCAGCCTGCGGGACCAGGATGAGTTTTGGAGGGAGAGGATGGTAAGCCAACGTTCTGAGGAAGGATGTTTCCACTTCTCAGAGGTCATCTGGCTTGAAGCTGAATAGGCCAAAATGTGCCACGTCCTATCCAGAGCTTGACCACAGCCTGCCGACTCCGACCGGACCCCCCACTCCAGTCCTGGGATAGAGCCGAGCCCTCACTGCTGCTCCTGGGCACCTCTTTCCGTTTCTACACCTGACACCCCTGGCAGGTCCCCGGGCTCGCTCTTGCAGTTAACCTGCCCATGAAAACTCTGGGGCCCTCCCACACCGCTCCATGGGCAGCACATTCCCCGGGGCTTAGATGTCACCCTGCCACTCTTTCCCACACTCTACTGTCACACCAGGCCCTGCGTGGTTCACTTCTTTCAGGACTGCCCGCACCGAGGAAGCAGTTTTCCTTCCTGCTCTTAGCTCCCCCAGATTCAGGGTGGCCTCTCATGTCACCCCTCCCCAGATGTCTTTTTTTTTCCCACTTAGAGTGAAACTCCATCCTTGTTTTCACTTACAGAGCACCTGTTCTGCATCAGGAGCAAGTCGCTGTTTCATATCCCTTATCTTTATCGTCACATGGCTCCTGCCAGGATGGCGTTAGGTCCACATTGCAGATGACAGCGTGGCGCTCAGAGAGCCTCCGTTAATCCCCATGGGGACAAGCGTTCGACACCCTGGGCCATAGCCCGGGAATGCCGTGTGGCAATCATCACGGGTCTCGCACCAGCTGATGAGTTCACAGAGACAGAGGCCTCTGCCCTGACTCTGGGGCTTGGCGCAGAGTAGAAACGTGTCACCGGCTCCTGGCGTGACAGGAGGGGGAGCCGAGCAAATGCAGAGGCAAGCTCCGACCACAGGAAATTAAGGAGAGCTGATGTGCACCGGAACCAGTGACAGAGAGTCAGCAACGAACAAACTCCACTCCTTCTCTCTCTCTGGTCGGTCGGCCTCTGCTTCTGCCTGGCTCTGCTAGGCGACTCTTTTCTGTCTGTGGACCGGCTTCCCTATAGTGCCCATGACATGACTTTGGCTGACCTGGCAGGAAGTATGTTCAAATCCCTCAACGCCACCCACATGGCCTAGCTCCACGGGTCTCCATGCCCATCTGATCGGCCCCGTTTGGTCAGACTCCATTCTTGGTTAAGCCAGTTGTGGCCGGGCAAGGGGTGTGGGCAGGCAGGGCGTAGTGGGCATTCTTACCACCCTGCTCAGGAAAGAGCAGTTGTATGAGTCCTGTTCCAGGTCACTCACCAATAACTAGTGGGTTGGGGACAATTGCCAAGGTTCACACCTTGCCCTGCAAAACCAGGCAGCTACCCTGTGATTGTTTTGCTGTTTTCCGGGCAGATCAGCTCTGTTGGCCAGTGTCATCTTTGCGTCTGAGCCCAGTGGTGAGTAGGTCCACCCTTACCCAGTCCCCTTTGCAATGACACTTCCCTCCCAGCCCAAGGATGAAGGCCCTTCCAGGTTACAAGAGCTTCATATGCAAATCATCTTCTGTGACATGGCAGAACGTAGTTCTCCAAGGGCTTCCAGAAAGGACAGTTCTGGGGGGTTGAATGGCAGGTTAATTCTGATCCACAAATTAATTTTGTCTCTTTGTATATCAAGGGTGTGCGAGACTTATTTAATTTGAAATAAATGTAATTATAGAAATGAATGAGCTATCAAAATTTTAAACATATGATCCATCAATATTGGCATGATGTGAGTGGCTGGTTATTATAAATAAAATGGGTCTTTGGCAATATGGAATTCAATTTCCCCCACGGAGTGTCTCATTATATCTTGACATCTGGGTTAATGCTAAATTACAATCCTTAATTTCCAAATCGGAGCTTAATTTCTAAATAGGAGGTTAACATAAATAACCTCTCCAGCTGTGGGGCTTCTGGGGGCTCTGAGAAGAGAAACTTCAAGGCAGAACAGTCTGTGGGTTTGTGCGATTATCTGCCCCTCCCAACTCTCTCCCACGTGTCGAGTGCAGGGCAGAGGTAGGAACCACGGCGGCAGCACTTTCTGGCCACTGGAAGTTTCCATGGGCTCCATATGTTTGGTGTGATTGCATGAGGCCGTGGAGAGTCTCCAGACAGAGCTGTCCTGCTGTCCGAGCATCCAGGGCTAGGACGGGCCACCGTGTCCCTCACCTGCACCAGCCAGCCGGCCCCAGGGGGATTCACCAGCCCTGCAGCCCATCGGACATAGTAGGGCAAGGGCAGTGCTCCAGCCTGCCAGTGACTGTCACTGAAGGGGACACACAGGGACTTCATAAGCCACATCCCAGGGTGTGCTGAGGAAGCCAGACTTCTAGACGGGCCTGGCGGAAAAGTACTGCAGAGTGAGAGAAAGTCAGAATCATTCTGACGACTCCGAGGAAGAAGGTTTCTGAGACTGGTTCATTGCAACAGTCAGAATAAAATTTCAGCAAACTGCCTGGCAGTCTCAAGATGATGCAGGGGAGCATGGCCTCCACGAGACAAGAACAGGAAACCTGGAGGCGGGAGGGGCCATGCCTGAGATCGAGGTGCAGCGGAAGGGGAAGGGGGTAGGAAGCCGCTCTGGAGAATTACAGTCCTCCCCAGGGGCAGAAAAGGGCACGGGGGACTGGGACAGCAATGGAACTGATGGCTTGGAGGACCAACTTGGCAAGTTCTCCCAGAATGCTGGAAAAAGGGGAGAACATAGATGCAGATGATAAAAAATTTGTAAACTGCACATGGAGGGCAGGGAACAGAGCCAATTTCATCATGAGCTGAAATAGATATTCCCAAGGAAGGAAGGAGCTTTTGCTGAAATGCCCCCCGAGTCAGGCCTTCCCTGCCTGCCGCCTTCTCCCAGACGCTCACGATGCTTTATTATTCTCCGTGGCCTTGCCCACTGCTACCCACTGCTGCCGGAAGCCCTTGTTCATTGTTTTCACTTGCTTATTGACTGTTTCTCTTACAATCTCTAAGCTCCCCAAGGCAGGAGTTTTATCTTTTTCACTGCTGAATTCCCAGTGCCCGGAACACAGGTTCTCTCAAGAAATCGTTTTTTGGATGAATGAAAGTGTAGAAGTAGTGATCAAATACAGTCTCCGAAAAAGATTTCCCAGCTAAAGACCTGTGTATATAGATTAAACAAAAAAATCATTCAAAAGCGAAAACCAACCAATCAGCAGAGACGTTTACACTCATACCTTCCAAAACATTTGGAATTAAATTATGAAAAAAAAAATTCTTAAGCCACTAGAAGGAAAAATAAGAGTTACATCTCAAGGAACAAGAATAGGTTTGGGCTTAGATTTCTCATCTGGTACTTCAAACGCCAGAAGGCAACGGAGCCGCGGAGAAGCCGTGTTGAAAGAAGGTTCGGAGCCTGAGATGTTACAGATTATCTGGCACAAGGGAAGAGAACTCACAGCTTCCTTCTAATACGCCAGACCTCCAGTCTGTGTGCCCTCCAGGAGATCATCAGCCACAGCCATGCCCTCTGGGCCACCCCAAAGTAGCAAATCACAGAACTCAGGAATGAAAAAGTTGTGTTATTAAGCACCAGATGTCCCTAGAAGGCTGGTCGGCTCAGCAAACCTCACCTGTCTGCACCAGGTGCGCCGTTGTGGTTCATGGAATTCGGTGGGGCTGCTGCCTCCTTCCCCGGTAGCGTCTGGGTGAAATTGAAAGCGCCCCGTTTAGTCAGAAGGGTGAGAATAATCATCCTGGAGAGAATGATGCTGTAACTGACTCTAAAATAATCCACCGGAAAGTCCTCTCCTGGGGACAGTGTGTCATAGCAACCTCAGAAGTTCAAGATGATTGCAACTATGTAATCACAACAGTAACAGTAATGATGACGGTGACACCAGTAATGATAACCCTGAGAGGTGAGTGGACTTGGAGAATAGCAGTGTGCTCAAAGCTTTCTAGCTCATTCTCACCCCAACTCTTTTAGATTAGTAACATCATCATGTATTCCCATTTTGTATTTGGAGAAACTGATCCTCAGAGAAGTTAAATATTTAACTCACATGGCTAGTAAGTAGCAGATCTGGATTCCAGCCTGAGCAGTTGTAGAAATACACGTTCTTCCGAAGTGCCTACAAGACGTTCACAAAGATAGATGCATTTGCTAGACAATGAAATAAGTCTCAGTTGATTTCAAAAGATTGAAATCTTATAGAATATGTTTTCTGAACACAAAAGAATTTAATTAGGAAGGAAAAGAAAAAAACCCCAAACAAAAACCCCTAGAAAATTGCCCAAGTATTGGACTTTTAGCACACTTATAAATAACCAATAGACTCTAGGTCAAAGAAAAAAAACATGAGGGAACTAACAACATTTTTAACTTAATAATGAAAAAAAAAAAACACCAAAATGTGTCGGATGCAGCTAAACCAGTACTTAGAAGGAGATTTCTAGTAAAAACATTAGAAACCTTGGGGGCGCCTGGGTGGCTCATTCGGTTAGGCGTCCGACTCTTGATTTGGGCTCAGGTCAAGATCTCACAGTTGTGAGATTGAGTCCCGCGTCAGGCTCTATGCATGGAGCCTGCTTGGGATTCTCTCTCTCCCCCTCTCTCACGCTCTCTCAAAATAATAAATAAATAAAAACCCTAAAAAATTAGAAGCATATATTAGAAAAAAGAAAGGTTTAAAATTAATGGGCTAAGTTTTCACCTTAAGAAACTAAGTTCTTAAGAAAAAAAGTTCTTTGACCAGATAAATAAAATTGATAAGCTCCTAGCAAAAATGACCAAGGGAAAAAAAAGAGCAAATATAAATAACCACTATGAGAAAGGGCAAAAAACGTAACACTGCATATCCTACAGACATTAAAAGAAGAAAAAGGGAAATATTATAAACACCTCTGTGCCCATAAGTTTGACAACTCAGAAGAAAGGAACAAATTCCTTGGAAAATATGCCTTATCAAAATGGACTCATTAAGAAATAGAAAACCTGGGGGCGCCTGGGTGGCTCAGTCGGTTAAGCAGCCGACTTCAGCTCAGGTCATGATCTCACAGTTCGTGGGTTCGAGCCCCGTGTCAGGCTCTGTGCTGACCGTTTGCTTAGAGCCTGGAGCCTGTTTCAGATTCTGTGTCTCCCTCTCTCTCTGACCGTCCTCCACTCACCCTCTGTGTGTCTCTCTCTCAAAAATAAATAAAAACATTTAAAAAAATTAAAAAAAAAGAAATAGAAAATCTGAATAGCCCTGTATCTGTTACACATTATATTCATAATTTTAACATTGCTTCACACGTACAAAAAAACCCTCTAGGTCAAGATGGTTTCACTGGTGAATTCCAGCACACGGTTAAGAAAGAAACAATACTGGTGCACCTGGGTGGCTCAGTCAGTTAAGCGTCCAACTTCGGCTCAGGTCATGATCTCATGGTTTGTGGATTTGAGACTCGCGTGGGGCTCTGTGCTGACAGCTCAGAGCCTGGAGCCTGCTTTGGATTCTGTGTCTCCCTCTCTCTCCGATCCTCCCTTGCTCACGCTGTCTCTCTCTCTCAAAAATAAATAAAACATTTTAAAAAAGAAAGAAACAATACTAATTCGATACAAACTCAGAAAACAGAGGAACAGGAATTACTTTCTAAATTGTTTTATGAAGCCGGAATGACCCTGCTACAGTATCTGACAAAGGTGTGAGGGAAAAAGAAAATTACAGATCAATATTCCTTATGAATTTAGACACAAAAATTCTTATATTTGTGGGGTCCTTGCTGGTTCAGTTGGAAGAGCGTGCAACTCTGGGTCTTGGGGTTCTGAGTTTGAGCCCCTCCTTGGGTGTAGAGATTACTTAAAAAAATAAAAGTTTGTATCCTTGTATTTGTTTCTTATTGCTGCTGTAACAAATCACCACAGACGTGATGGCTTAAAACAATACACATTTATTCTCTTACAGTCTTGAAAGTCAGAGGCAGGAAATCAGTTTCACTGGGCTGAAATCACGGTATCAGCAGAGCCAAACTCCTCTGAGCTCAAGGGCAGAATCTATGTGCTTTCCTTTTCCAGCTTCTAGACTACCTTCCTTGCTCCTTCTTCGTGTTCACAGGTACTCAGCCGTGCAGCATCTTGCTTCACAGTGACATCACCCTCTTTTTTGGGGGTGAAATCTCCCTCTGCCTCCCTCTTATAAGGACTCTTGTGATTACATTTAGGGCTCACCCAGATAATTGAGGATAATCTCTCCAGGTCAAAATCTTTAACTTTACTTCTATCTTCAAAGTCCCTTTTGCAGGTTCCAGGGATTAGAACGTGGATCTCTTTGGGCCCCATTCTTCAACTTACCACAATGCTTAACAAAATATTAGCAGATCAAATCCCATCATATATGAAATGGTAGTGATCACGATTAAGTGTAATTTGCCACAGGAATTCAAGGCTGGTTTAACATTTGAAAATCAAAGATGTGCTTGAAGGAACGATGAGGGATCTTAATGGAGTGATGGAAGTACTCCTTGACTGAGATGTTGGTGATAGAGGTGTATGCATGCATTAAAATACATTAAATTCCTTCCTCCCTTCCTTCCTTCCTTCTTCTTTTTTTCCTTTATCAATCTATCTATCATCTATCTATCATCTATCTACTGTCAATTCTCATTATTCCCAACAGTTGTATTCTTCTACAAAGTGGTCAAGAACAGTGAATTAGTGAACCATTACTAATGGTAATGACCGTTAGTTCATTGTCAATGGTAATGAACCATTGCTCCTGAGGAAATACTGGGTTAGCTTCCCTCCAGCCTCTGGTTATATTTCCTTCAACTAATCAACACATAACCTTGTTTTGTGTGTGTTTCTGTTTAAAGATACCTTACTTGATACACATTCTCATTAACACTGAACTCATGGCAGCAGCGCTGTCGCCGTGACTGCACACAGCTCACCTAACACACGTGCTTTCCCTGTAAGCTTTCTGGCAGACAGCGCCGCAGGATACATTTAAAGGCCATTTTAAGCAGCCAAATCACCAACAAAGAGCACAAAAATGTGAAAAACATGGCATTCACAGTCCCTGAAAAGGTCACTTATTTATTGTGGAAGAGTAGAAATGAGAAAGTAGCGTCTCACACTGTGCACATTGGTGACTCAAATTTTCCGTCACCCTCTGTATGTCTGGCAAGGGACGGCAGAAACAGGGTGAGTGTTGATTTTGGGGTTACAAACACATTTTAGTGAGTAGGCGAATTAGCAAATACAGAATTTGTGACCCAGGAAGACTGACTGTGTGTGCACACAGTTGACCTTGAACAACATGGGACTGAACAGCGTGGGTCCACTTTCTAAGTGGAGTTTTTTCAATAAATACACTCATCCACTGTAAATGTAGTTTCTCTTCCTTACCATATTCTTAACATTTTCTTTCTTCTAGCTAACTTTATTGTAGGAATACAGTATATAATACTTAATAACATATGGAATATGTGTTTGTCGGCTGTTTATGTTATCGGTATGGCTTCCAGTCCACAGTAGGCTATCAGTTAAGTTTTGGGGGGCGTCAAAAGTTAAACACAGGGGCATCTTGGGGGCTCAGTGGGTTAAGAATTGGATTCTTGATCTTGGCTTGAGCTGACAGCGGGAAGCCTGCTTGGGATTCTGTCTCTTCCTCTCTCTGTCCCTCCCCCACTTGCTCATGCACGTGCATGCTCTCTCTTTCTTTCTCTCAAAATAAATAAACCTTAAAAATTAAAAAAAAGTTAAACACAGATTTCAAACTGTGCAGGGAGTCGGTGCCCCAGTCCCCATGTTATTCAAGGGTCAACTACATATATGTGTGTGTATACACACACACACACACACACATACACACACACACATCTATATGTTACTTTCCCATGGCTGCTCTAACAAATTACCACCAACCTGGTGGCTTAAAACAACACAAATATATTCTCTCACAGCTCTGAAGGCCAGAAGTCCAACATCAGTTTCAGTGGGTGAAATTCAAGGTGTCAGCCAGGCTGGCCCCTTGTGGAATTTCCAGGGGAAAATGCATTTCCTGGCCTCCCCCGGCTTCTAGAGGCCCCTCCCTCAAGGCAGCCTCCTGTGTCTATGGTCACATCTCCGACTGCTCCTTCTGACATCTCCCCTCCCTCTCATAAGGACACCTGTGATTACATCAGGGCCACCCGGATAATCCAGGGCACCCTTCCCATCTCAAGGTCTCTACCTGAATCACATTTGCAAAGTCTTTATCTTAGAAAGTAACATCCACAGGTTTGGGGGATTAGGACATGGATATTTTGGGGGGTCATTCTTCAGCCTGCCACAACATGTTTGTGCAGCGAGTGGGTCCACACACGTGTATACACACACACGCAGGCTTTTCTTCTGAACCACTTCAGAGTAAATTGCCTACATCATTGCCCTATATCCTTAAATACTTCCGGGTGTCGTTCTTGAGAAGGACTTTCTCTTATATATGTATCATAGAATAGGTATATAATTTTATGATATTAGAATTGTAGATATTAGAATGTTGCTAATCAAGAAATTTTCATCAGATACAATACTTGAATCTGTAGGCATTTTCAAATTTTGCCCTCTGATCCAAGAATATCCTTTATTCTTTCAGTGTGGGGTCTAGTCTGGGATGACATTTGGTCATCGTGTCTTGGTATCTTTTTTAATCTGGAGGCTGTCCTCAGCTTTTATTGGCCTTTTATGAAGTTGACATTTTCAAAAAAAATACAGGCCTTAAAAAAAATAGAATGCTGCCCACTGGAGGTCAGGTTCAGGTCATGGTGCAGCTCTGACTCTACGTTGTGTTCTCAAGATGTCACGTCTGGAGGCCCACGCTGGCCGTCTGATCAACCCCAGATGTGACCCGACTTCTCTACTTTATAGGGATTTTCCCCCTGGCAACCAATAAGGGGAAGCACTTCAAACCATGCAACTGTCCTGCTCCTCGTCAAAACTTCCCCCTCCCCGCTGTGGATTTAGCATCCATCCATGATTCTTACCGGAACCCATCGTCACTGAGATAGCTCTACACGGATGATTTTCTGCAGCGCGTCCACCCTCTATGGCCACTGGCTGTCTGTCCCTCAGTGGCCCACTGTTAGCAAGAGGCCCGCTCTCCCCATTTACTTATTCCTTTGTTGATTCTTTACCAGCACTAAAACCCAGGGTTCTCAACCTTGGCGCCGTTGACATTTTGCACCAGGTCATTCTTTCTGCGGAGTGGGGGTCGGACCTGGGCATTGAATGGCGTTCAGCACATCCCCGGCCTCTTCCCGATGGATGCCGGAAGCACCCCACTTGTGACCACCAAACTCGTCTAGGGACATGGCCAAATGTCCCCGGGGACAGTCACTCCCGGCTTGAATCGCCGGTTTATACATTCACGGATTCCCGTTTATTCTCGCGGCTGATACTGATTTTGGTGCGTCGATTGTCCCATATTCGGCCACCGGGAGCCCCTCCAGCGTGGCTCCTGTGTCCTGGCTTTCCAGTCACCTCGTCCCTTTCTGCCTTGACAGGATGCACCAGGCTCAGCCCCCGCCCTGGCATCAGCCGGTCCTCCCAGGAGCCTGGCCCAGTGGTTTGATTCGGCTTTCTTCTCTCGGTTGTATCTTAATGTAAACTTGAGGATCGCAAACTGTACCCAGTAAAGTTCAAGCGCCCCTGGCCTCCCTTCTGGGCCTAACTTCATCTCATCCCTCCACATGGTTTGCCCCTGCCCCACACACCCCCTGCCCCTGAGCCCCCCGCTTTTCTACTCCCGTCCACTGCCACTGGTCTCCCGGTCAAGACATCTTGGCGGGAGTTCATGGTGCTGGTGTGTTTGAAGGGTAAGGAGCCGCCCCCTCATGCTCTAGGCCCCCAGTCCCCTGCAAGGGGTTTCGTGGGGGCTGGGGCCAAGGCGGCCGGGAAGTGGGGAGAGGCTGATACTGGGGACACCCCTTTGTCCTGTGGCACGTCCCTCGGTGCCGTGCATACCTGTCCTCCTCCCTTTTCCTTCTGGCCTGTTGCGTAACAGGGAAGAGCCAGCCTGCAGAAGCCACTGCTCTGTACTCCAAAGGCAGGTGCTGTGTCAAAGCTGGTAAGGAATCACCGCGGGAGGGCTCCGGGCTGCTCATCAGCGTGTCCCCAGGCCTGAGTTCATTTGTCGCTCCTGTGGGTAAATACTTGACCGAACTCTTAGGCTGTGTGCCTCTCAAAGCCAGAGATGCTACCTTGTATTATTAAAAACCACAACCACAGAGAAAGTAGAAAGAATAGAATGGACACCTGCAAACCCTCCGCCTGGATGTAATTGTTCATAATTTGCCCTATTTGCTTTGTCAACATATGCATACAGATCAGTAGTGTTTGTTTTTTAATTGACCACTTGAAAGGAAGTTGCAGACATGATGACATTTCTTACTTATAGACCTTAGCATGTGTCTCCTAAGAATTCAGGACATTTTCCTACAAAACCATTATCACACCTAAAGAGGTAAGGATAATTCTCTAATATCTTCTTTTTTCTTAAAGTGTTTATTTATTTTTGAGTGCGAGAGAGAGCGCAAAGGAGCACAAGCAGGGGAGGGGCAGAGAGAGAGGGAGACACAGAATCCGAAGCAGGCTCCAGGCTCTGAGCGGTCAGCCCAAGAGCCTGACGCCGGGCTGGAACTCGTGAACCGTGAGATCATGACCTGAGCTGAAGTCGGACGCTCAACCGACCGAGCCCCCCAGGCGCCCCTCTGATATCTTCTAAAACCAGTCTGTATTCAAGTTTCACAGATTGTCCCAAGACTGACTTTACAGCTGAGTGGTTTTGTTTTTGTTGTTTCCCGCTTCTGAGCCAGTATTCGGTCAAGGTCGACTTTTAGTTGCTGGATCCTTCTGGTTCTTTTCATCTAAACCCCCCGAGCTCTCCAGCTTTCATTTCCCCGTGATGTTGACTTCCTGCGGAGCCAGGTCAGGAGTCCTGGAGAGGGAGGGATGGCGTTCCCTCCGCCTGTGGCCTGGGGGGCAGGGGACGGATGTCAGCGCTCATGCTTTGGGAGGTTTAATCTGTTTTATTGAATTTTCAGAGTCTCAAATCAATACCATAATAATGCCCAGCAGAAATAAAATCGCACGCCAGGTAGTTTGCCAAACGGAGTTAGTATTTACACACAGGGGGTTGCCCTTGACGGCCTCGGATAGCTTCTTAGGTCTCACCACGAGGGGGGACATCGCCTGGCGTGAGCCATCAGAGGGCACAGGGAAGCCACACGTGGCCACCCTCCAGGGGTCTCATTTCCAGGCCAAGATGAGGGCGAGGCAGGGCCGGGCACTGGCCGGGAGGGGTGGTGCTCACGAGGCACTTTCAGGGGGCCCTGCGGAGTTCTCTGGAACCTCTCTGATGTCTACACAATAATAGGACCTCCTGCCTTCGACAGGAGCCTTGTGTGCCGGCCTGGCCCTTCGAACCCCGACCAGGGCAACAGCCCGGCCTCAGCGGTGTGGCCGGAGTGGTGTGAACCCAGAGCTAAATTCTTTTTCTGGGATTTTGAAGGAAGAGAGGTTGCCTGTTAGCAGGGGCCCTTGAGATGGAGAAGGCCACCTTGGGGCCCCGCAGAGACACACACTGGCTGGTCGCAGGCAGGGGCCGAGGCCCAGAGAGAAGCAGGAGAGGGAACTGACCGGCAGAAGAGGAGGCAGGAGGCCAACAGGCTCCCGAAACACCACCACTGCTCGGTCCAGGGGCCTCGAGGGGCGTCCGCTTGTCCTCCGACAGCCCTCTGTTCCTCGCAAGGGCCTCTTTATCACCTGGCAGGTGGGGGGAGGCAGTACCTCTACGCTGACAGCCGCTGGCCGCTGCACTCCACTGCCTGGAGGGTTGTTGAGTTTGAAAGGAGGCCGTGCGAGGCCGCGTCCAGCAAGGGTGAGGCAAGTTAATAGGGCAGGTGCTAATCCCTCCTCCGCCTCCCGCCGCATGGCCAGCCTGGAGGGGGGCTGAGCAACAAGGTTTACAGGCTTGAAGGATTGGAAGGCCACCCCCAGGCCATCCAGATGTCTAGCCCTACAGGCTACTCATCTGTCTCATTAGCGGCCCTATAGGAACACCCTGTGGGTGCTGCGCACAGTTGGCACAGAACCAGAAACCGAGCCCCTCCCACGTGATCCCCTCAGGATCACTCCGAGCCGGGCAAGCAAGGGCCCTGGGGGAGCCCAGCAGGCCCGCATGCAGAGCCCAGCATGACCCACGCTGCAAAGAGGGATGAGGTCAGGTCAGTATCTTGGAGGAAGGGGGTAGTGGACTTGGCTTTAAAAGACAAGGAAGGCACACGGTTGAGCTAAGGCCCCGGTATCCCAAGAACGGCTTGCTGGTGTTTCTAGAAGGCCAGGAAGGGGCCTTGACTTCATCTTATGCCCTTGGCAGTAAGTGTTGAGACTCTGAGTGAGGCCTCCTCTGGACCAGGGGCAGGCAATAGGCGGGGCCACCTCCGGGGGCAGGGCAGGCAGCACCGGGGGGCGTGGTCTATGAAAAAAAGTGTCAAAACACCAAGAAACAGGCTAATGGTTGATCCACGCTAATTGTCATCCCACACCAGCAATTCGAAACATCGGTGACAACATTTTCATCTGTAAAAAAATCTTTTGTTGGCGTTAGTTCTAAATAATTGTTCTGGTTAGGGTTTCATAACATACGTGTAAGCCTCAAACGAGCACACTTCAAAAAAAAAACTTTTTAAATATTTATTTATTTTTGAGAAGGAGGGAAGGAGAGAGGGACAGACAGGGAGGGAGAGAGAGAGAGAAAAAGAGAGAGAGACAGAGAGAGAGAGACAGAGAGAGAGAGAGAGAGAGAGAGAGAGAGACATAGAATTCGAAAGCGAGCTCCGGGCTCCGAGCTGTCAGCACAGAGCCTGACACAGGGCTTGAACCCACGAACCACGAGATCATGACCTGAGCTGAAGTCAGATGCTCAACAGACTGAGCCACCCAGGTGCCCCCTCATTGGTTATTTTAAAACTAAATAATAAATCAGGGAAATAAAACATTATGTCACCGCATGATTCTGTAAATATCTGAATTGTACCATTTGCAGATGTTTTAGTTTTATTAAAAGCCACCTATGAGTTACAAGCCAAATATTTATATAAAATATTATTACCTCAGCCTGTAACTAAAGCATCAAAGTTCAAACTGCAAGGTAGATCTAAAAAGTGCTAACCAAACAGTTGAATTTTTTCTGTGAAGTATTGTAATATTTTCTTTGTTTTCTTTTTGTGTGTGTGTCTTTTCTTTTAAAGTTTTTAAAAATTTTCTTACCTGGGGGCTCCTGGCTGGCTCAGTCAGTTGAATGACTTTGCCTCAGGTCATGATCTCACGGTTCGTGGGTTCAAGCCCCACATCTGGCTCTCTGCTGTCAGCACAGAGCCCGATTTGGACCCTGTCGGCTTCTCTCTCTGCCCCTTCCCTGCTTGCGCTCTCTCTCTCAAAAATAAACATTAAAAAAAAAATTTCTGGGGCGCCTGGGTGGCTCAGTCGGTTAAGCGTCCAACTTTGGCTCAGGTCATGATCTCACTGTTCCTGAGTTCGAGCCCCGCGTCAAGCTCTGTGCTGACAGCTCAGAGCCTGGAGCCTGCTTCGGAGTCTGTGCCTCCCTCTCTCTGCCCCTCCCCCACTCACACTCTGTCTCTCTCTCTTTCAAAAATAAACATAAAAAAAAATTTTTTTTTTAATTTCCTTACCTGAATGATAGTGTGCATGTGTGCTTGCATGTGGACGTGTGCATATGAGATTTTCAATAAGAGTAAAGTTTTACTATCTAGTTATTAATATTTTCCCATTACATGATTATACTGTTAGTAGGTTCATTGTAAGAGACAGGGGTGTCATAGATGACCTGCTGGGTGTCAAACCGCTTGGCAAGTCACACGGAGGCTTTCAGAAGCCAGCCCTCTGCACTTCCCATGCCCTGCCAGGCAGCCTGGGCTCACGATGCAACCTTGTGAAAGCCGGGTGGGGGGGGGAGCTTCCTGTGCCTCAGTTTCTCTGTCTGGGAATGGAGACAGCCACTCTCACATGGCTACTGGGGGCCTCCAGGCAATCAGGCTCCAATCCCCTGCTGCTTGAGGTGTGGGAAGCAGCAGGTCAGGGCCTGACCGGGGACCTGCAGGCTCGCGTTTTGGCCGAAGGCAGACCTGGCTTCGCCACTCTGCCCAGGTGACCCTAGGGAAACGTTGGCCCTTCCTGAGCCGCTGTTTTTTGGCTCTAAGAAGAGACGGTAAGTGTTCTCTTTGAAGTCTGTGGGGAGAGATACGCGAAATAGCTCATGCAGGAGCCTGGCCCGGCCCCAGGCTCATGGCAGGCGTGCCGTCAAGAGAAGTCGGTTTCTATAATCACAACCTGGGGAGAGACGTAGCCTCTCGAGGAGAGACGGGAGCCTCTGGAGGGCTGCAGGAGCACCAGGAAGGAGGACGATCTGATGTTCTACGTCAGAAGGAAAAGCCAGGGCAGGAAGAGGGCAACCCAGCTCCCCCTCCCATGCTGACGGCACTGGCCTTCCCGGATTTACCTCCTGTTCCCACGGGGCTCCAGGCCCCCGCTGGCCCTCCAGACCTGGCTGTCACCAGAATCACCTTGGCGACTGTCAAATAATCCAGACTCCTGGGCTCCTCCCCTAGGGATTTAGATTCCACAGATATGAGTTGGGAACTATGAGTCTTTTTTTTTAAATTGAGATAAAATTCACATAACATAAAATTAACTAGTAAAACATTTTTAATGTTTATTTATTTTTGAAAGAGAGAGAGAGAGAGAGAGAGAGAATGAGCGGGGAAAGGGACAGAGAAAGAGAGGGAGACACAGAATTCGAAACAGGCTCCAGGCTCTGAGCTGTCAGCTCAGAGCCTGAAGCGGGGCTTGAACTCACGAACCACAAGATCATGACCTGAGCCAAAGTCAGACGCTTAACCGACTGAGCCACCCAGGCACCCCTCAAAAGAACTATTTTAGGGTGTACTCTTCAGTGTCATTTAGTGAATCCACAATGTTGTGCAATCACAGCTGTAGTTCCAGAAACTTTCCTCACCCAGAAAAGAAACGATACCATTAAGCAATCACGATCCACCCCTCTCCTCCTAGCACCTGGCAACCAACTAACACTCTTTCCGTCTCTGGGCTTACCTGTTCTGGACACTTGATATAAGTAGAAACATATAATATGTGACCTTTTATGTCTGGCTGCTTTCACACAGCATGATGATTCCAAGCTTCCTCCATGTGGGGGGGCTGTATCGGTACTTCATTCCTCTGTATGGCTGAAGAATATTCTATTTTGTGGATATACCAACTTTTCTTACACGTGCCTCAGTAGATGGACACTGGCTTGTTTCTCCATTTTGCCTGTTGTGAATAGTGCTGCTGTGAACAGTCATGGATACGTATCTATTTCAATGTCTGTCTTTAGTTCTTTTGGGTGTATACCTAGCAGTGGAATTGCTGGGTCATGTGGTAACTCTGTTCAACCGAACCACCGAGCTGGTTTCCACAGTGGTCGCACCATTTTGTATTCCCACAAGCGGTGTAAAGGGGCTCCAGCATCTTCACGTCCTCACCAACACTTGTTACCGCCCATCTTTTTGATTTTGGTCATCCTAGTGGGTCTGTAGTGGTATCTCATTGTAGTTTTGATTTGTTGCGTTTGCCTAATGACTGATGATGTTGAATAAATTTTCAGGTGCTTGTTGGCCATTTGTAGATCCTCTTTAGGAAAATGTCTTTTCAAGTTATTTGCCCATGTAAGAAAAATGGGTTCTTGTCCTTTTGTTGAGTTATAGGCGTTCTTCAAACATAATGCACTTCTATCACATACATGCAAATATTTTCTCCCATTCCGTGGGTTGTCTTTAAACTTTCTGAATACTCTCTTTTGAAGCATAAGAGTTTTCAGTTTTGATGAAATTCAAGGTATCTATTTTTGGTGTTGTCGTGTGTGCTTTTGGTGCCATATCTAAGAACCCATTGACAAATCCCAAGTCCTGAAGATTCATCTATTCTTCTAAGAATTCTACCATGTTAGCTTTCCTATTTAGGTCTGATTCATTTTGAATCAAGGTTTGTGTGTGTTGTGAGGTAGGAGTCCAATTTTAGTCTTCTGTACGTGGATATCCAGGCATCCCACCGCCATTTGTTGAAGAGACTCGTCCTTCCTCATTGAATAGTCCTGGCACCCTAATCACAAAGCAATTGATCATAGACATATATCTCTGGACTTTCAATTCTCTTCTGTTGATCCATGTATCTTTATGATTCTTCCTGTGGTTTGATGACTATAGCTTTGTAATAAGTTTTGGTATCAGGAAATTTGACTTTTCCAACTTTGTTTCTCTTTTTCAAGATTGTTTTGCCTTTTTAGGGGCCCTTGAAAGTCCGTATGAATTATAGGATCAGATTTTCCACCTCCTCCCTTTCATTCTAAATTTAAGTAATTTGAATTTCTTTCTTTTTTCCATAATCAGCTTTAAAATTTTGTACATCTTTGTAATGAACCAGCTTTTGGTTTCCTTAATTTTCTCTATTGGTTAACTCTTCTCTATTTCATTTATCTATGCTCTAATCTTTATTCTTTGATTTTTTTCTAGTGGTTTTGAATTTAGCCTTGCTTCTTTTTATGTCCCTTAAGGTGTAAATTTAGGTTATTGGTTTGAGATTATTTTCCTTTTAAAATGTATGAATTTATAGTTATAAATTTGTGTCCTTTCATGCATCTAACATGTTTTCTTTTTCATTTTTTTAATGTTTGTTTATTTTTGAGAGACAGAGAGAGACAGAGCACCAGCAGGGGAGGGACAGAGAGAAGGGGAGACACAGAATCCAAAGAAGGCTCTAGGCTCTGAATTGTCAGCACAGACTCCAACTCCAGGCTTGAATCCACGAATTGTGAGATGATGACCTGAGCCAAAGTTGGACACTCAACAAACTGAGCCACGCAGGTGCTCCTGTTTTTTTTTTTTTCTTTCTCATTTTCATCTCAAAGTATTTTCTTATTTCACTTGTAATTTCTTTTTTGACGCAATGGTTGGTTAAAACTGTGTTTAATTTCCGTACTTGTGAACTTTCCATTTTTCTTCTTTATTGATTTCTCATTTCACCCCATTGTAGTCATTCTTTAAACTTCATTTTCCTGGATATAGAATTCTTGTTTGGTTTGTTTTCTCTCTCAGCACTTTATGTCATAGTCTGACTAACACAAGTTTCTGATGAGAAAACTTGTTAAATTTTTTATGGGTCCCTTGTTGGTGATGATCAGTTGTCTCGTACTGCTTTCAAGACGCTTTCTTTGTATTTGCCTTTCAATAATTTGACTATAATGTCTTTCAATGTGAGTCTTTTTGAATTTATTGGGCTTAGAAATTGTTGAGCTTTTTGGATGTGTTGACTCATATCTTTCATCAAATCTGAAAAGTTTTGGGCCCTTGTTTATCCATTCAAATATTCTTTCTTCCCCATTCTTTTTTCTCTCCCTTTGAGACTCCCATGGTGCATATATTTGTATAATTAATGGTACCCCACAGGTTTCCTAGGCTCTGTTTATTTCTCTTCTCTCTTATTCTGCCCTTCACCTGAATAATCTCAACTGACCTATCTTTCAGTTCATTGATTGTTTCTTCTGCCTGCTCACATCTGCTGTTGAAGTGCATTTTTCATGTCAGTCATTGTACTTTTCCACTCCTAAATTTCTATTTGATTCCCGTTATGTTTTTCTCCTTATCTACATTCTCTGTTTGGTAAGATATGATTCCCCTTGTTTCCTTCAGTTCTTTGAACATGTTTAAGACATTTTATTTGAAATCTTTGTCTAATGAATCCGATGCCTGGACCTCCTGATAGTTTCTAATAATTTTTTTCTCCTGTGAATACACCGCATTTTCTTATTATGTGCATGCCTCAGAAGTCTTTGTCAAAAACTAAAGATTTGTTGGCAACTCTGGAAATCAGATTCTCCATTCCTCTCCAGGGTTTATTGTTGCTGTTTGGTGACTTTCTTAACCTGTTTTTGTAACATCCGTATGTATTGTTGGTCCTCTGTGACCCGTGAAGTCTGTGTTCCATTAACTTAGTGGTCAACTAGTGTTTTGAAGAGTTTTTGTTTGTCTGTCTGTTTGTTTTGCTTTGGGCTAAATGCTTGGGACTAAAAAAATAAAAGAGAAAAGGAAGAAGAAAAAACTACTCTCTCAGTCTTTGAAGATTGGCTCTGTGTAGGGACATTTCCTCACTGCTTAGCCCTGCCATTTATCACTCTGTCTTAGTCTCCACTTCCTGCTTGTATGGAGATTGAAGGTCAGCCAGAGGTGAAAGCTTAGGGTCTTCTCGGATCTTTTTTTTAATGTTTATTTATTTGAGAGAGAGAGAGAGAGAGAGAGAGAGAGAGAGAGAGAGAGAACGAGTGGGGGAGGAGCAGAGAGAGAAGGAGGCACAGAATCCGAAGCACAGTCCAGGCTCTGAGCTGTCAGCACAGACCCCAACATGGGGCTCGAACCCATGAACTGTAAAATCATGACCTGAGCTGAAGTCGGACGCTTAACTGACTGAACCATCCAGGCGCCCCTCAGATCTTTTCTGAGCCTACATCCAGCCTTGGTCATGCATGTGATCTTCTTGGCATTCTGCCAAGCAAGAATACTCTACTTGGCAAAGTCGTCCTTCAAAATTGAAGAAGATATAAAGAATTTCCCAGACAAGCAAAAGCTGAAGGAGTTTATCACCATTAGGCCAATCTTACAAAAAAATGGTAAAGAGACTTCTTTAAGCTGATATGAAAGACCACTAATTAGTAACAGGGAAGCATATGAAAGTAGAAATGTCATTGGTAACGGTAAATATATGGTTAACGTCAGAATACTCTAATGCTGTAATGGTCATGGGTAATCACTTATAAATCTAGTATAAAGGTTAAAAGCAAAAGTACTAAAAATAACTACAGTAGTTTGTTAATGGATATACAGGACAAAAGATGTAAATTGTGACATTGAAAACATAAAATGTGGGAAGGGGAGAGTAAAAATGTAAAGCTTTAATGTGCATGTGAATTTAAGTTGTTATCAGCTTAAAAGAGACTATTGTAAATGTAAGGTGTTTTTTGTAAATCTCATGGTGCCCACAAAGCAATAACCTATCATAGATACACAAATGAGAGAGAAGGGAATTTAAGCATACCACTACAGAAAATCTTCAAATTGCAAAGGAAGACAGCAGGAGAAGAAAGGAACAAAAGAATTATAAGACAACTAGAAAACAGTTGTCTGTTTCTAGTTCATAATAGTAACTTCATACTTATTGATAATTACTTTAAATGTAAATGGACTAAATTCTCCAATCAAAAACACAGAATAGTCTGAGTGGATAATAAAAACAAGACCCAAATATATGCTGCCTATAAGAGCCTCACTTTAGCTTTAAACACACACACACACACACACACACACACTCACACACACACACTGAAAGTGAAGAAATGGTAAAAGATACTTATGCAAATGGAAACAAAAAGAATGCAAGGGTAGCTATACTTATATCAGAAAATAGACTTTAGAATAAAGACTGTAATAAGAGACAAAGGCAGTCATCATATAATGGTAAATGGGTCACTCCAACAAGACTATATAACATTTGTAAGTATTAACGTAGCTAACATAGAAAGACCTAAATATATAAGCACATATATCCAGACCTGAAGAGATAATATAATAATAGTCGGAGCCCTCCATACCCCACTTTCAACAATGGATCAATTATCTAGACAGAAAAATCATAAGGAAACATTGAACTTAAACCACACGTTAGGTCAGAAGGACTTAACAGATATTTACAGAACATTCCATCCAGAAGCAGCGGAATACACAATCTTCTCAACTGCACAAGGATGGTTCTCTAAGAGAGATTATATGTTAGGCCACAAAACAAGTCTTAATAAAGTGCAAATCAAACCCACAATGAGATAGCACCTCACACTTGTAACAATGACTATAATTAAAAAGAGAATTATAACAAGTGTTTGGTGAGGACATGGAGAAAAGGGAACCCTTGTGCACTGTTGGTGGGAATACAAATTGGTGCAGCCACTGTGGAAAACATCATGGCAGTTCTTAGGAAAATGGAAGTACCCTATGACCCAGCAATCTCACTTCTGGATATGTGTGCACAGGAAATGGAATCACTATCTCAGAAAGATCTATGCACCCCCATCTTCAGTGCTGCATTGTTCGCAATTGCTAAGACATCAGAAAACCCTGAGTGTGCATCAACGGATAAATGGATAGAGAAACTGTGAGATATATACAGCATGGTGTCTATAATTAACAATATTGTATTGTATATGTGAAAGTTGCTAACAGAGGGGCACCTGGGTGGCTCAATCGGTTAAGCGTCTGACTCTTGATCTCAGCTCAGGTCTTGATCTCAGGGTCGTGAGTTCAAACCCCAGGCTGGGCTTCACGCTGGGCATGGAGCCTACTTGAAAAAACAAAAAAAGCTACTAAGACCGTAGATCTTAAAATTCTCATCATAAGAAAAAAACTTGTAACTTTGTGAGATGATAGATGTTAACTAAACTTATTACTGTTATCATTTAATAATATGTACGTATATCAAATCATTATGTGTTACACCTAAAACTGATACAATGTTGTATGTCAACTGTATTTCAATAAAACTGAAAAAAAAAAAAAAGATCCATAGGATCTAATCTTCAGGAGCCCCCAGTGATCAAAGCTAGAACAATTTGAGTGAGAAAATAAATTATGGTATTAGATCTCAACCCAAAGAACAAGATAAAATCCACATGTCTATATTGATATAAATAATTAAATAAATGAATAAATGGCAAAAAGAGGCAGCTCTTCATTAGAGTAGAATTCCATTAATAAATGTAGGAGAAAAGAGAGAAATACATATTTTCATATATATTTGCAGTCCCAACATCTACAGTCAGTAAGCTGGAGACCCATTAGAGACAGTGGTGTAGTTAAGGCCCGAGTCTGAGCTTGAAGGCAGGGACAACCAATGTCCTAGTTCAAAGACAGGCAGGCAGAGATCAAAACCTCCCTTACACCAACTTTCTATTCCATTGAAGTCTTCGACTAATTAGACGAGGCCCACCACACAGGGGAGTACAATCCGCGATGCTCACTCTGCGGCTTCAAAAGTTAACCTAATCCAGAAACACCCTCACCGATGCACGAAACCAATGTTTAATCAGATATCCGGGCATCTTGTGGCTCGGTCAAGTTGACAGATAAAATTAACCTGTCAGATTCAATCTGACAGATAAAACTAATTCTCACCTAAAGGCAACTGGTAAATAGTGGTTGCATTTATTGAGGTGAGGAAGACTGGAGGGGAGCGAAGTTTGGGGATGAATGTTACGTTGGCGATGCCTGTGACACCGCCAAGGGGATAGCAAGCAGGCAGCTGAATATAAGAAACAGGAGTTCGTGAGTAAGGTATACATTTGGAGCCATTGGTGCATAAATGGTGTTTAAAGCCCTGAGACGGCGTGAGCGCACGAGGGAGAGGAGCAGAGGGAAGGGAAGGGCTGGGCGACGAGCCTGGGGTCCCCTACCATTCAGAGCTCGGTGGGATGAGGCACCGGCCCCGAGGCTAGGCTATCACCTGTTCTGTTTTCAACCCTGGCTGACGTGGGGGTCTCTCAGTTGTGAATCCATCCAACCAGACAGGTCTCTGACCGCACCCCCCCGCCGCCCGCCCCCCATAGCCCCCTGTTCTCTGGTTCGCTAAGTCCATCCCAGTCTAATACACGTCGCTGAGCGCCTCCTCTGTGTCAAAGACAGGGGACCTGCTAGCAAGAGGCTCACTGCCTAATGGGGAACCTGACTTTCGGCAGGTGACTTCAGTGCCCAGGTAGGCAGCTCTCACTTATTCAAGCAGGAATCCACTGACCGAGCCCCTACTCGGTCAAGTACAACTGAGAGAAAGAGAGCTCAGAACGCAAAACCGGAGGAGACGTGCAAGGCCTGCTCTCCAGGATCTTACAGTCTAGTGAGAACACAGACCTCAAAGAGACATCTCACATTTTAACAACATTTTAACAACATGGCCAATTCTTCCCTGGGGGCCTTTATCAGACGCTCCGAGAGCTAGACCTGCCCAGGGAGGAACGTTGCTTCGCAGGAACTGACCACCCTCTGCTCACCTGCCTCTCTCGCCGAAACGTCATGGTCAACGTGCGATGCGTAGGGCGCGACCAGGAGGAAATGAGTCACTTTATTTCATTTCATTTTTCTAACCAGCATAATGCAACCGAGTTGTTTCTGTTTCTCAATATCTGGCAAGTCAGGGAGATGAAATTGAGCAGATGCTGAGGTAGCTACACGTGTGCGTGTGTGCACACCACACACGCACGTGTGCACCCCCCCAACACATACACACACACACACACACACACACACACCGTTTTCTGGCTTCCAAATTTCTTAAGGGTTAGGTCATTTTCCTCCCTGGCCAAATGGCTGTCTGCCGAGCGCTGGGGCGGCCCGTAAATCGTCCCCGCCGTGATATAAAACACAGCCCTTACTGACAGCGGGTCGCCTCGGACAAGTCCTGCTGCCAGCTCGTAAAGCAGGGCCTGGTGTCACTCCCGCCGAGCGGAGGCAATAAAGGGCGCGAGGGAATTACCTCGTGCTCCAGCAGCTGGCCGCTCGGCGGGGACCACGGCCGCCGGCCTAATGGGTCCCCCGCCCCCACCGCCTTGTAAAGCATTACAGTGACGCGCAGTTCGTCCCCTGCCCTGGAGCAGTTTCCTTCGGGGGGGGGGGGAGCGGCTCCCTGAAAGAGGGACTGTCCCCAGATCCCAACCTGGGCGCGGGGATCCAAAATGCCCACATAGGAGGACAGTGACACCTTGGGGTCTGCGGCGTGTCCCCACAATGTGCAGTCTTACGGGCTTGTTCCCGTAAGACTCGCTGCTGCCCCGACGCCCCCGTCCCCCTGGTCCCACCGTCGGACGTTCTCGGCCGGCGCCGAGGTGGATGGCCGTCGCTCAGCTCTCTCTGTCCGGAGACACGGGCAGCACAGCTCTTTCTGGAATAAGACTCCCAGGGCAGACAGATCCCCAACAGCTGGTCATCACCTTCAAGGGTCCTCGGGGTCATCTCACTCCCCAGTGACTAGTACCCCAGACCTCCGGCACTTTTCTTGAGCCTCTGATCACACTTCTCCCGCTAGACGGCCCAGCTCCGACGGCGAGGGAGAGGATAGGTCTGTTCTTCCCCGTGCAAAGCCCACAAGCCTAGCCCCGTCCCTGCTCGCGTGTGTCCTTCCCTCTTGCCCCATCAGGGACGTTGTCCATCCTCCCTGCCCTGCTGCCCACCACCCCCCTCTCAGCTGGGTCCTCGCAACCCTCCGACACACTTGTCTTTCCCATTAAAAAATAAGCACAAAGAAACCCCGTCCCGTTATTGTTCTCTCGTTCCTTTTCCCCCACGGGCAAACCTCTTGAAACAGTTGCCTCTAACTGCTCTCATCATTTCCCACCTCCCACCCCACTTGCCCACCTCCAACCCTGCGTCTGCTCCTGTCACCAATGAGCTCATTCCTAAGTGTCAGTCGCACAGGGCATTCAAGCTCACAGGGGCCCTAGAGGAAAGAACAAAGCAGGTTAAGGAGGCGGGTTTGTCATTTTAAATCGGGTAGTTAGGACAGCGAAGAGCTGCAGGAGGCGAGGCGTGAGTCATGTTTATATATCGGGCAGAACATTTCAGCAGTAGGAACAGCCAGTGCAAAGGCCCTGAGGCAGAGTGTGCCAGGCGTATACATGGGACAGTGAGGGAGTCAGGGTAGATGGGGTGGTGGGGAAGGAAAGAACAAGAGGCCTGAGAGAGCCTTCGGTGCCACAGGTCTTGGGCTGCGAGAGGCACGGGGTCAGTGCTCAGCAGAGAAGTGACATGATTTTTTTTTTAATGTTTATGTACTTATATTTAGAGAGAGAGAGAGAGAGAGAGAGGTTGAGAATCTCAAGCAGGCTCCCCAACGTCAGCACAGAGCCTGACCCGGGGCTCGATCTCACGAACTGTGGGACCGTGACCTGAGCTGAAATCAAGAGCCAGAGAAACTTAACGGACTGAGCCCCCCAGGCTCCTCTAGTGACATGATCTGAAAGCTCGCTCCGGCCGGGGAATGAGGAGAGGCGATCGTGGGCCAGGGTGGGAGCCAGTGGGCCAGCGGAAGGGTTTGGGCCGGACGGCAACGTCACGGGGGCACAGAGCGCCCGGAAGCCCGCTCTCCGCAGGAGGCAAAGGAAGCCCGGGCTGAGAGCATTTCACGGAGAGACGTGGAGAGTCGTGGTGGAGTCATGGCCCCCGTGGGCGGACAGGCGGCAGGCGAATCTCTTGCCAGCCGGGGCCCGTGGGCTCCAGCACCCCCCGCGGTGAAGAGTGAACCGATCCTGGCTGTTCTCAGAGTCACAGTCTGACGGGCCGGATGTGGCGTTGGAGAGAGCGGCAGGGGCCCACCCAGGGTGGGGTGGCGGGCAGCCGCCTCTAACGGCAACGAGGGGCGCCGGGGGCTGGGGCCACCAGTCCTGGAAGCGTGCTTTCCCGGGGCTCGGGGCACTCCCCCCTCCTCCTCTGTCTCTCGCCCTTCCTTCTGGAGCCCTGGCAGCCTCCTGGCTCTGGCCTTTGCTGCTGGGATTTCTCGCTCTCTTTGACTGCAGGCCCTCTGCTTTCTGAGCCCCACGGTGCCCCAGGTGACCCCCTTCGTGGCTCTCGCGGCCTCCTACGTGCGGCGGGCCTACAAGCCAGGGTCGCGGCCCCGGCTTCCTCCCGGCTCCCGAGGTCTCTCTTCGAGAACACGTCAGACTCAACCTCTGCAGAGTTGGGCCCACGCTGTCCCCACCCGGTCACACGGGCTCTCGCCCGAATCTCCCTATGTCGGGGCCAGGTCACCAGAAAGCCGGGACTGCTGCCTGACATCTCCCTCCCTCTCACTGCTCACGTGGGACTCTGCCGAGTCCTGCGGGTCTCGCCCCCTAGGCCACTCTTGAACCTGCTCACCACGTGCCCGTCCGCCAGCATCCCTTCCCGGTCAGTGGCCGGGCACCTGGGCTCCCGGTGGTCCGTCGCACACCCTGCCAGACCCGTTTCCACCCTGCGGCTGGATAAGCTTTCCCACATGCAAGTCTCCGACGTCACGCCCTTGCAAAGGCCTGTCTCATGCTGTCCGAGGTCTCAGGAGAAAGGTGAAGTCTCGCCCCAGTCTCGAGGCCCAGCACTATCGGCCTCCCTCCTTACCCCTTCAGGCCTGTCACCGAGTGCCCGTGCCCTCAGCCAGCCACACCAGCCTTCCCCCAGTCACGCTCTGCCCCACGCTCCCTCCTTCCTACCTCAGGGCCTTTACACATGCTCTTCCCTTTGCCTGGAGTACTTTTCCTCGCGCTTTAAGGAGGCTCAGCCGCTGCTTTCTCGGAGACGTCTTTCTTTCCCGACGTCTCTGGTCAGATCTGCCTGCTGAGTTGTCTCCCAGCACCGTGTCCTCCTTCTTCACGACACTGACAGCTACGGTTGTCCTTCTGTGTGAGCAATTCTTTGATCGTGTCAGTTCCCCCGCATGTCTCGTGGCCGCATTTTGGTCACCTCTGTCTTACCATGATGAAGGGAGGGCACCGGAGCTCCCGTCTGCATTTGCAGCCCTGTCTGCCACTCAGTGACAGTGTGCTCTTGGGTAAGTGATCTCACTGAACCTGGGACGGCAGTACACCTACCTCCTTGCTGTGGGGACTACAGGGCTCCGCCAGCAGGACGTGCCCATCACGGCACCTGTCACGGAGGAAGTCGCTAAGCGTGGTAGGTGGAATCGTCTACCATCTTGCCTGGCATCGCTGCCCTGGCTTTGGCCTCCTTGCCCTTTTGACTTTGGGTCTGGCCACGTGATTTGCTTTGGCCCATGGAATGGGGCGCAAGTGACAGTAGGCCAGTTCTGAGCCTAGGCCTTAAGAGACCTTGCAAATTCCCAGGAAGAGTCTCTCTCTCCCGGGTCACTGCTGCCCCCTCGGCCCCCCATGGAGCAGGCTCACTTGGCCACGCTTGCATAGACCCACCAATGCCTGGCATGCCTGTGAAAATAAGTGACCATCGGTCTAAGCTTAGGACCTGTGGCATGCTTCGTCCCCAGCGTTTGGTGGCAATAGATAACCTGGCCCGGTAAGTGTAATGAGCTTGGTACAATGCCTGTGACGGAGGAGACACGGTTACGATAGCTCCCTGTCCACATCGGCATGTCCCCAGGCTGGCTCTTGAAGGCCACGTGAGGTCTTCAGAGCCGTCTGCCCTTTGCATGCCATGTAACAGCCAGGGCTTAGCCAGAGATGCAAAACCACTGTGATGGATGGATGGATGGATGGATGGATACATGGGTGGATGGATGGATGGACGGATGGGTGGATGGATGGATGGACAGACACAGATAGACAGACATAGACAGACAAACCGATCTGTTATGGGGATCCGGCCTTACACAGCTGTGAAGCCTGGTCACATGAACTCTGTAAGGCCATTGTCTCACGTCTGACGCCGGAGCTGGAAGGCCCTGGGGCAGGTGGGCAGGAAGGGATGGTGGATACAAAGTGGGGAGGGCGAGGGCAAGCTGGAGACCACAAGGACTAGGTCTATGTCAGTTCCTGTTGCCTCGACCCTGATGGCACAGGTGTCTTTCAGAAGCCAGGGCCCCTCATCATGGGGCTGAACTCACCCGCCTGGTCCTGGCGTTGGGGAGGCTAAAGAAGGTCTACGGGGAGGTGCGTGGTTGCAGCCAATTGTTGCCCCACAATCCCTGCCCGCGCCCGAGGGTGGCCGACCACACGAACGTATGACGGAAAGCCTGCTGCTTCCCTACCCTTCCACCTGCCAGACTTCCCACGCCAATCTCTCTTGTGGCCCGTCTAAACCGGAAACCCTCAGAGGAAGGAATTCTGGGAAGTGTAGTTAAGCCTAGCTTAACCAGGACATCAAAACCACTAAGTTCATAAATACCCCTCAGACTTATTATTTTCTTTATTGAGAGAGAGAGAGAGAGAGAGAGAGAGAGAAGTGGGGCTCACCTGGAGGGGGCTCACGCTCACCCTAAGCAGGGCACCTGACATGGGACTCGAACACACAAACCGTAAGATCCTGACCTGAGTGAAGTCAGATGCTTAACCGACTGAGCCACCCAGACGCCCCTCCCTCAGACTTTTTCTTAGGACAAAAGCCACTGATTAAATGAGTTCTCCCAAAGATGGGGCTGAGTGTAATCATTTCCAAGGGTATTTCGTTTGCAAGCCTGTTGGCCAGAGGACTGTCTCTGTGATGGTGAAATCCCAGGGCTGTGGCGAAAGAGACGATGCTCGTTGAACACCTGCTAAGGGTCAGGTGTTGTACACATCTGTCTCATTGAACCCTCAAAACAATTTTGAAGGGGGGACATTTATCACACCTACCTAACAGATGAGGAAATTGGGGTTCGTGGCCTCTTATGTCTTCCCGCAGGCAGGCTGGAGGTCCAGTGAGGATTGTCTTCACCGTGTAGAGAAGAGCAGATCCTGGCTCCTGGTCTGGAAGGAGGCCCCACAGCAGGGGAGCCACAGGACATCCTCTGAGCGGGAGAGGGGGAGGATCCGGAAGACGTACCGTGGCCCCAACAAAAGCAGGGTTCTGCTCGAAAGGGAAGGGGGGGTGGCATGGGTGGACGGCCAGCGTTCTGTGCCACCAGTGGAGGTGCGGAGTGGGGAACCAAGGCATTTTCGTGGTTCTCTCCATTGAGTTGCTAATATAGGATCTGGAAGCCTCAGTTTCTGGAAGGCGTCCACGGGAACCGTAAGCACCAACAGCCCCAGACCCTGAGGCTGGGCAGAGGGGCAGGTAGCTTTGGAGCCCCGGCTGGAGTCTGGGGTCCTCTGGAGCCATCCCTGCCTGTGTGTTGTGAGCACACCGCCAAGGACGGCCACGCTGTTGGTATCATGTGGCCAGATGGGGCCGGAAGCCCTCCGGAGGAGGGAGCAGGGGAAGAGATGGCCTTTGTCCATCCCTGTGAGGATGGACGTGTGCATCTCCCAGTCCTGGAGGCTCTCATTGCACTAATGTCTGTGGCTCCTGTTTGGCACCTACACGGGCTGTCTTGGTCCTTATTTATTTGTGCAACTGGATGGATCTCCACTACAAGGCCACCAGCGTTTTGAGGGCAAGGCCTCTCTCTTACACCTTTGTTTCCTACCCTCTGTCCTACCTTCCGTGTTCTGTCTCCTAGATCTGCTAGATGATAGGCTCCCAGTTGGCCTCTGGCTTCGGTCTAACCGACCCCTTCTGATCTAGCCTGGGACCATCTAACCAACCCCTTCTGATCTGGTCTTGGGAATGAAAGTAAAATAATGGCTCCCAACTTTTTGAAGAGCAAAGTTAGCTTTCTCTTTTCTTTCCTTCCTTCCTTCCTTCCTTCCTTCCTTCCTTCCTTCCTTCCTTCCTTCCTCCCTTCCTTCCTTCCTTCCTCTCCTTGCCTGCTTCCCTCCCTCCCTCCTTCTTCCCTCCCTTCTTCTCCTTCCTCCCTCCTTCTCTCCCTCTCTATCTTTGTCTCCACTCCTACCCTTCCTTCCTCCCTCCATTCTTCTACTTTCTCCTTTCCTCCTTCCTTCCTCTCCTCCCTGCCTGCCTCAATCCCTCCCTCTCTCCATTCCTTCCTTCCCTCCTTCCTTCCTTCCTTCCGTCCTTCCTTCCTTCCTTCCTTCCCTTCCTCCTTCCTTCCTTCCTTCCTTCCGTCCTTCCTTCCTTCCTTCCCTTCCTCCTTCCTTCCCTCCTTCCTTCCCTCCTTCCTTCCTTCCTTCTTTCCTCTCCTCCCCCCTTCCTTCCCTCCCTCTCTATCTCTGCTCCCTTCCTCCTCCCTCATTTTCTTCTCGTGTACAGTTCTGTGAAATTTAACATCCGTATATACTTGTGTCATCACCACCGCAACCAAAATAGCTTCCTGACTCCAGAACACCCTCCTTTCACTACCTTTGTAATGACATCCTTCCGCTCCCCCACCCCCTGGCAACCCCTGGTCCATTCGCCATCATGGTAGCTTTGTTCTTTCAGGAATGTCATATGAAAGGGATTATCCTGTAGGTAACCTTTTGAGACTCAGCATAATGCCCTTGAGATTCTCTCAAGTTGTTGCATGTGTCAGTCGTTCTTGCCTTTGTAACCACTGAGCAAGTCTACTGTCTGGATGTACCCCAGTTTGTTTATCCATGAATCTGCTTGTGGGCATTTGGGCTGCTTCCAACTTTTGGTGATTATGAGTAGAGCTTCTGTAAATATTCGTGTGTAGGGTTTTGGGCGAACATCCATTTTCATTTCTCCAGGGTAATTATCCAGAGGGCTGGCTGGGTCACTGTATGCTTAACTGTATAATAGACAACCGGGCTGTTTTTCAGAGAGGCTGCACTGTTCTGCGTTCGCACCAGCAGTGCCTGAGTTCCGAGCTGCACGGTATCTTTGCCAGAACTTGCTATTTTAATGTTTTCGCCATTCTAACAGTCGCGTGGTTGTATCTTGTGTTTAAATTTGTATTGTCCTAATGGATAATGATGTTGAATGTGTTTCCGTATGCCTGTTTGCCATCCATGTATCTTTTTAGTGAGGCACCTGTTGAAGTCTTTGACTCACTTTTATATTGGGGTGTTCGTTTTCTTATTGTTGAGTTTTGAGCGTGGCTTTACATGTGCTGGCTACAGTCCTTTGTTTGATATGTGATGAAAACTTCTTTCTTGCAGTCTGTGGTTGGTCTCTTCATTTGTTTTTCTAAAACTTTTTTAAAAAATGTTTTTATTTATTTTTGAGAGAGAGAGAGAGAGAGAGAGAGAGAGAGAACACAAGCTGGGGAAGGGCAGAGAGAGAGGGAGACACAGAATCCGAAGCAGCTCCAGGCTCCGAGGTGTCAGCACAGAACCTGACATGGGGCTTGAACTCATGAACTGCGAGATCATGACCTGAGCCGAAGTGGGAGGCTCAACTGACTGAGCCACCCGGGCTCTTTGCAGAGGACACAGCTTTCATTCTGATGAATACAGTTTATCAGTTATTTTGTTTTATGGGTCAGGGTTTTAATGTGCATACGTACCATTTGACTAAGCTCAGGTCACAAGATTTTATACTAAAAGTTTTATGGTTTTATATTATATATTTGATATATGGTCTATGTTGGCATAATTTTTGTATGAGGCATGAGGGTTAGGTGGTGGTGTTTTTAGGTTATTTTTGTCCGTGGGCACCCAGTTGTGCCAATACCATTGGTTGAAAAGGCTCCTCTCTCTTCACTGAATTGCCTTTGACCTTTGTCACAAATCAGCTGGTCATACTTGTGTGGATTTGTTTCTGGAGTCTCTGTGCCAGGGATTGGCACACATTGTCTGCAAAGGGGCACATAGTAAATATTTTAGGATTTGTGGGCCATCTCGTCTTTGTTTCATATCTCTTTTTAAAAAATAACTTTCAAAACATAAAAGCGATTCTTACTCGTGGGTCTTACAAAAATAGGCCACAGGTCAGATTTGGTCTTTGGGCCCTACTTTGCCGACCCCTATTCTGTCGCATTCCATTGATCTGTGTCCTCCCTGTCACAAATACCACACTGTCCTGATTATGGTAGCTTTACAGTAAGTCTTAAAATCAGGTCGGGCGAGTGCTCCAACTGTATGCTTTTGATTGATGCCTTTAGACCATTTTCATTTTATGGAATTATTGCTATATTTGGACTTAGTTCTATCGCTTTATTCTGTTTTCTCTGTGTGTGCGCACGAGTGTGTGTGTGTGTGTGTGTGTGGTTGTTATTGTTCTCATTTTCCCTTTCCCGACTTCCTTTGAGTTATTTGAGCATTTTTTCTAGCATTCCATTTCAATTTCTCTATTATGGCTTTGGATACCTCCCTTTGTATAGTTCGTCTGTCTACCGATTGCAGGAAGAATTACAATGCACATGCTGAACTTTTCTCAGTACTTAGACTCAGTACTTTGGCACTTTGAGTGGAATGTTACCTAACTCCACATATCCCTTAACTATCCTCTTGCTTTGTGACACATTTGTCTTATGACGTCTGCATACGTTGAAAACCCCATCGGATAATGTTGGACTCTCTGCTTTCAATGATATATTTTTATGTTTATTTATTTTTGACAGCGAGAGAGACAGAGCAGGAGTGGGGGAGGGGAAGAGAGAGAGAGAGAGAGAGAGAGAATCTGAAACAGACTCCAGGCTCTGAGCTGTCAGCACAGAGCCTGACGTGGGGCTCGAGCCCACGGACCGTGAGATCATGACCTGAGCCGAAGTCAGACGCTCAACCGACTGAGCCCCCCCAGGCGCCCCGTCCACTGTTAACCATGTTTAAAGAACTCAAGGGGGAAGAATAGTCTACTTTATTTACCCAGATATTTACCATTTCTGTTGCTCTTCCATCATTCCTGATGCTCCAAAGTTTTCTTCTGGTATCGTTTCCTTTCTGCCTTTAGAACAGAGTGCTGACAATGAATTCTCTTTTTTTCTTCATCTGAGAGTGTCTATTTATCTGAGATTGTCTATTCCTACCTTCATCCTGAAGGATGTTTTCATGCATACAGAGGTTGACAATTCTTTTCTTTCAATGTTTAAAAAATATTCCGTTTACTTCTGGCCTCCATGGTTTCTGATGAGAAATCTCCAATCCCTCCAGACAACCTATTCACTGTCAACATCTGGATCAAGTCTTATTTTCCATTCAAACCATGCTGATTTTCCATGTCCCCACCTGCCACCCACCCCGCCACCCCCCACCACCAGAAACTTGTCACTCCTTCCTGTGCATGAACTCACTGCACACACACTGTACATATTGGTGATGTAACCACATGCTGGGCTCACCTGCTTGTTTTTTGTCAAGTCCACTGGCTGAGAGAGAGACAGGGACTCAGACAGACAGACAGAGAGAAAGAGAGGAAGAAGAAAAAGGAGGAGGAAGGTGGGGAGGCAGGCAGAGAGGAGGATGAGGAGATGATTTAGAAGAACAGTCACATTTCAGGAACATCAGATGACCTCTGAGATCAGAGAATATGTCTGGAATTGGACTAGATAAGAAACGAGGCCCCCGTGTATGGAAGAAAGTCAGTGTGCAACCACATAGGTGGGTCCTCTGTGACCATCCAGTTGCAAGAAATTCCCAGGTGGTTCCAGAAACAGTTGGTAAGGGCTTAGGGTGTTCCCGTGGGTTCATTCATTCATTCATTCATTCATAAAGTTTGATGATCCCACATAACATTGGCATGTTTTTCAGTGGACGTCAAGGCTTGCCCCCAAAGGAAACATGCTTTAGTGATTGATACATTTTCTGGAAGGTGAGTGGGGTACATTTTGGAGTTGGAAGGGTCCATCGAGACCCTCAGCTCACAGTGACAGGGCACGTATTGGTTCCACTATGAGACTGCTCCCAAATCTTTGGTGGCTGCTTAGCCTCTGGCCTACCAGATCGCAGCCCTCTTCCTCTTCCTCTTCTGTCTCTTCCTCCCCCTCCCCACCACCCTACCCCAGAAAACAAGAAAAACAACACCTAAAACCTCTTAAAGACAGCCTCGGTTTCCACAGTTTAATCTCCATTTAGAATTTTGTGGATAGATGTGGACTTATGTTCAAATACAGTCCGAAAGGGCCACTCAAGATCCAGCTCCTCCCCTCTCTCAAAGCCTTTGCTCACTTACCCCTCCTCCATGAAGCTTTCTAGAACCATCCAATTTGGAAACAAACTCGGCAGAATGGGTTTGCATGTGCTGGACACGGAGAACTCAAAGAGCTCATGGACGGCCAGGGGCAGAGAGGGGTGAAGGGCTGTACCCTGATTATCAGAGTGACAGGGGACCCAGCTGGCTTCTGGGATTCTAGAAACAGGGGTTTTCATTCTTTTATGACTTGCTCACAACTTTTCTGGGCCTCAATTATTTGGTCTCAAACTAGATGCAGGATTTGGTTTTCAAGCTCTGCTCTGTGGACCTCCAACCTTGCTGCCTTCGGTTGGGTGCTGGGAGGACTGGGCGGTGGGGTTGGGGTGGGGATGATATAGAATGTGTGAGAATTCATGGTCTCCTGCTCCCAACTTTGGCCAGATGAGCTCCACTTTTAACTGTGTCCTTTGCCTTACATAGCCAATTTCACTTGAACAATGCAGGACTTTTAAAGTTTGAAAGCCACTCAACTAGATGACCAAGGTAGCCATGTTCATGGCACTCTGGACTCACACAGTCTCCACAAAATGAGCCATGTGGCCATATACACTTGGAAAAGACCTCTGGGCATATCAGGCTATTGGCAGCTCACATGCTTGAGTGTGCTAGCACGTGTACTGACGAATGTTTGACCACAGCTCTCCAGGGGAGAGGAGGGAAAGCCCTGAGTTGTGCTGATTTCCATGCTGCAAATTCTCCCAACACAGCCAATTTTAAGTCATCAGTGTGAAGTCTCTGAAGACAGAGCTGGGAAGAGATGCACGTGATAGGCTTGGGCGCTGGCTTGGGCACATCACTGGTTACAAAGTACCAATGAATGGCCCTGGTGTCTTCCCATTTTTGGGTTTAGAGCCAACTAACATACAGACTCGGGAGACAGATGTGGTCTATGTCAGTCTAATTACAATCGAAGCTGGTCAGATGTGGTAGGTTGGATTACTGTTGGCACATCTGTCCGCTAGATTCTAGAGGAGACATAGTCTTCCCTCTTCCATTGAGTTGGGACACAGTCACGTGACTCGCTTCCTGTTCCAAGCTGAGACCTTCAGAGGTTTCCTGAGGTTCTGCTTGCCCTTGGGCAATTGTGCCTTTGCCAGTAGATGTTCAAGCAATGTCTGGTTCCAGGGCACAAGGCACAGGAGAAGGAGCTGAGCTGCGTCAGTGAGCCCAGCCTAGGCAAGCCCCCCTCAGTGGACGCGCGGACTTCTGAGCTAAATAATTGCTTGTTGTACACTTGGGGGATCCTGTGGGTTTTGTTAGACAGCCTTTTGGGGCCACAGTTAGCTTCTTCAGAAACTGGTACCTAAATGAGAGATGGCTATAAAAAAGTCCAAGAGTATGTAGCATAGGTTTGGAACTGGACAGTGAGGAAATTTAGAGGAGGTTGGAAAAATGGCCAGAAAAATGGTGACCTGTGTGCAATGTGGTGAAGAAGTATTTGGTAAATTACTGCCTATGGTAATTTGGGAGGGAGAAAGCGTTCCTAGGAATTTGTGGAATTTGGCAGTGCTCGTTTTCAGGCTGAAGGTTGTAAACATGGGCTTTTTCGAGCTGTAAATGATAAGGTGCTATGAGTAAGACATGAGTTCAGAAAGGACCCGGCCAATTTGAAGTGGGATTTAGAAAATGAAATTATTTCTCATCTCCAGTCTCTCCAGCCACTGAGATCTTCAAATTAAGATTTGGTTTGGGATGGGGGCAGATCCTGAATCCAAGTGAAATACGGCACCAGAGTAAAGACAAAGTCAAGGATGTGTCCTTTGATTTTAATGCCCTTTGTCGTATGGTCCCTGGAAGAAGTGAGATGGCTCTAGAATACCTTTCAGTGACAACAGAGTGCCTAGAAACCTTCAGGGCATGGCCCCATGTAGCATGGTGTGAGGTACCCGTCATCCGACGTAGAGCAAGGCACGTCACCAAAGGGATGCAGGTGTGGCTTTCGGCACAGAGTGGCCTGGAATCAAGTATGCAGAAAATCCACAGGAGAGAGCTGAGTGGGCAAATGTGTGGAACGAAGGGGACAGAAGGTGTTGGAAGTAAAAGGATCTCAGGCTCCTAACTTCCTTCCCACAGGAAGAGGTCAAAGAGTTACTTTGCTCTCACAAAAGGCATGCTTCCCAATGGCCTTTTCAGAGCTAAAGGGTTGGTGCAAAAGGAAGAACGCCCCCATGGTGGAAGCCAGAGCTGTGGAGCACAATGGACTGCGGAGCCATTCAGGGAACATTCTACCTGGTGGGGGCACCATCAGGTGTCAGATACTGTGGACCAGTGACTGATTGGTAAATGCAGCGAATCTAGCTCTGGGCCACCACTCTGTGTTGGGAGTATGTATGCATGTTGTGGGCTGAGAGCTTCTTCCTAGTTCCTAAGTCTCTGGGTCAAGAAGAGCCACATCTGAAACAGGTGTAGATCACTAGATCCCTGACTTTGAGCCTGATGATTGATTGGATAGACCTTGCGCTTCTGGGATGAGTATACTGTACATGCGGGAGGGACATGGATCACAGTCTTGATGAGGGTGGACTGTGGTGAATTATATATTGTTTTTTTTTTAAAGTTTATTCATTTATTTTGAGAGAGAGAGAGAGAGAGAGCGAGTGAGCAGGGGAGGAACAGAGAGAAAGGGAAAGAGAGAATCCCAAGTAGGCTCCGCACTGTCCATGTGGAGCCCAATGTGGGGCTCCATCTCACGAACTGTGAGATCATGACCTGAGCTGAAATGAAGAGTTGGGGTTTAACTGACTGAGCCACCCAAGTGCCCTTGAATTATGTATTGTTGAGAAATATTTACTCTCCCTCTCTCCCTTCCATAGAAGGAAAGCACTTGCCGATGTCACTGATGATGGGTTTGGCCACGTGACTTGCTTTGGGCAGAAGAATGAGGTGGCCCATGGTGTACTGGTTGTGAGCACAGGCCTAAAGAAGACTGCCATTTTCCTGCTTATTTTCTTGTGCATCTGCTGTCGCCACAAGAAGGCAATGGCCAGGCCAGCATCTTGGCCCGAGGAGGAGGGTGAGAGGCAGATACATGCTTCCCCGGCCAAGCTGACTGCATTGGCTGCCCCCAGCTGGGCAGAGGTGCCCAGCCCAGCCCAACCTGGATCAGCCAACCCTCAGTTGGCCCAGATTCCTAAGTTCAGAAGATGCCTACTGTGCCGAAGCGTCGCAGATATTGGTATGCAGTGTGAGTGCGGCCACAGTGAACTGACGGGCTCAGTTGAATGGCCACGATGGGCTTAATGCTGTGACTCATCAGCAGTCTCAGCCAGCACTGAACTTTTGGCCCCCCTCTACCCCCAAAGGAGGGCAGAGCTGCTTCCAGAGACTTACCATGTGGTAAAGCAGCGCAAGTAGGAGATAAGCTCTGAAGGATGCAGAGATAGGGCCCAGCCAGGCCCCCTTGCTTCCTCCTCCCGAGGGTGCAGGCAGCTAAGCAAGTCTTCCCAGTGGAGGAGTGAGGCCGGGAGTGTGACTCTGGCTGTCGTCTTTCCATCAGGAAATTATGGCCAGACACACAGGGAAAACGTTGGGGTGCCCCGCAGAATGGAAACCTGCTAAATTCTATTTTCCTTGGGTGCTTTACCTTCTTGACCAGAGAGCCTTTCTTTAGTCCTCTCGGTTACAAGCCACAGAGCTGAATGCCTCTACGTGGCTTTGGCTCTGGACTCTCTGAGCTGGGGGCCAAGGTTTTTCTCATGGAGACGAGGAAGTTCAGGGGCCCAGAGCGCCCGGCCCTACAGAAGGTGCCTTCTACTCTCTCCAACCCTTCTCTTCGGCCCTCCTCTCCATTCTTTTGCCCCAGAAATCGTCCCAGGTGATTGCACGCCCTACTCACTGGCCCCCTGAGGGTTCCTTGGAGTGGCTTGGTCGCTGCTTAATCGTTGACTACTGCCTCGCTAGATCGGAGCACTCCCTGTGCACCTGCCAGGACCACTTCCTGGGCGGAGTTCCTGCTCAAGGGCCCCATCGCCCAGGGCTGGTTGCGGGGTATCATGGGGCTGCCTGTCCTTTCTCCTTCTGACTGTACCAGAGCACAGGGGTCTGCTGGTCTTTTCCCGTGACCCCCACCCAGACTCAAAAGTGCTCATTAGATAGCCTGTCAAGGAGGGAATCCTGACGTGAGGATTGCTGGGGGCGGGTGCTTGGAAATATACGTGGGTCTGGTCCGCATGGTTCTCAGCAAACCGACCGAGATGCTCAGATCAGCTCGCCGGAAGAACATTCCGACAGTCACTGTAAATCGTCAAGCCCTGCCCACCCCCTCGCCCCCAGAGACAACAAACCAACAGCCAGTAAATGCCTCAGCATTAAACATTTCTAGGCGAAGGCGGGGCAGTCAATTTTGACACTGTTGTGAAAAAAATATGGCCTCCTTTCTGTTCAAATGCACCAAATTTACTGCCCGGGTTCTCATTAACTGCTGTCAAGGAAAAGCGGATAGACCAAATAAATTATGAAAAAATTACTTTTTTAATGTACAAAAAGATGTATTTACAAGTTGAGCGTGTCATTTCATAGCATGTAGAAAAAGCTAAGTATTTTGGAGATATCAATTTGGCTGGATGGGTCACCCACAGTATTTTCAGGGACGTCGCCTTCTGTACAGATTATACACAGGCTGGGGATGGCTAGTGAAATCCCAGCTCAGGGAGAGAACGAACACCGCCACGGAGCCCGCACCCCTCGGAGGGGTCCCAGGGCTGTCATTTGGACTTGGCTTTGTCTCTGGACCCTAACAAAGTGTCTGATGTTCTGGGATGCAGAGGGTCCGGGGAAAATTTTGGCCCTGTCGTGGTTGAAGCCAGGGTCACGGTTATCAGGCTCATAGTGGTGTGGTTGGTTTTGGCACGGTCGCCACAGATTCAACGTGGGAAAGGTGTGAGGGGTGTGCATGTGTGTGTGTGTGTGGTGGGGAGGAGGCATCGATTCGCCCTACGGTACGTTCAGGAACGATGCCTGCTGATGCCAGTTCCGAATTCCCCTTCCAGATGGGACTTGGTCACACTGAACAGGAAAATTTCAGCAGCGGTCCCTCAGGGTCCCAAGAAACAGCCCTTTCACCCTCTCAGCCACACCCAAAACACCATGCATGTCATCGTGCTCTGCAGAATGGAGAGAAGGACAGTGGGAAGGGAATCCAGAAGGCCCCGGGACTGCGTGTTGGACCTGGGTATAGACCAAGGAGCGGCAGGCAAGCAGACAACACAGCCGGGGGTTAGCCTGGGCAGAGGCTGCCGTCAGAGTCCTGGGGTTTTCCACGGTAAAGTGGGCGCACAGTGCATCGGAGAAACAGGATTGGGTAAACATACGACTTCCTCTTCCTATGGGAGATCTCCAGGGTGGCCTGAGGCGGGGCCCCTGGTGCTCTCCCACTGCCTGGAGGCCCCATGCCAGGCTTCGGCTCACCTGGGTGCATCCCTAACCCACAGCAGCTCCGGCAGCCCCGAGGTATTTAGGAGTGTTCTTCCCAGGAAGGGCGACATTCTACATGCATGACACTGTAAACACGGTCTGGGCTGGCCCCAAGCACTACAAGTTTTCTTTCCTTTTTCTGGCAATACCGTCCATACTTTTGTCGTTCATATACGCTCGAACAGTCTGCCAGTTGCAAACTTGGCTTTGCAGGGTAGAGAGGCCAGCTCTACCAAACCTGGAATCGGGATGAGTTTCCAAGTATTCCAGGTAAAAACCTTTTTGCTTCCTCTGTGCCCCGGGGACGTTAGAGGCCTCAAGAAGTAAGCTTCATGGAAGAATTCCAGGCGGCCAGGAATTCCTTTACCTTGCAGGTGCGGGAATGAGAAACTTATCTTCCTGGATTGGAATATCCAGTATGGCTTTCGGATTCTCTACTCTCTTTCCTCGTGTACTTGGAAAGCCTTTGGCCAACGCAATCCCTCATCGGCCAGACGACAGAGGTGACGAAGCCAGAACAATTTGGTCCTATAAACACCAAAGGCCGGGAAGCTGTGCAAACGAGTTTTTCGCTCCTACCTTAGCCTTTCTCGTTGAGATTTTTTTTAAGTGTTCCGAAAAAGAATCCAAAAGAAGACCAGACAGGGTGCCCATAAGCCTGCCCTTAAAGCATTTGTGGTCTGGACCCGCCACTGGCAAAACTCCCTCAGACCTATTTAATACTTTTCTGGAAAAAGACAAACTAGAACTCCCATGCTCTGGGAAATGAGGCTTCCCCCGGCTCCCCGGAGAGCCAGGGGCTGGGGACTTAGGTCATCATGTTCAGGAACTTGCTTTCCTCGGCCAGGCTGGTGAGCATGGAGCTCATGTCCCCGACCGCCATGTTGCTGATGCCCGTGGGGATGGAGGGCAGAGTCAGGGAGTTCCGGGGCGTGGTGAGGCAGGAGGAGTTCTGGGAGAGGCTGTGGAGGAGGCTGGGACTCAGGGCGCCCGAGAGCAAACTCGAGTGGTCGCCATCATCCATGATCACATCAAAATCAATCTGGGGAGCCTCCAGCAGCTGGGAGTCCACGGTGCTGGACACCTGGTTGACCCCTGGGGAGGGCAAGGGCTGGGGCTGGACGCTGTCCGGGCAGGCCTGTGGTTGCGGCGGCTGGGGCCGCATGACCTGGCAGCCTACGTGGCTCTCCAGGCCTCCGTTCTGTTCGTACATGTGGATCTGGCCATAGTAGTAGAGCATGCTGTGGTCCTGGACCCCACCCGCGTCCTGCGGGGGTGGCTGGGGAGGCCGGGACGCCACGTTGCCCATGGCCCCCTTGGGCGTGTCTGCCATCTCCTGGTTGGTCGACACAGCAGCCATGGCGTGGCCGGCGGCTCTGGCGTAGGCCAGCTGCAACCCAGCACGCACCCCACGGTGGCAGCCGGCAGGGCTGGGCTCAGCGGGTGGCCGGGGTTGAACGAGGCCGAAGCTTGATCCCGCGACCCCCACCGTGCCCTGCTGGGGCTCCAGGAAGCTGGGCTGCTGGGAAGGTAGAAGGTTGGGGCCCTGGCGGTAGCTCTCCTGGCTTACGGGGTTTGCTAGGTGATGGCTCTGCTGTGGGTAGCTCTGGGCCGCGTGAAGTGGCAGCATCCCGGCCAGGGCTGGATTGGAGATTCCAAGTTCCCTGCGGCTGCCGCCCATCACGACAGCTTCGGGAGCAATCTCCATTTGCTGCGGGAGCCCCAAGTGGGCTGGCTTGGCTGCCATGTTGTTATAGGATGGGGGGTACTGGTTCAAGGTCCCCCCCATGGTACTGGGACTCAGCTGGGGATGGGCTTGGCCATAGTTGGTGTGGGGGCTCACAGGGGTGGTCATACTGGAACACTGGCCCCCTGTCCCGGGCTGCCGCAGCTGCTGCATGTAATTTATCCTCGGCACGTTGGGGCCTCCCCCGCAGGGCTGGAAGGGTCCCTGGCCGCCGTCCAGGGCTCCCGGGCTCAGCGGCAGGCCCTGTGGGCCATAGCCTGGGTACTGGCCGGAGGCCGCCTTCTGTGGGACCCCAACCAGGTTGCCCTGCGGGAAGGGCGAAGGCTTCGCCTGGCTGGCCAGGGTGTCCACCGTGCCCGAGCTCACCTCGTTCCACTGCACCGGCATGTGGTTTTTGTTCAGGCTCGAAGCGGCCCCGTAGCCCAGCTGGCAGCCTTCCAGCACAGGGGCCGAGGGGCCCCCGTTGGAGTCGGCGGCCACCATCCTGCGCGGGCCGTGAAGCCCCGGGCTGGGCAGCTTGGGGTTCTCGGAGAAGCAGGTGCTTTCCGGCGCATAGGCCTGCGAGGGGCTGTCGTCCAGGGCCCCGCCGGCGTGCGCCCTGATGTACTGGACCACGTCGTCCGGCAGCACGAGGTCGTCCTCGGGCAGCCCGAGGCCCACGTCGGGCCCCGCGCCGTCCGCCCCCACCGCCAGGGCCTCCAGCGCCACGTGCTCGCTGATGCTGGGCGGCCGGGGCGAGTAGGCGGCCCGGCCCGGGGCGTCGGCGTGGCCCGGCAGGCGGAGGAGCCCTCGCCGGTGGTCGGCGCAGGGCGGCAGCGGGGCCGGGTTCACGTCGTGGGCGCTGTGGAAGCGCTGCACCCGCGGGGCGGGCGGGGCGTCGGGTCGCCTCACCGGGTCGCTGGCCCGCCGCGCCCCGCCGCCCGGCGCCTCGTGGGGGAAGGCGGGCGCGGGCCCCGCGGGGCCGCGGGCCGGGCCGTCGCTGCCCCGCCGAGGCCCCAGCGCGCGCGGGCAGGGGCCGGGCGGCGGCGCCAGCCTGGTCCGCAGGCCCGCGCGCTCCAGGCCGGGCAGCGGGGTGGGCGGCGGGCCGCCCGTGGCCGCGGCGTACTTGGCCCGCAGGCTGTACTGCTGCGCAGGGGTGAGGCTGAGCGGCCCCGAGCCGCCGCCGCCGCCGCCGCCGCTGCACTGGCTGGCCTCGCTGGAGCGCCGCGACGCGTCGGTGGAGATGGGGTCGTAGGAGTCGGCCGAGCTGGCGTTGTGCGGGCGGCCGGCGCCCAGGGGCGAGGCCTCGCTGGAGCGGCGGCTGGAGAAGTAGGGGGAGATGCCGGAGGAGCGGCGGCTCACGGTGTAGGCGGAGCTGACCGTGCTGGTGGAGCTGTCGCGGCGCTCCTGCAGGTGGCTCAGCACGGTCACCTCGCTCGAGGACAGCTCGGACAGCCGCGGGTTGGGCAGCAGCCCGCCACCGCCGCCGCCGAGGTTTTCCAGGATGGAGCCTGCGGGAAAGGAGAGGGGTCAGCGCCTGGGGGCAAGGGCGCGGGGGCTCTGCCTGCTCTGCCCCTGCGGGCGCTGTGGCTACTGGAGCCCTCGGCACACAGCAGGCACTCAACCAATGACTTCTAAGCGAAAGGAGCGAAGGGAGGAACAGTAAGGGAGCAAACGGATGGCATTTATTACTAAAGACGGACAAGGGGAAGTCAGGGGGCTGGATTCCCGTCTTGGGCACCACCGCCTGGCTGGCCCGGAGTTCTCATCGTGTCTGATCCTTAGTTTCTCCAGCTGTAGACAGAACACGTCTCTCCGTGGGAGGAGGGTATGGAGAGGAGGGGAGGGAGGAGGAGCCCGGAGGGCCCTGGCCACAGCCTGGCTGCGCCCTCACCTTCTGGGCACGGGTGTGGCCAGGCGGGCTCCCCAGGGGCCGGGCTTACTGGGCAGGCTGCTTATAGGCAGCCCTCTGAGATCCGCACCGGGGAAGGGAGCAAAGGCCCCAGGGCGTGCAGGGAGAAGTGTGTGGCCCAATGACAAATGATGTCACAGGGAGCTCTGGGCCTTGAACGGCCTGACACTCCTGCAGTGGATGGGGGGGGGGGGCCGCCCCAGGAAGGGGTGACCTTGGGAAAGGCAGCTGTCTGCAGCCCAGGCCGTTTCTGTATGAGGCTGAGTTGAAGGCCATGCGCCAGCCACTCCTTCAACGGCTGGGGTAACAGATCCTCCCCTTAGGTGGAAGCTGGTGCCTCTCACTGTCCACCACACTGGCTGGGTCCCTGCAGGGCACACTGCCTGGCACAGAGTCAGCACTCGGGAACGTCAGAGCCCGGCCGATGCCTCCTGAGGCTGCCTTCTCCATGAAGTCCTCCCCGCTCGTCCTCAGCTGACCTGGGCTGTCTCTCTGTCCTGTGCGCAGCTCCGCCCTGAGCTCTGTCGCCGCTTCCTGGCTCCTTGCCGGTCAAGTGTGCGTCTCCTGGCATGGCCCTCTAACCATAGGCTCCTTCTAACCACAGGGACTGGGGCTGTATTGCTCTCCTCCCTAGAGCCTTTGCCACGGTGCCCCCAGCAAATGCACGCTGTAGTTGAAAGAGTTTGGGGCTGCCTAGGCCCGGGCTAAGCCTCAGCTCGGCCACTGATCTGAGTAGGGCACTTCCACCTCTCTGAGCCTCACTTTCCTCATCTGTGCAATGGGCTGGTAAGATCTATCCTACGGCGGGCATCCGGTTTGATGGCACACGGCACTTGATGGAGGTTAACCTAGCGGGTGCTCGCCCCAGGCTCCCCCGCGCCCCTGCCCACACACACCGGGGCCTCCACTCACCACTTCCCGGGAGGGGAGGCAGCTTGGTGCTCCGGGTGTGCGGAGCCGGCCCGGCCCAGGAGCAGGCGTCCTTGAGCGACTTGAGCTTCTCCTTCTTGAGCTGCTCCAAGCGGTGCATGGCGGTCATGTGTTTGCGCAGCTGCAGGCCACCAGCGGAGGGAGCGGCCAAGGCTGAGGTGTCGGCCCCCGGGGGCGTGCCATCCAGGGCCGTCAGGTCTCCCAGGCTCCCGGGCCCTGTGCCCGGCATCTCCACGCCGCTGTCGTTGTTGGGGGCACTGCCCAGGGGAGAGGGCTCGCTGCTGCAGGACGACTGGGCCCCGGGGCTGGACTGACACAGCTGCAGGGGTGTGGCGAGAAGGCGCAGGCTCAGAGGGTGCAGGAGCCCGCCGGGCCCTGCACCCACGCGTGCGCACACGTGCCGTGCCCTTGCACACCCAGGAAGGAAGCTGCACGTAGAGGAGCGCCCAGGCATCACTGTCTGCTTGCGGGAGGTGGCTTGGCCACCTCACTTCTCTGAACCTCAGCTTCCCGGGCTGTAAGATGGGCCCGTACTGCCTCTGGGACCGCGTCAGTGGCTGGGTGGCAGGCATCTGGTTCACACAAGGCACCCGTAGTGGACAGCCCCCCATCACCCTGCCTCGTGCGCCTCTGTTCTCCTAGCCAGCGTCCGGGCCACACCTCGGCACATGGGGCTTTCAATGTCTGGACACGGTGGCGCTGTGCCCCACAGAGGCTGCCGTGGCTGCATGAAGCTGACCTCAAGGAGGGTACCTCGTGTGCCAACAACAGGGACGTGCCACGTGATGCAGCAAGGAATGGCGGAGGCCCGCCGCCCTGGGGCCTTCTCAACAGGCCAGATGCAGGTTGTTGGAAAGGGCAAGGCAGCCCAGGGGAGGCGGACCTCCTCGATGCAAGCCTTTGCCCGAACGGCGGCCCCAAACTAGCCGTGCCTCCGGGGCCGACAGCTCACAGCACATGAGCACAAGGCAGGACTCCCCACATCCTGAGCCACCTTCCCTGGGGCCCGAGATCTGAGCCCGGCTGAGGCTCGCCTCAGGTACAGCACCTCTGGGCTCATTCCTAGGCCAACAGCCCCCAAGTTCCAGATTTTTCCTGGGGAAGCCACAATGCTCCCTTCTGCCCCGAGCACCAGGCATATTCTTCCCGGGGGCATTCAAGAGCCTCCGTCAGCTGGTCCCTCCCTCCTCCATAGCCTGAACCCCCACCTGCACTCAGCCCTGTCCCTCCTGGAGGGCGGTCCCCTCGGTTTGCGCCTATACCTGCCACCTTGAGGCCTGCTGCCAGCCTTTACCTGTCCCCGGGGTTGCACCTCCAGTGGCGTCGACCTCTCCAAACCCACCGCGCCAGCCTCCCGAGGGGCATCGGCCCTGGACACGCACCCCGGCCCGCCCTCGACTCGCCGGCCCGCCCCGCACCCCCACCGGGCTCCTCTGCTCACCTCAGTACCGTCTATCCTTAGGGGAGGTACAGTGGAGAGAGAGAGGCGGAGACAAAGAACAGGTGGTTAGAACAAAAGGAGCGGAGGCCACAGGGGCAAGGACGCAGAGACAGGACAGAGGGGAGGGGGCGACCGGAGCGCAACGGGGCTGCCGGGCAGGATGGGACGCGGCACAAGGCAGGCTCTGTGAGAGGCCCGAGGTAGCGAAGGGAGGAAGAGTCGAGCTGGAGAGAGGATGTCACTGTGCCCTGAGGGCCGGGGGACCCCCGAGGCAGAGCCCGCGCTGCCGCTGGGGCGCGGGGCTGGGCCTCCGTGGGGGAGGGGCGGGAGGCAGGGGCGGGGGGCCTCCACTGCCCGGCTCTGCTTACCCCGGAGCCCTCGGTCTTGATGGCTTTGATGTGCAGGCAGTCCTCCACGGCCTGGCCGCTGGCGCCGGCCTCGGCGCCCTCCTCGGAGCCCCGGCCCCCGGGCTCGGCGCCGGCCTCGGGGTCCCCGTTCTCCTTGAGCAGCGGGGCGCGGAGGTGCACGTCGTTGCGCTGCTTCTTGGGGACGTGCGCATCGGGGCCGTGCACCGTCTTCACGTGCTTCCGGAGAGAGCTGGGGTCCGTGTACCGCTTGGTGCAGCCTGGGATCTTGCAGATGTAGGGTTTCTGGGGGCAGAGGCGGGCCTGTGTGAGACGCAGCTGGGGACACAGATCAGCGACTACGGAGGGAGCGGGGACACCGAGCTGGGTGGGACCGCAGGGCTGCCTCGCCCGTCAGCAGGGCACCGGGATGCTTTGATATGGGCAGGAGCATATGGCCTTGCCACATCCCTGCGACACAGCGTTTCACACCCTGATCTGTCTGGTGAGGAAAGACAGGTTCGAAGAGGCGAAGGAACGGGCGCAAGTCACTCAGCAACTGGACGAAAGTCCCGGGTTTCTGAACCTCAGTCTTGAGCTCACACACACGCACGCACCCCTATATACCCCAGGTCTGCGTGGACACTCCCCCAGACCCACACGCACACGTTCCCACAGACTCACACACACCCGCGCACACACACCCTCAAACACACATGCACACACGTATGCACGTGTCTGTAAACATCCACATGCAATCCAGCCTACAAATACACATCCGCAACGGACCCACAGAATACACACACACGTGTGCACACACACACACCCCTTGCCAAGCCTAGCTCTGGTCTGTAGAGGCCCTTGCAGGGTTTAGATTTCTTTGGGAATCCCTCGGATTTCTTGCAAGCGTTGGAGAAAATTCCTTTGGGGTCCAAAATGTATCCAAGCTTTTAGAAATGTTCCTCCTGCCCGAGTCTGCCTGAGCAAGAGCAGCTGCGCGGCTGGGCTTGGACTGGGAGGTGGAACAGCGGACTTCTCTCCCGGGGCTCTCTGGGCCCTGCCAGGCTGCCCTGTGCCCTATGAGTAGGGGGCTGACAGCCACCATAGGTCAGATGGCATTAGCAGCGACGGCATGTCGTCGCCAGCCCCCCAGTGTGCTGAGCTCAGACAGCAGCTCGGGAAGGCGGGGACGGGCACCTGGCACCTGGCTACAGAGGTCGAGAAGCCACGTATTTCCTCGAGTGCCAGCGGGGCCCTGCGTGCACGTGCTGTGCACACCCTGGCCAGCGGTGTACCTCGTTGGAGTGGGTGCGGTTCTGGTGCTTGGCGCGGTCCGAGGCGTTGGAGAAGGCCTTGTTGCAACCTTCGTGCTCACACACATACGGTTTCTCCCCCGTGTGCGACCGCAGGTGAGTCTTCAGGTTCTCCAGGCGAGAGTAGGCCTTTGAGCAGCCCTCGAACTGGGAAGAGGGGGGTTCGGTCAGTGAGGGTGCCCCAGATCCGACGCAGGGCAGCTGACCTCGGGGCCGGCCCACTGCCTCCTCCCCAGGCCCCCCCATCTGCTGTACCCCGCCGCTGCGCCCAGGAGTGTGTATTCTAACAGTCATGTCCACCTTGCTTTCTGATTATAAAATGACATTGGGCCACTCTAGAAAACTTGGAAAAGACGGAAAAGTGCAAAAAGAGAAATGAACACCGTTGGCTGCCCAAGGACAGTCATTGCCAACGTCGAGAGAAGTCTCTTTCTGGGGACTTTGTAGCTCATCCCCAGTTTTTGTGTTTAAGTTTACTTATTTTGAGAAAGAGAGAAAGGGAGGATGAGAGAGTGGGGTAGGGGAGAGAGAAAGAGAGAGACAGAATCTGAAGCAGACTCCACGCTCTCAGCATGGAGCCCAACGAGGGGCTCGAACTCACCAACCGTGAGATCATGACCGAGCTGAAGTCAAGAGTTGGATGCTTAACCAACTGAGCCCCCCAGGCGCCCCCATCCCCACGTTTTATTTATTTTTTATTTTGAGAGAGAGCGAGAGAGCGAGCAGGAGGGGGGCAGAGAGAGAGAATCCCAAGCAGGTTCTGTGCTGTCAGCGCAGAGCCCAGTACAGGGCTTGATCTCATGAACCATGAGATTATGACCTGAGCCAAAATCGAATTGAACGCTTAACTGACTGAGCCCCCCAGGCACCCCTTATCCCCACGTTTTAAACCCAAACTGGGAACATATCAAGTATTTAGTTACATACTCTGTTAAAATCAACGGCACATGGTGAGAAGCATCCCGTATTATTAAAAACTCTTTGAAAATATTATTTTAAACTGTTTCCAGTCCCACCCCCCATTAGAACTTTGGTGTGCATTAAAACACGCTGAGAATTAAATCCGGTTTTCTCCGAGTCCTTGCGTGAGCTGGCCACCCTCACACTTGCTATGGCCATGCTGGTCCCCTTTCAGTGCCTTGACCCCACTGAGTTCTTCCCAGCACAGGGCCTTTGCACACACAGTCCCCCTCTGGCTGGAACCTTGCCCCGGCCCTGGCGTGGCTCATTCCCTCTGAACCTCTTAGGTCGTTTCCTCTGAAAGCATTTCTCTGATATTCTTAATCGTCACATTACCCTTTTCCCTTTATACTTCCTACCACAACTTATAATCATCTCCACCATTTTATTATCTGGCCTTCCCACTAGGATCCCATCTCCAAGAGAGCAGGTGCCGTCTAGATCTTGTTCATTTTTGTGTCCTTAGTATTTAGTATCTGATGAAGAAACCCATGCTTGGCACTCAAGAAACATTTTTGAAAAGGAAGGAAGGGGGGAGCATGAGAGCATGGCAGAGAGGGAGGGAGGGAGGGAAGGAAGGAGGGTGGAAGGATGGATCGTTGTAGGGGGCTCTGCACCTATTGCCAAGATACTGCAACAGCATCTACCGTGGCCATGAAAACTGTCCTCGGGATGACATGGACACCGGAGCAGGAACCGTCACACTCTTCTCATCCTCCCCTTTATTCCTGACCCGTCTGACTGAGCACATTTGGCTCCCAATGCCTCTGATCTGTTTCTACAACTCCCGGCTCGCACCACAGGGCGATGGTCCGCCTCTACTCAGAAGGTTACGAAAACAACTTGCTGCAAAGGACGGGGCAGGACAAAAATAAGTGTGCAAAAGGAGGATAAATCTGGAGGACAGACACTTCCCAATTTCAGAATTTACTACAAAACTATAATAATCGAGATTGTGTGTGCCGCTAACCGTAAGGGCAGACGGGGGGGATCGATGTAACAGAAGGAATGAGGGTTTAGAAATAAACTCATATATCAGCATCAGGTGGTTTTCGACAAAGGTGTTAAGGCCATTCAATGGGGAAAGAAGAGCCTCTTCAACAAATGGGATCAGGACAACGGGACGGCCACATGCAAAAAGAATGAAGCAGGACCCCCTACCTCCTACCATATACTCAAAATAGATGAAAGCCCTTAATGGCAAGAGGTACCTTATAAAACTATATATAAATTTATATACATAAGACTATGCCTTTATAAACAATAAAACTCACAGAAGAAAACATAGGGGTAAATATTTGTGACCTTGGATTAGGCAATGGTTTCCTGGATATGATACCAAAAGCACAAGCAGTTAAAAAAGTGGGCTTCATCAAAATTAAAAACTTTGGTGCTTCAAAGGAAACTATCAAGAAAACGAAAAGAAAACCCCCAGAGTGGGAGAAAATACTGACAAATCATATATCTGATAAGAGTTTAGAACAACTACAACTCAACAGGATAATTCAGTTTGATAATTCAGGTAAAATATCTGAGTAGACGTTTGTCCGAAGACAAATGATCAATAAACACGTGAAGAGAAGGTCAACATCATCAGTCATTAGGGAAATGCTAATCAAAACCCCAGTGAGATGCCGTGTCACATCCACCAAGACGACGGTCGTTAAAAGACACGTTAGTAAGTGTTGGTAAGGACACGAAGAAGTCAGAACCCGCATATTGCCCGTGGGAATGTAAGACGGTGCAGCCTTTTGGGAAATCGGTCTGGCTGGGCCTCAAACCCAGCACTTCTACTCCAGGTACACACACAAGAGAACTTAAAACACAGGTCCGCACAAAAACTTGCACACTAACGTTGGCAGCCGTTGCATAACAGCCGAAAAGTGAAAACAGTGCTAATATCCATCAACTGAGGAATGGATCAAAATGCCAGATCTATCCATACGATGATGCCAGGATCTGTCCATACAACGGACTGCTGTTTAGCCATAAAAAGGAATGAGGTATTGGGGCGGCTGGGTGGCTCAGTCGGTTAAGCTTCCGACTCTTGGTCTTGACGCAGGTCATGATCTCACGGTGCCTGGGGTCTAGCTCCGCAGGGGGCTCTGCGCTGTTGGTGTGGAGCCTGCTTGGGATTCTGCCTCTTTCCTGCGCTCTCTGCCCCTCCCCCCACTCTCTCTCAAAATAAATAAATAAGCTAAAAAAAAGAATGAGGTATTGATACATGCTACACCACGGATGAATCTTGAAAACATGCTGAGTGAGCAAAGCCAGACACAAACACAATCACACCCATTGGTTGGTTCCATTTTTATGAACTGTCTGGAACAGGCAATTCACAGAGACGGGGAAGTGGTTGTCGGAATGGGGGGATGGGGAAGAGAATGGGGAGTCACTGCAAACAGGCATGGGGTTTCTTTCTGGGGTGATGGCAATACTCTGAAATCAGCTAGTGGTGATGGTTGCACAACTTTGTGAACATACTAAAAAAATCACTGAATTGTGTATATATTTTTTATTTAAAACATTTTAAAAAATGTTTATTTATTTTTGAGACAGAGAGACAGAGCGTGAGCGGGAGAGGGACAGAGAGAGGGAGACACAGAATCCAAAGCAGGCTCCAGGCTCTGAGCTGTCAGCACAGAGCCCGACGCGGGGCTCCAACCCATGAACCACAAGATCATGACCTGAACCAAAGTCGGACACTGAACCGGCTGAGCCACCTAGGTGCCCCTGAATTGTTTCTTTTTTTTAAAGGGTGAACTTTACGGCATGTGAATTTTATCTCAATTAAAAAAAGAACTTGGCAACAAAGGTGGCATATTTCATTGAATCCTGGGTCCACCTATTTTAAGACAGCCTGATTTCAGAGATGTTAAAATATATTATATTAATATAATATTAAGTGTCTATCTCGGAATTATGAAACATGGTGATTCACGGAGAGGAGTTCCCAGAGGCTTTAGCTGCAACCACATCAGAGCATCACTGGACCAATGGCCCTTTTATTTTTTATTTACTTATTAAAACATTTTTAATGTTTATTTTTTTAATTTTTAAAATTCTTAAAATTTTAATTATTTTTTTAAATGTCTTTATTTTCTTTTGAGAGAGAGAGACAGAGTGTGAGCGGGGGAGGGGCAGAGAGAGAGGGAGACACAGAATCAGAAGCAGGCTCCAGGCTCCCAGCTGTCAGCACAGAGCCTGACACAGGGCTCGAACCCATAGACCACGAGATCATGACCTGAGCTGAAGTCAGATACTTAACTGACTGAGCCACCCAGGCGCCCCAAATGTATGTTTATTTTTGAGAGAGACAGAGAGACAAAGCACGAGCCAGGGAGGGGCAGAGAGAGCGAGAGACACAGAATCGGAAGCAGCCTCCAGGCTCTGAGCTGTCAGCACACAGCCGATGCAGGGCTCGAACTCGTGAACTGCAAGATCATGACCTGAGCGGAAGTCGGATGCTTAACCGACTGAGCCCCCCAGGCGCCCCCCAACGGCCCTTTTAAAGAGGGAGCAACTGTGTGTGTTAAAAAAAAAAAAAAAAAAAAAAAAAGGTCTCACCAATCAGAGTCACAAATTCTGTGGACTCCTAAGGGAAACTGTCTAAAGGGTCTTATCTCTGTGTTCATTGTGTTCACTTTAGAGAGCGAAATTCAAAAGAATAAAAAAAATAAGAAATTCACCCAAAGTGATTTTGCTCGAGCTGTGAGATGAACCACCAGCGAAGCCGTTCTCTGGGCAGGGCGCACACCCCAGGGCGCTTACACTAAGTTGGCTCCTGGGTCTGCGGTCTGCCAGCCAAGTGCACTGTGGGGGTGGGTGCGGCCGTACCCGGGCGCTCATGGCCACACGGACACAACCACACGGACACCAGCACACCCCGCACTGCAGTCACCAAGATGCACACGCCCCGGGAGTGAATCAAAGTTCCGGGACAGCACAGGGGGCGGGGCCTCAAGAAGCCCCGCCCCGCGGGAGGCGCAGGGCAGGAGCGCGCACGACAGAAGACCCCTTGGAAGGGCGGGTCCCGTGGCCTGCTCAACCCAAGGTGACCTGTGGTCGGCCCCGCCCAACACAGCCCCCCCACGCGCGCGACGCGGCAGGGAGGCGGGGCCACTCACCGTGCACTTGTGCGGCTTCTCGCCCGTGTGCCGGCGCATGTGCACCACCAGCATGTACTGGGCCTTGAAGGGCTTCTGCTCCCGCGTGCAGGCCTGCCAGCGGCACACGAACTCCTTCTTCTCCCCATGGATGTGCTCGTTGTTGATGTGCTGCCGGGAGCAAGCCCGCAGCGGGGGGTGAGCCCGGCCACCCGTCCTGGGCACCCCCCCCCCCCCACAACGCGCAGACGCTTCACGCCTTATGTGCCAGGCCACGCCTCCTTCTCTTTCCCCGCCGTTAACTAAAGGTCTACTGTGTGATCTCCCAATTGTGTCATCAGAGTGACCATCTATGACGGGCAAAGGCGCCCTGCTCACGGCGGGCTGGGCTCCAGGCTCCGGTGGTTAGGATGATACTCCTGGGCTGCAAACAGTAGGCACTAATTAACTGTCGTGAGGCAGACATGCACGTGGTTGGTGCGTGAGACGCTTCTCCCAAGCTTGCGCCTACTGTCTCAGGCGTTTGTAAATACACTTTTTTTATTCTAATGGAAACATCAGTGCATCCTCGTCTCTGTTTCTGACAGTAACCTAGGAGATGATGGCTCTTCTGATTCTTTTCGCCAAGGCCCAGATTGTGCAGGGCCCCGGGCAGCAGGGGTGGGTGGGGCTCGACTGGGGGCCCCGACAGTGGGGCCTGGGCACTGTGTGATGCTGCCCCTGGGACAAAATGGCCCAGGAGGATAAGGCAGGTCAGCCCTGCATCCCAGGATAGGGGGAGCCAGCAAGCTGCCCTGAGATGACTCTTTGGAGTTTAGCCACTTGCTTTGGTTATTTAACTGAAGGCTGCAGGACTCACTGGAGCAGGGGGTTTACTGTCTCTGAGCTTAGGATGTGTGGGTATGTCCAGATTTTTATGTCTTTAATCTCTGAGGTGGCTTATTTATCTTGGGGCGTGAAAGAAGGTGGTATTAGTCACTCACATAGTAGACTGAAAAAGTGTACCAGACCTTGCGTGCTTCCTCTCCCTCTACGGCTTCTATCTAAAGGCCACCGGGAGCCTCTTTGCACCCCATCAAGGTCATGTCCTGTCAGTGTGGCAGATAGGGCTGGGCTTGCTTTCTCCTAGAGGGACGGGGAGGGTGAGACACTCAGATCTCCGGTGCCTGTTCTCTCCAGCCCCAGTGCCTTTCTTCTCTCTTTTTTTGGCTCCCCTTCCAGCTTTCACTGCCTCCCACCCACCACAACCTCCAATGCAGCAGCCATTAGCCACCTTTGGCTCTGGAGCCCTTGACATGTGGCTGGTCCCACCTGGGATGGGCCTGTTTCAAAGACGGAGAATTAAAAAAAAATTGTAAGGACGTAAATAAAATCTCTCAATGATTTTGTTTTATGTTGATGGCACATCAAAATGATAATCTTTCAGATTTATTGGGTTAAATGAAATATATTATCCAAGTGAATTTCACCTGTTGCCTTTTCCTCTTTTTAAAAACGTGCTCCCAGGTTAACGTAAAATTACATGCGTGGTGGGCATTTGTGCCTGGCACCGTCTTTCCACGGGACTGTGTGGCCGCAGGTCTTTGCAGCCCACGGGGCTGTCCGAGAGCTGAGCACGTGGGCACCTGACCCGGAGGAGACAGAGAACCGCCAGGCCCACACGTCCCGAGGAACAGGCCCGACCGCCATGCATACAAATGCCCACGCTGCAGCAAGTAAAATCGGCAGCGCTTTGAACTTCCAGGGAAATCTTATCATATTAGCCTCACTTTCCATTTTTAAAGCCTCTCAAATGATAAAAATGCTTCCTGACAATGCCTTTCATTTTTTTCTTATTGGTTTACTTAGCAACAAATTGTTAATAATCGACTGGGGGCTCCAGCTCACCCGTGTGCCTGCCACCATCCATCTTCCCGGGGAGCGGAGAGAGAGACACAGCCCGGGCAGAGGGGCTGGCTCTCTTCTCATAGGGGGCTTCTCTTTCCAGGACAGGCAGAGGCGATCACGCTGGCCCACAGGGACAGTCCTGGGGGCCGGCTGGCTCACCGCTGTGCACACCTCTCATGTCTGCGTCTCCCGCCCGCCCTCGGCCCCTCCCGGCCGCACACGCAGTCCTCTCTCTCTTTCATCTAATCTCATCTGTCCTACAACTCTCAGCCCCAGTGGCCCCTTCTCCCTCTCCGAATAGTTTACCCAAAGACGTGGAACAGGTGGAAAAATTATATTCAAGTTCCGGAAGGGATTAGGGCAGCCCCGTTTCACAGGTGCAACGGGTCTGCTGGGAAATTCTGATCTGCCGTGTCCTCACACTGGGGGACAGGGCACCCCACCGCAAAAGAAACCCTGGGCATTTGAAAGCAACGGGCGCGACAGGAGGGAGCAGAGGGAGTGGTTAGTGTCCTAACTCCGGACTCCACAGAGCTGCGGAGAGCAAACCCCTTTGGGATGCCTTCCGGATGTGAGCCGTGTGTATCTCCCGGGTCGGGCAATCTGACGGCTAGGCTGCTGTGGGGCTCATGTCCACAGACTCTCATTCACCCAGGGGCGTGCGGGTGGCGAGGAGAGCCGTGTCGGGAGGGTGATTCTTGAAATCACGCTGTCTTCTGGACGGAGAGGAGAGACCGGCTCAGGGCTGGGGTGGGGAACGGGGCGGAGGGGGCGGGAGGCTAGCTACCCTGCACGAAAGGCCATCTGCCAAGCGCTTATGTTGGTATCACATTGAACCTTCACAACTTTGTTGGGTAGGCTCCACCCCCATTACGGGAGGAACAACACTGGGGCTCCTGGAGGTAAAGCCGCTGGTTTGGAGCCGCTCGGCGAGGTGCGGTGCGGCCAGCTTTCAAGGCCCTGCTCCCTGCGCCCCAGGTTACCTCCCGACTGCCATCATATGGATGCTGCTGTAGAAAAGTTCCAAGTGGGGACCAAGGGACACGACATGAGGGAGCACCCAGGTCCCACGGCCTCTCTGGTGTCCTGACCCGTCAGGACCAGGTATTTCTAAGCAGCCCCCTCCTGATACAGTACAAACACCCCATCTGCACTTGCATCCACTGGGTCTCTGTGAATGGTCTCCAAGAGGAAATTACTAATTCCTTCCTCCATGGGAGGAACTTCTTTCACGTGTCAGGGTCCGTGTTTGTAGATGCCTGCTGGTTTAACTAATCTCATTTCCCTCTTTGCACTGGTTGCTAGGAAGCTCAGGGGGAAAAAAAAGATATTTACGTGAATTACAGCTCAGAGCACATAGTTTTTTAAATCCATTCTACTCCTGGCTTCATCTGAGTGTTCCTTTCTCCTTAATTTTCTCATGTACTTATTTTTGTTTTAATCTCTTATACTGTGTATGTATATGGAAGTCCCCTTTTGGAAGCAGGCAGGGCCCAGGTAAGTAATCAGGTGTCCCATTTGCAGAGGATGTGACCCAGGCACCTCCTAGAGCTGCCTCGTCCAGCCCCTTCCCTCCCGCAGAGGGGCTGGGCCTTCTGTCTGCTGGGCGGGGTGCCGGGGCCTCGAGGCTTACGTGCACCAGCTGCTCCTGGGTGTCGTACTCCTTGGTGCAGTCTTCCCAGTGGCAGTTGGTCTCGTAGATGATCACTTCGGCCTCCTGCTTACAGTCATCCCTGTCCAGGTCTTCCTTGAGGTCAGCCAGCTGCTCCTGGGGGAGGGGCAGAGCAACCCACGTGAGCCACCTTCAGCCGCCTGGCCCTGAAAGGTCACTGTTGGCCCCGGGCAGTCTATGCCAAGGACTCTGGGCTGGTATGCATGTGGAGGCACATGCATGCACACGCACACACGTGAACGCACACACATGCACGTGTACACGCACGCACACACGCACATGTATGTGTTCATCCACCTTCTCACTTTCCTCAGCTAGCTCCCGCCCAGCCTGTTGCACAGCTGTCCTGGGGCCCCCCCTTCCTCTCTTGATGTTGGCCTGTCATCACCAAAGTGTCCCATCCCATCCTGGGTCAACTGACTTGGCGAGGAGAACGGGAGAGAGGAGGGCAGTGACGTTTGCGTATTTGGTTTGGTTTCCTCCGGGAGAGCCCAGGTGGGCCCCCAGGCGATCGGGGTGGGGGCGTTTTCATTTCTAGCATGCACCGGGGTGGGGGTGGGGGGCTGCTCCTGCCTCGAGGCAAGAGAGCAGCCAACGTGCAACTGGCCTGGCCCTTGGGACCACTTACTCTCACACTGTCCCTCCTGCCAGGACACAAAGCACACCCTGATTTGTCTCCCAGCGCCCGTCCCCCGTGTGACAGCCCTAAGACGCGGCCATGTGTGTTCTTGCACCCCGGCCAGGAAAATGGGTTCAGGGAGGGGCCCCCTTGCTCTCCGCAGAGCACTCAGAGAGTGACAGCCCGCGTCTACGCTGGCATCTCCTCATTTGGACGGGGCCCACCTGTGCCCTGTTCAAGGCGGCAAAGGAAAGGCTGGGAGTGGGAGCGAAGGGGGAGGCACCGATGTGCCAGGCTGGGACGAAGGCCCAGTGACGACCTCCACAGGACATCAACACCCCCCGACACTGCGCTGGGCAGGCTGAGAGCAAAGCCAGGCAAAGAGGCGATGTTAGAACGAGTTGCTTTCCATTTCACACTACCTACAAAACCGCAGGACTGTTCTGTTTTTCAAAAGAGCCTCCGGGGAAAACATTTACAGCCCAGATTAAGGGGGCCAGCCTCCCCCACAGTCAGGAGCCCCAGCCCCTGCAGGCTCTAGGGACCACGAGGCAGAGGCTGCAGCTCTCCCACGAGCCCCATTACTGATGCTGAGCCCATTTCTGCGAGTGGGGAGATCCGCCTCGCGGCTCCTGGGCTGGCCGGACTCATGCCCCCGGGCGACTTTCCAGTGGAGCTGCGCTTCTGGTTGCTTCTCAGAACACGTTGCAGCGAATGCACTTGCCCTGCAAAGGCGAACAATGACGTGCGGTAGCCCAAGTCCCCGGGCAGCGCTGGGTCCGCAGTAAAAGGAAGTGCGGGCGCGCCCCTGTCCTGAACCTTTAGCAATGGGACGTCCGTGGGGCTGTGGCCCCTGCTCTGCACTGTCAGAAAAACCGCAAACAGACTTGTGACTTCCTGAGCCGCACGTCCTGCTTATTTCAAAGAAGACTTGAAGGAGCTGCCGGATGGACGTGTGAGTAGGAGACGGCGCGGGGGGCAGGGGGTGCGCTCGGGCCTCCAGATGGGAGGCGGGCACCACCCTAGCCCACGGTTGTGAGGGCTGAAGCAGAGCGGGGATTCACTACGCCGCAGGCCTGCCACGGGAAAGCACGCCCATCCACCTTGCAAATGAGACGGGTCACGGCATCAGGTCCCCGAGGGACACGGTGACAACCTCTCGTGATAAACGGCTTTCCTTCCACGGACACGCTGGAGGAGCCGGGCCGGGCAGGAAGGAGGGCCCTGCGCTGCCTTTCCGGGTCGGAGGGGCGGGGCGGGGGCTCGGCGCCTGTCCTGGCCGCTGCAGCGTGTTTATCTCGCCTGGATATGTGCCGTCCTCATCAATTTCCACGGCCCCCGATGATGGCCGACGTCGTGGAAACCATGCATCATGCTGAGATGCTTTGGCGGCAGCAAGGGGAGAAGAATTTGTCACCAACTCCTCTGTTTGCTTGACAATAACAGGACCCAATATTTCATAAAAATTAAGTGCCCAGAGCATGCCCGACGTTTTACAGGTCTGATAAAGGATGGTCTGGCAGGCGTGGGGAAGATGGGGGACAGGGGGTCCCCTGCGTCCCTGGTGTCAAAGCTGGTGATGCCGTCGTAACAGACGGAGACCACGCCACGGTCAGAGGCCTGGGGGCGGAAGGCTCGCCCTCGGGGTCAGTGCTCACACCAAGCCCTTCCTTCCCGTGACAGGCCTGTGCTCCAAGAGCTGGGGCCATCGGCCTGCCGTCTCGGAGCGTCCGGGTAAGTGGCAGGATCTCTAGAGGGACCGGCACAAGGTTTCAGCCCCACAACAGGCCCGGGCTCTGATCTGCTCCCTTCCTCACCTTCCTGCCCCAAATCACCTTCCTTGTGTCCCCTCTTTACGGTGCTTCTTGCTCCCTCAAATGTACATTGAGCCATTAGAAAATCACACTTCATAGTGACTTCACACCAGGCCCTGTGCAAACCCTATCAACGTGGGGCCAAATTCCCAAGTGCAGCCTCCCAGAGCTTCAGCTCCAAAGGCGACAGGCGAGAAGCTAGGATGGGCGTCTGGGCAGACGCGAGTCCTATTAGCCAGGCGAGTCAGGAAAGGTGGGAGCGGCAGTGAAGGGGGCGAGGTGGGGATGGAGTTCCAGGGACAGGGAGCAACCGGACAGGGGCCACAGCCTTTCAGGGGACAGGAGTGACTGAGTCTGACTGGGGCTTGTGTGAAGTGTGGGGTGGGGATGGCCACAGCCCCAGATATCCATCCGTCTATCCATTCATCCATCTACCCATCCATCCATCCATCCATCCATCTA